>OX375870.1:67656769-67954180 GCA_947359475.1 Heligmosomoides polygyrus bakeri
ATTGTATGACAATAAATGACCAACCATTAACCAAGCTGAATTCTCAGAAGCAAACTCAACAAAAAAAACTAGCAAAGAGAAAAAAAGAAAAAAGCAAGGATTACGACATGATTTTTTTTTTGAACCAGCAGGATAGTGTTCCTCAAAACGTTTCTCAACATCCAATAAGGACTAGTGTTTACCTTGCCGAAGAGTAGTCCAACATTTAGTAATTCATAAAAGCCTTAAGAAAACAATATCAGCATAGAAAGAAATCATCATCATCATTTTCAGTAGCCTTTGTTCCGCTTGGTGGCGGGGTCTGCTCTTCTGGTGTGGTGACGCCATTTCTCCCGATCAAATGCTTGATCGGGATGCACACCAGCTATCTTTAAGTCCAAGTGCAACGTGTCTAGCCAACGTTGCTTCGGGTGACCTCTGGGCCGTTTTCCAGGGACGTCAAGATTCAGGCCAATCTTACAGACAGTGTCGTCGTTAGCGCGAAGGACGTGGCCATACCGTCGTAGACGAGCTTCGCGCAACTTGTCGGCTATCGGGACGACACCGAACCTCTGTCGTATGGTGTCATTGCGAACGCGGTCCAGTCGCGTTACTCCGGCCGTCCACCTTAACATCTTCGTCTCCATTACACTGAGGCGGCTTTCAATTTCCTTCGTCACGGGCCAGCACTCAGCACCGTACGTCGCTACTGGGCGGACGACTGTTCTATAAACCTTCGACTTGAGGTACTCGGGTATTGTCTTATCGCAGAGAACCCCAGTCAACGACCGCCATTTGGACCAGGCTGCACTTACGCGCGCATTCACCTCCAACTTTAGGCTGCCATCGGGCGTAACTGTTGATCCGAGATACTTGAAAGATGTGACTCGTGAGAGCTCAGCACCATTGATCTTGATAGATCCAAACTCATTCACATCCGTCGTCAGGTACTCCGTCTTTTTGACGTTTAGCTTGAGTCCGAACAATGCCAAGCGATCGCACCATTCCTGTGCCTGTCGCTCGAGTTCGGCTTTGTCTTCACATGCAAGCATGACGTCATCGGCATACAGCAACGTCCAAGGAGCTGCCTTTTGGAGATCTCGTGTAATTGCATCCATGACGACCACGAAGAGCAGTGGGGATAACGCAGACCCCTGGTGCACTCCGACAGAGATCGGGAACTCCATTGAGGTACCCGCTGGTGCTCGTACTCGGCTTATTGGGCACGAGTAGAGGATGCGCACCCACTCAATAAGCTCTTCAGGGACGCCGTGTCGTCGCAAAGCGTACCATATAACTTCTTGCGGGACGCGGTCGAAGGCCTTCTCCAAGTCCAGGAAGGCGAAATGCACCGGTTTCTGTTTCTCGCGGTGCTTCTCTAGCAGAAGACGAACGGCGTGTATGGCATCAACCGTCCCACAGCCGGCAACGAAACCACACTGATTATTGGAAGGCTGAACGACATCCCGAATACGTCTATCGACAATTCGCTCAAAGACTTTCATGGTGTGCGAAAGTAGGCGAATCGGACGGTAGCTAGCGCAGTCCGCAGGGCTGCGTTTCTTCTTCCAAATCGGGATAGTCGTGCTTTGCTGCCAACTCTCAGGCACTTTCTTCTCAGCAACAACCTTATTGAAAAACTCAGTCAGCCAGTCAGCAGGGCTCCAGCCCTTCGACTTCCACAGGTCGGCTGGCAGGTCATCGGGACCAGTGGCTTTGCCTGACTTCATCTTCCTCAGGGCTGCTTCAGTTTCGCTCACTGTGATCTTCTGAACGGGACCGTATACAGGTGAAGCAAAAGGAACGGCAGGATGTTCAAATTCTACATTCGAGATTTCCTCGAGGTAGTCGCGCCATCGCTTTACAGGCCTTTTACGATCCATCAGAAGATGGCCGTTCTCATCGTTAATACCAAAGAACTTTTCGATGTCTTCTGCTTGGCGACAGCGAGCCTTGGCGATTCGGTAAAGATAGCGCTCACCATCGCGCGTTTCCAGTTTTTCGCTGACTTCAGCGTAGTATGCGGCTTTAGCAGCAGCCACTGCCTTCTTTGCCGCTTTCCTCGCTTCTCGAAAATTCCGCCAATTACAGACTGTTTTGTCACCGATAAATACGTGATACAGCCGTTTATTTTCCCTGACCTTCTCTCTGACATCGTCAGTCCATAGCCAAGCCTGCTTGTCGACCCAACGCCGTCCAGGCTTCGTTGTGCCGAGTTCGAGGCGTGCAGCCCGGGTTATCGCATCGGTAGCCTCTTTCCAGGTTTCGTCGACAGTTGTTACCGTCGGCAACCGAATGCGAGAGATAACAGCTGCTTCCTTCTCCTTCAATCGCCACCATTTAATTCTAGCCGTTCCACACCGCTCGACACGTTTACACCTCGGAGGTGTGATCTTCAGCGAGCAGATCAGTGGACGGTGTTGCGTGGCAACCGTCTCATACGGCACGGTCTTCGCATCTGTAACAAGGCCTTGGTCGCGACGCCTAACAAGGACATAGTCAATCTGCGTTTTGGCGTTCCCGCTATAAAACGAGATGAGGTGGGAGTCACGCTTTCGAAATTTGGTATTCACGATGGTGAGGTCATGTGCGTCTGCATACTCAAGTATACGCTCACCATCGGCGTTGCGTGACCCGTAGCCAAAACCACCGTGACAGCTGTAACCGTCTTTCGCTGCTCCGACGTGACCATTAAGGTCACCTGCCACAACAACCATATCTTCTGACGGCACTTCCGCTGTCTTCTCATCAAGCAGGGACCAGAACTCGTCCTTGGTTTGCTCGGAGCAACCTGTCTGCGGAGCATACGCGGAAAAGAAATGACACCGTCGCTCCTCTACGGCGACAACAATCTTCATCAAGCGGTCATCGAAACGTTCTACGCTTGCAATCGCGTCACGGAAACGCTCGGAGACGATCATACCGACACCACTGGTGGTCCTGGGACTGCCGTACAGAACGGCCTTGAAGCCGCGGCCAATGTCCCTCGACTTGCAGCAGGACCACCTCGTCTCCTGCACCGCACAGAAATCTATCTTTCTTCGCTCCAGTGCTTCTACCAACTCGCACAAGCGGCCCGTCAACGTACCCACATTCAACGTTGCAACGCGGGTCTTGCCTACGTTACGGGACTTTCGGACTAGCTCAGTTGCCCCACGATGTCGTCTTCACATGAGGGACCCTCGCATACTTCTCACACTCGCCGGGCTTTGCGAGTGCGCGTCGGCTCCCGCGGACGCCGTAGCATTATCTCGAGAACTCTGTAACGTCATCAACCATATGATGTGACACAGAATGTTCGTAGGCCGGCCTGTCACTAGGGCCTGTCGCCTGCATTCGATTGTCCGTGATTGGCTCGGCTTGCAAAATCAAGCAGTTTCCAGTGGCACCACGTGGAGGAACGGACATCGCCACCATCAGCATAGAAAGAAAGATTTGTAGTAAAAAAATATGTGCCCTTGAAACTATAGAATGCTCTAAGCCTCTAAGCGCACGATTCTGGGGCGGGCCCTGTATCTCAAAGATCTCCCTAAACGGGTACGTACCCCAGACAATGGCATATAAGTGAGCACAGCACGCACGTTGAATATATATGTCAATATAGAGAGAGATTTATGGAGACACGGCGATTTTTAGAAACCAAAAACGAATTGATAATAGGGACTACGCTTAGGCAGTGCAAACATAAAAATTCATCTAAGAGTAGGCCGACAAGGCAGTAAAATGTAAGCAAACCGCCAAAACAGTACAGAGCTTCGAGACATCTGGAAGCAAGAATAACTAGAGACACTGTATAACAAAAGGATTAGTCAGATGGTAGAAAAAACATTTCTGAAGATGAACGGCTAACAGGAGAAATGTGATTCTTACATTTAGCTCAAACATGCTTAAGACATTTGACACTTGAAGACACCAGTTTAAGTAAGTTTAAGTTAGAACTTTTAAGGTTCCACCCTTCAGACCGTGACTCCACAAACATAAGAAAAATACTACTAACCGACATTCTCGATCTGAAAACCGTCTAAAACATCGAGCCTTTTCAGCTTGGGTCTAAATACGCACGATACTAACCAAGTAAGTCAAAGGGAAGTTGATTCAAACACCTTCTCCGTATTATCCGTATTATTGTAGGACAAAACAGTGAAAGGAAGGAATTCCATAGGAATGATACTGCTGAGCACAAGCACCAGTACTGCAGTGACAAGATCTTCAGGCTTGGGCGTTCAGGGGTGCGCGTAAATATGTAACACCCGAAAATTCATGAATCGTAAATCGTAAACAGCAAATCGTAACAAGGCTGGAGAATCGTAGGTTGCTTCAGAGTGTTTTGCGGCCCATGTCTGCAAAAAATGTTCCTGAGCACCACCGCAAACAAATAGCTTCGTCCTTTTTGGGTATATAAATTGGTAGCACGGCTTTTGGAGGGGAAGACATGATTTGCTTATTGGTTTCACCTATGGGTCATTAAAATGCTACACAAAAACGCTGTGTGTCACAAATATAGTTGTGCTTTCAAATTTTTTTCGATTATTCGAATTCGAATATATCCGGAAAAAGCGATTTTTCTGAATATTCGAGTTGGAATACATTGAAGGGTGATCGGTCTTATTGAATGAGAACCTACATAGAAAGGGACGCCGCAATGTGATAATTACGTGCTACTTACTAGATTAGGCAAAAAAGCAGTCAGCTTACGCTTCCAAGCAGTTCGTATATGGTCTTCTTATAAACTCGCTAATTTTCTAAGAAAAAACTTGATACACTATGTACATACCTCCTCGAACGGATTGTGCAGCAGGTGTCGAATGTTTGAAATGTCTTTAGTGAGCATCATCGTCTCCTTCTCTATGTCTTCCTTTTTCTTGTTTATGAAGAATTCTTCTTCTTCCAAAACGTTTCGAGGAATCTCGCCACTGAAGCATTTGAAGGGAATCACCATTTTAGAGTTAAAACAATAAGCATAATTTGGAAAATGTTGACCATTAATTTTAAATTCAGTGAAAATCACATCAAGAGATAAGGAAAAATAGAGCCTACATATATACCATTTTCACGTCGAGTAAGCTGGCCTAATTCTTTCGAAGTCAAAGCGAGCCCCTATAAATCAAAATTAGGACACTTCCCTTGTAGAAGTAAGGCGTGTCTGCCACAGATGCGTCAAGGAACACAGCGCAGTGTGTCTCAGGAATGGATCTGTTAAGGAGACGTAGCGGAAAATTAGTGCCGAGCCTCTGATATCAATTCATCGACTCAGGAGGGATAGATCACTTTGTTAGTCTCGGGGGACCAGGATCAATTCACGATTCGCGCGTAAGCCAAACCTTCGTCCAACTGCACTGGCTACACCTCTTACAACGATGACTTCAATCAATTCGGCGTTGTGGAACAAATGCGGCATAATTTAAGAATGAGAAAACATTCAATTATATAGTGGCCGAAGACCCTAAGCACGCCTACACCTTCGCCGCTAGTGACTCTCGAATTTCATGGGGAACAATGAGCATGGCTCACCATAGCTCCACTATTTAGTATTCATTCCAATTGAGGGATCTGTAGTAAAATTAGCTTCACTGTTCAGAAATTCAAATGAAATGCTGACCTCTCTGCCATTTCGTCTACGGCCTGCTGCCGCTTGAAGGAACCCTGAGAAGGACTTGCGCGCATTTCCCTTAATGAGAAAAATCACCTCAAATTCTACAGCAAAAACCACTAGCAAGAGGTCCACACTTCATTGTCTCAAATCGATTCATCTCTACCAATCGGTCGGTCTCCTTCTGCTCGCGCTTATATCCACTTTGGAGCAGAGGCCTCAGATAAGCTTTCGAGAACACGCTCATTTGATGCTACGGAAATATTTAGTTATCAGGGTCACATAGGTCATCAAATACTGTGCCGTTTTACCGCGACACTACGGTCCTTGTATCCGCAAAGATCCTCAATCCCTTGTGTCATGTGTACGATCATTCCACGATTAAACTCCATAAAAAGCCGAAATCGATCCTCTTTCCTAGCGAGCCGAATGTTCAGATATCGCACGAGGAGCTTGATAGTTCCTCCCTGAAACAAGAGTTCGAACCTTTTATAGTTTTGTTCAAATATAATCGGAAATGACTAACTATATCGGCGCAACCTGAATAGTGTGTCTTGGCTAGACTAACAGTCATTTATACAACAGCCAGCACTCCAAGAGTAAATATTAGGTTGCCCCATAAGTCCTTGCAGTTTTTTTTTTCAACGAATCACTGCAGATTCCGCGGGCCGTCTCTTGCATAGCGCTGCACAGTTTTTGAAAGAGAATGATTTGCCCTATCACATCGTGTATTGCATTTCTTTTTTCATCATGAATTTTGTCAATTTTTAGGTCGTTGAAGTGAAAAGTGAAAAAGTGAAAAAGTAGCCATTTGCGCACTTGTTCTCTCCGCGTAGGTTTGTAATTTTTTGCGCAGTTTCTTATAGCACTTGGAAGACAATGTTCTGTACTACAAGAATATGTGTTGGTCCTATTTTCTCACTTGTCCTTTATTGATTTTTAGGCCATCGAATTGGGAATTCCGACTTTTCCGTCCGAACTTTTACCAAAACTCCGGTTCTGTGGTTGGACTTTTTTGCTTGGTGTTATATGTCGTTTGGAAAAGGATGTTTTGCTCAGTAAGAATTTGTGTCGCGTTTATTGGCTCACGCTGATTTCTGTCGAATATCAATAACTGAAGAAGGAAAAGGAGTTGTTGGTGAAGACGATTTTTCTCTTTTTGGCATTTTGTTGATATTCAATAGAAATCAGTAAACGCGACACATGTTCTTAAAGAGCAAGACATTTTCTTTCGAATGACACAGAACACCAATCCAAAAAGTCTAACCATAGAGCAGGAGCTGTCGGCAACAATAACCCTCCTCCTTCGGACGTCCCAATTTGTTGACCTAAAAATCAATAAAGGACAAATGAGCAAATAGTACTAACACATATTCTTGTAGTACAGAAAATTGTCTTCCAAGCGCTATAAAAAACTGCGCAAAAAATTACAAACGTAAGCGGAGAGAACAAGTGCGCAAATGGCTACTTTTTCACTTTTCACTTTTCACTTCAACGACCTAAAAATTGACAAACTTCATGATGAAAAAAGAAATGCAATACATGTTCTGATAGGACAAATCATTATTTTTCGAAAGCTTTGCAGCGCTATTGCAGCGCTATGCAAGAGATCGCCGGCGAAATCTGCAGTGAATCGTTGAAAAAAAACTGCAAGGACTTATGGGACAACCTAATATCAGGCTATGTACTTAATTCGGAAGGAACCCACTACCAATCTGTCATTAGAGGATGTTTTGTTACGATTGGATGTGTTGCTCCAGGCGGGATTCAAGCCCGCACTATCTGCTTTCCGGGCAACAATGCGGCGCCTTACACCACCGGCGCTGTTTGACGCACGTAACATCTTTGAGGCCTCCAGCACCTACCTGTGATATCGGGATTTGCCGGCCGCTGATATCTGCATGGAACCGGTTAAGTTCAACACCTCACTAGTAACAATGTTCTAACAGATTTGCTTAAACCTGGAGCGGCTGGTAGAGAGGCTATACGTTGTCACAGGATGTTTTGTTGTGCTCAGAACTTCAGCGCCAGGCGGACTTGACCCTCACCAGCGACATGCTCATCCCCATGTCACGGGTGTGGATGTTGACAGGCCTCGAGAGATATCGCGGACGTTACATGTGGTCGAACAATACCAGAGGTGTAAGGGGTTGCATCACTGCCGGGAAAGCAAAAGGTGCGGGTTCGAGTTCCGCCTGGAGCTGGAGTTTTGATCACAACAAAACATCAGCATATAGCCTCTCCAGCTGGTCCAGGCTTAAACAAACGTGTTGAAACCATTACCTATCTGCTTTTTTTCCATGTCCTTACTTACCATCAACGATAGCGTCAGAATCCGCGGCTATTCGTTGCTGTATGACGTTATTTCATGTCCTCTTCAAAATCAAAGTCTGCCGCTTTCTGTTACACTGCAATGTCTTCACGGCTGCGCGTTGCTCAATCGGAGGAGTCACCCTCTCACTCATGCATCTTCATTCAAGCGTTAAGGTTCGCTCTAGCCCATGCCATTGTCAACGCATTTCTACCAGCTGTGTCAGGGATTATTTAAATAAAAGGCAATTTCTCCATCAGCTCCCACACAGAGACTAATCAGTCTGTTTACTTCACTTCCGTCTTTACCTTCATATCTTAATTCCTTTCAAAAAAAACATTTAAAAATTCAGACCCCGAAGATTGATAGGGTCCTTTTTGATCTGGCTTCCAAGTTGGGAGGACTGACCCACTATGTACACAGTATTCCGTAGAGTTCGCGTTTCCCGAAAGGGCCTATGTACCAAACGATTATGGACTGGACACACTGAACGTGTGCATTTTTGCCTTCCAAAATCTTTTCGTAGTGGAACATCTTTTTTTTTTACAAAATCTGACATGCGTAGTATATGTCCGAGAGGCAACTAACACTTGATTCAGGTGCTCAGCATAAGATGTAGAAGAATTATGGTCGCTATACAGGGTGTCTAAAAAAATGTATGCATTGTTTGAAGGGTGATAGCTTTTCTCACAATAAAGGTACTGAAGAAGTTAAGGGCTCATATGAATAGCTTAAGAAAATACAAATTTTCTTAAGCTATTCACACGAGCGGCATGGAATACCCCATGTACTCGTCTGAAATTTCGCATTTTACACTCGATTGAATGTGTCTCGCCGAAATACTTGTTATAATTTATTTACAAAGTAGCCGTTTCGATTGACTTGTGCTTCTTTTATTGTTTAAAACTTAAAAACTCAGTACGGCTTATGAAAAATGCAGGGTATGCTAAAAAAATGCAGATGCTATTTGAAAGGTTCTTAACATTGCTGCTAGTGAAGTTTTCGAAGATGTTCGAGACTGATATGGAAGCGCAAGGTAACGATATTACTGTGGCGTGCAAATAGGCTAGATTGCGCCATGCTCTCGCCCGAAGCCTTGCATTTCAGACTTATATGATTTTGCATGGGCTGAATGCTTGTTACAATCTTGTTACTACTTGGCCAGATTAACCTGTGCTGTGCTTATTTTAACGCTTTCCGCCGCCCAGTAGCTGCAGTTATGCCTATTAACCTCTCCATTCAGCTTGAATGTTGCTTCATCAGTCACACAGAACCCGTCTTAGATAAAGGGATTCCTGCTCACAATTAAATTGTGCATTCAAAAAACTCGCATGTCACATGTCTTTCGCGTGACTGTAAAGTTCTAAACGTTAAAGGAAGTACAGCACAGGTTAATCTGACCAAGTAGTAACACGATTGTAACAAGCATTCATCCCACGCACAATCAGACTGAAATACAAGGTTTTAGTAGGGGGCATGGCGCAATCTAGCCTATTTGCATGCCACAGTAATCTCGTTACACCGCGCTTCCATATCAATCTCAAACATCTTCAAAGACTTCACTAGCAGCAATGTTAGAACCTTTCAAATAGCATCTGCATTTTTTTAGCATACCCTGCATTTTTCACAAGCCGTAGTGTGTTTTTAATTTTGAAACCATTGAAAAAGCGCAAATCAATCAATATGGCCACTTTGTGGAAAAATTACAACAGAGTACATTCAAGCAAGACACAATCAATCGAGTGTAAAACGCGAAATGCCAGACGAGTGCATGGCGTATTCCATACCGCGCATATTCCATGAAATTTTAATTTTCTTAAGCTTTCATATGAGTTCTTAGCTTCTTCAGTATCTTAACTGTGAGAAGAGTTATCACCTTTCAAACTGAGTGCACATTTTTTGAGACACCCTGCCTGTATACACGTCGTGGAAACGTTTCAAGAATGAACTACAACAGCCACACGCAAGATCGCCGCTACTTTAGTGAGCGGTCTTTTCATAGATAGGGATAGATTTTCGATTCCCGTGAGCTGCCAATTGAGCTTCCGTCAGCCCTACATACAAAAAGCCTTTCCAGCCTTCGAGAAGGATGAAGGCATTGGGGAAACGAATTGCATTTATCAAGCTAGGATAGGGCCTCACGTCAAGCCAAAATTGAAAACTGAATACTCGATCATTGTAGATTGTAAGGGCTACAACAGTAGGGCCAAAAGTGAAAGCCCAAGAAACACAAGCAAAAAAACTCACCTGTAGAAACACTGTGAACAGTATGACCATATAGGTGGCGGACAAAATAGTATTCTTGACAGGCACTTTGTTACTAATCATAAATGCCAGTGAGAACGAAACTGCACCTCGAAGACCTCCGTACGCCTAAGCATTTACCGACGTCTACTCGATAACTTTAAGTTATGCAGAGAAATCCTTGTAAAAAAATGACAAGTTCTCTCACCATTATGAACTGTTCCTGAAAAGAGATATAACGAACGCCGCCAGTGAAGCGGTTCACTATGTAGGTGAGGAAGAATACGACTGAAGCAGAAAAATCATAATCTTCTATGAATAATGACGTAGCACACACAGTACGGGTATTTCCAAATGTGAAGAAATTCTCACCTAGAAACCGTACACCAGTACACAATACCACCGAATAGAGCGAGAAAAGTGGATGCCAATCACTCCAGAACCACTCCTGTTCGTTAACCAACATCACACCCAAGACGATAAAGATGAGGGATTCGGAGATAGAGCTGTAACCAGATGTGTGACGTCGCATTCGAGCTCAGAAATGAGCAAAGCACGAAGCTTCAGATGGGACCTGAACCCGTATGCACTTCCATTGCACAATGATACAATTCCTGTGTTTTCAAAGAAATCGTAACGTAACCTAATGACGCTTATTTCAACTGAAGGAGAGTTCACTTCTAGCTAAACAGTTGAATGACTTACTGAGGATTGGCCTGAAGGGCGTGTCGAACTAAGAAGGCCGTCCAAGCCTGGATTTTGGAGCCGGCAGCCTCCTCCTCCGACTACGCTATACACGCCCGTATGTAGGACACATACACGTTCAAATTTCCTCCTCTATATTCCGTGAAAGTAGAACAGAGACGTGGCACACCCCGAGCAGAGATTGGCCAACTGCCTCCTTTATCCTCCAAAAGTCGACGATTTCCAATAACTTCGATCCGGGTGCTCATCTGTTCAGTAATTTCTCTTCTAGGCTCGTGGTATCACTTCTTTCTCACACTCTCTTCACCGAATATGGTTTTAGAGGTGCTATGTGTGGTGTAGTTGTGGCCCTGATAAGTTTCAGTGCTTGAAGAGTGGTTATGGGGCTTTACAATAAAAGCAACCGGATGACATGATAATGATTAATCGTTAGCTACAGGCGAACAGTCATGTAGTGGAGATTGCAGTGAAGTGGATTCGCCGCCATCAGACAGTTAGTATCACTTCTAACCGTCCTATCGCCTGCACGACAGGCGCAAGCGATGTATTTTGGGCCAAAAGTAATAAGACTCTTCATGCCGTGCCCACATATGTCGTGACTGGAGTCCGGTTTCGTGCTTCTCGTATTGGTATGTTTGTTTGCTATTTACTGAAGGCCACCTGAGAAGTGATCACTTTCGCCCTTTCCAGAAGCATGCCAAAACCCCAGTCTGACGAGTCGACCTGTGTCGCGCAAATCTCGCCCATTTCCCAACCCCGAGCAGCCTGGACTCAATAGTCACGCAAGATGAGAAGTACGTCTTCTACCTTACCCTGTCAAGCAGCGAGTCTGGATGAGGCCGGGTGACCTGTTACGGACCTTTGTTCGGCGGGATGTTCACGGCGAGAAGCACCTTCTGAGCTTTTGAGTCTGCGCTCATGGACCGGTGTACTGGAAGCTGCTTCCCAAGAGCACCACAATGGCCTTCAAAGCCATGGTGAACGAAACAGAAGAGATGGACCGGCGGCTCGCACTTATTCGGTCTCAGCGCTTCAAGAAGGTCCTCCTCTTCGATAACGCCCATCCCATCGGGCAAAAGTGACCACGGATAAGCTTGCTCAGCTGGGCTACGTTCACATGCCTCTCCCACCGTATTCGCTGGACATCTCTCCATGCGACTACCACTACTTCTTGAGCCTACAGGACTTCCTGGTCGGAAGAGGCACAAGCACCCAAGCAGACCACGACAACCGTAACGAGCAGTGGATCAGCATCAGGCCCAAGCAGTTCTGGAAGGATGGAATCAGGAAATTGGCTGATCGGTGGCAAGGATCGATAGCAAGGTCATTGACCTTGATGGCGAATACATTCCTCAGCACCGTTGAGTTGTAATTGAGTTATAAAGAGATAAAGAAATTTGTTGAATTTGTCTCATTACTTTTGGCCCACCCTAATAGTTCAATCGAAGAACAACCTGGCCTTCATGCTCTCCGCAGTCTACTAGTTATTCAACCTGATCACAACGAAGAGGGAAGAGCACTAAGCGACGACAGCAAGCCAATTTAAAGCGGGAAGAAATTGGACTATGTTCCAGGTCGAGACCGCGACACAAAGTGCCTCGTTCAATAATCTACAAGTCCGACGTTCTTGAAACGTGGGCATCTTGGAAGTAAGTTTTCTTTTCAATCCTCTTTGCCTACCAGGTTTGGTATATGGTACATTGGTATTTCGCCCGACGTCTCGAAGAACTGGTCTTTCTGAAGTGCTAGGAAACGCTACTACAACTGTGCGTTCGAACTCACCTATCCCTCCAGCGCAAAGAAACCGGAGCAACTGGCCACCATGGAACAAGTGAGACCTATTGGTATGGTCAGTTATACTGCTGCTAGTGCCGGAGAGTCGAAAGTGTACATAATGCAGAATACGCGATCTCACAGATCGCCAAATCGCGATCCCACAAACGGATAAAAGGCAAGGGTGCACTGGTAATGGAGATGCATTCGTTTTGTTGTTCATGGTTGGAATTCGTTCATTCAGAAGGCCTCGAGAGCCTTTTTGATCCCTATTTCGTCTTCACGATACAATACCTTGCATTTTACATTGAACTCGTTTCCTTAGTGAGCTTCCATCGATGCTTAACAAACGGCGTTAGTATGCTTTGCTTTCCCTTACCGGCAGGGTGTTCCTTAACGCGAGTGTCTAGCATCTCCCCAGTTTCCCCAATGTATAAACGACTGCAAAACAAGCACCCCAACTGGAAGATGACGCCTTTTTGTGCGCAATCTCCTGTCCTCCCATTCGACAAATCACTCAATCCACAAAGTACCGATTTCGACCGCATAAGATGGCTTATAAAATTTTGAACCAGAAGAGATGCTTTTATTTACAGCTAAAGTTTGAATAGACATGCTACCTCGCAGCTGGACATGGAGTTTCTGGTGCCAAACGCTACAAAAACTATGGTGATCGTTATGTCATAGCTATGATCTTGATGAAGATTTCTTGGAGGACCGCTGATCAAGTCGAGACCGATCATTTGCCCACCACACATCTTACCACAGTACTAGTGCGCTCGGATCAGGGTCCTTAAATTGAGTAGTCCTGTGCTCTTGGATCATTGTCAGCCAGCCGCTGCTAGGCTGCCTCTCTCACATTATTCTGATATCACCCGGCAGTGATTGTTCTCTGCCATCTTTTCCTTCTGCTCATCCTTGTCATCGTCAGAAAACCCACAGAATCCCTTCATTTCTGAGACGCTACGTCTAGAGGTCTCAGTCAACCATTCTACAATCTGTATCAATCCCAACAAGGTATCAACTTAGGTGCGTGATTAATCTAAACACGGCAGCAAATATCACTTGTTATGAGCTTAGCTTCAGAAGGCTACTAGAGGAGATGCTGGGATGAAACCAATCTACAATGTCGGAAAAAGTTTCCGCATACATCTTGTTGTACAAGATAACTGGACTGTCAACCAGTTAAAGATGCACAGGCAACCATATTTCGTGATACTGCATGTTGGTATAAGAGAAATGGCACCTGCATTAAGTAGAAATTTCTTAACGCTAGTGTGGAACTCGCCGAGATCTTGGACGATTTTTCTAGAATTGGAATACAAAGAGAGGACTTTGTATGATATCCGTTCCTGTGTTTCGTGTCACGTATTTGAACTCTCCGATTCACTCCTACGCCTTGGACACAAAAAAATCCGTGCATCATTGATCCTGCATATGTGGCAAAATACATGTTATGCGTTAAGTGGCAGTAGATAACTTAAGCATATCTGCATGAACCTGGCAACGAATTCGTTCTAGAAAAGTAAGCGGCACTGAACTCCTGAATGAGCAAAGGTCTCCTTGTTCTTGTAACAGCATTGTATAACAGTCATTGTACAAGTGCAGTGTGCCTAATTGCATATTCCATGTGCCGAAAAGACTAAAAACGCGGCATCCAGGTCTGGTATAGGGCATCACACGATGTTCAACCATATAATAGAGCGAAACGAAAATCAGATTCGGGGAGCGCACTGCAGACGTGGAATGCAGGTGACCAGTTAGCACGGGCAGGGGTTGAAGCTCTTCAAATGGTGAAAAGTACGCAGAGATGTCGGTCTTACCTTGCTACTTTGACGAAATATGTGACGCTGATGAAGGACTTGTTGCTGATGTTTCCACAGGAGTAGTGCGCTTGAAACAGGCCACACGCAATGATGCTAAATAGCTACGTGTCATCCCCAACTCTTGTCGGCCGCGCCATTACGAACCCGATGATGCCAGAGAAGTGAAAGAGCTCGCTTCCCATGTAGGCTAGATACGCCATGCCGAACATCATGACGGGTTCAACCACTGAAAATAAACAACCAGTGAAGCCACACTTGTACAAATGAGCTCTCCATCGGTTTCGGACTCGGTCGCTGGCGTAATGAAGCCTGCTGCAGTGTTAAGTCTGATGTGCTGTACTGTGACGTGGCGGCATGCCATCCCGTTGCGATAGAGCACATTAGCGTGAGGTTCTCACTGAACGCACTAACATAAAAAAGCGGCTAGTATTAGGAGCATGTAATATTTATAGGATAACTTGTAGTAATTAAAGAGTTTAATCGCCTTTCTGTGAGAGCAAGATAACCCGAATTTTATTCCTCGACCTCTATGGCTTGAACCTCGTAAACGGTAAACCCCTCGTAAACGGTGAGTTAAAATTAGGTTATATGTTATGAAAGAAGTGTTTAAAAACTCAGCATCAAAGAATTGACATAAGGTACCTTAACCTAGAGATAGAGATCCCTCAAATCAAATAGAAGACCTTGCACATAATAGACGATCGTTCAGACGAATAAACAGAAAAAATCCAAATCATCTCCTCCACAATTTAGCCCAAGGATTGAAGCATAAAACATTACAATGTTGTGCCACCTACCTGCGTAAGAAAATAAAGAAGTTCGCTTAGTCTGAACTCTACGATCCGATGCTCCGGCAGTTACGGGAGCCAACAGTAACGTCTCTCTTCTTCTTTCTTTGGTGGAAAGGCAGCGGACTTTTTTGAAAAAAGCAATCATGTACATATTGTAAGGATTAGATCAACCGCAGAACGCGAAATGGTTCGCAGAAAATCTAGGGAAGTATTCGCTTCTTAAAACCATTTTCGAAGTCACTTTGAAAGAATCACTTTTGGTGCTTGGCGATATATTGTAGGTATGCCACGAATATTGTAGGTATACCTAGGCAAGCCAGTAAATTAAAGTAGAGTATGCCGATAAGAACCTTAGGACAAAGAATGAAAATCTTTTGCAAATGTTCTCTGCCGTTGGAAATAAGGAGTTGCTATCCATCCGGACCGCAGCTCCAAATAACATGCCGTTAATTCCATCCGTATAAGAACTGTAGGATTCAGAGTTGGCTGTTGCAATTGAATCTGCTCAGTCTACAAGAATGTCACTGGTCTATCTTCTCGAGTTTCAGGGCAGAAATCCGACCGTGGTCAAGAGGATGTCAAAAATCTCTGTGGCAGATCACGAAGCGTAACTCTCTAGCAACTCACAACTATAAAAGCCTTGTCGGTGGGTTTCATTTCCTGAGATATGGTAAGCATAATTGCTAATATCTTATTTAAAAAGCATAATTATTTATTTATTTAAATAATTAAATATAATCTAGGTTATGATCAATAAAATTGAAGGCCGAAAATAGCAACTCCAAGATAGCACTTTGGTCCAACTTAACGTTAGTATTGTGTTCCTATAGGTTATGAGAAAATTTCACCGGTCACTCAACTTCCCTTTGGACTTTTTCTTAAGCTGTGAGGCTTCACTGAAGATCAGCCCACATCAGTGACTAACCTCGTGCAACATTCCACGAATATTTCATGAGAAAACTGAGAATTTAAGATAGGCAATGCTCCCCCACTTTGAAAATTGTGGAGGCGACGTTGAACATATGCTTCAGTATGAAGCCTATCGACTTTAAAAACTTGGTCATTTGTAGTTTCAAAGGATCTCTGAGGGCCTGCTGGCCGCAATAAACACAATTTTCTTTATATCTGCCTACAACTCCTGTTTTGGTGTAAAGAAGGGCAACTCCTTCAGGGCTTCAGGGTATCGGAACAACTAGCGCTTAAAAATTGGAGGTCAAGTCTCTCTAGCATATATTTGCAGGAGTTTCTATGCATAAAGCTGCCATGTCTGTTACACTGGGCTTAAATAGACGTAGAGAAGTTCGGTCCCGTCTAGTTTTTTCTTGGGTCTATAGACATGATGCAACACATGCTGAATATGAAGGTTTGTAGATGGATTGTAGAGGCAAGTTTGAAATGATCTGCTCACCTCGAACGTGCTTTGTGAACTTTGTGACAATTGCAGACAAGAGCCCACATATCAGTCCAATAGATAGACCGCCGAGAGAGACACACAGAAAAGCAATGAGTCCCATGAAACACTATAATGATCCAGAGGGATGACACAGAATACCGGTTGATTTATGGATCGGTTTCCAAAAAAAACGTATGCACAAAAGAGAAGCTCACGTCCATAAATCCGATTGATTCAAGCTCTTTGAACTCGATAACCAAGTTATACACGACCACTGTTACAGCGTCATTCAGCAGCGATTCGCCGAACACCATGAAGTACAACATTTTATTCACACCCACTTCTTGAAAAATGGCCAACACCTGCAATTGAGCGATTTTAATTCTGACGTGCTTCAAAATCAGCTTCTTGATTAAAAAGAAAGAGTGCTGGTCATCCAAGCACAACCGTTATTATAAGACACTTTTGTAAAATAAACGGTTTCGCTGAATTCTTTACAATATTAAGCAACATTTGCATGTTTCCCATTCTATGAGTAATAAGATTTTTCCGTGTTTTTATAATCGCAAGTGATATTAAGCCCTGGATGTTAGGTGCACAATTTAGATCTTATTCGACATCTCAAGCCGAAAGCAAAGACTTTTTTGAAGCACCGTTTCGGTTTCAGTATACAGCAGGGCCTAAAGCGAAGTGAAAAAGGCCGTTGCAGCTTTTGACTGACTCTCAAGAGCAGCTCGCTTTTTTCATAGTCTGCGGCGAGAGCTGGAGCGACTGGTTGGTTGTGAACAGGGATGTGCGTTTTCGTGATCCGAATTCTGGTTTTCGGCTACTTTCAGCAGTTTCGTCCCGTGTTTCGTGTCTCGCTGTTTGAAGAGGAAGATAGAATGGAAAAGGTGACTCATAAGGAATGACTCGCCAATCATCTCTGTTTGTTTTGCACTGTGTCCTCATCTCTCGAGGGTGGAAGAAGAAAGAAAATAAAGAAAAAAGCCGTCCAGTTGATTTGCGCATTCGGTTTCCGGATTGTTTGCAAATATCGTGCACCATTGTACCATAATGCCTTTACTGGAAGACAGTGCGTCTCCTTAAACCTGGGTTCAGCTCGAGTCAATAAATTCGCTCTGTAAGGAGTCTTCGGGAGCCAGCATTGTTTTTCAGAACGAAGATTCAACGAGGCCGATGAAGCACATTCAGAATCGATCAGCGGAGAATATTCGTAACTTGTCAGACAATTCTATTATAACTGCATTGCGTTCGTAAAAATATCTTCTTACACGGACAAGTATTTTGCAAAAGCTTCGAACTGTTGTGCTATGAGTCATCCAGTTAATGTTACGAAAATAAAGATATTTTATTGATATACCTTGATGAGGAGGAATTGAACCTGCTTTCTATAGGATGGTCACCAATTTGTGAGAAACCATCACAAATGGAGTGGTGCACTTCGTAGCTCTTCTGTTTCTGTGTTTCATTTTCCGGTTTTCGACCTTTTTTGGGATCTTCCGTTCCCACGACCGCTTTACTCGAAAGCAATTTATGCATATCCGCAGTTGTAAAGTTTACGAATCGATTATCGCCGGCAAGGATTGATACATATTCTTTGACTGAGCGATGAGTAATGATAAGAATTTTTTAAGAATCTTAAGAATTTTTTAAGAGTCTTAAGAAATTTTAAAGAATGCTAAGAATTTTTAAAGAATTTATAAAAAAATGCGAATCGTACTCCTCTTTGAAAATGTCAAGAAATTGAAAAGATAAGGGTCTAGCACACAACAAAATAGAGAAGCTTGAGATAGGGATTATAATCGCTAAAAACACAGTGAGCCCTACATTCCTTTATGCGTGCCTTGCTCTCTAATTACATACTTATCGCTGCTAAAGTATTAGTCAGTTTTTCCAACAAAAAAAAAATCAGGAAACAAGTGGTTAATGAGCTGTGAAGTCTATTGCTCTCCTCAAAATTGAATAAAATGTACTCGCCATTGGTATAGAACGAGAACCTACCGCAACAGGATCCACAGCGGCAATCAAGGAGGCGAACACAAGGCAGTCAAGCGGATCAATCCGGAATCCGCCAATCCATCCGAGATGTGAGAGCACCACCAGACAACCACCGATCAGCACAATGTTCAGCACAGTTCCCTGGGTGCAAGCTGTTTAGATGGCTAAGCAGAAACAAAGAAGCGAGGGAGGAGAAGAGCACAAACGACGAAGGACTGAAACCGCGCAAGTTCTTCGAAGGACTGAAACCGCGCAAGTTCCTCAACTCACCACAACTGCGTACAGAATGATGGTTCCGAAGTTTTCCATAAAGGCTCTATCGCGAAGAGAATATGCAGACTCGAGGATGATTGGCGGGAGCAGGAAAAAGAAGAACGTCTTCGAATTGAACTCCAGAAACTTCACCGACTCGTGCGTATCGTCACCTCTGGAGGATATTACTCGATGAAAGTTGGAATCCACACTGTAGTAGAATGCATATCTTCACGAAGGAAGAGCCATGCTCAATGGTCCACTAAGATTCACTGGGTGATTGCGAGATTGCTTCGCCATAACATTATCTGGGTATTAAGGATACAGGGATAAAGGTCAGCGTCCGTCGACCCTTTTGCGGAAGGCGCCACGCTTCAAGATTCCACGGGATAACCTGGAGGCCATTTACAAGCGCATTTGCCTTCCCTACAATGTTGACCAGTAGATGTGCAGGAGCGCTTTATCCTTCCCGGACAAGTGCGCTGCCAAGTTACCGACCACGGAGGGAGGGCTTGGTTGTCCGGTGCTGGAAATCTGAACCAAGAACAGAATCGGAGACTGCCGACAGCCGGCGCCTATCCGACTGCGCTACCACATACTTCCCAACTGGACACTAGGACTTGGACTTTTCAAGTTCCGAGCTTCGTCGACGTTCGAAGTTCAGAGACGCTATCTCATGGGGCAACTCGTCGAAGAACAGGTGGGCCGGTAGACACTCGGCGGGACAGGAGTCGTCACCCACTGGGTTCCGCAGGATGTCACGAGAACACCAGGTTCCCCATCAAAGCGTTTGTCGGACTTCTTCTTGAGAGCCCTGAACGAACGACATGCACTCTCTGTGTCCTTCGAGCAAGGAGGATCCATTGTCGTACTTTGGCACGCGACACGGACGAATGGAGACGCTGCTGGCGCCCGCTCGAACAACTCGGTGATCAACAGGACGCCAGGTAACAGGTGATACAGGTGAAGTCTTCTTCTCCTTAGTTCTCCTTCTCCTTACCTCCAGATGGTCCTTTATCCTCACATGCAAAGGACAGCCGGTTTCGCCGATGTTGTCCTCGACACAAGCTTGACAGAAGATCAGGTAGACTACACCCGATATGGTGCAGCCACCTTCCTTTCCCGCTGGGCAAACCATACAGTTAGGGGTACCTCAAATGCGTCATGTAGTCGGTAAAGTTCATTTGACTCTTTCAGGCTATGAAAAGTGGGATCCAGCCGAAACCTTAGCCAGTGAAGCCGTTTAGCAACTACGTGGCGGATAAAGTGAGGGACAGAAGAGGGGGTAAGAAGGGTATAGACAGAAAGGGGTGTGATTAGGTTCACATTTTCCTGAGAATTCAAGCAACACCAAGCACTCATTAGCTGCTTGAGGGTCTAATTCGTTGGATTTCAAAAATTTAACCAGAAATGCATTTCGAAAACGGATGCAATTGGAAATTCTGCCTATTGGTTGCTGTATAGAGGATAAAACTATCTCCAGAACCAGCATTATCACATAAGGATTTTGTGAAGACTTCCAAATCGCATTCACAGCTTAGTATTCAGCCTCGGCTGCTAGCAGATGTGGTGTGTTCGATTAGGCAATGCAACTACACAACTAGACTTCTGGTATAATATTAGGTTGTCCCACAAGTCTTCGCCGTTTTTTTTCAACGATTCACTGCAGATTTCGCGGGCGGTCTCTTGCATAGCGCTGCACAGCATTCGAAAGAGAATGACTTGCTCTATCAGAGCATGTATTGCATTTCTTTTTTCACTATGAACTTTGTCAATTTTTAGGTCGTTGAAGTGAAAAGTGAAAAAGTGAAAAAGTAGCCATTTGCGCACTTGTTCTCTCCGCTTAGGTTTGTAATTTTTTGCGCAGTTTGGAAGACAATGTTCTGTACTACAAGAATATGTGTTAGTACTATTTGCTCATTTGTCCTTTATTGATTTTTAGGTCATCAAATTGGGACGTCCGAAGGAGGAGGGTTATTGTTGCCGACAGCTCCTGCTCTATGGTTGGACTTTTTGGGTTGGTGTTATATGTCATTCGAAAGAAAATGCTTTGTTCTATAAGAATATGTGTTGCGTTTATTAATTTCTATTGAATATCAACAAAATACCAAAAAGAGAAAAATCGTCTCCACCAACAACTCCTTCTCCTTCTTCAGTTGTTGATATTCGACAGAAATCAGCGTGAGCCAATAAACGGGACACAAATTCTTACTGAGCAAGACATCCTCTTCCAAACGACATATAACACCAAGCAAAAAAGTTCAACCACAGAACCGGAGTTTTGGTAAAAATTCGGATGGGAATGTCGGAATTCCCAAATTGGTGGCCTAAAAATCAATAAAGGGCAAGTGAGAAAATAGAACCAACACACATTCTTGTAGTACAGAACATTGTCTTCCAAGTGCTATAAAAAACTGCGCAAAAAATTACAAGCCTAAGCGGAGAGAACAAGTGCGCAAATGGCTACTTTTCCGGGGGCAGACATAACTCCAACGCCGCGTGAACCCCCCTGGCGTCGCGCACGGTGCGCGACGAAATTGGACGAGTTGTCGCGGTCCGATGCTTCTCGACGGCTAGAAACGCTTCCTACAGGGACATGCGGCACGCCTTTGCTTTATTTCAACGTTTCTTGGAGATGGTATATGAATGTGGTTTCAATGGGACGATCAGCGACAGTTTGTACAGGAATCCTGGTCATGTGGATGGCTTCTAGCGTCAGTGTTTGCCCACTACAACTTCTTTGGTCAATTTTTACCCGTGATTATGGTTATACTACGGAAACAGGTCACTATCACCCAGTCTCGGATCAATTGTCCTACTGCAGACTGTTGCCTGCCACATCCTGTGGGATCTTAAGTCCCTTGCTAGAAATGTGGTCTGGGAGCTTAAACACTGAGAAAATGTCATGCTCCGCGGCTAACCATGCGTCACCGAGCGCACGTCCGCGTTTCAGCACCGTGACGTCGCACGCGGCTAGCGCGCGACGTCGCGTTGGAGTTAGGTCCTGGAGCCTACTTTTTCACTTTTTCACATTTCACTTCAACGACCTAAAAATTGACAAAGTTCATGATGAAAAAAGAAATGCAACACAACAGATGTTCTGGTAGAGCAAATCATTATCTTTCGAATGCTGTGCAGCGCTATGCAAGAGACCGCCGGCGAAATCTGCAGTGAATCGTTGAAAAAAAAAACGGCGGGGACTTATGGGACAACCTAATATGTTTCGTGGCCCTTTATTGTAAAGATAATGACTCAAGAATCATTCATTAAAAATCGTACAATTTTTAACTAAATTTGCAAAAAAGCGTTATTTAAACAATCACCTCACAAAGAAATTGAAAATGAAGACTAGTTTGCCATAGTTTGTTCGTAAATGACTACAAAGTTAATTACATCACTTCATAAAATGACGAATTGAAAAAATAATAGTCTCACATAAAAATCAATCCTAATCCAACTCCGACCAAAATTAGGCAACAAGACTCTGGCAGAACCTTTTGGATGTAGCGGGAGTGGTGGTAACCTAAAATCGAAATGCTCTGTTAAATACATGAGAGACAACACGGACGAATGTTGAAAACGTAACTAACCTAACTTGAAAATTCCAATTACTATTATGAAGATTGTAAGAACCAACGGCTCTTTGACGTAATCGAACTTGAACGAAGCCACTTTCACTCCATGGCCGTGGACTTCATGTTCCTCGGTGTGATTTTCATGAGCAATAGAGTCCCCACTATCAGACTTGTCGGAGAGCGCTCCACTTAGCAGACCGGAAACGTCGTCTGTGAAGGTTCCATCTGGATTCGGTACCAAGAGAGAAGTCAAGACGGACCTTCAATAGTGTAATATGCAACAGTGAAACGGAAGCGGTGGTTTACATGCCAAACACTATGTGTGATGTCTTGATCTTTATCTTACTTCATATACTTCGGTTAATCCGTGCGTCACGTTGTCCCTCATAATGAGGGAGGACGCAAGGGAACACATGCCTTGGAGATGGCGGCGTAAACCAGCCGGCTGTTTTAGGCTCACAACAAACTAGGATGGTCACTCATGAAATAAAATGACCGTTACCGACTGCAATCCGTGAGATGTCAGAGAAAGACAAGCACGCCCACGAATAACTCCATCGGATGTTCTCGTGTAACCCCTGACGAAAGATACGAAGCTGTACGCAGCCGAGCGAGCAGAACCTACTGGATGACTTTAGCTCGGAACAGGATCTGTTTCCTATAGTCGTTCGGTTCCTTGCCTTCTTTTTGACCCAGAAAACGAACACCAAATTTTAGTGCTTGGTGAGATATGGAATGATGATGGAATGCTGAACGTTCTCCTCCTCGATAATACGGGAAGAACTTCTGTTCATCTATATGTGCAGCATAGCATTTTTATAACATTTTTGATATCTCCTCGTCTTTTATAATTACCTTTATGAGAATTCCATTACACGTGAAGAATCACATGCAAACAGCAGAGAATGCAATGAAGGAGGGCTAATGATAGACCATATTGATTTTTCGCATGAAGTTTTCGCTTGAATAGTTCACATCAAACACAGTGTTAACCAAAGTAAGTATGGTGAAAACTCTCTAAAGAGCTTCGAAAGCCACCAAGTGGACTGCACTTAATCTCCTCTGGACACGAACGTGGACGCGAAGCGATGCTCGACCTACAATCAAGAGTCCCCTGCAATAGAAGGAAAGAATAGAAGAACTGTCGCTCAATTGCCCTGTTTTGTGGAAAAATTACACTGGTGAGATCACTTGATTAAAAGAATGGGTAGCAAAATGAAACTATTCATCGAGTGCACTCTTCTAAATACGATTCAGGTTTGGTTGTGGCTTTGAAATGAATCAATTCTTGTGGTTAACTAACTGTTGTAAAATCTTATTTCCGTTAAGGAAGCAGTGAAGCGAGTAGCATAGAACTCAAATTTCTATAGAACTTAAGGCCACTTAACGACAAAAACATTATCGATATTTTTAGGTAAGACACGCTTTCTATTACTGTGTATTACTACCGTAATATCATTACTGCATTACTGTGTTACCGATTATTGTATAGGACTGCTGAGAAGGTCTGTGTGTTTTCCGTTTTTAAACAACATTCAAATTTCAGTGAAGGGGCAACCTCTAAAAGTGCGTTTAGTCGTATTTTATTAGTGTCGTATCTGTGCCGTATTCTCTTGCAACACTGCCACTAAGACATGTTTAGAAGTTATAAGATCTGTTAACTTGGTACTGGCTTTGCACAGTTTTGGGAAAGAGTTAGACATCACCTCCCTTTCTTCCAAGCTCAAAATTTGCTAGCCTGATACCACGATTCCTGACACTACTTGATGGAGTCTGGTCATGCGCAACTCTTAACCTACATGTCTGAAGCTTTCTTGTAGAATTGTTTCAAAGCCTTTTTAGGACATTTCTGGTTTCACGCAAGCAATGGAAACTGGTTAGCAGTATTCCAGTAGTGCTCTGACAGTTAGCTTGTACGCTTCAAAAGGTAGTGCTCAAAGCGTGTAAAAATATGATCTTCTTGGCTTGCGCAGTGGTTATCGAAATTTAGATTGCTACTATCTAAAAACCTTAGAATTTTTAATAGAATAATGATTATTCTATTATCATCGAAATGCAAGAAAATGAAAATTTTCTTATAAGTAATATCTCTTTCACAAAGGCCTGCTAATGCACACACTCACGCATGGATAAGGTGCGGATAAATGCATGATTGTTAATAAAAGTACTCACCGTCGAACCCCAACGCTATCGGCATAGGACAGAATATCGTTCCAAAACTCGGTCTCATTTTCGATGTTCAGCTCAATGGAACACACCAAAGCAGAGGAGGTAAACAAAAACAACAACAGTCGTCGTTGCAGTCCCATCTAAAATGCAACAGATCATGTTTTCCCTTAACTCCTCCGTCCAATAATTTAGAATTTATTAACCCAAACATAACAAAAACCGAAATCCAACATTATTGTTCAGTTTGGCTCTTCCCCATGGTTATTCTATTACTTCCTTTGCCGATAAAGTTTAGTTATTATTATTGGGAGAATTGTGACATGATAGCTTTTTCTCGCCTTGAAAATCTTTCGGATCTATAGCTTTGGAAAGAATATGACTTTCTAAAAACAGCAGAGCATAATTTTCCATCTAAAGAAAAGCTAAAATATGAACGAAGCTTCAGGGTCAAATTTAGCTCTCGTACTTCTTTTTGTATAATGGCTGCCTTCTAGTTATGACA
Organism: Heligmosomoides polygyrus bakeri; assembly: GCA_947359475.1. Classification (NCBI taxonomy): domain Eukaryota; kingdom Metazoa; phylum Nematoda; class Chromadorea; order Rhabditida; family Heligmosomidae; genus Heligmosomoides; species Heligmosomoides polygyrus. The sequence continues at coordinate 67,681,881 of OX375870.1, forward strand.
GTAGGCTCTGCATGATAGTATCAAGAAGAGTCCCAGAACTAGCTCCTTATCAGCGGCTGCGCCAACCATGACTTTTAGCTGTTTCGAGCAGAACGAGGAAGAGCAAGCCACACGACGATACTGGTGCACATTGGGTCGGCTTCTCATTCCTTTCAAGTTTTGACTACTAAATGGCTGATTAGATCCTGACCAGTCATTTAGTAGCCAAAACTGAATGCAGAGAATGTACCAGTATCATAAGGGGATGCGAAGAACGTAGATAAATAATGCATTTCGATGGGGGCAGAGGAGGAGGGCATGTAAGCATGTCAAGTAGTAAGTAACGGGGGAGATTCCGGTCAGAACTACTTCTAGTGCAATCTTAATCATTCTTTAGCGTAGGATGTAAAATCTTCAAAATTTCTGGTAAACGTGAAGTTCACTTCAGTTTTAATGAAATGATCCAGCCTCTTAATGGTTGCCGTCACCGCTGAAGGTTCGTGGAAGTCACAAGTGTAACCTAGGAAGTGAGACACGAAATCTACGCGTTTCAGCTATCTTCCGTCACAATTACGCCTCAGCTCTGGGAATTTAATGAGTTCAACGTCGACAATTCGTGTGACAACTCTGCGAAAAATATCTGCTCAAACTAAAGTGTTTGAAGATTTAAACTGGGGAACTCGAATAAAAACTCCAACAAGAATCATAGTTAACGGATGTAACAAATTCCGCGACGGCCCTGAACATTGTGTACATTACATAAAATTAACATGAAACTTAGGATAATTCTAGCAAATACAATAATCTAGATTAAAATATAACGCTTTCGCACGTAATTTCAGTAGGCTGTTTCAGGAAAATTCAAGCGTGCTCTGCAGATAAAATGAAGGGAGCAACGCATCCGGAGCGACGGTCTAATTCACAAAAGCGCTGATAAAATAGCTATTAACGGGACCGTGAAACTGCGCCACAGCGGTGGATGTGTCAACACTCATCTCAGAATTTCGGCAACATTATGTGAACCAGAGACACTTGAATCGGAAAGTCACATAGTTTTTTTGCTTTGCTGACGAGAGCATGATTGTGATGGGCCAAAAAAATTTTGTCTGTCTGGACCTAGTTGGTTATTCTAATTTTCAAAAAGTTCAAATACGTGTATACCTAAACAGCGCACTATCTCTGCTACTTCTGCTTTCGCTAGATTATTTCTCAAAAATTTTCAAGTGTAGGACTGCGCATCCTTCTGAGAAGCGCAAATCATTTCAGCTAATCAACATGGGATCCAGAAAAACAGAGCAACGACAACTGTCATGCTGCAAACCCTGAATGATTGGGCAAGTTAAAGAGGTGAGGGCAGTAGCAGTAGTAGTTTATCTCGACCTTTGTAAATCTTTTAATAGGGTACATCAATGTACCGTACCACCTCTGAAACCTTAATAGGGTACATCACTGTCACCTTTGTTTGCAAGCTAACTACTGTAGGCACTCATCCTCAATCGCTTCACGGATTAGGTATCTTCTTTCAAGCTGTATATTTGCAGTGCAGATACACAGATATCTTGTAGTGTGGATCGCTCAAACTTAATCTAGAGGGGTTATTCGGGTGCTGTTCAAGAGTCTGACATTTTGAGGCTTTGACCGATTGAGGTATTTTACAGTAGAAGAATAGTAAACGCCTATTCATACCTATCGTTGCCGATCGAAATGCCAAAAACGCACGTCAAATTTGTCATCAGCACCGCACTCAAAGTTGGACGTGGTTTTGGCGAAAAACGTTTTCCGTGCACTGGAATCCGAAAAGTTGAATAGTGACTAGTTATCTATACGGGCGGTAACATATCAAATTCGACCAAAACCTAAATGAATTCATCGTCCGAAATAAAATTGCAAAAATCGCAAAGAACACCCTTGTCAATAAGGATGGAGCGTCAATCAGATTTCCGAAAAACATCAAGTATCAGTGCCTTCTTTCTTTACCCAACCCCGTCAGCCATGAGAACGGGCATCCACGTAGTTCTTGTTTCTAATTCCTCCTTCCTAGGGATCGCGCCAGCGTGATGCTCTGCTGTGAGCACTTAAATTAGGCGTGCAGTACGGTGTGCTTCTCCATGGGCGTCAGGGATGAGTAGATGAGGCCAATGAGCTCATGTACGGTACTGTCGAACCAACTTTTTTGAACCGCGTTGTGTTTAAGGTGACGTGCCTCAAAGAGGAGAGTTACACCTGGTCCTCTACAAAACGCCTACACCTATAAAGTACCTAGCATTCTTTCTGAAAGCCCTGTCGAATGTGTTGTTCGTGCTTTCAAATTCTTCAGAAAATAACTAAGCCACTGAGGATGATCACTTCTTACTAGGAAAGACAATCTCGTTAAGAGGTCACACGACTGGGATCTATTTCTTTTCACTTCTAAGACAAGGTCTCGCATCTCGACACTGAAAATACTCGGTACCGCAACAAATGTGTGTCAACCAGACAAGACACTGACAGCAACATACACTTATGTGTGCAAAAGTGACCGCCACTAGCGCCGCCGCCAATCTATAGTAAACTTTGGGGACACATAGTCGTTTGGTTTGACGACTTACTAAAAAACAAACATATTTTTATACAAAACGAAAGGTGGGGACTTTTCCTCGCCTTCCCTGTTCTGACATTCACTTCAGATCCTTCCCTTTTTAGAGCTTTTATAAACGCTGTAAGAGGATTGCAGCCAAGATGTTCAGCGTCATACATAAGGTTTTCAGAATCCAAACGACAAAAAAGAGTGAGGTACTTCTTCAGGCCTTTAAAACACACGTGAAACCCTTACTTGACTATGGAACTGCCATTCTTAACCCGTATAAATGCAAAAACGTTGAAAAAATTGAGGAGTTTCAGAACGACTTTACTAGAAAGGTCATTATCAGAACAGTTCTGTTTCTCCAGGATTGCATACCAACAGCCAAAAAGAGAAGCCTGACTTCTGTTCTGCGAACACCTGCTCGAAGAAGGCAAAAGTTTGACCTTCTTCCTTTTCATAAAATATTGCGCATTCGCTTATGCCTATACCTGGAAGTGTTTTTTCCTGAGAGATCATGCACCAGAAGTGAAATCGCATCAAAAAGTGTCATGTCGAGAATACGAATCCACTGCAGATCACATTTTTGTTTTTCCTTAATGGAGGTGTTTCTAGGTACTTACGCCTCGCTAGAACAAAGAATGGTTCACCTTCGACGCTTAATGAATCATGGCATTTTGACATTGTTTAATTACACAAGTGTGAGGCGATGAAAGGGTTGACTGGACTGGCGGGAAACGCGAAGCAGGATCCTGGCACCGGGTGCATGCGACATCTGCGCTTCCCCGTAAGCTCTAGCCGCAATAAATATCTGTAACAATCATGGATCATTAGAATAAAAACTGTTTCCGCAAATCTCAATGCATTCAAGAAGAGAAATGAAAATAGGATAGACCAGTGACAACATCCGTATAGTATGGTTTTTCGTACACTTCTTATTTTTTTCGTTGAACTCCTTGTTTTATTTATTCACTTTATGTTTATTTATTTTTTATATTTATATACATTTATTTAATTTTTTTATTGAACGTTCCCTTTGATGTTATACTGCTCAGTAGTTATGACTTGTTGGAGCTGAAATAACGTTTCTAAACTTCGGGCTAATTTTACTTTCACGAGAGATTTTACATGTAATAAAAAAATGAAAATGTACAAACAGCTGCGAGGCATGTTAAATAGACCCCTCTAACATATATTTGCTTTTTTCTGATCGCTGATATGTAGACGAAGAATCCTTTCTTCCACAAGGTGAAAGGCTGTGGCTTCTTCTTCTTCCTCCTCCTCTTCTTCTTCTCCTTCTTCTTCTTCTTCTTCTTTAGCCTTGTCCCACTTTATATCGGAGTTCCCTATTCTGATGTCATGACGCCACCAGCGTTAGATCAGGGTGGACACCAGCAACTTTAAAGTCCACATGTAACGTATCAGACCAGCGCTGTTTCTAAGCCACTTTGCAATCACTACGAAGTTAAGACTGGCTTTGAGTAGACTGTCACTTCCTTCCCACCGGAACGTGACCGTGCCATTTAAGGCGAGCTTCGCGCATCTTGTTCGCTATCAGCTCGACACCCAACTTTTGCCGGATGACATCGTTTCGGATGCGGTCCATACGGGTGTCCAGCGCAGCATCTTCTTCTCCATGACGCTGAGGCGCGTTGAACTTCCTTAGTCGCAGGCCAACATTCAGCGCCGTACATTGCTCCTGGCCGGACGACTGCTCTGTAGATCTTCGACTTCAGATGCTCGGGTATCTTCCTATCACAGGGCACGCCAGTCAATGAGCGCCACTTGTATCAGCTGCATTTACGCGTGAATTCACTTCAACCATCAGTTTGCCATCAGACGTTATTGCTGATTCCAGGTACTTAAAGACTGAAGTATGGAAGCTCGATGTCGTTAACCTTGATGGAGCTGGAATCAGTAACGTCCGTATCAGATACTCGGCCTTCTTCACGTCGTGTCCAAATCGCTCCAAGCGATCATATCAAGCCTGCACCATTCCCTCGAGTTCACCCTTGTCTTCGCAAGGGTGAACTTACGAACGTTTCAGCATAAAGCAACGTCCAAGGGACGGGCTTCTAAAGATCTCGTGTGATGGCATCCATGTTGACAACAAAAAGCAGCAGGGAAAGTGCAGAGCCCTGGTGTACCCTGACAGAGATGGGCAACTCCACCGAGGTCCCAGCTGAGTGTTGTGAGTGCTCGTTTAACGAACCCATCGACTTACCCGACTGAACAAGGTGAACCCTAGGCATTTCGTTGTTTTCTTTCTCTTTTGATAGAGCTTTCACAGCGGCAGCTCGTATATAACATTACAAGCCGTTCATGTTGCTACCAGTGACCGAAATTGAGCCAGTTCAGAGCACTACATAGCTCGTTGAAATGGACCGGCTGAGCTAATTCTAACAATAAGATGTTGGCACCTAAATGATGAAGGCAACGGATTGAATCGGGATGACATCATATGCCACGTCGACCCTTTTCCTTTAACATACATATGCACCAGTTGTCCTAACTTGGGAGGCGTGCTGTTCCTGTTCCACATGGCGTTGCAAAAAAAAAACATTGACAAAAAAGCTTCTACATCTAAATATAGTAGAAGAGCATTCGGAGCACTCATTAGCAAACTCATTGACGAGCACACTGCTTTCCAACAGGGCATGTCGGCTGATACATTTTCAAAGTCAGTTGTTCAAATTAATGCTTGTAAATGCGATTTCGTCTGAACGCAAAGCTATTTTTACCATGTGAAGCGGCCAGACAACTTCATAGGTTTTTGATATGTTCCGATAGCTTATCACTTGAAAACCATACCACTCGCAGTACAGGCGATTGGATCAAATAGTTACTGAAAAGGTGTGAAGCGAAGATAAGAAAAGAAAGCAGATTGAGTCGACAGCTATCGATCACTTTATTCGCAAGAGGGAACCGGAAATAGGAAGAGAGGAGAGGCGTTTCTTCACATTTTCTGGATAACAAAGGAAGCTCTGAACTGCAGACAGCATACTTAGGAACGACATTTGATAACAGAACAATACCCGTCGATTTAAAAGATTTCGCAGGCTTCTACCTAGCAAGCGTTTGGCATATGGTGCTAAGTACAAAGCATTGCGCAGCGTTCGACAGCAAAAGCGTGCGTTATTAGACGCCGTTGACGACGCAGCCTCAGCCAGTTAAGTCACAGAAGAAGATGAACAGCAGGCAGATTACATATTTTTGCATTGTTGCACAGTGGTGCAATAGACGTCGCCCTGCGGTCGAAACCTGAGCGCTAGGTGGGACTCGAACCGATGCCGTCTGGTTTCCGGGCTTGCGTTACATCAAAGTGTGCCGGTGGTAGAACGACGTAGCGTCATAACTGGAAGGCAGAACTTCTGGTTCGAGGCCCCCCGGCGCAAGAAGGAAGGCGTTCTTATAGCAATACATAGGTCACATAGTTCATCCAAGTCAGGCAGGCTAGAAAGTAAGCGAACTGCATTGCCAAGATTTGCACACAAAACTCAAAAGCTGCTACGATTCTACAAACACCGGCAAAACGAGCAAATTGGCTCCCTAACATTCTGGCCCTCGTAGTGTGCACATATCGCTGCGCTGCCTGGACTAACAGCGACATGGCATGTGTAAAGGACTGGAGACAAACGGCAAGAGGGTGGTACACGTTATGGAGCCCTGTCGGTGGCAGGGTCACCTCGAGTGTGAAGAGGACGGCGATGATTGCACAGAACTACTTTCTTCTTCACAAATAGATGACACATGAAGGATCGTTGACGGACATCTCCACTCTGTTGCTTCCATACCTTGTCTGAAATTAAGCCAGTTGAATGAGACCCCAAGAACTCATTTTGCTGTTTTCCAATTAACTAGTTCCTTTCTACAGTTGTTCTTCGTTTAAAGTCCAGAGAAATTCAGTTACATAGGTTAACAAATTTCATTTTAAAATATTCTTACATTTTCCTCAGCAATAGTAAAACTGAATTGAAATAAGCAGACTCTCTTAATTTCTATTTGTAAATGTGAAAGGAAGGTTTATTGGTAGACTAAAAAAGTACTTTTCTCAAGTCGAAAATAAAGTTGTTGATTTTCCTAACAGAACTTTTACGAGAAGGGTATACACCTGGCGAAACATCTAGCCGAAGTCTTACTGATGTCATTCGCTGATGGTTCTTCCTTGCCTAGTCCTCAGCATAACTCCAATTCCGCCCTCCCCGTGATGACGGGCTATGGCTGTTTTACAGAGACGAGTTGCTCTCAGAGCTCTTTAAGAGACCCCAATCCTGCTCGACCGCTTCAGATGGAATACCGTTGCTCATCATCAAAAAGATCACGCAAGTTATCGTTGGACTTCTTCTCAACTCGAGTCTCAAGAGAACGTAGGCACCTACTAGGTGGAAGCCAGTATATGCCACTCCCATTCTCAAGCAGCCTACCCACACTATCCCCGCTAATTTCAGGCCTGTGCTTGAATGACTAAACGATTGGACTGCGTCGCTGACTGGTGGCAAGGGAGTGGTTATCATTTATCTCAACTTCTCTAAGGCTCTCGATAAGGTCTCGCACTCTAAATTGATTGAAACCTTGTCAAGCACGTGTAAGTCAAAGGATACTCGGTTGTCTTCAGCTTTCCTGTAAGACCGAAACTTCCTACTTCGTGTCAACTCCAAATTTTCTGCTCCTAAACATATTAAACAGGAATGGAGAAAGGGGGCTTCCTTTCTCCATTTTTGTTTAATATGTTTGTTACTCGTTAATGTTGTGAATTTACCGATTTATGTACTGGTGGCGCTTGGAGTGGGAGTTACAGCTTTCGCTAGCGATTTCAAAATCTATCGGATTGTAAACTCTGGGGACGATTTTTCTGCGATTCAGTTCGCACTGAATTTAATGAGTTGTTGAGCCAATAATTAGGGATTACCTTTGTCCAGAGAAAAAACCAAGGTTCTCATCTACGGTCCAACAATCAAAACCAAACACAGTTGCTGGCGCCGATATTGACAGTGTACAGAAAAATACGGGTCTCGGTTTTATAGTTTCTAAGGATCTTTGAGAAGCATTGTAAACTTATTTCTCAGAGAGCGGCTGTTGTATGTAGTGAGCAAAATGTTTAGAGCCCTGTGAAAGGGGACTCTAAGGTTCATCTTGCTGAACGGCTTATACTGGAGCATAGCACCACCGATTTATCTCCCCATAAACGTTGATAATGGTATTGAGAGAGTCGAAGAAACTTCAAAATGGCTTCTCAATGAATCTGATGACTGTTGGGTTCTTATAGAGTGCGTTTCAAAAGTATGTATCCACTTCCAAATTTGCCCATATCTCGTTTCACGTTTATTTCTGCAAGACCGCACTAGCTCCACTAGATTCATTGTAGTCGAAAATAAATAAACACTCGCTTTCAGAATTTTTTCAGTCTCACATGAGAATCAGACTTTTTTGAAGGAAATTGGTCGAAAATGGCGTTTCAAAAGTATGTATCCACTTGTGAAAAACAATCTTTTTACTAGATTCAAAAGTCGATCGGACTACCATTATTTATGATAACATCATGCATCGTATTACTCATGCTACTGACAAGGTTCTGGATGATTTTGTCTCCGCTGTTGTCCCATGTATTCAAAATTGCCACCACGTCATTGAACAATTGGTTATTCACGTAGACTCGTCGAACCACGATCCCCAACATGTTCTCCATTGGGTTGCTGCCAGGAGAACAAGTCGGCCAGTCCGCTACTTGAATCTTGTGACGGTGGAGCCAATCTTTGGTCGACCAGGACACATAGACTGCAGCGCTGCCCTGCTGCAGAACATGTGTCTGATGTCTTCTGCCTTTCACGAAAGGCAGAAGGATAGACTTCAGTACATCTTTTGAACATACTACATACTTTTGAAACGCATTGTATAACTTAATTCCATCTAGGATAGAAGGCAAACGTAAGGCAATTTGTGCATAACGATTTTGGGAACCTGGTACTAATCAGGCCCATGTTCACTAGGGGTGGCTCACTTAGAATCCAGGTCAACGCCACAAGGTTCAACTATAGGCGATTTTGCTCTATTAATAGAACGGCCGCCACGTTTGAGAGGTTGTCTAAAAAAGAATACATACATCGGATTGAGCTACCATGCATTTAAGAATCTGATGTGCAAGGACCTAATTCCCCGTACCTAATTCTTCGCACTTTCTCTACTTGGTCTTCTTCTTTATCATTGCTTGTTTTGCTGTCTATATAGTCTCTTTTCTTTGTCCTATGGATGTTTTAGCTTGTTTCAGCTAGGATTCGTCTATGGGTTGTGTTGAATCTTGATGCTTCATCGCAGATTCAGTCGATAGTTACTGTTCAGTTATATTCACATTTGTGAATAGCCACTTGTGCAGTGAAGTCAATATAAAATTTCGAGAGTTATGTACTTCATCGAGGAAGGCTATGATCTACACCCTAATGCTCAAAACTCGACACAAGCTAGTAGATCCTTCTTAAAGTAGTGCAGTATTTGCTTGGTCTCCAGGTAATGCAAATATATTTTTGTATGTCAACGCAAGAAATGGAATTTTCGAACACGTAGGGTCATAGGATGAGAAATTTCAGCTACAGCTAAAGATATACGAACTACTTAAACTGCTTAAAGCTAGCTAAAGCAAAGCAGAATTTGTCCCACTATCTAACAATAAGTTCCAAATTCTGTTTTTTTTTTAGTTCAAAGAGAGGTACTTTCCACACCGATGCTGGCACGGAACGACAAATAGGTGAAGAAGCATCCCAATAAGCTAACTATTTACTCGCAGGATTCCTTGAATCTATAGTGGGAGGTGTTAGTGGGAGGTGCGTGTGGTAAAGTAGTCAGTGGAGCCACCTGCTGTTGAGAGCACCGGAATTGAGATTCTTAGTGCGGGTTTCCCGGACGGAAATACGAGACCTTCCATCCCTTCGAAGCTGCAAATGGCTGCTAGATTCTCTGGGAGGAATAAGACATGGTTTGTCGGATGGCCGCCGCAAATCTTTGTAGAGGCCAAAAGCGGTTTCAAATCTCCTCCACGATATCCCGTAGAAGTAGAATGCCCAAGGCGTCCCAGATGGAGGATCAGCGCCAAACTTTACTATTTATCCTTCACCCTATTGCGAGAAAACACTTCAGTCTGCATGTTCCTTAACTGTGGATAATTGAAAGTAATCCATTTTACAGAGACGTTTCGATGAACTAGCCTCGAGCGAGTCTTCTTTGCACATCCCTAGACGCTGCCTTGCTTATGCTTGTTTAACTTCTCAATGAGTGCAGCACCCCGTGAGAGCCTCTGACTGTAATCGACTTTTTTAGCCGGGTGTGAATAAGATCGGCGAAAAGAATCCAAGAAGCCATGATGTGCGAAACCAATGACTGCGTACATAGAAATGACTTTCTCTCTTGTAGGACTACTGCGGAAAACAACTTGCTTCCTGTTGAAGGGATTAATGTGACGCCCATGTCACATTCTTGGAGTGGAGTTATAATATTGTGTTCTATTAGGTTGAGTCACAAATTTTGCAACAAAATTTCTCTTTCAATAAAAACAAGATTATACCACAGAAGAGAAATGATTGACTTAAACGAAGAAATTACCGTTATTCCCAATGAGTTTCTTCCGCTTTTCATGCACTGTGGGGATTACGTCTTTGTAGAATTTGGTCGGTTTCGACCTGAAGAAGTCGTGTACCACCGCCGTGAGATCATCGACTTCGGCGAAGCACCTACCATGGAGGAAGTGATCCGTCGACCGAAGCGGATGGCAGTCACATGGCGCAATGTCCGGAGTGTAGGGTGGTTGCTTGATTTTGGTGCAGCCCAATTCCGAGATTTTTTCCAACGCTCGAAGTGCCGTAAGCGGTCGGCTGTGGCTGATGGGTGAAACATTGGATCGTATCGACTTCTCTCTCCATTAATTTTTGCTGGATCTGGTCAAGTTGTTGCCAAAGGCGAGCGTCGAGGATGGTTTGACTACGTGGAACAGCTCCCCGGCGCTCTGTACCACTACACATCCACCAAACACACAGCAGGACCTTCTTTCGATGGAGTCTGGTTCTGACGTCGGAACCCTCAGCTCGTTGCGTTCGAGCTGTTGGCTTTACCGTAGTAGTGAAGCATCCGCTTTTCATCGCTAGCAAAGATTCGATCCAGGCCCTCTCGCTTGAATCGGTACAAGAACTCTCGTCAGTCGGAAGCACAGCGATTCAGTTGGGTTTCCGTCGACGCACTAGGCATTGACGACGACGGTTTTGGCGACCTTTCAATCTTCTGCAGCCGACTGGGAGTGTGAAGACCAGGGGTCAGTCCTAGTAGCGTGGTTTGAGAAGAATTCGACTTGATGAATTTCGGCAGGCGCCCTTTATTTACAGCAGTTGGTCTTCCCGGGAGTGGTTTGCTTCTGTTGCCTTTCTGGGAGTAAAGGAACTTCTGATACCATCTCATATAATTTGTTCGATTAGGAATGAACTTGCTGGTGACGTCCTGAATGTGGTTGACCACCGCCGTTGGGTTGCTGTCGAGGTTGTGCTAATTGAAAATGAAATCACACACTTTTTCACTTTGAGTGGTCATTGTTCTAGTGAATAAACTTTCCAACAACCCAAGGAAAATTAACGGTTCATAACTCAAAATGATCGCTTGGAAACAAGCATTCAAACAAAATATAACACATCAGCGGGTTTACTTTGAATTCCAGAGAAAAACAGAAATGTTGCAAAATTTATGACTCAACCTAATAGACTAAGAATGTGATTGCGATTTATGTGGTGTGGTGCGCATTCTTGTGTTTTTAATGTTCCATCTTTGTATTCACTCACCCAAAGAAAAAACTGAACCTAGTTTTTATAGCATTTCTATTCTTACCAGGAAACTATCTCAAAGGTAGGTCGGAAAGGACCAAGTGTTGTATATGTGCAGAATCGCCTCTCACTGGAAAACAACAAAATGCAAATATCTCGACGCCAGTGTAACTCTGCGCAGAGTTAGGGACGACGGAAGCTGACCGTTGGCGGCGTTAACCCTCTGCCTGCGCGATGATGAGCGAGCGGCGGTGCCGCAGTGGGTAGAGGGCGGCGTAACCCCATGATCGCTGTTTCCAGCCAACTTGAGTCAGCCCATCGTGTACAGGCAGAGGGCTGACGCCGCTAACGGCTCAAATTCCGTCGTCCCTAACTCTGCACAGAGTTGTATGGGGGTCGAGATATTTGCATTTTATTGTTTCCCAGAGAGAGGCGACTCTGCCCATATACCCACTTGAGCCGTTTCGACCTACCGTCGAGATAGTCTCCTGGTTAGACTGAATAGTCCCAAAAGTATCAGAAATTCCTGAGAATTGGCGAATAGCTCAAAGTGCTAACTGCAGCTTTTATACGCTTTTTTCCTAAGTTGATCGAACTTGAGGTTTTAAACTTGTCCTCTCACTTAAGTTGATTAGCTACGGTTAGCAGGTGGACGGATTCATCCCACACCATAGCGTTGCGAGAGAGAGTTGCGGGCTCTCTGTTCCGTTGACGTTTAACTCTTTGAAACTTTCTTCCGTTAGATGGAGTAGTGCTTGAGAAACTAGCCTACTCGGATGTTTCAAGGTTTCCACGAAAACGGCGCTGTCAAAATTGGAAGCACAGTAGTTCTCATTGAGAGTAATAAAGAAATCGAATTTAAACTTGTAAGAAGTAGATAAGTGAGGATTGAATAAAAGGACATTAAAGCCAAATTTGGAAGCATTCGTATGCTGTTTTCCGGACAATATCAAGACGTGAAATTTTTGAAATTTTGAAAAAATTTCTACGCAGTGGTTTTTTAAAAACTCTTCCAAAAAGTTCTTGTAGTGTCGGAAGGAGGCTAAAACCTGAAGATCAAACATTGATCAAGCTCACATCGTCTGCGTCATCCATAGCTCCATGGATTGTGTGCGGAGAAGGAACTGATGGCGTAGGCTCTGGACTGACCTGAAGTAGATAACTGCAATTGAAATAAAGGCAGACATTGACAGAGCAACGCAACCCCACTTTTGGTTTCTTAAGTCTCAAATAGAACATATTCATTTATTGAAGGCTAAAAAACTAGTAGTGACCGCGTTGCGTTATCCTCTGTATAAAACCGTGTTGATCAAGCAATGCTTCTTACTAAGCAACAGTGCACCGCAGGCAAAATAACTGCCTGCAAAATGGCAGCGCGACAGGAGGTACACCCGCCCCCTGCTGGGAGGCGTGGCGTCAGGAGGTACAGCCGCTGTTCTGCGGACCGGAAACTTTTGTCTTGCCTGTCGAAGGTTTCGTAAGGCAGCCGTTAGGCTCTCGGTGAAGCCAGGGATTGGGGTGGGTGAGCAAGGGGGATGAGAGGAAGATCGCACGCCCCCAGCAGGGGGTGGGTGTACCTCCTGACCGTCCTCCCCCCCCCTGCAAAATATGATCTGTTCTTTATTTAGATAAAAACTGTACACCTGTAATTCTTCATTGTGAAATCACTACAAATAATGATTGCCGACCTCTATAGTAGGCCGTCTGTCCGGTCCACGCTGAACGAGGTTGATGATGCGTTGAGCTGAAATTTCCTGAGTTTGATTCTTATCACGCAGAAGAAAGGATGCGCCCTTTAAATGAGCGGCTTTGCCTGCGAGCGCTTACAGAATCGTCGCACTGCAGGAGCCAGGATCGGCGGCTGCGCATCGTCATCGGAGTCGCTATCCTGCATTGAACAACCAGCGACTGATTGGCGTTGCTGTAAGAGGCAGTTCAGGCGAACACACACTTAAAAACTGCGCTTTTGAATATCATGTAAACTTTGTGTAGTCTACACTGCCGGAAGTGCCGCTCCTGCCAACAAGCACAAGAGACGCGCAAGAGGGAAAACGGCGCATTTTTGCGCAGAAAAGTTTTCAAGAATTCATAGAGAATTCATGAAAACATCAAAATATTCCTGCTATTTCAATAGTTTTTTTTCAGGAACAGTCCCAATCGGGAGGATGAGACCTGAAACATTAGTGAAGACTAAGGGTAAATGTGATAAACTCACTGAGAATAAGACCGTTAAAAATCCCGTTAAATTTCTAAAAAAATCCGTTAAGTCTTAAGTCAGATTTTAAGGAAAAATGCCCTTAATTCGTTAAATTCGTTAAATCGTTAACCGTTAAATGTGCACCCTTGGCCAGAGCGACGTGGGAGTATACCATAAGCCTAAAGGCCCCACACACTTCTGCGGTAACGCCGCTCGCCGCTGTGGTTAAGGATAGGGCAGGGACGCCGCCGGCGGCGGCCTTAAGGCCCTGCACACTCCTGCGGCGTTGCAGCTGCCCTATCCTTACCCACAGGGCAAGATCACTCATTTAATGCATAGAAGATCGTGGCTTACTTTGTGGAACTAACTGCCGCCGTGGCTCGTTTAGTGAAATATGCATATATGCCCGGCAGAATCAATCGAGTTGGCGCGACAACTTGCAGAGTGAGCTTAGCTTGACGAAAAGAGCTTATATAAATGCGCAAAAGTATAGGAAACCAAGCTTTAGCTTCTGTATGTCCAGCATGCAATTAGTATTGCAATTCCACCCATAATGTCGGATTTTCCACGAATACTGCCAAATTGACAGCGTTGGGAGCAATTCGTATTGGATCCTTCCGACTGCAGCTTGTTTTGACTTTTTAGGTAGTAAAAAGCTTTAATGGAACGCTAAAGCACAGCAATGTAGCTAATGAATGGAAAAGGCTACAGCGGTGCGAAGATGCGGGTTAGGCTTACGTGACAATTTTTTCCGATTTCAGTCGATCCCTGTGGGAAGACGCGGCGAGCAGAACAGCTAAAGTGCTTTACAAAGGCGTGCTCAAACTCCCAACTGTCGATGCTGCCTTAGACCTAGCTGCCATTTTAGGGCGGCGACTTAGTGGTTGAAGTTTTCTGCGCTTTACTTGCCCATATTTGAGTTTTCGACACTCGTAATAACAGCTTTCTGTTCATAACGAAAAGCTCTATGGAATGGTTTCAATCTCGACCAATTTCGTAAAAATCCGTTTTTTGACAATTTCGAAGACGAGGCCGCCCTAGCCCGAGCCTGCGCGGATGATGACGTCATCGAATATTTTCGAAATTGGCCGAATTTTTCCGCCCAAACTTCGTATAGGGGTCATTTAGGCCGCTGATTGCGCATCCGACGTTTTTGAAAATTTCGTCGATGTCGGGAGGCCATCTCCCGTTTCAGAGTGGTCGGATCAGGGTCACCGACGACCCTCAGTTGTCGGTATCGGTGGGTGGTCTCCTGCCGTAATCGGCCAAATGAACTTTGGCATCGTGTTCGGCGTCCAGAATAACGCCGCGCCTCTAGACGAGGTTTGAGCAAAATCAAAGATCCTGACCCGACACCCTATGTTATCCAACGTTAGCCCTCCAAGGCTCCCTACATGGACGACGGGTGGAGATGATGAAATTTAAATTTTCAAGACGAAAACTTCCCGATACTTTCAAGAGTTGCCTCGTGTAATAAAGAATGAGCACCTTACGGTTCGAGCTATATCATTTAGACTGGGGTATATGTATGTATATACGACAAAGAGGTATAGACATAACCATATAAGCTGCTTGAAACGTCCTCTTCTCGCCAGGTTTATTCATGCTTCGAAGATCCTCAGATGATCCACTCGTTGTTTTTTCTTCTTCCGATTGTAATTTTTTATGTACTAGCACGCAGTCAAGAAAGGCAGTCAGTCAGAAGAAAATTGTGATTAAACCACCTAGATTTGTACGAGCCGCTTGCCAGGGTCCAGCTTCTTTTTGCATGACGACCCATCATTGTACCCTTTAAAAAACATCCTGCAAAAATTAGACGCTCGTTAGACCCAGTTATGACTGCCCATATTTTCCGAACATTGTGATACCCTCTTACTAGGAAAGGGTTCCGACCTCCCATGGAACTTCAAGTTGAGACCAGGATCATTAGAGTGACCTCGGAATTGTGGTTACGATTATGGGTGTCAAAATTGCAAAATGAAACTGCTGAGCAAGTTATAACCTGCCAAAGTTGGGGGACCGCAGGCTGGCCGTGCGAAAGAGCTGACGCGAGTGTGATGAGTCATAGGGGCTCCGTAAGAATGGGCCACCAACTGCAGCGGTGGCGCAGCGGTAGTGATCCCGCTCGTCACGTGTGCCGTTGTGGGTTTCCCCTCCATTGTCGGCGGCATATTTGCATATCATGACTTATCTTTGAGACGACCTTTTCTTCTGAATTATAATCCGTGTTTGACTAAATAGCCGGGAAAACTATCATACATGTTTGTAAAAATGCCCGCTGAATAGCTGCGAACCATTTCGCGGTCCTTTTCTTTGCACGAGTTAGTGCATCGTTGTCGTCTGGCACCCCACATTCAGAGAAAAGAATGGACACCATCTTTGCTGGTGAAAAGGACATAGTGAGTGAAAAACAAGCAGTAGATCAACGACATTTAGGGCTTCCTCATAACTCATATATTATCTAATTACCTTTTTGCTTCACACATTTTTTACGCTGTTTCATGAATGCCAAGCTAGTTAGAAGCATCAATATAGTTGCTCAATATAAAATTTGGACTCTAATTGTGCAAAATAGTAAATGATAATGTCACCATAGCGGCTTTTGCCTTCAAGCATTTTTACAAGCATTTTAAAATTTTACATTTTTACAATTTTTACAAACGTGCATGATAGTTTTCCCAGTTATTTAATCAGACACGTGTCATAATTCAGAAAAAAAGGTAAATTCGAAGATAAATCATGATGTGCAGAAATACCGAGATCAACGGGAACCGAACCAACGACGTAACACTTGACGAGCGCGAGCACTACCGCTGCGCCACGCCGCACCCGGTGGCCCGCTCTTACGTAGTCCCTATGACCCATCGCACTCACGCCAGCTCTGTCGCTCGGCCAGCCCGCGGTCAGGACACCCAACTTTGGCAGGTCATAACTCGCTCAGGAGTTCCATTCTGCAATTTTGATACCCATATTCGTAATGAGCATTCCGAGCTCTTTCTAATGATCCTGGCCTCAACTTGAAATTCCATGGCTGGTCGAAGCCCTTCCCAGTTAGAGGAAATTATGCCTGTTAACCCAGGTGATGCAGCGCCGGCCTTCCATGACTTTGACATCCTATCCTATCAGATCTTCTTGAAAATATGAAGCAAGCAAACATATTTCGCGTTGTCACGAACGTTGCAAATAGAGCGGCTCTTAGTTGGAGCGAAAGGTTCACTTCAAGCCGAGTTCTGGTTTCATGAATACCTGATAAGAACAGTGGCATAACTTTACGTACAACATAATATGTATGTATGTAATATATGTATAATATAATCAGGGTATGTGTGTAATACGTAGTATGCATACAAATAATAGTTATGGTTCTTATTTCGATTGACAAACTTTATTTTCAGCAGAGATATGTTGTCGTATGTTGTTGTGGTGTATGTCGCCGTTATGTTGTCGTCGAAAATCGGACAAAACTTATGTGACAACCTAATACCTGGACTGCTCCATAACGATGTCACTCTGAAGGGCGCGCGTTGCGTGCTCGAGTAGTTCGATCAATTTACCCAGAACATGCTAATGAACGACCATTTGACTCAGTTTTTTGTTTTGATTTGAATTGGTTCCTCCGAATCCAACGACGCGCAACATATCCTCTCTCAAAAGCGCGCGAAGTTCAATGATCGTAGTGGAAATGTAGGAGTGGCATACCTCTGCTAGAGTTCGATTGCAGGTTTTCTTTTTTCCACACCAGATTTTCACGAGGCATACTAAGAGGCCGGAAGTGAGGACGGCCAGAAACACGAACAGCGTCAGAAAGACGACAAGTCCGTTCATAGAACGATCAGACGGCGTGGAACTGTCCATGGTTCCATGAAGCACCTAAATTCCGTAATTTATGGAAATGGTGGTTACTGATTACGAAGAACACACACGGCTTAACAAGCCTCACAGTGGATATTCCACCGGTGAAAAGTGCGAGTAACAAAGAACTAAGATGCGTGATTTTCGCTTGGAAGTGGTTGGCTGCCCATCAGCGGTGTGGGGGATGCGAAACAATACTACTACTTCTAGACTTCTGGACTCCACATCAAACAATTTTTGACTCAAGTTGCGCCATGCACTTTATTCGCTTTTATGACAGAGGAGCCATCTGAGTGGGAAATATGGTTCAGACACATCCGTTGATTTGATTCTCACATCGACTTTTGCAATTCAACACACCTCTGCTTTTCACCCACACATTCGGTATCACTTCTTTAAGTGATTCTCTACAAGTCCTAGTTTCGCACCAGTCGAAATCATTTGAGGTTCCTACTGTACCGATGTATTTCTCGATTAGCGTTTAAGTGGTTTGACTTTAGAAGACATTCGGTCAGAAGAAGAGCTGAGAGCTTCTCAGAATGCTCAATATAGACGAAGTAATTAACGGAGACTAATCAATTCTTGTGCTCATGAAGTCGAAAGTTGCAAAAAACAGTGTATTCTGGGCCCTGCGCGCAGCTACGATCACATAATATGCGCTATCCTCACTGCCCTAATGGCGGTCTTTATGCCATGCAGCATTAATCAGATGGGAAGAGAGCTCGCCACGAGGAATTCTTTTAATAGCGAACGAATTCTTTCAGTATAGGCGAGGGTAGTGAAAAAGCATATCTCCGAAAAATTGGCACAATTGTTTAGATTCTGTAAAAAGCATCAACACTGCATAAACAGCTGAGATGTCGGGCTTTTCTTAGGAGGTGGTTTTTTGGAATGATTTCTACACAGGAATAGCCACAGAAATTTGAAGAAGAGAAGTGTTAGCAGTCTTAGCACTCCAGAAAGAGCATCAAATACAATGAAAGACGAGGGCTTGATATGAAAAGGCACAACGAGTGCGAAAAGGAGGAACGTTGTGCTCTCCTAGCTTCTCATCCAGCTTTGATACACACTTTAGTTGGTTGAGAAGTCTTGCATTCTATCGGCAGTTAATGTCAGAGGATCGAGTGCTACCCACCGTTTCAATGGCGTTTTGATTGCCGCACATAGAGAGTGTGAGAGTGTGGCAACTGAAATGTTCTGGTTCTCGGTGACTCCTCAGAAAATCTATTGCTATACCAGAGATGTAAATGCGATGTTTTGAAGAAACATGGAGCGAAATGTGTTAGTTCCAGTGGCTCGGCTGTCACAAGATGAAATCAATGTTGAGCGGCAACTAACCAATGAATAGCGAACATTAAGAACGAAACGGAACTTCCCTCCCGTCGTCCCGACTAGACGAGCTGGGGGAAGAGAATCGCCGGAATGTCGGCAGGAAGGATAGAGAGGAAGGAAGAGAAAGCTCACTTCCTCCATGCTCGGTGTCCCCTTCATCGCTGGACTACCCTCATGGATTTCTCATCTGCTGATAAAGGAACATCATAGAAAACCGTAACTCGATTTGGCAGGCGAGAGAAGGACACCTCTATCAGAAAGGGCGTACCACTTTCAGCCACTTTCCTCTGCAACAAGCTTGTTTTTTCCAGCTCGTACTTGAATCTCAACGACGCTCTCGTGAGAAGCCGCCGCTCTACACTTTCGCGAAGCCGGCGTCGTGCTCTGGACTCAACAGAAAGACCAGTACTAGAATATATCTCCATATTATTCGCCCCATTGTCATTTAAGGCCCTGAAAATGCGTACTGAAATCATTTCAACTTTCTGGAACGGCTAGCCGAGCGCAGGTTAAGCTTGTAAGAAATAGCGTAAGAGTGCAGTCGTATAACGCTCCTCGAAGTCAACGCCCCTTATTAGAGAAAACGAGGAACGGGTATAGAGCAGAGGATGCGTCCTTAGGGACATACGAGTGAATCTGAATAGGTGCATTTGAGGAAGTGAAGGGAATTCTTTTATTAACAATTCTCATTATTCCAAAGCTTACTTGGAATTTGCTATGTAATTTTGCACTCGAGCAAAACGGCTTGAACTCCCAGCGATTTTTTTTCTAAAAAAGAAAAGTAACTTTTCGAACAAAGCTGATGGATAAAGGCTGATGTGTAAATATGAATAGTAGGCACGATTGTGTAGGATTGGGTCCTGAGTGAAAAAATGAGTACCTCGTCCGTCCACTCTGAGATGCCACAGACATAACTAGGAAGCATGGAATATTTGGAAAATAAATTTAAAACAATTACATTCAAAAATAATTTCGATCAAATTTGGCTGTGATTTCCATCAAGTACCTTGTTTAGAGAAATGGATTGAAATTAGCACAGCGCTATAAGCGGAACTACGCTAAGTTTCGTTTTCAGCGCCAGCGTGCTATTTACATGTTACTACGCAGGGCAGCTTGAAGTCTCCAACATGAGTGAATCCTCACGTCATAATACCCACCTCGTAAAACAAATCTGCCGGCTGACTGGAACAGCCTCTTATTTTTGTTAGATCTTTTTCTTTCAATGCCTTTAAGGGGCTATTTGTTCTTCAATGGCTTCAAGGAAATACAATGTGCAGATCATACTGAAATCCTAAAAAAGTTTCGTGGTGATAATCGTAACTTGCAAAGCATGCTGTTGTTCCAGTTGGTTTTTTATGTATTATATCCATATTATCCTCACCCTTGAGGCATAAGTGCGAAGGCAAGATGCTGAATCGCTGTCCGGGTGACCATTACCCGATCACTGGAAAGGAGAGTCTGTTGTTGAACCCTGACGACTCGTTTGAAGTCCTGCGGAAGTGCTGGTGGTCGACATTATTGATTGTTACTCGAATATAACATGAAGTAATATTTTTGTTGAATTACTCTAAAAACCCGTTGTGCTTCCATTGCTTACAAGAAGTAAGATGTATGCGAACATCAGGGTGCAAGGAAAATATCGATCGCTTTTTTCAATAATTTGTTATAACTGTCAATGTGAAGGAGTGTTAGATCCAGGATGATGCAGCTCTCATAGAAGTTGACTCACGTTCTCAGCTATAATTCAGTAGTAATAGCTCATTTCGAAAGAACCGCAACAATTGGGCTGAGCAGTATATATATATGTACACACACCCTCATCGAAGTGCACATTTCACGTTTGTTCCAAAATCCTTCTCCAATTTTTAATTGTTTCTCTACTTTCAAATAGTGCGTCAGATACCTAGGCGGTGAGCCGACTCCACTTGCAGTGCGGGCCACAGCATCGTTTCCATTCGTGTCGTTGTCCCCTCAAGGTCATCCAGAATGTTGTTGCCATTCGAACTTGGTGACGTTGACGAGAGGCTTTATTCGCTCCCAGTTGGAACGCCGTGTGGCGAAAGATAGACCCACCTTGCTGGAGGTCTCCCAAGACGACATTTCGTGTCCCTCGAGATCCACTTCAGTGTTCTCTATGTCCATCGATCGTCTTCTCATGATGACGATCGGCCCACGTCTTCGCCGCGATGCAGAGCACTGGAATAACTGTCGTGTTGAATAGCTTTGCTCGGAGGTCGAGGTCCGTCAGATAGCCTCTAGAGCGGCCTATTCAGCTGTTTGTCTCGTACTCAGCTCGTCTCTTCATAGGAGTTCTCCATATTCATCGAGCGCTCGAGCTATAGGTACGGCGACGTCTCACTGAGTTGAGAGCCTTTGAATTCGCTCTCCCTAGGACTTTATTTTTCTACTGTTCGTTCGCAATCCTATTCTTTTTCCGATTTCTTCAACTTTGCAAAATCGCCCCTGCCTCAGCGGTAGAATTCAAACACTGTACGATGTCGTCAACAAAATGAAGATTTGAGAGGAATTCTCCATCGACACGCTTACCCTCTTTTTCGTTTCAGTTGAGCGGCTTCCTTATCAACTGCAGAGCTGTGAAGCCCTGTCGCACCTCCTCCTCATTGGGGATGGCAAGAGGGAGGTGGAACAGCTGAGCTGCCGTCCTACTTCCAGATGTCGGCTAGTGTTTTCACGCAGAACGAATCCACCCCTCGGTTGATGAGCACAGAGAGTATGGCGTTCGTTTCAACGCTATCAGATGCCTTTTCGTGGTCAACGGAAATGAAAACCAAGGGCGGACTGTATTCCCGGCAAACCCCAACAATCGTCGAGACGGTTTGGATGTGATCCATAGTTAAGTCCCTTTCGGAATTCAGCCCGCTCCACCGGTATCCGGTGTCCTTGATATGCGTACAGGAACAATTTTCGTGAACAGCTTGTACATACGACATATCGACGGTAGTTTCGAAGGTCTTCTCTGCCATCCTTCTTTTAAAGAAGGACAGCACGCGAGTTCCTACTCTGGTGAGAGGTTTGTATCATTTGAACGAGGGATGTTATACGCAATCCAGGCATGACGTATAGCAGATAGCCTGCATCACGGAGAATGGCGGCTGAAGTGAGTAGTACATACATAGTCCGAACCAGAGGTTTTGAAGTTCGTCACGCTCCTCCCTTGAACTTCTGATGGAAGAATCCTAAGCGGACCTAACCAGCGAGCGCGTTGTGTACTTCACAAGTAGATGAACGCGGGGAGTTCGTGTAGTGCCTCTCCATTATCGACTCTACCTCACGGCGGGAAGTGGTGAGAGTCCTTCTTCAGCAAAGCTGATAGCGGAGTAGTCTGTTCGCAAAAATCCTTGCGGCATTTCTTCAGACTAGGTTGTCTCTGTGCTGCCCCCAACAAGTTCCTGCGCTTGTAGCGTCGTAGGTTCCGCTGCAGTACTCTCTGCAGGTCTCTTCTGCATATGCGTGGCCGATTTCCGCATAAGTCGTGTCGAGGGGTAATTCCATGTCTAGAGACGATGTAAGAGTTTCCATTGAAAAGGTGCGCGGCTGTTGAGAAGGGGATGACGAGGTGGACCAAGACGGGTGCGCAACAGAGCACATGCCTCCGAAATTGCGCGAGTGTACCATCTCTACATGAATGGTGAGCGTTGCTTCACTCGAATGTTGTACGTCGTCCTTCCGAGTCTTCGCTTCCTGCAGGACGACGATGAGGACATGAAACGTCCTGCGCCTTCCAGAATAGCGTGTAGATCAGCGTTTATGAAAACTGCCCTGGCGCTGTAGGTACGAAGCAAGAAGCAGTCTCCGTGACATGCCGTGCCCGAATCGTCTAGGTCCTGAGTCGATGATCTCCTGTGCAACTTGAGATTTCTTCGCTTATCAGTTCTGATACCATCTGACGTCGAACACGAAAGAATGCAGCGTGCAGGGTACAATCTCCGTGTCAATACCCTTGCCATAGCGAGCTCGGGTGTAGTTCAGACTTTGAAGAAGCAAGGTCTTGGTTGAAAGACGAATCCCTTCTCAGATTGATAGACCATGATGGCGAACAAAAACCTTTTGTACAATGCAGTTATACACTGCATCCCCGTTGCCAACGTCACGCCACAATGAAGCGCTGAACTGCGTGGGGAACTGCCATTTTATTTCTAGCCAATCGATTTAATTTCTGAATGCTCAGACGTGTACCAAAGAATGCACTTACGAGGTTCATCGACTGCCACATACGTCCACCGTCACATAAGATCCCATTCATTTGAGGGAAATTTTGGAGACCGGTAAAAGATACAATTGCTAGCCTTGCATGGTGACTACGCATGTTGTTTAAATAAAGCAAAAGATAAAATAAATAAATGTCAACGAAATAATAGAAATGTTATGTTAACGAAATTCGCCACTTCTCCTCTGACGTACCATTAGGTCATAACATCTCCCTGGTGGATCGTGGGTGAAGATTTATAACTTTATTATAACTTTAGAAAATATTTTTTGATATTTAAGGTAATTTTGGCCAAATTGTTCTATTATTGGAAGGTTTTAAGTCGGCGCATAGAAGAAAACTTCTTTCATGGAATTGCTTCACAGACAATTGCCTCTGGGTTTCTTCGGCTATGTACAAGTCGAAGCTAAGAGAGACGCCACCTTCAGCCTTACCTTAAGCTCTCAAAAACCACAGCACTAGCACTTCTTCTACACTATATAAGTAGTATACTACGCCTTTCCTCAGAATATAAGACTGCTTATAAAGCAAAAGTTATCATAGCCGTTACGATTTTGAAAGCAATCTGTCCCTCATCCATTCTTCCAAACCATATAACACTGGTGGTTTTTGAAGAAGGATTGACTCGAGCACTCAAACCTTTCAGTTCGACTTTCCCCTAAAACCCATCGCTTAGGCTAGCGAAGAAGTCAGCAGCAATCTCCCGAGACAGCCCTCTAGCTGCCTTTGCGCCTCTACGAATCGGCTTTCATGACTATGGTTTATGTGAATGTTGCAGCTAATCAGTTATCTGGCAGTACAATAGGCTTGTTTGAGGTTTTTCGAAAGTGAGTGATGAGCTCGAGACGGTAAATACTGTCCTTGTATGTCCTTGTACACTGCAATTAGCAACTTCAATACGAATGGTCCGTTTTCGTTGAATTTTTTCGTTCATTGTTGAAGAAGTACCAGTTTTGTTCTTCCAAAACTACGACTGAAAACGCATTACTGACTTTAACCTCTTGCGTTTATGTTCAGACTACAGGGAAAATCGAATTACATGTCGCTCGTACTTCAGAAATCAGCACCCCATCGAAGACATCTTTTTGAGAGAGCCCGACGGTCTGCCCTTGCTGCCTTTGTCAGTGTAAATGGTGGCGATTCCATCAGAAGTCATTTCCCATTGTCCGTATGAAAACTCTACGGAATCAGCTAGGCTCTGGTAATCCTACTTCGAGAGGAGCATGCTGACGCCGACTTCAGTGGCATCCGAGAGAAGTGTGGCAGCAATGCGATAATGGATTGCTTCTTCTGCGCAGTCCATTCAATGTTCGACTACCGTTGAGGTTTGCCTCGACGTTGAAGAGAGGCAGCACCGAAAGGGCACAGAATATAACTTGGTTAACTGCCTAGGTTCAACAGTTTAAAGTTTCTTTGCGTCATCTTTCTTTCCATTTAAACACTCAAAGGCATAGCTCAGGAAAAGTATCTATTGAGGATTTCTCACGCAGAAAATAATTTAAAAGTTGAATACACGTCGCGTTCCAAATGACTCCAGCCACAATGACCATTTGATGAAAATGTTAAGACGCCTTTTTTACGGCGCTTCCATGACCTAAATACGCGCCACTATGTTTTTCAAAGAAAAGTCAGAACCCATGGTGCAAAGGAAGTTTTTGCACATGTGCTTTTAATTCTACTTAATTGCAACCACTGCTGTGTAGAAGGCAACTGTGCACGAATTACAGACACAACAATGTTTCTTTACCTGCTGACCGATGAAGTCATTATGAAAGCTGGGCATAGATCCAAAGTGTCTTACAAACATCGCGTCAAAGCAGAATACGTGGGAGACCTCAGGGGAGTGGACGAGTGGCACTGAACTGGAACTTCGACTTGAACAAGCCGGCAATTAAAACTTGTTGCAGCAGCTTTTTAATACCTTACATACATTTTACATAAGAAAAGGGCACCTAATAAATTTTCAGCAGTTATATTACCTAATTAGGCCTTGGCGGCAGTTACGCTTGATGTTACTTGTTTGCAATGCATAGGAAGACCTCCTTCCTGCTCTCAAAGACATCTTGAGAGCATCACGTATTCCAAGAAAGGCACGAGTTTTTCCCACTGTTATATAATCTGGGCAGATTTCTAGGTATATTATCCCGCTCGCAGATAACACATGTCGTATGTAGCTAGGCCGAAAAGGACGCCTTTGCTGCGCACATAATCCAATGATTCTAATAGGTTGTCCGAAAAATTTTCACATCTTTACCCTAGTGACGCCGACCTGATATGCCCTACAAAAACGCTGAGCTGCGCAGGATACGCAAAGCTGCAGCTGCAAACGAATCCTTCTTTCTAATAATAATTGGTCTGCTCGACTTTATTCAATCTACCTTAGGGCCGCCTTTCACTGTTGCTGTGATGCCGGTTATTAGGTTTCAATCTTACATTTGCAACCAGTACTTTCTTTGAAAGGATATATTAGGTTGTAACGAAATAAATGGCACTGAACCACTGTAAATTTAAACAGTTAATATCTCGGTTTGTAGGCAAGTTTATTAATCGATATAAAAACCTTCTGATTCTACACATCTTTGCCAACGTGACACAAGCTTTTTTATCCCAGTAGCATAAAAATCAGAAGTTCTGGAATTGACGAAATCTTCGAAGGCACTTTCGGCATCCTGTTGGTATTTGAATAATTTCCCTATCAAGAAGTCGCCAAGATGCTTGAAGAAATGGTAGCCTGTTGGAGAGAGGTCGGGAGAAAACGGAGGATGTGGTAGAGTTTCAATGCTCAGCTCATTCAATTTCTGCAACGTCATTCGTGCTACATGGGGGCGAGCATTGTCGTGCAGAAGGAGAACTCGCCTTCGGTTTACCAAGGCCGGCCGGATATCCTTCAACTTTTTCATCATTTCTTCAATTTTAATGCAGTACTCCTCTGCCGTGATGGATTCACCGGGAGGGAGGAAGCTGTGGTGAATAATTCCCAGCGAACACCACCATACTGTTACCATTACTTTCTTCTGGTGCAATTCCGGCTTCGCAAAAACCTTGGGGCTCTCATCGCTGTCCACCCACTGTGCCGATCGTCGCCTGTTGTGGTACATTATCCATTTCTCGTCACAGGTTACGATGCGATCAAGGAATGGGTCCGTTTCGTTCCGTAGAAGCAGTGCGGACGAGATCTCATATCGTCGGTTTCTTTGCTCCTCAGACAGCTCGTGAGGCACCCATCTTTCCAGCTTTTTGGCCTTTCCAATTTCCTTCAGATGCCGAGAAGCTGTGTTGTGACTGACGCCAAGAACCTTCGCTATCTCCCTGGTACCTTTGTGTGGATCCTCCTCTACCACATCTCTCAGCTTGTCCTGATCAACATCACTATGCCTCCCACGACCTTCATGTTCTTCCAAGCTCTCATCTCCATTCCGGAACTTCTGATACCAACGATACGCCGTCCGAATTGTGGAACATCCTTGACCGAATGCGGCGTTGATCCTCTCGTCCGCCTCCTTAGCTGTAGTGCCCAGCTTGAATTCATACAAGTAAATGCCTCGGATTACCCTTTTGTCCATCTGCAAAAAAAGTCAATAAAACTCTAAAGTTTTCCCACTTTTACATACATAGAAAATTTGGTACTCACCAGTAGAGCAAAGTTTGCGCTTCTAAATGATAGCCACATGTTACGGTTTGTTCTTGATCAAACGCGTAAAAACGAGCCAAAAAATGGCGCGAGCCAGTGCCATTTAATCCGTTACAACCTAATACTTTGGCTTATGGACACCGTTTTCAACTACATGATCTAAATTTCACTGTAGCTTTCATTCAGCTTCCGGGATCGTGCGACACAGGAAGCATGGACGGTACTGCTGCAACGGATCACATGTATCACCCACCGTCCCGTTGATCACTGGACTTACTCGAGCGGGCGCTGACAGCGTCACCATTCGTCCCTGTCGCGTGCCAGAGTGCTCCAATGGATCCTCCTCTCTTGAGGGACACAAAGAGCGTAATATCGATCGTTCCGGGCTTTCACGAAGAAGTTCGACCAACGCGTTGATGGGCGTCCTGTAGCCGCATTCATGAAGCCGCGGGATCGGGAAGGCAGGCGATGCCTTCCCGCTCCCGCCGCATCCCGCTCCCGGCTTCCCACAACCGGGTCGGTATTCATGAACCGCCGGGAAGCGGGTACGACCGCGACGCGCGAGTTAGATTCGCAGCGGAGGCGGGAATTGCAACATTTCAAAAACCAATTTCTCAAATTACTGTTGTCTCAGCCAGGAATGACCGGATAAAGAAATTTCGAGACCCAGATAACGGATAATTTTGCCTAAAAATGGCCGGATAACGAAAAAACGGATAACGAACAAGCAACAAAAATTAAAACTGGCTTTAAATTGCTCGAATCTCAACAGAATATCAGATATTCACGGACTGTTAAGTTATGTGCCATCTCTCACCATTTTAAAAGTATTTTGAAGAAAAAAGATGAACTGTTACCGAGCTTATCGGCGAGAAAAGTGGCACGATCCCCAATAGTGAAACCCTTTTGCCACTCCACTCGGCTGATGTTTCGGCACAACCACCTTCTTCAGTGGCTGGGGAGAACAAGGACAGCTTAAGAAACTACTCGTTTATAGATCATTTCACAACACAAATTGCATTTTAAAACTTTTCCTTTTTTGAAGTTAAAGAGGCCAAACGCGAGGATGGATGCGTAAAGCAACCTAAATGACCTTTTGGAAGCAATCGAAATGCTGATAAGCCACCCTTGCAGTTAGACAATAGCGAGATTCAATCAATTCTTATTTACCTACATTTGTCTCGACCCGACGGTAAATTATTCGCCTGTCGTCTGTTTTCACATTGTCGGATGGGGAGTTTCACTCATCAGTCAACTAATTTTTCCTTCTTCAAAGCTCAATTAAAAAATGATTCTTAGGTGAGTAATTTCTTTGACTCTTCTTGCCTTTTCCACGCTATGAACAATCAGGTTGCGCAGAACCATCAACCGAATAAGGTCTGCATAATCAGCCTGGTTCCACAGCATGAGAACCACTGCTGTTGTTCGACAGTATCGCTATATCTGAGGTAGTCGAACGCGGAACTCTCTGGGATGCATGAAATAATTTATAACAATTTAATTTATAATTCAATTTATAATTTATAACAAACAATTTATAATAATTGGACGCAATTTATAACTGCACCATTTAAATTTTTAATTTTGCCGCATGTAATTAATAGATCGCCGTGTGGGAATGCCCCGTTGTTGGTGCAGTCACCTTCGTGGCGTTCTATCCATTCACTCGTTTCTTCGATTTCTACGATACTTCTGCGTGCCACGCAGGACGTAGCGCGCAGCGTTGGACGTGCGACCATTAGGTTAAATTAATCCTCCATACTCTCTAAAGATGAGACGAAGGCAAACTACAAGAAAAAATGGCTGAAGGGTTGTAATAACAGTTTGTAGACTTTTTCGAAGACTTTTGGAACTACTTTACTATTGAAGAAATAATTTCTAATTTACACATACCTCCAGTTTTATTTTTATTTTATTGTTTATTAGAAGTCCAATCCTACTTCGCTGACGATGTCTCCTTTTCCACGCAGGACCTGTTCGTAAAATGTCCACCGACTGGGAATGGATAGGAAGTGATATTGCGATATCCCGTAGAAATAGAGTGCGTGGCGCATCCGACGAAAGAACATCTCATCGTCAATGTTTCAGATTAATTATGTGTTTTCTTTCCAATCAAGTAAGTGATAGTAGCCGGACCTCCCCCTCCTCAGAAGATGGCCCAGGAAGATGTTACGAGACATATGGCGAAGATAGCTCCCCTTCCTCCGTGAAGACGACTTTCGATGGCAAAATCGCCATCGAAATTCTATTTCTTGCAATTGCACACACCACCTCATTGACGGCTTCCCGGCGTTCCCGACCGGTTGAGTGCGGGTAGGCCGGGAGCCTCCCGCCATCGGCTCGGGAGGCCCCCGTTACTTCCCGGCATGTTCGTGAATACGAACTTTTGCCTCCCGCCGCGCTCGCTTCCCGCGGGAAGCCTTGAACGTTCCCGGGAACGTTCATGAATACGGCCACTGGTGTTCCCTTGACATCCCGCGGAATCCAATCGGTGACGGCTGTCGTCCAGCGACGGTCTGCGAAGCGCATTACGTGATCGCCCCACCTAATTTTCGACAACTTGGCCTACGCGACAGCGTCTCTGATCTTCGAACGTCGGCGAAGCTCAAGACTCCGGAGGTCTTCTCTCACTTGCGTGAGTCGTATCACTCCGAGCATCGTCCTCTTGATTGCACGCTGTTGATCCTGAGCAGATCTAAATTTAGTTGAACATGTTGTATCTTGCGGTTTGTTTGAAAACACGATTCAGTCGTAGCTGGCGGTTCACCTTCGGCTATGCAGCTTCTACTACTGGATCCCAAACTAATAAATCACATTAAACAGAAGACATCCTTTAAGATAATGTAAAAACCATTTTTGCAACTCATCGTAATGTCAAGAATTTTCAGCCGCAACCACCTCATGCACGAAATGAGTCTGCTGCACCGCGATTTTTTGGAGTTGATAGTCGTGTAACTCTATAATAAGGGAAGTTAGAAGTACGGAATTGTTTCCGTATACTGTACGCTTGACTGGCTTTGACATATCATCAGAATGATGAAGCAGTTCTTTCCAGAATATTTTTATGAGCTGCTAACTTTCTATGGAAACTCATTGTATTGATGGTTTTCCATCGTTTCTGCGGTTGTCTCCCCTCAAATCGAAAAATGGCTTGAACAGTGTTTCTAAGCTCGTTAAGGGCTTTCCAGCGATATCAAATTGTTCAGATCCAGAGAAGGATTTTTGAGATTTCTAAGCAGAGCACTCAACAACCTCTGATGACCCGTGTCCAACGGCCGTCGTCGCTCGGTTCGCCTACACGGCCACCTCGTACTTGGGTGTGAAGTATAGTTGTGCTCGAATGACCTATTCGAATAGGTATTCGAATGATTTTCATTCGAATTTGAATATTCGAATTCGGTTATTCAAAAAATCGGGTTTTTCGAATGTATTCGAATTCGAATGTTTAAAAATCGCGTTTTTCGAATGTATTCGAATTCGAATGTTCAAAAAATCGCGTTTTTCGAATGTATTCGAATTCTAATGTTTAAAAAATCGCGTTTTTCGAATGTATTCGACTTCGAATGTTCAAAAAATCGCGTTTTTTGAATATATTCGAAATTCGAATGCTCGAAAATTGCGGGTATTCAAAACCATTCGAATATTCGAAAATTGCCAGAAACACACAATTATTCGAATGTTCAATGGATGCCATTCGGATAGGAAAGTTAGGATCTGCATTGTTTTGCGAAGCCGATGCATGGATATTTCGCATTGAAAGTCCAGAAATTGTAAGCACGCCGTCTCCCTTTCCATATATGATGAGTTTGCTAATCCCTCTTCCACAACACCACGCAGGAAACAAGAAGCACGGCTGAACCAGAAGCTGAAACTTCAGCTTTATTCACAGAAGGGCTTACACTTTCATTCGTATTCGAACTTTTGCTATTGGACCTCAGGAACCAGTTTTCGTTTTTCGTATTGGATTTCAGAAACCAGTTTTCTGTTTGACACTGCCTACGACTAATCTTGTTTTTCGTTCCCATCTTTGCACCATTGAAGTTTCTTGATCTCTTGTTCTCTATAGGGGACCTCTAGTATAGATCCGAAAACATTAAGGGCTATGCTATACTTCGGCGACGCTGTTGTCGGCGACGTCGGTGACAGTGTTGAGCGGGTGCTACGCAGTGCGCTCAACACTGCTGCTGACAACAGCGTTGCCGAAGTATAACATAGGCCTAAGGGTTCTGTGCACCAAGTATTGACCTTCGCGCTCTAAATTTCCCACCTTTACTGCGAGGTCTTGTGATCCTATCGTAGCCTTTCGAAGCTTTCTTTTCACATCAAGTTGCTTTTTAATCCTAAAGTGCAGAGACCGCCTTGTTTCCATGGTGTGTTCGCCGCCCGAGGGTTGGCAGATCAGGATCACTATGCGATGCAGTTGCATTCACTACTAGCTGAGCAGTAAACCATACAGTTGGGGTGCAGTAGGGACGATAATACATATATGGCTATAAGATTTCTAGGTGATAGATCAATTACAGCAACCGGATTTTACAACTGCTCAGACACGTCCGATCAGGGGTGGTAACTTTATAAGAGACAAAGGACGCTATGAAGGGTTTTTTCGAAACAAGGGTAGGCTTTCCTTTTCGCACCGCTCTCCTTTGCATCCAGGTGAACAATTATGGACAGCGTGATCATTAAGAGCAACCATCTCGGGACCATTTCCGTGAGGCATTGCCTTTTCCTTCCGTGTACACGCCCATGAAAAATGTTTCTTAGGTCTGCCTTTCTGCCAATTTGGATGGAGCGAATGTTTATGGAAAGGATGTAGTTTCTTTTATGTGCATCTATGCCGGACGAGGTCGTAACGTTGATCAGTCTTTACTGAGTTTCCTAACATTCCGACAATCATCGTTTTTGCACGCCAAAATTACTCAACGATTCGGACATTGCCATCTAATCCATCAAGCACCTAATAGGTTGGAGCTTTTCGGCTACTGTTCAGACGCGTAACTAGAAACCTGAATCTACTAACAAGTAGTTCAATCGCTGATCTACACACTCTTGGGGAACTTATTGGGACTACCAATACAAGGAGGGGGAGAGGTTAGGGTGTTCAAGACTGATCTTCCTTGCAATCCTATAAGGCGCAGAAGCATGAAAGCATCTAATCGTGAAGTTTTCTTTAAGAAACGCTGCTTCTGTTTGTTGGGTTTTGATTATCACTTAGTAATACACTTGCTTCGTCCAGGTGCGACACCACTGTTCTTCAGTCCTTGTAAAGTAATGGCAAAAATATTGGTGCCTATAATATATATCCGTCATGCCTATCGGTGTGCCTCGCACTAGCGCGCTTCGCGCGATGTTGCAGTATCACTAAGTTAATGGCAAGGACAATCACATCAAGCCAGTTGCTCTGCTCATTCTGCTTTCTTCCCTCCCTAGCAGTACAAAAGGCAATATTTAAAAACCTTGTTATGTTCCAACTTGCTCTACCTTCCTTAAAATCACGTGAGTAGTTTTGCGGTATGAAGCCATCCAGAACCTCCTCCCCCCCCCCCCCCCCGCCGCTACTACTCTTCAGACGATTAAGTGACGGTCGGCGATATCTGAGTCCCCAGTCACGTTGAACGACGACTTCGGTACATATTCTGAATCCACATGCACGTTGGGTGACGAGTGCGGCACGTTTTCTGGATCCCCAGACACGTTGGACGACGCCTTGGACACGTCTTCTGAATCCCCAAACACGTAGAAGACCTTTGGGTATTTTTGGTTATTTTATGACTAACTTTCTCCGATTTCTCACCTATTCTATGACTAATTTCTGCGCGGCGCCGATCAATAGCTCTTAGCGCTTTATTGTACAGTATAGTAACATGCTATTTTATTCGTCGGAACGTACGCCCGAGCTGACTATGGGTCTGACTTTGTTGGGAGTGGGGTCAACTGCGGCCAAGTTTTCGGCTTAAACAATCGTTAGGTAAGCACTGTAGAGAAGGCAGCTATTATATACATCTACTCGACGACCACTTTTGTCAATTACGGAGATCATGTAGACCTATAAAGTTTCCGCACTCTCCGATGCCATCAAAAATAATGCACAAACAACACTCAAGAACTTCACAGGGATACGCATAACTCTAAGCTCCTTCTTATTTACACTTCATGTATCTTAGGTAATGTGAATAAAAAGGTGAAGCAGATGACACCTTCCGGTTTCGAAGATCTCCATCATGATGACCTTGGTCTCCGATGAAGCAAATAGTTTCATTGAGAGTTTCCAGGGGTTCCATGGCAAGGGGTCCCAGGGTAAGCTGAAAAGGTGGATGCCCGCATGTAGCCCCCAGTAATTCTAACCAATGGTAAGCGCTTCACCATACACCTGCTATATCCCGTGCGATTTTTTCAGGCCCTTTATTGGGCTAAGGGGAGGTATGGCCTTAGGAATCTATTTATCAGTCGACCAGGAAACAGAACTAACTTTTTAGGACGCATTGTTTGGTTTGATGACCCGTAACATATTTCATCCTTTCAGGCATAGAAGAATTCGGTGGAAAGATCACTCCATTAAAACTTCGTTAAACGCTTTGCAAACGAATGTAAATTTCCTATTACATCTGGGTAAGCCGTCTATTGGTCATTGCCACCAAGGCACCAGCCATGTTTTTTTTCTTTCTGTAACCCAATGTTCCATTCGAAAATATTCGAATATTTGAATAGAATATTCGAATCAATATTCGAATTCGAATGTTCGAAAAATCGAGTTTTTCGAATGTATTCGAATTCGAATGTTCAAAAAACCGCGTTTTTCGAATGTATTCGAATTCGAATGTTCAAGAAATCGCGTTTTTCGAATGCATTCGAAATTCGAATGCTCGAAAATTGCGGGTATTCTAAACCATTCGAATATTCGAAAATTTTGCGACAGGACAACTATAGTGTGAAGCCCAGTGGTGCTGGAGCGTTTGATATGGAATGACATCATATACAATATATCTTATTTGAGCATCCTACATGTTTTGTCTTGCTTCCTTTGACAGAACACGAAATTAAAAAAAGTTCTTATTCATCCGTACTCGAAGAATTTTTGCTTTGCTGTGAGTTATGACATTAGCAACAACTTTCTTTCTTTTCATTATTTATTCCAATAAACTGCTTGTAATACAATCTTCTGTCCAAATTCAAGTTGTCAGAGTTAAGTGACAATCGTATCGAAAGATGCATTACACATCTATTACTTTAAAGCAAGATTTTCAATCCACGAACTAGTGCAACCCTAAACGAAGGAACAGCAGAGGATAGAATTCAGAGGAGGGTCCAATTTTGATCTTACACGCGCCCAACATTACTATGTTGAGCGCGTGCAAGATCAAAGTGGACACTCCTCTAAACAAACTTGTTGCTTCCGAGATCAAAGTGAGCGTCTCTCAAATCGATGCGGGCTTCCTACAAGTCCTACGGTGACATACAGGCCCATCAAGATGGCTAGAATAATCTTTTTGCTCAAGGAAAAGTTGTATTAACTTTCTTTGAATTTTTTTCAGTTCTGCTACCGTAGTGTGTAATAATTTTAAAAAATATTTCCGAGAAAAAATGATAAATTAGACTTGATTTAAAGAGCATCAAAGCAGCAATCAGTTTATGCATCAAAAGAAGAGCCATGTACTCGACCAACTCGTCGTGATTTTACTCGATTGATGGTGTAAATGCTGCTTACATGAGGATATGTGCGTCCCTTACAAATGCTTTTGTTGTAGTGTTTAAAGGTGCAAAGTTCCATGCAGACATACATTTTGCTATCGATCGAATAAAAATCGCCTCCCTATGGCAAGGTTTTTCCTCTGTGGAGATCGCTATCTAAATCAATCTAGAAAAAAATCAGAACACCTGAAGATTCAGTTGGCAACACAAAGTGGTTTGCCGTGCTCAGGGGTGCGCATGAAGCTTTAAATAAATAAAAGGCAGTTAAAGCAGTTAAAAGGCAGTTTATATGTGTTGGGGAAGTATCAGGGACTACGAGCTTTTGCAAGAAGGAGGCAATTTAGAGCCGACTTGCTGTGCTGCATAAACGCTCCAGCACCACTGGGCTTCACACCCAAGTGCGAGGTGGCCGCGTAGGCGAACCGAGCGACGGCCGTTGGACATGGGTCAGCAGAGGTTGTTGAGTGCTCTGCTCAGAAATCTCAAAAATATCGACTTTTCTGGATCTGAACAATTTGATATCGCTGGAAAGCCCTTAACGAGCTTAGAAACACTGTTCAAGCCATTTTTCGATTTGAGGGGAGACAACCGCAGAAACGATGGAAAACCATCAATACAATGAGTTTCCATAGAAAGTTAGCAGCTCATAAAAATATCCTGGAAAGAACTGCTTCATCATTCTGATGATATGTCAAAGCCAGTCAAGCGTACAGTATACGGAAACAATTCTGTCCTTCTAACTTCTCGTATTATGGAGTTACACGACTATCAACTCCAAAAAAATCGCGGTGCAGCAGGACTCATTTCGTGCATGAGGTGGCTGCGGCTGAAAATTCTTGACATTTCGATGAATTGCAAAAATGTTTTTACATTATTTTAAAGGCTGTCTTCTGTTTAATGTGATTTATTAGTTTGGGATCCAGTAGCAGAAGCTGCATAGCCGAAGACGAACCGTCAACTTCGACTGAATCGTGTTTTCAAACAAACCGCAAGATACAACAAGTTCAACTAAATTTAGATCTGCTTAGTTTCAACGGGATCGCAGTGATGCACTGCGAGCAAATGTGTCAAGCAAAAAAGAAAATTCCGGAGTTTTCCGAACACGCTAGTGAGGTGCGTTCTGCTCTAAAGAGTCCATTGAGAGTTTCCGAGGGGTCATAAAACAATTAGCGGCCCTCCAAGGGGACATGCTTTGCAACTAGGTCAGTTTTCAAAAGAGCTCACAATCAGTTTAAAGGATGTCGGTAGATTCGTCATTGAGAGGAAAGTATTTTGTTGTAATTTAGGTTTCGATACACTAAATTTTAAGGAGTTGTGGAGTTGCGACGGTTTGCGACGGAAAATCTGTGACAATTGTTCAAATTAGGAGAGGTATTGTAAGCAGGAAAACAACACATGAATTTCGAAAGACGGCGGATGCGGTGGAAAATGGGGAATGTTTGACAGTCTAGCTGCGAAGCCGAACTGGGTGCACGGGGAACAGGCACGTCTTGTTGCAGCGATTCGTACTCTTCCGCACACCATAAGAGAAAGAAATACATCAACAAACAGACGAGAAGGCATGTTAGGATGTTTCCTCGAAGATTGCACTGAAGGAAAGTTCTAAAGTGAAAATGTGGTGAAGTGCTGGGCGCCGACGATTAGATATACGCAAATCGGGCAAAATCGTTTCGCTAATCATGCTGACGTGATTCCTCGAACCAGTTCGAGCTCATTCCTCCAATTACACCCACAGCCGATGGCGGGAATCAAATTCGCAAACGCGCTGCACTCACAATCACTTATATTCGGCGCAGTACATTGTCAACAACTCCGTCTTGGAATGTCGCGAAAATAGCGAGCACTTCTGATCCCTATTCCATTCCACTTATACAATTAGGTACGTGCGAAACAATATTAGAACCATAAAATATGAATAACCAAATAAATTATGGATCTATCTCAATAAAATATATGAATAAACAGCAAAATATGGATATACTCAACTGGAGACATAGCTAGAAATTTGAGTCGAACATAAACTAGGTGGCGGACCTTAACTGGGTAACACTGCTCACTAGAGAATAATCCAGCGTATTACTTCTGTAGAATAGTTCTTTACTTTAGCACCCCCCCCCCCCCAGCGACTAGAATAGGACCTACAATATCTCTAGAAGATAATTTCTCATAGAATAGTGAGGAACCTTAAAAAGATGATGCTACCCATAATCTCAACGGTGCTCTAAAGGTCTAGGAGTTCCCTGGTGATAGTCGTTCGTTTCTAATCTCATACATTAGGAGTTGTTTAACTCCTAGTGCTATATGAAGAAGAAAAAAAATTGTATATGTTGCATACTCACCTTTTTGAGGGAGGTAAATTACAGATCTTCAAGGAAAGCCATAGATAATCGAAATTGAAAATTTATTGATACCCTCTTTCATAGAAGGGTCTGAAGCGTACTTCTGAAGGGGGGGGGGGGGGGGGGAGCTAGTCATATTAGGGAGAATCCTCACCCTTCAGTTAGTATAAAGATGTGTTTATTTTTTGTCATGTCGGTAAGCCCAAGGTGTAGGGTGGGGGGGGGGGGGGGGGAGGGTCCTTGAATTCACAATGGAATACGGCGCATCACGAGTTTAGGGGGTCTTATGGTTAGGCATGCGATGCCTCTGAAGCCAGTGGCTCTGAGCGCAGGTGGGTGAGGGAGGTCAGGGGTTTGGTTCCTCTACGTTGCTGCACTTTTGCATTTCAACTGATTGGTAGAGATTTGGAGGATTCTGATGTCTATACCATATTCAGACGTTTTCTGCGCATTTTCCAGCGGTACGTTCTGGTATTCAACATGGTGATGTATGAATGTTCAACACCAGTGATACACAGGTACAAAGTGCATGAAGCACCACTGGGCACCTTAACGGGCAGCGCATAAAGACTACAGGCTCTCACAGTTTGTTTCGAAGCATGGACCAATGACCTCAGGGAAAACAATCCTGCTCGGATTTTCAAAAGAGACCAGGATGTGGCGTCGGAGATGGTTAACATTAGAAACGAGGTCTGAGGAACCCGCAAATTAACCTAATAGCATCGATACACTTTTTCCCTCATCTTTACCTGTCACCTGGGGTCTGCTGAATGTTTTCAAAAACCTAACACCAACAATGTCCGCTGATGTTCGAGTGGTGACCCATGTGCTCACGCTGAAGTGTGGTCGAAGTCGCAAAAAAGGTACTCTCCACTGCGTACAGTTAACAATGCACCGAAAACGTCTGAAAACGGTATAGACGGCAGAATCCTCCAAATCTCAATCAGTCAGTCGAAACGCAAAAATGCAGCAGCGCACAAGAACCAAACCCCCGAATATCTCGCATGAAGCAACCCCACTCCCACTGCGCCACGAGTCGCTTGCCGGGAGATGCATCGCGGGCGTACAAGACCCCGAAACTCGTGATACGCCGTATTCCATTGTGACTTCATGGACCCCCTACTTCTAGGGTTTAACGACTTGGCAAGAAATAAACA
The DNA here is from genome assembly GCA_947359475.1 of Heligmosomoides polygyrus bakeri. NCBI lineage: Eukaryota > Metazoa > Nematoda > Chromadorea > Rhabditida > Heligmosomidae > Heligmosomoides > Heligmosomoides polygyrus. The sequence continues at coordinate 67,719,637 of OX375870.1, forward strand.
AATGTCTATACTAATTGAGGGGTGAGGATTCTCCCCTTATGACGCGCTCCCCCCGTTCATTCATACGCTTCAGACCCTTTCCTTGTTAGATAGTGCCTAGATTAATCTGGAAGAGGTCCGTTTTGATTTGGAAGGTGATCAACATAGTCTCAAACACATCTAATCAGCTTTGAAGAGTCCAACTTGACATGGTACATTTCGATTTCGACCCTAACGGCAAACATTGAGCTTTAGCTTCTTGGACATCACCTGCGCAAAATGACAGGATTTTTCCTGGAACCTAACAGTATCAAATGAATGTTGATGGCGAGCGCGTGATAACGCAGTAAGACGAAGCGCCGGATGTTGCGTGAATTCCAATTCAAGGTTTTTGGTTCAAATTTCCCGCCAAAGCCAACCAAGCCTTTTATAACTCCGAAGTTGGCATACGATGAGACACGAAGCTTTTCTGGGAAGCATGAAACACTGTATTGCCCATCGGCTGGTCACCGTGAGTTACTGTATTGCCCGAATACACATGCAAATTGGCAGCTCGATATCCCGTAGAAGTAGAATGTTTCGCGCATCAATAAAGGAATAAGTAACCCCGATCTCTATCCTTTATTATATGCTTCCTTACCTCAGAATCGATTAATTGTAATACTTCAATCCATTTAGAATTATAGACGCCCACACTGCATATACAGTCAAATATTTCCTCCTCGGGTCGCGTCTTCTCCTCCTCCTCTCCGAAACCTCAACAGCTCGTCTTTGACTATCAAGGAAAGGATAGAGATGCATGTTTGACTTCAAGTCGCAGTGACATCTTGAAGTCAAACATGCACCTTGGGATATTGCTTTGAATGCTGATTCTAAATATGTGCTCCTTAACTGCAGTGCCCTTCGGGGAAAGGAGTTGTGCGCCATTTCAACTTCGGGTTATGGCGCTGTGCTCGGGTAGGCTGTAAACACCACCGCGGAATCAGGTTAGTTGACACTAGACATGGGATCCAAATCAGGGGTGTACGGTGGTGAAAATTACGATTTACGATTTACGATTTTACGATTTACGGCGATTTTGGAGGAATTTTTTACGATTTACGATTTACGACATTTGGGGTCGTAAATCGTAAATTTTCGTAAATGTGATCTTTGATCAACAGACACTCACATCTAGCGCGCTCCAGTTTGAGCATACTTAGAATAATTTTTGACAGTAGACCCTTCCGTAGGCGTCCAGAATCTGTGTGTAGAATATTTCATGGTCTTGCTTTCATCAGCTTTTTGGAGTCTAGATGAGTGATACTGCAGAAAGGTGCTCGAGCAAGATAGTTCGATTCCTCGGCTGGCCCAACGTAGGTCTCCTTCAACCATTTCTAGGTAAATTGTTGACAGATTTGCTTACAACGGATAAAGGACAAACATGTCTTTGAATAGTGCGGGAAAATGCATCACGAATGCTGTCAAATGTAGGAAAGTGAGTCTTGCATGGTGCATCTCGAGTCAACGATCGCTATCTTGTGATGAATCCGTGGAAATGCGGAAATTCCTCAAGGAGCTGCGCAATGCCAGCTCTGGTACGCTCCGAAATTTAGTTTCGATTGAAAGGCATTACTCCGCGATCATTCAGAAATTCGCGTATAGCTTGCATACCGTCGAAGATGTGACAGTTTAAAGAAAGGGTGCAAAAATAGGTAGGAAACCCCCACCCATTTCAATTTTTATTTTTTATCAAAGCTTCTGCGCAAAACGGCTTAGGGGTCACCTTGTACTGAGTGGTTATCCGCCTTGATAGGAATGCATATTGAATCCAAATTAGCCTGTTATACTTCGTTATACGCCGACGCGTCGCCGTATTATAACATAGGCCTTGCGCAAAATTTTTAGTTTCGCACAACGCAAAACCTTGTGTAGGGCTGAACTATACTGTGACCTTTTCGGGGACACTCTGTATTTATAGGTCAATATATAATAGATTGTAGTAGCACTTCTAGTACCAAAGCTTATCTAGAACATTGGAGATTGCCATTTTTTCATTTTCTTCGTGCGCACTCCCTTTATTTTTGGTTCAGCGCGGCTAGTAGTGCCAAGTATCGTCTGGTTTTACGCTTTTTGCAACATTTGTACTTTAATTTTTATCAGGAAATCAGCTTTGACATCGAGTCACAATGAGTGGTATTTGCTTAATTTAGAGGTGGCAAAATGTCGAAAAGATAGGATACAGTACCGGGTTCGTACGTTAGGTGTCTCCCTGAGTTACTGTAGCACGCCGCTCCCCCCCCCCCCCCCGATTACTGTAGCGTGGCGGGTTGGTGAGCCCTCCTCGGACAAGGTATAGCGGATAAACAGGACAGACTATGCGCCGCGAAGCAGACTTTCTGTAATTGAAGAGTGAAGACTTTACTCGTTTTTCGCCCTTCTTTCTCGTTGACATTCTAATTTTCATATGCTTTCGGAAGCTGAGTGACTCCTGCTACGCCTTATCCTTATAATACACTTTAAAAGGCAATAAATTTCGTACTAACCACATTCACATGCAAATAAGGACTCTGCACTCAACTAACAAACTATGAAACAAACAGAGGAAAAATGGCCTGAGCGAAACCAATGAAACCATCGAAGAGTAAGGAAATGTAGAAAATCAAGGAGGGCGGCATGTGGTCGGACCCTCAACTTGCACAAAGGGAATGAGAAATGCGAGTTCTGCTCAACTCGCCTAATTTCGTAGTGGAATCTCGTCCGAGGTGGGCGCGGAACCCGGTCAGCCTGCGGTAATCGAGCGCGTCGCTTCGCCTCCTACAGTAGTGGAAGGTACCTAACGTAACGCACCTTATGTCGAATCTCAGGACAACAATTTGAAGCTACATGCTATAGAACCTCTTTGTGGTGAGCTAAATATTTCATGTGGTCGCTTGTGATTTTCTTATTCACAAGGTTAACCAATAAGCAAGAATTTTCTTCACTGAAAGCCATGATTCAATTTATATGATGAAAAGGGGCGAAGGTGTTTGTTTGGTACGAAGCACAAAAATAACGCCTCTTGCAAACATGGTGGCGTAATGCAGAGACCGCTTTCTCTGAGACCAACTTTGAAGCTCTAGTCTAGTTACGATTTACGGTTTACGATTTACGATTTACGGCTGTTTTGTCGTAATTACGATTTACGATTTACGAAATTTCGGATTTAATTTACGCACACCCCTGATCCGAATCATACATTTTCGGATATCCGGCTGGATTTATCCGGTTTTGGATTACCGGAAATCCGGCTCGGCCAGAAATGGCGTTATCTGAATCATCCGAAGATCTGGGTTTTCAAAGCTACCCTCATCTAAATCATCCGAAGATCCGGGGTTTTCAAAATTGTCCTCATCTCAATCATCTCAGGATCCGGAGTTTTGAAAAATGCAGTGATTCGGAAAAATCGGATAAGAATCGGATAAAAGCTCAGCTCGCAATGTAGTGAAATCGAGCGAATATTGAGTCCCGGTCGAATTCCAGACCATCGCAGTTAAGTCTTCCAACTTGTTCGGACATACAGATTGGTTCCAACCCTTTTAGAAATGTTAAGTGCGTGGAACGCCCATTACCCGAAGCTTGTGAGACCTTTAAAAGTCGTGCTAGCTAGCCTCGCTAGAAGAATCGATGTCGTATATTCTCCGTCTGCGCTCATGACGGCCGGCCGTGCTCCTTGTTGCTCTCTCATTTTTTATTTAATTTACTTTCGCGTTTCTCTATTCTGTATAAGTTCTTTATTGCCCCTTGTGTTATTATTCATCTATTGAGTGTTGTTCTACTGACACGTTCTGTTTCTTTCGTTTTTATTTGGTTCTTGTTTCAGACAACCGATCAGTATTGACGAACGGCAGTAGATGAAATAGAGCAAAATGGCTAGGACGGTAAGCAAAGCTAACACAACGAGCAGCTCTCAGAGCGCGCTTCAGCCTGCGACGGCTCCTCCAGCAAGCCCCTCTGCTGAGTCGCTGTGCACTGATACTCTGCGTCAAATGATGCTGCAGGATCTCATGAAGGTATTGTAGAGCGAAATCGCGATCCTGCAATTGCACACATGCTGGCAGTTGCGTGTGAGAAAATTTCTTTGGAATTGTCCGAGGCTGCCGAAGCTGATAGGCGCTGGCGCAGCATCGTAATTTTAGGTATTAAGGAGGAGCGTGAGGGTGGCTCAACTTTCGAGCGTCACAGGGATCTGATGGTGAACGTCTGTTAAGTTCTTGACGCGCTGAAGGTGGAGTGCGGTCCATCGGATGTGTACCGCATGGGCAAACCTGATCCCACCCGTCCTAGGCTCGTTAAAGTTGTTCTGCCATCCAGAACTCATTGGAGCATTGCGCTTGCCAACGCGCTCCTTCCTCGAAGAACTTCTGGCTTCGAGGAGGTTTTTTCGTAAGAGCATGACTCCTGATGAGCGTAAGATGGATTACGAACTAAGAAAGCAGGAAAGGGAACGGAACGCAGGTAAGAGCAGGCATGAAGGGGTCGTATATCGCGGTCAATTAAAGCATGTTTCTGAGCTACTAGTAAGGGAGTTGGGAAACATGTGACGAAGCATGCTGACGGCGCCCCTCTTTCCTGCTACCTTCTGAACGCTCGAAGTCTTGTGAACAAAGTGGACCAATTTCATGTTTTTTTTACAATAACAATCCAGATACTGTTTTTGTAACCGAAACCTGGCTATCATCTAAAATCACGGATTCCGTGATCCTTAATGGACTACCGTATGATATTTACCGGAAAGATAGAAGTGGTCGAAAAGGAGGAGAAGTTTGCTGCCTTATCAACAATACCCTCTGTGGTAACAGAGCTGCTCACAATTCCAAGGTAAAAGCAGATGTTCTGTGCTTGGACATGTTATCTGAAAAATCATCTTCACCAGTTAGGTTCATACTTGTTTACCGATCTCCAAACTCTCCGAAGTGATGATGAAGACCTTATTGAGATCATTTCTACAGTTATGCTTTCCGAAAAGACTATTCTGCTCGGTGATTTTAATCTTGGAGTTGAGTGGCAAGACGAGAAGGCGCAGGATTCTGCGTCTTTGCGTTTTTTCACCTTCTTCAGTGACTGTGGTCTTTCGCAACTTGTAACACAGCCTACTTGTAGCAACAAAATACTTGACCTAGTCCTCACATCAAGCAGCTGTGTTGATAACCTAGAAGCTCTTCCTCCTCTTTCCACCTCCGACCACTGCTTTGTTTCCTTCAATGTCTATACACCCCGGAATTTTCAGTGGTTTATTCCCAGGCCTGATTTTCTTTATACGGAACAAGAGTTTTTACGAAATAGACTGGTTCCGCTTGTTTGAAGACTACGAGTCCATGTCTGACCTTTACCACAGATTCTGTCTCGTTGTGTACAACCTCCTTGCAGAATATGTTTATTTTACAAGTAATTCTATTACTATAAAAAAGCTTCCAAAACACATACTTAATTTACTCTTTCAGAAGAAACGTATTTTTTTCAACTCAGTCGCACCACTTCAGAATAGTAGCTACAGGAAAGTATGCTCCGATATTGATCACCTCAAGAAATTCTGAGCGTACAAAGAGCGTCGACTTTCGTCTAAAAGCTCCTTGAGAAAGCTTCATTTTCACTTACGAAGGACGATGAAATTGAAATGAAATCTGTTGGGCGAATGCCATGTCTTATTGACACAGATGGATCCTCTTGCCTCACGGACAAAAGCAAAGCTGCAGCCCTGGGAAACTTTCTTCTTTTCTCAGAACACAATGGTCAATTCCACATTAGAGCATCATTTAAATGCAACTGTGTACCAGTTGCGTGATGTTAATTTTTACCCCTCAAAAGTCTGCAAATTTCTAAAACGTATTAAGCCTTCTATTACTGAGCCATATGATGGAATTCCTCCCACAGTGTTTACAAAAATGTGCTGAGTCTCTTCCGGAACCTCTGGCCTTCATCTTCAACGCATCGTTGATGTTCGGAGAGGTGGCAGATGTTTGGAAAGATGCGCTTGTAACGGCAATTCCAAAGAACACTGGTGCACAGCTAGTTTTCCAGTACTGTGCCATCAGCATTACTCCTACACCTATCAAAGTGATGGAAAAATTATCAGGCAGAAACTATTATTATGGGTTAAAAAGTTCCGTCTTCTCCCTCCTGAACAACATTGCTTTCTCACAGGACTTTCAACAGTACCAAATGTAGTTGACACCTTGTTTGATTGGGAATTAGCCCTCAATCAGGGAATGTCCGTTGATGTTATCTACCTTGATTTGTCTGAGGCTTTCGATGCAGTGGATCACTCCAAACTGATTGACAAGCTTAAGCTCGTAGGAATTGACGGCCATTTACTGAACCGGTTTATTTCGTACTTAAACGACAGGCATATGACGATTAGAGTAGGCTACGAATTTTCATCTTACCTTCGTTGTACTAGCGGTGTTCCACAAGGTGGAGTCTTGTCACCATTACTGTTCCTGACTCATACAATGGATCTTCCAAAGTTCCTCAACACTTCGCATTCTGTTAAGGTGCAGCTTAATGCGAACGACATCAAGATTTACGGAACCTATAGTAGCGAGAAATCCAATGAAGTCTGTAGCGAACTTGAGAGGTGCATTGAAAAGTGGTGGAATATGCACCGTGCTGAAATCTGACAGTGAACCTTGACAAATGCTTTGTTATGCCCATCGGGAAGGGAACTACAATGGATTACAATGTTAATGGGGTCACCCTGAAGAGAATTCCCTACGCTAAAGATCTTAGTGTTTTAATTGACTCTAGGCTGTCTTTTTCTGATCACATTGGTCAAGCTGTGCGCAAGGCATATACTGCCCTTTTCTCGTTTTTCAGTAATATTCACTCAGACAATCCGGTGCTTCTTACGCGCTTGTACAAGACGTATGTCTTGCCGCATCTTGAGTACTGTTCGCAAGCTGGAACCCATCTAAAAAGAAGTACATTTTAAAGCTTGAGAGAGTTTAGAAGACCTTCACTAAGCTAGTTTTCTATCGATCCCATGGACGTATTAATGCTGTATCCATACCTGAATACAACCGCCGTCTGAAATTGCTGTGACTCAAAAGTTTGCGGTGCAGAAGAGCAATAGCTGACCTAGTTTTTTGCTTTCGAATATTACGTAATGAAATTAAATTACCACCGAGCAAATACTGGGTTTTTAGGCCGTGTAGTGTTCGCACCGGTGGTTTCAACCTCCACTACACACGCATCCAGAACAAGAATTATAACAAACTGTTCGACTTTTTGTTCTTTAGAGTTGCCCGCTGGATGGAACTCTTACCCAAGGAAATCCTACAGTCCGAGTCCGAAAAAAGCCTTATTTTCGAGAAAAAATTAGGGAAGTTTGATGTATTGCAGCTTATAAAAAGAGAAGTTGTTCAATATATTAGTTCCAGGTAGGACTGCGATGTCGTGACGACTACGCGTGATTATCATTGTCACATTCTACGCTACCGAAGTTTGGTCCTATGCTACTTTCCAAGAAACAACTTCTATGTGCTCACTCTAAATTTCTTCGACTTTTTCCTGTTTACTAGATCAATTCTGTTTAGTTAACTAATCTTTCTTGCCCTTACACCACCTTTCCTCAGCCTTTTACTGAGCTTTTAATTGCTATGTTCCGCCTACCTTCGCTTTGTTCTTACTAACGTCTACTTTCCTTGGTGTTTTTGTTTTTCCGTTCTTTGTAGGACCATAGCCCAGGGCTAGATGGGGCCAGTGTGATCTTAATTTCTAAAATTATTCAGCTCAAGGAGTATCCGGTGGTTGCTTTAATAGCGCATGCTAGTCTAATTTTCCAATACTCTTTATCCTAATGTGCTGGTTCCACGAGGGTGGTTGGCATACCCGTGTCCCGGAGCTCCAGCACAGACCTATATTGTACCGGAGCTCCAGCACAGACCTATATACCTAAAGCCTATTGGGGTACCATGGCCAACTGGTACGGATATAGTTCAGTTTAGTAGCCTGCCCTATTAGCAACTAAACTTCTGCCGTTTTCGCTTTCGTCATTTTTGAGAGCTCATTCCATCGCGCTGAATCTGGTCTCGCCTGTTTTCATTGCATCATAGTTTTTCGCTTTTTTATCAACTACCTTCTTTTGCTCCCCTATATTTTCACGCTTTTTGGCACTTTATGGCGCACTCATTGCAGTCTTTGAAAAAATTAATAAATAAATATTTTCCTTGATTTAATGCTACCTCCTTAATGCTATTTTTAATCTCTTGTAGAAGTATGTTGTTATGAATTCAATCAACCTTGGACTTAATTTTTTAAAAACAGCGCTGTACTATAAATGCATCTAGTGCACATAACTTCTTAAAGTGTGGCGCATAAAAGGCGAAGGTACTACCCAACACATACTTCCTCTACTCTCTTGTATTGAAAATAATTATGTGAATAGAGCGTGAAAACATTTTCCAACACTCTTAATTATCCAAATCGGTTAATCCGTGTTCCACGTTGTCCGTAACCGTGAGGAGGACCAAAGTTAAGGGTGTTTTGAACACTGTGGCATATGCCAGCCGGCTGTTATTTAAGCTTAACCATAGGCAACTGTCAGTGACTTCATAACCTTGGCACCAGATGGCCCAAGTTAGTAATATGTAAGTGGGCAGCAACGCGTCAAGGTACACATGAGGATCATGCCTCAAGTGCTGTAATTTAGAAGACGTGGCACAGGCGCTGTCTAACGAGCATTGCGGTTCAGAAGAACTGGCACAGTCTCCGTCCAACGTGCTTCTTGATTAAGTGTGACTTCAAATGGGAATCGCACGACCCTATATAATAAGTGGGAGCGTCTGTGTGTGTTCGTCTCCACACACTTGGGAGTATAAATCGCATAAATGTGATTGACAGCATTCATAACATCCGTTTTGAAAACAGCATCATATCATATCCTACCGTCCTCTTCTATATTATATTTCGGACCACTTATTGCCGAAGTGGAGCGAGGAAGGATCAAATGTTGAAAAGAATAACCGCTGCGGTCAAGATGCTGCATTATCGGGGTTTGGTGGCGAAGCTCCCAACCAGAGTTTTGGCCGCCAGTAGGCCTCTCTACGTCTGGTAAAAAATATATACGCAAACGAGAGTGAAAATATATGCCATTTTACAACCCACACATGGGCGCAATTCTGAGTGTTGAACTCTTATATGCGGTGCACAGATTGAAGGTGAGAGTGCTTGTCTGTGTGCTTGTTCATCAAAGGTCACAATTTACGATTTACGGCTCAAAATGTCTTAAATGGTAGTTACTCGCACTACTGATGGGTAGTTGGACGTTTCCGGAGCAGACTTGATAAATATTTGGCGTGGGTTGCTTCCAGATTCCGCGTGGTCTTTCGCAAAACAAATTTTGAAAACGTGTAGTTTTTCTTTCAAGGACATATAGCAGCATGTATTATATTTATAAGCGTCACGTCTAGAATTTATCACCCTCCATTCGACGGTTACTGACTCAAGAGTGGTTTGAACGGAATTGGTTCCCCTGTGTTAGGAATCAGATGAACCTCCACCTACTTCAGAATTTCTCCAACGCGATCATGCGGACTCGTTCCAGTTCGACAAACGATTCCTAATCCATTGCGATCACTTTACTCGGTATAACGGGCACTCCTTTGGCTTCCGTTAAATCTGTACAGGGACGCAGGGGAAAGAAGCATAAAATGGAATTCCAGACCCCAATCGCAAATGATCACCTAAGACAGGCAGTCGATCAGATCATGATGCAACCTTCCCTGCCCATCTCAAAGCAGTTATCTGCTGCATGCTGGAGATTAATAAGCAGTTGGGTCTCAGTGGTTCTATAAGCCCTTATAACAATGTACTGGATGTCACAACCCCTCAACAGAGCTCCACATCCTGATGCAGCCAAGTCTCCGTTAGCAATACGACATCAACTTTTTGATTCAGGAGGACGAGTGCATCTTTATTCTTGGTTACTGAACGAATATTAGCGCAGCCAAATGTAAACTTTCTAGGTTTCCGGAGCTGGTTTAATTGCCTCCCGAAAAATTAGATGGAGTATGAAAATGCACAAATGCCACATGTGTAATATCGCAAACTTGAGTCGAAACCGAAGCATTCATAGTAGGATCAAAGGACTACTGAAAAGTACTAGCATTGATGCCTGAGTTAAGAAATAAGAAAAGACATTCTTTCACTTTTAAGGCGATCACGTTCTTTCTTCTTAAGAGACTTCGTAACGAAAATACCCTTTTCAGAGAAAAGCCGCAAGCGCGGAGCACTCCTTAACGTAAACGAAGCAAAAAACGAAGCGGGAAAAAGAACTTTCAACGTGGTTTTTCTAAAATGGGCCTCTCCATGCGGTACACCGCACTAGGTTGGCAGTAAATATTCATATAATCCAGAAAAATTCTCACGCATCCTAAAATCATAAGAGACCTTAGCAAATGAGGTGGATGCTGAGCTTTTCTTTAGAAAAGGGAATTCGGATGGTGCTAGCTGATATCCATGTAAAGAAATTTGCAGAATGTTATGGCAAAGCGACGCTTGGCGATGGATTAATCCGCCGGAAAGCGTCTTTCTTTCAAAGAATTTGAGCGGTATTTTACCTGCTACACAGGTAAAACCCATTGCTGTAGAAGAATCGATAACGGTTTGAGGATGCGAGATTTGGACATTCCTCCAGATGTGCTACTTTTTCCAAGTCGATAGAGCTACAAATAAATTTTCAATAATGCAAAATTAGCTATTCTCTGTGCGAGAGGTAGCACATTCAGAGGATATGCCGGCTGTCACATAATGTAGAGTCGAGGTTCTTGGGCCGTTCTGACAAGCTAAACCTTCAATCTTCCGGAGTGCGCCTATCGATATGCTAGCTTTGTCTTGCAATGGCAAAACACTGTCTAGTCCATAACTGCTATTTATTGCGTAGATCAAGAACAAATTCAAATCTCCTCAACAAAGTAGCATCTATGGCGCATCACAATTAGGAAAAAATGTGCATCCTCTCCCTTAATCTGACTAGATAAAGGCAATTTTTGGCAGTGAGTGATAGATAAAGGAAAAATCAAATAGTCCTAGATGGACGCGTGTAGCGCAGTCGGAGGATGCGCTGGCTGTCGGTTCCTGGTTCGAATTTCCCGCCCAGGCCAACCAAGCCTTCCATCCCTCCGTGGTCGGTGAATTGGTACCAGACTTGTCTGGGAAGGATAGAGCGCTGACTTGTTCATCGGCTGGCCACCGCAAGTCATTGTATGGCCAAATACGCATTCAATTCGCATCCACGACATCCCGTAGAAGTAGAATGCGTGGCGCATCCCAAAAGGGATTGAGTAACGCCGTCCTTTATCCCTTATTAGTCCTTATTAGAAAAATCAAAAAAATTATATAGAGTAGAGTAATATATCTGTGGTCTTCTAAGCTTCTCATCTATAGAATTCTTCCTAAAGAGGCACTACTGTCAACTGCGCTGGCTTTGAATCCGAGCACTTAAGTGTCCTCTGGGCGTACCTAGTAGAGACGTCCCTCACTAATGAGTATCCTCTGGCGTTTTCGGAAAAATAGGTATCAAAAATGAAGTAGTTAAATGCTTTTAGGGCAATGGGCTGATCTCGTGGAGGAGATCACGATGGTGTGTGAATTTTTCAAAAAGGATGGAAACCAAGAAGGTTACAGCAAAAGAACAGAAAGAACGCGGATAACGCGCCTACCGCGCCCTTTTTCCAATCCTTACGGTTGGTATTGTATAACCGATTGAGCCGATTCAGCCGTCGTCCGCCCACCGATCTCCAGGCGAAGTTTGGGCACGGTTTTTCGTCATGGACCTACCACCATTACTCACACATACATATCGCTATTGTTAGCCGAAATACCAACAATGCAAATCAGATTCGTGCTCAGAACCCCCTAGCTCCCTAGGTGACATTTGGACGAAATTATTTATCATGATGCCACCCTTACACCCATACCTACGATAACCTGTCATAATCGGCGAAGATTTTTGAAACAGTTCTCACATCGATCACCGTCTCAAATAACCGCCCTAGAGAAATTTGAGTGAACAATTCTTTTCCGATATCTCCTCGAGCTGCATCTTGAAGACCATTGTTCGTTTCTTATAGCTCGTGATGAAATGAGAAAGGATCAGCCGCAGTTTATCTCTGCCCGCTTCCACACTTCAATTATGGCTCCATTACTAAAGTGATCAATTTGCATGCTTTTAGCTTCGCTCCATTTTGCATCTTGACGGGAGACTATGTGATTGACCACCTCTGACCGGAACGTTATTCGTCCACTTCGGGTCGTCAACAATTTCAACACGCTCTGTATACGAGTCTGCAAAGTTTGCACTTCGTGGTTGTGCAGCTTTTTTGGTCATTTGCGTAACCTTAACTTGCATGCCGCACCACAGTTACGCGACTGGCAACCTGATAAAAGTTTGTGGTTACATTAAAGGGCAGAGTTTTCAAGAGGACGTATTTACTGAAAGTGAAAGGGAAGACCGGAGGACCGCAACTTTCGTCTTCTGGTGTTACCTCAGGTAAACAAAACATGCTCGATTAAAGATGCTTCTATAGTACAATTTTGTGACTAAGGACGAGATCGATACATTGCACAAAGGCAGGACCTCTGCAGAGCTGACAGAACATGTCCTGGAGGCATTCACGGCGCTCACCAGGGCCAGCGATGGCTGTAGGATCATAAAACTGTTCCCGGTAGAGAATCGAGTAGACCAAGTGGAAGGCGATGTAGAGACCCACAGGTCTGCCTTCCGCTGGTCTCCTTCCTCATCTTCTTCACACATTCACGTTCTTTTCGATTCTCTTAGCCTCACCTGCTTCGACCACCCTTGTGTTCCATGAGTGATATTGTAAGGAAAATTGTGCTCATTTTCCCCACTTCTCTTCAAGAAGACATAGCTCAATTTAGAGTGTACCGTTTTCCTGAAACTATGAATTATTTCTATTAGTTTGTGTTCAAAAAATCATAACTCTGCTGAGAAGGCACCTTTTCACCCAAACTATTAAAAAGTCCATCTTCTGCCGATGTGATGAATATTAAGAGATAGCATTTTCATTTAAGAAAATCTGGCGAGTTATGACGTTTGAAATCGCAGGAGGCTAACTCAACATCATATTGTTTAACGAATATACATATTGCATTACGATGATCTGCAATCTACGGTTCATTTCACTTTTGTATGACAGTCGTTGGAACGTATGCAGACGTGGCTAGCAATGTTGTGCTTTAATAATACGTCGGCCATCCAACTGAAAGACTGTTGCTCCTTCATTGAATGGGTATGCTCAATTATGTAATGTGGGTCTGTCAGGCTCTTATTTGTTCTCTAACCACGCCAGTCCTCCAAAAATCAGGAAGGAATTTCTTCCTTTTTAACGATTTTTCTTCTTTTATTATACATAGTTTCATTAGCCTGTGTTGATTTCTGACTAGATTGTGATCCATGGAGCATAGATTTTCAAAAGCCGTAGTAATTGTGCTTCGAAAAAGATTTTGTGGTAATCTAAAGATGTTAATTCTTCGAGGACACGCATAGTTGGAAAAATCAGGCCTTCTTCTTTCTAACGAGTACTAAACAATGCGTGACTGGCTGTAGATTAAAACTGAATATGCTTCTACATCATGGACGCGTGGAAACTGACGGAAATTTCCTTATGACGTAAAATAAAGTTGACTCATTTTTGCAAATATGCGCCTATTTGAAGCTCCACCTATTTCGGCTTCTCAAATAGTATAAAATAGAGACGGTGGATTTAACATCATTCTGATTCACAAGGTCTGCTTACTTTAGGTAGGTATCCAGGTTCTCCCATAGCAGAATGTTAGGGCTGAATTTGCTAAATATGTTATCTGGTGGAGCTAACGGAAGGACTCATCCCGTCTTGGACGCAGGAAGAGCTTCGCAGCGCTATAGGGAAGATGACGCTCGGAAAGGCAGCTGGGCCTGATGGGGTGCCAGTAGAGGCTTGGAAGGTGCTTGGGAACGGTGGAGTGAATTGGCTGACACAGTTCTTCAACAGAGTCACGGTAGAGGGTAAGATGCCAAATGACTGGAGGGACAGCATCTTAGTCCCCATCTTGAAGCAGAAGGGCGATGCGTCCGAGTGCTCCAATTACCGCGGGATCAAGCTGATCTCACACACGATGAAGGTCTACGAACGGCTGGTCGACTCGAGGCTGAGGGAGATAGCACCCATCTCCCGCTTCTAACAGCTTCAATCTTCTGTAGGCTTGAATGGACTCCTTCACTGCAATTCGACAGGCCTTCGAGATGGTGACTTTTTCCAGATGGGAAGCGTTAGGATCCAGTTTAACAGCTCTTCTTTGCTCCAAGAGCTTAATCGCATGTGCGTTGAGTCTTGAAGCAGACGGTGATGTGGCTCCGCAAGAGCTGCTAGCACATTTCAACAGTCCTTTGGAGAGAAGGTCGTAGTCTTCCGATGGATCTTCAAGAAGATTCCAATCATACGACTTTATTGCATATTCCAACTCCTCAGACTTGAATGTGGGGATCCTCACCGGTGCCGGTTTATGAGTGTCACGCTTGAACATCCTCTTTTTGAGAGTCAGCTTCGCACGGACAAGACGGTGATCCGAGCCGGTGTCAAATGAAGGCAGTACGGAGACGTCAAACAGACTCCAGCGTCTGTTTGTAAGAACATGGTCGATCTCCGAACGTGTTTCTCCATTTGGGCTTTCCCAGGTCCATCGTCGGTTTGAAGGCTTCTTGAACATAGAATTTCCATGGTAAAGACGGCACGCGGATAGGAAATCTATCAGGTGCTCTCCGTTTTCGTTCCTTGAGGAAGTTCCATGTGGTCCTAGCCTCCATTCGTCGTGATCATTCGTACCGACGATAGCGTTAAAGTCCCCAACAACGACTCTGTAGTAGCTCTTCTCGTCGTTGATAGTCCTTTCGAATAGCTTGTAGAATTCCTCCTTTTCTTCGTCTGTGGCCGCAGATGTTGGAGCATATCCATTTATGATGGAGATGGTTCCTTGATCTTTGGTTTCCAGAAGAAGAACAGCTACTCGCGGACTGATGATCTTGTAAGAGTCTACTAGGTGGTGCACTGTCGAATTGACGAGAAATCCAACTCCGCCAATATTCTTTCTGTCCACCTTTGCTCCGATAATGAGAAGCTCTTTGTGGTCGGTCCTTCTTATGGTTTCCTTCTGCCTTTCGTTCCCTGCAGGGCGATAACGTCGTATTTGATGTTGCGGCTTCTGTAAAGCAGTGTCCGAAGATCCTGCTCAGATGCGATCGAACGACAGTTATAAGTGCAGACGAATAGGCAGTTTCCGTGTCGTGGTGGGAAGGAGTTTGATTCCAATGACGTCCTGATAGTTTAACTCCGAGATTAGATGGCCCCTCGCCGGAGGTGGATGCAACCGACCTCGTAGAAGTCCACCTCCGGCGCGCGGAGGACTGGGGATAGGGTCAAGCGTGGGGTTCGATTTTTGCCGAAAATTTACGACCCCCCCTCCCAGAGCTGATCTGGTACGACCCTCCCCCCTTGTGTAGACCACCGTTTTATTTCCTATCCGCGTTGATTTTTTAAAATTTTCTATGCAATTTTTGTACCCTTTAATAGGTCCTTCTTTCCAGGTGCAGCGTCGACTGTATCAGATTGGCTCAAGAAAGAGGACAACTGTTTGATTTAGTAATTTGTTAGAAAAAACGTTGATAAAGGTTTTGTTTATATAATTTTCTGATAATAATATTTTGTTTGTTTACAGTTGAAAATAAAGCACTTTTGAGAGCAGTTGTCGAATTAATCACAACGAGTTCAACTTTTCAGGCTTTCTGAGCATCTCGTGAACACGGAAAATTTTTGTACGTGAAAGAGCAACATCTGCATTTGAAATTGTACTCTATACAATGCAGAGTGTTAATTGCTAAAGCTGAGAAGCGATGACGGAATGGCAACCGGAGGATGGACTTGTCACGGAACTAATTTTCTCTCTTCTGCTGGAAACAGCATCAGAAAGTGAACTTGTACCCAATAAAATTTTAAGCCCCCGTTTGACACATGGCAATAAAACCTGTTTTCTGAAACGATCTTTTGTGAACAGACGCTCCGATTTGTGTCATTTGCCGAAAATTTTCGATACCGTTAATCACATGGAAGCATGGATCCTGCTTTTTAAAGCGTAGAATCCACACTTCTTATTGTTTTAAAAATTCTGTAAATTTTTCAGAGACGTTGAACAAACTCCGAAATATGGTAGGTTACGTGGAGCCATTGCGTTCGCCGATATCATCGATGGAGACTGAGGGTGGTCTTCTCGCGGAAAATTTTTCAATCTTCTCAAGGAAAGAACACGCGAGAGTGAAATTGTGCTTCATGGATTTTTTAGTCATGAGTATTACACAGTAAAAATCTGAGCTTCTTCGCAGCGATCTCCGATATGATTAGGGCTGATCGCATTTAAATTTTTCGCTTTTCAAGAAAAATTAATTAATTTTTACTTGATGCAGATCACCCACACAGTTGAAATCTTGCCACAAAACGTTTCAAGTCTTGTTCAATGCACAGTGTAAAAATCATGTTTTCCTGAAACGAATAGATTGTATCGACCTCTGATCGATATGGCACCGTCGTCATAGGAGCGGCGAAAAATTCGACATTCGCAAAAATGACTATAACTCGGTAAGTTTTCCACAATTTTAAAAAGCCAATGGCTTTTTAAAAACTAGAAAAAAAGGTATTTCATACGGTGTGAAAATCGGTTTTCAAAAACTAGATCTTCATAGGGGGCGGAGGACTTCGATTTTTGTGCGAAAAAAAAGAAGTGATATTGAATAAGTAATCGTAACTCGGTAAGTTTTTCGAGTTTTACAAAAGCCAATAGCTATTTGGAAACTAGAAAAAAAGCGCTTTCGAACCATATAAAAATTGGTTTTCAACAGGGAGGTCTTCATAGGGGGCGGTAGGGGTTCGATTTCTGGTCCATTGTTGCAGAAATACGTGCCAAAAATCGAACCCCCCTCGCCCCGTATGAAGACCCAGTTTTTGAAAACAGGTTTCTATATGGATGGAAAGCACCTTTTCTCTCTTTTTCAAAAAGCAATTTTGATTTTTGAATTTCAAAAATTGAACCAAGTTATGATCAAATTTGTGAAGAACGGCTCGCATACTCTCCACCGTCGACATTGGAGTGATTTCATAAAAATGATCATAACTCCGTACGTTTTTCGAAATTCAAAAATCCCAATTGCTTTTTGAAAAATAGAGGAAATATGCTAACTGACCATGCATAAATCGTCTTTCAAAAAGGAGGTCTTCATAGGGGGCGAGGGGGGTTCGATTTTTGGCACATATTTCTGCAACAATGGACCAGAAATCGAACCCCCACCGCCCCCTATGAAGACCTCCCTGCTAAAAACCAATTTTTATACGGTTCGAAAGCGCTTTTTCTCTAGTTTTCAAAAAGCAATAGGGTTTTTTGTATTTCAAAAAATGAACCGAGTTATGATCAATATTCAATATCACTTCTTTTTTTTCGCACAAAAATCGAAGTCCTCCGCCCCCTATGAAGATCTAGTTTTTGAAAACCGATTTTCACACCGTATGAAATACCTTTTTTTCTAGTTTTTAAAAAGCTATTGGCTTTTTAAAATTGTGGAAAACTTACCGAGTTATAGTCATTTTTGTGAACGTCGAATTTCGTCGCTCCCATGACGTCGGTGCCATATCGACCAGTGGTCGATCCAGTCTATTCGTTTCAGAAAACCATAATTTTTACACTGCATTAAACAAGACTTGAAACTTTTTGTGGCAAGATTTCAACTGTGTGGGTAATCTGCTTCAGGTAAAAATTATTTAATTTTTCTTGAAAAGCGAAAAATTTAAATACGATCAGCCCTAATCATATCGAAGATCGCTGCGAAGAAGCTTAGTTTATGCTTTATGATTGTATGTTAATCATCGGAGAACGCAATGGCTCCACGTAACCTACCATATTTCGGAGTTTGTGCGACATCTCTGAAAAATTCACAGAGCTTTTAAAACTGTAAGAGGTGTGGGTTCTACGCTTTAAAAAGCAGCCTGTAAAAATAGCGGCTTCCATGTGATTAACGGTGTCGAATTTTTTCGGCAAATGGTACAAATCGGAGCGTCTGTTTATACAGAAGATTGTCTCACAAAAACACCTTCTATTCCCTTGTGTCAACCGGTGGATTAAAACTTTATTGGGTACAACTTCACTTTCTGATGTTGTTTCCAGCAGAAGAGAGAAAATTAGTTCCGTGACAAGTCCATCCTCGGTTGCCATTCGGTCATCGCTTCGAAGAGTGCTTCCAAAAATCTTGTAGGAAAGGCACCTAATTTTCCTTAGCAATTGACACTTCAAATTTTATAGACTGCAATTTAGGACGTAGATGTCGCTCGTTCAGGCAGAAAACTGTCACGTCCAGGACTTCCTGAAAAAAAAAACTACTGAAAAATGGAAAGTTCTCATTGACTCCAAATCTGCCGGCGGATAATCTTTATTTCTAACGAGTAATACAATCATTATTTGAAACTTGTTATATTAATTTTTACAACTTTGCGGGACGAAGGAGAGACTCCACACCTTCGTAAGCATTCCTGGAAAAAACAACTTATTAAGAATTTAAAAAAATCACCAAAAAACCTGAAGAATAAGAGGGAATCCTCTGCCAAAACTGGAAGAGCACGACCCCCCCCCCCTCCAGACGAGGCCACAGCACGACCCCCCTTCGATTCCCGAACCTCAAGCTTGACCCTGACTGGGGCACGGGTTTAGTTGTTTGAGCCATACCGGTGGTCTGGTTACTCACATGTTCCTGGCCAGGGATACAGGAGAGCCGCCCATACACGACAAAGCGTCGCGTACTGCGTGACCGTTTGTGCCGTTAGCCATCACAAAGTGATGTTCATGCAAAAAATTAGGTTATGATTAATAGGTTTTATTTACTCTACAAGAAAGATAGAGCAATGAACAGAATATGTTAGGAATGACTTTGAAAAACTTTTGATAGCAAGAGCGATTGTTCGCCTAACCAAAAGGTGCGAAAACTTTCAAAACCCTTCTTACAACTACTAGGGTGTCCCACACTGAATCTCGCTTCAGACCGAAAAGTTGAATTCATGCAAAGGAATTAAAAACAAGCTTAATTCGGTAATACATTTACCACAATTATCAACAACCTTTCCCCAAGGTACACGCAAAGATTGGATCCCGTCTTTGAAGAATGAGCTGGGCACGAAGCGAGGAAGTTGGTCACCCAAATCCGGATTTCGCCGTACTGAGGGAACATTTTCCCATCCAAAGCGTGCTGCATCGAGCGGAATATGTGGTACTCGGATGGGGCAATGTAAGGGCTGTGCAGCGGATGGGGTGAAACGGTCCAACCAAGTTTCTTGATGTTATACCGAACGACTTTTGCGGCGTGAGGCCTCGCATTATCATTCAACGAGTTGGTAGAGGACGTGCCAACTCGATTTGGATTTAAATTTGGAGCAGGATTTGGAGTAAGATTTGGAGCAGACAAGCTCTACTGCAAGCTCCTTCATCGATCTTGTCGGGTCAACCTCAACGGCAGTCCGTGAAAGGCCGCTATCAGGACAGGCGCCTGTCTCCCATTCTCTTCGCCTTCAAGACTTTCGTCGCCGGCGGCAAGACGTTGAAACCACCGCCTGCATTGTGTTCTGCAAATGACATAATGCAGCTACCAATGAACGATCAGATTTTCGGATTTCTTCAATTTGAAGTAGTAGAGCAGGCACGAGCGCACAATCATTTTCTGATCCCTTGTAGTCTGAAGGCTACAATTTCTGAAACCGATGAGGGAATAGTGTAGGAAAAATAGGAAATGTAGAAGATGAAATGCCACGAAAAACTAACCCTAAGTGAGCTCACATCCGGTTCGAAAAACTGTGAAAAGAAGGCCAGAATATATGCGACATTCCATGTGGGCTAATAAATACAGTTCCCTCTCGTTATAACGCCCCCGGTAAGACTCAACTCTCGATATAACGTATATTTTCTCTTGCCCGGCCAGCTTACTTTCACGGCAATACAAATCAACTCCGCTTAAGACGCGTCGGATACAACTCTGCTCCCGTTATAGCGCGGTTTTGGGAGGAACCCTGCGTTCAAAACGACTCTCGTTATAACGGTACCAGGGCTCAGTTCCTGTCCCACACGGAAAATGAAGAGGAGCAAGACGCTGGGAACGTCTGCGATCAGACCTATCCTTCTATTGCCTCGTTAGCAGTCTTGACCAGCACCTGTGTGAGAATGAAGGGCTGCGCATGTAGATGTTTTCCATGCGTTCGCAGCCCACAAAGTGTTCATAGTCAGCAATATGTCGAGCACAGTATGACTCCTGATAATCAGATGCTGTCGCGAATTGCAGGGTTTTCTCCATTAGACAAGATAGAAGGTGTTAATTAAAGCTTGGACTATTCAAAACAATATCCTCCACATTTGTTCTAAGCCTAGAGCAGCTGGTATAGAGGCTACGTGATGTCATACGACGTTTTGTTGCGTTCAGAACTTTGCGCCATGCAGGACTTGCACCTGCACCCTCTGCTTTCCGGACAGGATTACAGCAACAGCGCTGTTGGATCACAAGCAACATTCCCAAATCATGGGAGAGTGATAATAAGCCATTTGCAACGACTATATGGCGGATGCGGCGCGCGATTTAACAGTGCTGACAGCATAATGGGCTAACATCCTGCCTGGAAGGTAGAGAATGTGGATCCATGTCCCGCCTGGTGCGAGAGTTTTGACCGCGGCAAAAGATATCGTAACATCTGGTTTCCCAGTTTTGCTGCTGATCACATCTAACTTTAACCTCGGATACTCGTTACTCTTCACACATATTACATTTCATACTTATGCGTATAGCAGAGACTATCTCTGAGGAGAGGGTTTCGTTAAAAATGTAAAGTTGTTATAAGCCATCACACTCTCTTCTTTATCACATACTTTATTGATATGACGATATTTAGTCGCTATATGTTAATTTAAATAAAACCGTGCGTAAAATAGTGTAAAAGAGGTGAGCTTCGATTAGGACGCAATTCCTGTTATAACGCAGATTTTCTCTGGTCCCTTCAAACGCGTTACGCGAGAGGGGACTGTATGTAAAAGGTACATATTCCAAACACGGAATAGAAAATTCTCCAAAAAATCCTCTTAGTCTTGTGTTCCACTACACCATCAGTTTGAAGAGCTTTGCAGAGTAATCGTCTACTGAACTACCTTTTTTTAACACATATAAACTACAAAGTTTAAGTCAAAAATGGAGAGGTTCAACATATTTCAATGTTTTTTCTACAATTGCGCTGGTTTTCTGTCCTACATGTTTTAACACGGTCACCAAAATTGCGCAGTATAAATCAACATGTAATCAGGTGACCGTTTCAGATAACTTTACAGGTATTTTGCTATGAATTTAACATATAGTCAGGCTCTGCTTGGGATGTACCAGGCATTCTATGTACTTCTTCGAAATTTCGGCGAACTCATATGAATACTTTTGTTGTGCTTTTGAGAAATTCCATCGAACGAATGAATGAATGAATAAATTCGATGGCAAAATTTTTTCGACCGAATGAATGAGCCAATTTATTCTATGTCGGAAAATTTCGAACGAATGAACGAACGAGTTCATTCTCTCGTTAATTTTTTCGAATGATCGAATAAGCCTCCTCCTTTCATTTGTTTGTAGTTTGCTATACAATAAAACACCTACTCATAGCAAGAAGAAGTCCGATTAGTGTGCCAGTTCAGTTATGTAAAGCGCCAACGGAAGCAACATTAGCACACAACATCAGCTAGTTCTCTACGGTGGCCGCTGAAAAAACGGATGAATTCTTGGCCAATGCAAAGATCGATAAGGAGTGCCACCAAATGATTTGCTGTTCACTGGTGACAAGCAGTGTCTATGACAAATTTCAGCGAATCATTGGACTGCTTGGCCTGGGCAACAACTAGAAGCGATCAGCAGATCGTCATATTCGTCCATCGCCTCTACACATAAAAGGAACCTTGAGTTGTGCCTCGCAGGCACAGCTAAGCAAGCGAGGCAATTGCTTGCTCACTCCACACAAAGCTGAAACAAGCATGTAGCGCTACGTAATTTAACGCATCGACAAGTTCGAATTTGGGAGGAGCACCTGGCGTCCCCACGCAACAATATAGTGCATACCGTACCTCTACATTTGCGCTTTCATACAAGCCTAAACACTTCACGGTAGCCTTATTTGCAGTACATTTGCGCTTTCATACAAGCCTAAACTCTTCCCGGTAGCCTTATTTGCAGCAATGTTATGGGCCTTCGGCAACTGCTCGCATTTCCTAGCTTACGTCTCTCCCACTAGGAGCTATGACAAGCCTCCAACTTCACCCTTCATGAAACAGCGGCATGGTTGGTTATTGTTTTTGTTGTTGTTTCTGTGCCAACACGAGGTTTTTAAGGTGGACCTTCATTCGGCATAACGCTTCAACGGAATCGTCGTCTTCAGAGTGCTGAATGTGACGCAAGGTTAGGCCGAGTGAAAATCCATCTCAAATTCTTCGTGTTGGCACAGGGTCGACAAGAAAGTCTATGACAAGTCTCCATGTCCGACGTTCATAAAACCTGGGCATTTTATAACAATATATTCGATCCTTCTCTGCCACGCAGGTTTGTTATGGTGGTATAACTTTTATTTCGGCCGACGTTTCGACACAATTCGTCTTTTTCAAAGGCCTGAAAGTACTTCGAAACCTTAGATCCAGAAACTCATTCCGTCAAAGGCATACTTCTTCACAACTCTAGTTACAATGGGTTCCCACGAATGTCAAGGAGTGCCCGTCTAAAGCATACCAAACTCACCGTTGTTCCACCAGCGCTGAGAGGGGGGGCTCAGCTATAAGACCATCAGTGAGCAACTGAGACCTACCATGCAGATCTATACTAATAAGTATAGACTGTGCAGTCTCAGAGCTCACACAACGGGATGAAGGGCAAGAAGTCGCTGGTTATTGAAATGCACTCGTTTCGGTTGTTCATTGCTGGATTACGCTCCCGAATCCAGAAAGCCTCAAGAGTCTTTCTGGTACCGATTTCATCTTCATGTAGCAACACAGTGCATTTAATGTCAAAGTCGCTTCCGCCGTGGGCTTCTTGTCGATGTTTACCCAGTGGGGTTAACAAGCTTCGCTTCAATTTCCCAGCTAGGTGTTCATTGATGCGAACACTAAGTACCCTTCCTGTTTCACCTATGTATAGCTCGCCACAGGTTAAGCACTGGATTTGGTAGACAACACCTTTTTGTGCGCAATCTCCATCTCTCCCAAATGGGCAGATAACGCAATTCCTCATCACACAAGTACGGTCGTAACACCTATTCCGAACAAGAAGCCGTTTGATGTTGTTTCCCGGTATGTTAACCAGGACAACATCGTCGTTCAGGTTTGCTCGTAATAGGCAACGGCGTACTTCTGCCGTGACGTCATCAGAGATGAAGGGCAGTTGAAGACAAATTTTGTCTTCGCGCAGATGTTCAACATTGCCGTGTCGTATTCGATCACCTCGTGAGTTGCGGTGAGTTTGGTATGCTTTAGACGGGCACTCCTTGACATTCGTGGGAACCCATTGTAACTAGAGTTGTGAAGAAGTATGCCTTTGACGGAATGAGTTTCTGGATCTAAGGTTTCGAAGTACTTTCAGGCCTTTGAAAAAGACGAATTGTGTCGAAACGTCGGCCGAAATAAAAGTTATACCACCATAACAAACCTGCGTGGCAGAGAAGGATCGAATCTATGACAAGTAATTTTTGTTTGGGAAAAGTTGTTTGTTTGTTTCTCAGTTCTTTTCAAAGTGTGTGGCGTCCAGTGTTTCTCTATAAGGTCTTCTCTACATATAATATCCGAAATAATGTTGCTCAAAGTTTATACAATTTTTATGTCAAATAGGACAGTTTTCAAATCAAATTGGTTACTGCTCAAACATACTTGGGCACTTTTCAATGAAAGCTCGTCACTTTTGAGATCAAACCGATCATTCCCCAAATCACAGCGAGCGTCTTGCACGGAGAACAATTCCCCAAATCACAGCGAGCGTCTTGCACGGAGAACATGCAAATTTAGCCAAATTTGAGCCCTGCAATTTTTGATAATCTGTCATCCTCATTACGCTGCGGACTACCTACCCGTGAATGAGGCGTTTTCTGCGTTTATGATTGAGGGTGGGGCACAGACAATATGGCTTTGACAAATGCTGGCTGCTACACTTTCCGCTGACTTAGGAAATCTCAAAAGTAGAAGGTAGAGAAAATTCAAGAAAAAACCTTGAATGCCGACCATAACTAGTGTCGCCTTTCGCTTTGTCGAAGCGACGGAGCGTCGGAAATGCGAAATGCGACACTAGTGATGAGCGGTATTGTAGAGAAGAACGGCTGTGGAATTCTTCTTCTTTTCAAAGCAGGCTTAGCTAGCCCTCGTGAGACCCAAGCTAGGAACCTGGGAAAGGAGGTGCACGCGGCAGCCCACGCCCCTCCAACTGCGCTCCCACATGCCCATTAGGCGCATTCAGATTTGCTCGAATACTTATTCTCTTCTCCCTCACAAAACGTAGAACACAACGTGCATTCGAAAACTTGACGGTGAGCATTAGCCTTTATTTTGTCCATCCTCCTTTTATTTTATTCTCTCGGTGATAGGTTACTGACTGTGCGATTGTCGAGCTACATATTGGCGACTCTCTGGAGTTTGTTCGTTTCCAAGGTATTTCCTTTAAATTTGTGTACATTTCTTGTGCCGCACACTGCAAAGTAGAGAGCTACGCCTTTGAAGCAAGAGCTCTCCGAGCCCCTTAGGTTACATCACAGTCAACGTCTAATCAACTGTTAAATTGCCATGAATGACCACGTGACCGTGTCTCCGTTGTTGTGATGATAGGAACGAAGTGGTGTAAGCAGCATTAATCAAACTATTACCAGTGTCAGTGTTTTATCATGATGAATGGATGAAAAGCAAGAAAGGATTGGACGACATGTTGGCTTCGAAATCGGTGTCCTTCAAACCAAGTGGCACCCTCTTTCGCACAGTCAAAAGAGGAAGCTTATAAAGTTGGCGTTTGGAGCAACATGTCAAGCTCAAACATTCGGGAGCTCAACGCAGTTATAACAAATGGACATACGCCGTTCCCTCCTTCGAATTCATTGTTCAGAAGGAGCAACGCAGTTTCATTTTTTCAAATTCATTCTCAGTGGAGATGCTTGTTCGCTAGAGGAGCTGCGGCGCCATCAGGAGCAGTATGGACTCTCTCGTTTCCACCACGCTCGTTCCTCCGTTCCTCACCGCGTCTCCGTTCTCCTCTGTCTCATACTCTATACGGAGACGACTGAGTGGAGAGAGCCGATGAACGCGGAGGAGACCGACGTGAAGGGAACACGACGGGTGGAGCGAGTCCGGAGACCGATCGACCCAAAATGACTATTTTATTTATCGAAGCCAGGCTTATCCATGCCTGTTCGTATAGCACTCATTGATTTCCGCTTAAGAGAACGCCACGCGTCCCACAGAAGACGTACACGTTACCACAGCTCCGTCGACTGGAGTCGTGACGTCGGAGCAGCTTCAGAGGCTTCAGTAGCATGCCAGCTCATAATCCAGCGTTCTGCTTCTTGCACGCGAGCGGCCGGCAGTTCAATATGCTGCTGGTCCTCGAGCCTGATCCTGCCGGCGGTCGGCTGGGGAATAGCGGGAGTAGCCTGATCGTTGCACCCTCGCCGCATTCGCATTTCGTCGTCGCTCACTTATTTGCGCCAACCTTTAGAGCCCAGCGTCTTCCCTCTCCGAAAGACACAATCCTCAGGCTTCCGGAAAGATCAGTCGACCCTTTTCAGTATTAGTGCCACCCTACCATGATCGATCGTGTCCCGTTACAGTTTTGCAAAACTTCTCTTCAGGGAACTCAACCACTCAACCAGCGTCTCCACCTGTGTGCATTTTGCATCGCCCTCCATCTCCGATTGTTTGGAGCTCTCGTACTGTTTCTCGTCCAACGAATTTTTGAGACGTAATGTTAACAAAGGATTGAAAAGTCGCGCATCATTACGGTTACGTTCAGAAATTCTTATGTTTTTGCTTTGAAGAGCTTGTATTTATTGATAATAGGAAATGCTTTATAAAATGTTAAGGTCATTATAAGTCAAGGTGGACACTATTGAAGTCAAACTGAGCATGTTCCACTTCAAAATGAGTATCTTTCAGATTGAACTAGACACTCTCTAAGAATCTCAAAATAAAATGTTTTAAGAAAATTTGTTATGACTTTCACTGGTGATGATTGTTTGTCTGTCTCAAAAAGGTGAACTCAGTATTTTAAATTATATAAAATTTTCTTTCTGCCAGAACAATGGGCGTAAGCAGCTTTTAATGTGTGATGAGAAGAAATTGCGGAGTGCGTACATACTCTCCAGCACGTCGCGGTTTTTATTTGAGGGTTAGCGAAAATTTTGTTTGCATGGTTTTACCTCTAGTCAGTCAGTGGTACAGCAGAAATATTATCAACAAGCATGAATGGCTCCACAGCGAGACTTTAAATATTTAGAACCTACACTATTAATCATATGAAAATTGCGGGAATTGGACGAGTGTGGGGCGCAATCCTTTCTTTTACTGCTCCCTTAAGTGCTGATTCTTTGTGCTTTGAAACAAGGTTAAATCCACTGATTAAGTAAATTTAATTTTGTACAATTTTAAACACTGTATGAAATCTCAAAAACTCTATTCACCGTTTCTGCTTTTTTCTCATCTTTGCTTGAGCCGAGAGCGGTTATTATTGAGGCTACAAGATATTAGAAGGATGTTTAGTTGCGATCAAACCTCTTGCGCCAGGATGGACTTGAACTCGCACCTCTTGCTTTCTGGGCAGCGTGCATGCCATTTACACCACCGCCATTTTTAACATAAAACGACGCCAATTATATCCTCTTATCAGTAGCCTATCAGCTCTCTCCAAAGTGTCGAACAAGTTTTGACTAGTGTCCTTGCTTCAAATAATGTTTGGCTTGAGATACAAATTTTCCGCACAGAAGCAGCACCCACAACGCTCTTATACTGTTGACAATATGCCATCCTGGATACGCACTACCATGGAGCTATGAAAAGCTCCACTGGTAAAAAACTATGGAGCTTTTCAGAAGCGTGCAGCAAAAAACTATGAGGGA
Organism: Heligmosomoides polygyrus bakeri; assembly: GCA_947359475.1. Classification (NCBI taxonomy): domain Eukaryota; kingdom Metazoa; phylum Nematoda; class Chromadorea; order Rhabditida; family Heligmosomidae; genus Heligmosomoides; species Heligmosomoides polygyrus. The sequence goes on from OX375870.1 coordinate 67,746,804, forward strand.
AAATACTTAGTTTAGAAAAGGAATAATTCAGAATGAGAACGGCGGAAATTTTCTGACATCATGTAACTCTGGGAATGTAATCAAGGATAGGACGCTATAAGAAAGAAAAACCTTCTCCGTTAAGGTTTTGTGAAGGAACTCCGCGACCTAAATAAGCTTTCACGTGTTTTCTGCGCTGAATTATTTTTGCGTCGCTTGATAGAGCAGGATTTCAGGCTTGAAAATTAACGGTTTCCCACACCTTTTCCTGCACCATCCTCATTTGCAGCGGATTCATTATTTGTTAAAAAAAGACTATACGCTATGAATTGTTTGAAATTTCAATAGTGTCTGGAAAATCTTTTGCGTATTCAGAACGCAGGGAGAAAACAAAGCTTTTGTCGACGCTTCGAAGTGTATCTGTCAGTTTCTATCAGATGTTCTGTTCCGCGATATTCGTTTTCGTATTCTTGCTTTCAAACGCAATCTCATTCCATTTTCTGACCTTGCAAATTGCACCTAGAAACCCTTGTAAGATACCACATGGCCTCAGTAGCCCAATGTGCCTCTTTTAACGCCAACCTTAGGCCGTTTCTCTGATATGCCCTTGAGAAGCCGCGAAGCCTCGAACGGGCGTTGCCAGCGATACCCTAAACCTTCGGATTCATAGATAAACATTATTGTTGGTGTCTACGATAAGCCAACAATCTGCAAAATGTATGCTCCGTTGTGGGAGAAATTGTCGCAACCCTCGTTTTCGCACGGTGTTCGGGCAACTCAAATTGGGTTAAGGGCGCATTCTGGTTAGCGACTACGTGTGAATACTCAAGTAGATGAAGCATGCTCCTGCGCTACGAAGCCAACATTCCATTTAATAGATCACAACGCATGACTTGAACAGATTCATTGGTCGAAGTTAATTTTCTCCAACTGGCGGAACTTTGTAACCTCAATGACTGAGGTCTTCGATTGTTGTTTGATAGAGGCAGGGAACATGTGGTTTGGCTAGTAGGAGGTCTACATCCTGTTCGTTTCGGGCACCACTTTCATGCTCGTTTCTCACTCACAGAAACAGAACCAACAGTGTATTGCACTACCACGTTGCAGCTATAATGTCTGCTTGCATTTCAAATATATCGCGCGCGTCGGCGAGAAACGTAAGTAACGAAAAGAATCTCAAAAACGCTTATATTTTCATCTATGCTTCGCCAGCGACCGCTGTTAAATATTACACAAATATTTGAGGAGTAGCGCTACCGTACGCAGTCTTCCCTCGCTTTTGGATTTCCTATCTCATCCCCGTTCAGCTTCGTTCGTAGGCATCACTACTGGTTACAATATGCCCCATATAGCAGCCGCTTAGCCACAAGCCGTGACATAAGTCCCTTAATCCTGGGCAGAAGAAATCCTTTTCGTTGGAAAGAGGTGAGATCACTCTTCATAATTGTCCATGACGAAGTCTTGCTTACTTTATATGAAATGGTTTAGATTTCTCTCTCATTTCTGCTGTTATCGTAAATCCCGTGAGCGGAGCGTACTCATTTATGCAGAGCAGGTGGTCGAGTCTTTTTTTACCAGGGAGGGACTCACAGGGGAAGCCCATGAACTTCCCCCAAAGATTCTTAACGACACCTATGCGGACTTGTATGGCATTGGATGAGGATCACAGAACTGTGCTTCGTTTTTGCTATGGGCCACTAGGTGGTCCGAAAATGGCAAAAAAATTGTATCACTTCAGGGCGGGCCGGTAAGGCAAAAGTGACACATGGAATAGCCCTGTCGTGCTTTGAACTTAACTTACAAAAGGTTTGGAGCTCAAATTGAAGTTTGATTATATAGTAATACGATAATTTCCTACGGTTGCTAGACGGAGCTGCAGCATACATTCAAGTGGTTCACTTGTAACGGTGGCGGAAGCGACAGACGGCCGAGTGGATGCGATGCGGACTTGCGGGAGAGGGTCTAGGGTTCGATTCCGGAGAAGGTTACGGGATTTGCTCTGTGGTCTGCTTTCATTTTTGCAACTGAAAAGTACGTTTTAGCTGCGGTAGAGTACCGCATTATTGGGTAGTGGTAAGGGTGACGAAGTCATGACTACCGATTTCGTCCAAACTTCGCCTATGGCAATTATTTAAACTGCTGATCACGAATCTGTCACTTTTTTCTAAATTATAACTTTGTTTGCACTACTTTCCATCAAAGGTTGAAGTCGAAGATTGGAAGATAAGTCTGACCACATTGGAGAAGGAGGCGATAAGCACTAACGTGGGCAGCTTCACCCATATCTTCCGTAACCTGCCGTTATATACCGAAATTTTGAAAACAGGTATCATATCCGTGATCATCAGCCCAAATAACCCTCGTGGGCGATGCTTGGGCGAAATTTTTTCTTTCGTCCTCTCCTCGACCTCTCGAGTCGTGAAAGGCAGCAGTGCCGGTTATTCTGCCTACATCCCGTTACTTACACATACCCATTGTAATCTTCTGCCATCCATCGTTTCAACGAAATTGGTTGTCAGATCTTTGATCTGCATCCCAGGTAACCCTATAGATTACTTATTATTAATTTACTTATTTGGGACGAAAAATCTTTTTTCAAAATCAGAGTTCAGGGAGTGAGTACGAGTGCTCCTATCTGCAATGCCCCGACCGTCTCTTGTAAGTGTGAAGGGGAATGGTCAGAAAAAATACACAGCTAGATAAATACCATGAGGTGGATAAAATATGCTGTAGTAGAATAGTGACAGTTAGTAGAATTGTGAAAGTTGCGAGAAGAATAAAAACAGTCTGGAAAGAAATCCGAAGAGCAATGAGCTTGTCTTGATGATGGGTCAAATCAATGCTTGTTGATCTTGTATACAAATGAGTTGATAGTGAGAAACACTTCCAAAAGTAATTGAGAACATACCCAAGAGGTCATATGGGAATAGCATCTAACGGAGCCTTCCTCAGCGAGACAAGCATCGTTTAATGGACGCGCGGTTTCGCTCCACACAACAAAACCAGCTTCTTCAACACCTGACTACAGGTTTAAAGCGGGTTTAGGACGCGAAAAAAGGTATCCTTCTAGAGCCACAATGTAATCTTCATTTGCAAAAACGCTAACTCACCTAGGGACGCAGAAACCCCACCACCGGAATTGACCCCTCGACCCCCTCTCGCAAGCCCGCCCCGACATCCACTCGGCCATCCAGTCGCTGCCGGTGCCGTTGCGAATGAATCACTTGAATGTACCCTGCAGCTTCGTCCAGGAAACGTCGTAAATTATCATATTACTATAATCAAACTTTAATTTGAGCTCCAAACCTTTTGTAGATCAAGTTCTGAGCCCGACAGGGCCATTCCAGGAGTCCTTTTTGCCTTATCAGCCCACCCTAAAACGGTACCATTTCTTGCCATTTTCGGACCACCCTGTGGCCCGTAGGCCCCATGGGCCTCCCTTATCAGGCGTAAGTCTAATCGGCACAAACAGATAACACTGCGAGGGTTTCCATCCTTCATGTAGTAGAGAAACATGTTTCGTTTGCGCTCAGTCCTTAAACCCAGAGAGGTAGGGGCCTTCGAAATTTAGGGAGTCTGGGGTATCACTGTCAGTGCGCGCACACGTGCTGTGTCCCACGTGTTGATTTCTTGTAGAGGAAGATTCTGCCGCCATCGGATGGGTGGCTCAGAGGTGAACAGCGATGCATCATAGGTGAGAGGCCATGTGTTTGGTTCCTATACCTTGCCGATCTCTTGCATTTTTGTTGCCCGTTTCTTCTTTGGTATTTGTCACTATACCAAATTTTCATGGGGATATATTCCCAAACGTGTGTTCAGCAAGAGATTTGCATAAGTTCTCCGAATGCACGGCACCTAGTGTTTTGCTGCACAACTTTTACGGAACACGACTAGATGGAGTATGAAGTATTCCAACTGTGGACGTAAAAAAACTTCTCTTAAATCAACATACAACACGTACCACATGTACATCCACCGACGGTTAGATCTCACAGTAAACTTTGAGCGCCCCTTGCTCTTTGCGTTCAAAACTCAGCAAAACAAAAAAATGTTTTTTTACTATATGAAGGAGGGAGACTCTCGCAGTGCTATTCATTTACGCTATTCAGCATATGGCGGAGAAGTCTCTTCCCTGGTTAGCTTTGGGAATAATGCGGGACTTCCCCAGTATAGATGAAGCGCTAAATATCTACACCACAACAAAGTTAGACAACACGACTAGACCTCAATGCAGTGAAGCTCCATGCTCAATGGGTATAGCTGTCGTCACTTTATAGTCTATTAAATGCCTTATATGTAGTGGTCTGTATGCACTGACCAGTATCTACGATTGGACCAACCGTGACTGCAATGTGCCCTCACGGCATAAGCGATAAAAACATTAACGTTCAGTAAACTCCATGTTCTCCCATCTGAAACCCCGGCACTCATATATTTCTGTATATTCTTCGTCAGGCCAATAAAAAAATCCACCTAAAAATCTCTTTACAGAAGAATGCGCAGAAATGTAACACAATAATGTTTCTCACTTCTAAGTTGGACTTTAATGAGCGAATTCATGCGATCATGATTATCCTTTACGAAGCAATGTCAACTTCGCTGGTAAACTATCGTATGTACAGCTCGTGGTAAGAGATTGCAGGAAGGGCAGTGGGTTTCGATGGTTTCGTTTCGTATGGCGGCTCCTAAAACAGTGGGATGTTGATTACATTCCCTCCTGAGGGCTCCTGCCTAAACAATGTTTGTTTACGATCTCTCTAAATTTCAAATAGAAATTCAATGTGCTTTTTTTCAACGGCGTGTAACGCAGTGCAATTATTTTTGTAGAAAAGTTTTACCATTCCTTTTTTAACCTTTTGCCCACATCTCCTCATTTACCTGTCTACTCAATGTTGGTAAGAACAACGAAGTCTACCTAACCGACATCTCACCACCCTATTCTTTAGGATGCGTAAGAACGGTGCCCCAAAGTAGTCATATACCACGGCTACAACGTCTTGGTTGCTTAGTAAGGAATTTTTCAACAACAGTGCTTGAAGATGGTGGAGCCAGCGGCGGCAGAGCAAAGCTATGCGATGAATTGGAAACAGATTCTCAAGTTAATTTGCTGTTTCAGACGAAGAGTTATCCTGAGTGGAATTGGAGGCCGTTAGAGAAATAGAGGATTTGGGCTCTTTGTGGCTCTTCTACATATTCCGAGAAGAAACAACTGAAGCGTCATTGAATAAATCCCAAATTCTTGCTTCGTTGGCGATTTTTCTCTCCATAGTCATGCAACTCGGAGAGTTGATGTCACTGATGTCTTGGCTATCTTCCCCAGTTCCGTAATAGCTGGACACCGCGAACGCTGAGCTTCACCACCGCAACAAAATAAAAGATGTGTAGCACACACCTAGCATGTGCTTTGTAGGTGGCGAGGGAAGCGAATTGGCCGTTGACGGTGCTCTGTGAACTCTGAAGTTTCGCCTCCCTTCGTCGGAGTTTCTGCCTGACCGTTGCCTGACAAGAGCCAGAGGGTTGGGATCGTCCCCAAACTTTGAATATCCAGCTCGGTGCTCGGTCACGCCGGAGTTCTTTCTGATCACGAAGCGCTTAAATCATTGGTGGGATACAGCATGTTTAGCCATGCACGTTCCTGTTTCTTCGTCGCACATCGTTGCAACTCTATATCTTAATTCAAATTCACCCTAAGTAAAAGCTAGTTTGTTTTAGAGAGATCCCTTGTTCATGGTAGTTTGTCATTTCCTTATAATCGCTTTTTAGGTGACCTTGTTATGATGCTGTTTTTCAAGAGGAATCCTTGGTCTTTGTTTATTCTGTAGTTTAATGACTCTACAAAACCACCAATACCGTCTTCCTAAACCGTTTCGTTAGCGTTACCCTAAAAACGTCCAATTTCTCAATTTACAAATCCTAGTCTGTGGCTTTTTTCTCAGCTGGGAGCAGTATCACAGTGCCGCTACTCTTGGTGAAACTAAACAAAACGTTTTGTAACACTGTTCTCACCATCCTTCAATTCTCCTATTTACAACATATGCCGAACAAGCTGTGCCATGAACCGTGCTCACCCCTTAGCGTCACCGTGCTGAGCCTGATCGCCATGGCTCATAATTCGAGCGTAGCCCTCCACATTCCCTACAAATTACGGCCTGTGCTTTAGTGTTCAGCCTCCTATGTCAGAGATCACTGCTCTGCAGCGCTCCGTCCGGCTAATTGCAGCTGCGGCACTGCAGCGGGTGTTACATCCACCCTTCGGTCGAAAGAGACTTCCCGAACGCGCACTATTTTCGCCGTCTGGAGGGGGTTTTCGCGTGGCCAACCTTGCGAAGAGTGATTCACATGCGGAGAAGAAGGCAGGAGAGGCAAGCGATTCTCCGTGCTAGATACGGTCGATGTTCGCGTTGAACAAGTGCCTCAGCTACCCGCGATAATTAGATATGATAGGCTCCCGTCTCCTCTTTCAAGAAGCAGACTCCGTTTCGAAGGGGGCCCGACGAATTTGCCGAGCGCCTTCGTGTTCTTTGTTGTTGAGCGAACGGGGCTTGTTTTTGTTGTTGGCCCTGCGACAATGGACGCTGCTTCTGCTGCTGCGAGTGGGCATCGAACGAACGAACGAACGAATATCCTCCTTGAAGGGGACAGGAGGTGGAGCACCATTACTTGTGGGAACGCCTCCTTCCCAAGAAGCCGCACTCACGTGGTCGATGTTTAGCACGGGATCTCCTCTTTCTGGATACGAGACTCACGATGGTGAGTCATTGCGAGACTCAAAGGATTCCCCGCCGCCTAGCTCCGAGACGTTTGAAAGTCGGACTCGACAGCGGCTCTCCTCGGCCGCGGCTGTGCCTTTACAATTAGCCCTCAACGATGACGCCTTCCTCTTGGAACTACAGTACCTACTCTATTTAAATCCTGACTTCTTCTTACATCCTTTGTTGCATAGATCTCTTATTCATATCCCTCCGTTGTGCAACACTTAAGATAGATTATATAGGACTTCTTATTAGTAAGCAGACTTTTAGTAGTAAATATTCGCTCGTTGAAGTAGTTCAGTGGGCCTCCGGAGACGACGAACAGGTCGAAACGTCAGCCCGCTAAATAAAGTGTTCCTTCTAAAACCTCCATAAAGAACGATGCTAATCAAATCCTGTTGGGATGCGCCACACATTCCACTTCTACGGGATATCGCAGTAGCAACCTGATCGCATGTTTGGCATGTACATAACTTGCGGTGGCTAGACGATGGACCAGCCACTGCTTTACTGCTTCCAAACAGATCTGGGACCTGTTCATAGAAGGCTTTGTTGCCCTGGGTGCGACCCGAACCTAGAGCTTTGCAGCAGCCTGCTCCTGCGCAATCAGTCGAGCTCCACTCTTGACCCGCCTGCCCCAGGGACGCCCTTCATGCTACCCCGTAGGTCAAAACCGCAAAGGTCGACGACGGAGGCCATCTCTTCCGTCGCCGCGATGCGCTCCCCCACCATTGCGGGCGATTTTTCGATTTTTGGCTGCGCGCCAAAACGCCTCGAGTGTTCTGCGCAACGAGGTGTCGCGCTCGGGTGCCAAGATCGTGGCGGTCATCTCTACCACTGCGGCGCCGTGGTTCTGGACCCCGTGCTCCCCTAACGGCGTGGCACAACTTCCACAGTCCATCCAAGTGCTCCTTAACCCTGGTGAAACGGTCTGTACCCGTCCTCAGATTTATTATATACAGTAGGATATGCTCGTTTTGCAGGAGCAACTCTTCCGAATAGCTGAGCAAAATGCGGGCGAATTTCTCCATTAACTGAGGTCTCAGCCGTTCGTCGGCCAACTTATGAGGATCTCGGTTGCTAAGCTCTTTCTTCCCTCCATTTTGAAGAGATTTAAAGAGAATGCATGAGATAGGAACAATAATCCTCCGAGAGCACGTTTATCGCTTTATTTTACATTGACTTTATCTTTGCTACTAACTCCACGTGCGATTTATCTGCCACCCGCTTCTAGTTTGCTTGTAATTTAATGCAGATTTTCTCTATTAAATAATTGGTGTCCATGCTCTACTAAACATCTGCTTGAGGTGTTTTGTTCGTGAGGATTACTAATGCGGAACAAGTTACCCGATTTTTACGGTCGGCTATAGCGTCATTTCCTTTAAAGCAACTGCGAATTTTTGAATAATTTTGAGCGGTATTACAAACTGGACCAGCCAGCTCTACGTCTTCCAGTGACATACGTCTCGCTCGTTTCTTTTTGAAATGCTATCGTTAGCTGAACTCATAGTAGCGAAATTCGTCATTATTCTTCAACTAGCCATTCTAATTGAAATAAGCGTGGAAAACATGATATATTTGGTCACGGTGGCTTTTTCGTTCTACTGCCGTTTTATCGACTTGCGACTGAAACGATGGACGTCGCCATCAGGCTGGGGTACCCTTCGGGGCCAGAACCATCGATTGACCTCACAACTCATCATCAGCAAACAACAATATCAGGGAAAATTTCAAACTGTAGTTTCAACTGCCACTTCTTTGCATATCACATGCTCATAACTGCCTACATTAAGGTTATCAATAGGCGAAACGAGTTTCTTTTTTGGTTGATGAATGATATGCTCTTGATGATCATATTGAAGCTTATCTTACCCTTTGCGTTCTAGCGCTTCCTGATCATGCGTAGAAAGTCGGCCACCATTTTTGCCTGCTACGGCGGCACGCTGCAATTGTTTTTGCCACCAACGTGTTGCTGCTCTAGAGATCCATCATTTGATAAATTTGAAACCGATGTTGTCTCCATTTTGGTTGCAGCAACCGTCTCGCTTCGCCTTTTTGAGGTGCAGCACGCTCTCTACTGAAAGCCATCTGCTATTTATGTGATATCTTCAGAATGCTCACGGAGCTCAGTTCGCGAGAGTCACTTGAAAAAGCGCTTGGCGAGACGACGAACGACATCAACACTATTTATTTCCCGTTTTCAATTCGAGGCTTTCTCGAGGATGCGTGAGTTTCATTAAGGTTTTCTATTTTTAGAGACCCTCATAAAACGTGCTATGAACCTTTTCAGCTTTCCCGAATCACCGATACGAGTGTTCGCCTATCCGATACGTGGGCCACGAAAGTACTGGTTCATGATCAAAGACAACGAGCACATCAAGTTTGTTGCTTCAGCTCCAAAAATCTCTTCTGCTTTAGCGCATTGCTGCTAACTTCCTTATATGTATCACATGAGGATCATTTAATTTTTTGCGTCCTTAAGGCCCTACTGCATGATTGCGCAAACAGCGGGCACAACCCTTGAAAGGAGAGAGCTCTACGATTGCATCCGAGAATTTCGGTACGTTTCGGTGAGCGGGATTTCCTTCAAATTATGGAATTCCATCACCCCATTTTCAGAGTTCGAGCGTTTGGTTCACTTGACAGCAACCGGGCGCATTTAATTATCGGGAAAGAAGAACTTGTTAAAGCAGTAAGTCACCATCTCTAAAATGTACAAACACAAGGTTAGACACTTCGCATTGCGACCACCAATTTGGAGCGAACCATCCAACTGATTTTCGTGTTTCAGTATACGTGTCTGATGCGCAACGTCGTCTGCGATTTGGAGGAGAACAACTTGAACATGGAGTTGTTCTACATGAATGAGAAACAGTGCCGGATGGCACTCAACGAGCAAACACCTCAGCCAGCATTACCTGATGGCTATTACTTCGATGAGGTTCGTGGTCAATCTATTCTACTTAGGAGCGCATGAGAAGCAGTAGGCAGCAAATGTTACTCGCTTGTGAATCACGGGTATGCGTAAATGAAACTCGAAATTTTGTAAGTAGTAATTACGAAAAAACCGTCGTGAACCGCAAATCCTAAGAGTTGCCTACAGTGTTGTGAAGTACAACTGAATCTCTATAGGACTGGTCTGCTTCTGCTAATGTGAAAACAAAATGACCCAATATTTGTTTATTTGTCGTGTTATTTTCAGCCCAAACTGGGCATATTTCATCCTAAACTTTTTCTTTTTACTTTTAGTTTTCCTTCTGGCCAGATGAGACCTCTCAAACTGTACACGTTTCAAGAAGGTCGTAGAAGCTGTTGATTCGAAAACTTTGTTGTGACCTATGCAGGGTGTTTCGACAAAAAGCTTTCATAGCTTGAGTAACCATTAAATTTGTAATCCCTTATCAGTTTTTTAGATTAGTACAAATCTAGGATTTAGCGGAAGCAATAGTAAAAGGTCAGCAACAAAACAAAATATAATTAAAACTATTTTCACTCCTCACTAATCGGAGAAACCAGTAACTGCGCATAAGGGTTCAACAAACATCGCGTATTGAGTTAATGCATGACGCAACTCTATCCTGTGACGCATCGAAAGATCTTAGATTGATTACTAGGATGTCGGGAAAGTCGTGCAGCAAAATTTTAAACCATTCTTCAAGACTTAGCAAAACCGGTTACGGTCTGGCTTAGTGCCACAGGCTTATAGCTCGAACACTCTACAACTTAATGTTATACATTCTAGACTATTCTGGAATATAATAAAGGTGGTCTCGACTTGACTGGTCCATGGTCTCCGTGACTCGGACCGGTCGTCGCCATTAAGCATCGCTCAGTCTCTTCTTCTCCGCTTTCCTGTTAAGAACCTTCGAACTTTCCGACAACCATGCCCGTAGGGCCCAGTGGCTTCCCCAACAAGAACCACCTCCGAAGCAATCAAAGTCCGTCCTCCATCAGGAGAATTTAATGCTGTACTATTGGTGGAACTCCCAAGGGATGCCCTACCACGAACTCCTTAGAGCCATCACCACAGCGACTGCGAATTCTGGAAGTTTACATCGTGCTAACAAGACCTATGTGAGGCTAATCGTATAATCGAGACCAACGGTCTTGAATCCAAGCAGAAAGAAAAATATCGATCTTCTTGAAAGCATTCCGAACAGCTTCACCAGAAAACCGATGATGAGAAGCTTCCCGGTGAGGTATGGCATGATTCCCAACCAACGTCAGAGATCTGAACTCTTTGGTCGGCTTTCACTAATGAGCTGGCGAGAGAGTAGATCTTATTATGGTGTTTAAAATTCTCACCAAAAAGCTGAACAACGACATAAAAGAATTCTTGGACGGGGAGCTGCCGAGATCCGTAAGAGGAAAGCTCAAACTGTGTCTGCCAGTTGCAAATTTAAGACTTAGAACCGATTTCCTAGCTTATAGAACACATTTTTGGAGTAGAGCTATTGCTTGGTAAAGTTTTCAAATGTAATTGTAGTTGACTGATGTGAGATAGCGTTTTGTTCCTATTTTTTGTTTGTTTTGTGTTTCTATAGTCAAATCATATTCCTTCTTTGAATAAATAAATAAAATTAAGTAAAATAAATAAAGCTAGAGAGAGGGCAGTCAGCGGAAGAGATAATGACGAACGATTTTTCACTTTCTTCACGACAATGCTCGGCCACATGTTGCAAAGATATCGATAGATAAGTTTCAACATCACAATAATGAAAAACTACGCTAAAAGGGAAATGGAAATGAGCAATTAGAGGAAGGAGAGTGGGCACATCCTTCTTACCCGGACTGCGCCACGTCATTTGGACGTCATTTCCCCGTCGATCGATAACATTTACGAGAATTTACGATTTACGACTCGAAGTGTCGCAAACCGTAGGTCGTGGAAAATTGCTTAACTCATTCGCGACAATGTCCACACATATGAGTGGACAGCGAAGAGGGCGCGACGGACGGTGTCCACTCATATGTGTGGACGGGAATTTTTTGGGAAGAACTTCTTTTTTTGATGTTTTTGTTCGATTTTCCTTTCAAATTCCCAAATTATAGTAACAAACCAATGTCCAGATCTTCTTCCAAAGATCGATTGAAATTTACTTACAGAAAGTAACACCTCGCGAGGGACGATGTCCACACAAATGTGCGGGCACCCGAGCGCGCCAACAAGGCAGCGGGCCGTCGCGCGCATTGTGCGCGAGAACAATCTTGTCGCGAATGTGTTAAAATCGCCGTAAATCGTAAAATCGTAAATCGTAATAACACACACCACTGTTGCAGGTTGATCGATACGGGGTTCTGTTTCGGATTTAGCCAAGACAGGCATTCCATCCCTTATTTGGTGCCAAGGTTTTCTGAGAAGGACAAAACTGCCTGTCGGTTGGTCTCACTTGGCACTGCACTGACCATCAAGTCATCCCATGCGCCTTTATGGTAGCTCATTCCTAGAACGCGTAGTGCAGCCTTAACAGACTGACCGAGCTTCGGTTCTCTTCGCTACGGCCAACATAGAGCAGTGGATTTAGGGGCCTAGCGGTCTTGTGAAATAACGGTGGCACGTCAGTGTGACACCACCAAGAGCTTACAGCTCCATTGCAGGGGAGGACTTTCGTGATTTATCCCCGAATTGATCAGGTTTTATTCCGCGGCCTGATTAGCGTGACACTGGAACCTTTCGCACGTGCGTGTATTGCCAGCAGGCTTATCAAGTGGAATGAAAACTTTGATCTTTCGCAGGATATACGAACGTGTAAGAATTCGGTTCTATTCTAGTCAGGTGCGACATCTGTAGAAAAGCAAAACATACAGAAACACGACGGTTCCCTCCGGCTGGATAATTGCATTGAAAGGTCCGCTTAGACGAGATCCATGCGTCGTTTTTGTAAAACAATTTTACCGCGTTTTCGAAGGAGTGATAGTGAAGTGTACCCCTCCCACTAAGTTAAATCCCGAAGTTCTCTACCAATGTGAATCTCCATTTCCATTGAAATGTGTCCGATTGCGCTGGTCCGCAACGATCTTCATCCTTCTTATAAGCTGCTCTAACTCATCTGCAAACATAATGAGAAATAATATTAAAATTTGGGCTTCTATATTTTGGTTTTAGCTCTGCCTCCATAATGTTAGCCATGTATAGTTATGGTGATGTAAGTCTACCTGCTTCATTTTTATGTATCCTGCCTAATCAAGCAGAGTACATAGCTGATCCCAGGCTCACTCCAGAGAAATATTTTCATCACAAATTCTAATTCAGCTTTTCAGGTGGATCCCATTATCGAAGGAGAGCTTATCAACAGCACTTGGCAGCACGCTCAAGACGGCGACCACGAGCAGACTATGTAAATGCTTACTGATATTCATTTTGGGAGTTGCGATTAACAAATTTTGTGAAAATAGCCGATGTAGAGCTTAGAGGATTGCCAGGTCGTACCTGCAGATTTAAATCACGGGATGCAGCTTCGAACGCTAATTCCATGTATGCGTTCCATATCTGCTGTGAACATCTGGCTGAGGAGTTGTAGACCATTTGCATATTGCCTTCTTGGGCCAAGCACAAGTAGCTTGCAACCGCGCTGGCAGGCAAAGAGTGGTGGCGCAGGGGATAGAAGAGCGGTGTCGTGAGGGAGAGGGTCAGTGGTTCGACTCTCCATTTATGCACCATCTTTGCACTTCCTAAAAAATATTTGTCACGATCAATCGAAGCATTCCATGTAAAATCGCAACGGAAAAGGTCGCCAAAAAGAAAACTGGATTCACTGGTATTGGTACTATTGTATTTTTATTACTCCGGAAGTGGAATTGTTTTTCCTCCCAAGCATAACTAGATAGGTTAATTAAGGCGCTTATCGAAGTTAGTTGGTTCAGAACAAGGCTAAAATTGCAAGCTGCGTTCTTCACCCAAATATTTTGCGAGGACTTCCTATAACAAAGGAAGGAACTACCACTATATATCTGGGTTCGTCCGTAACTAACCATTAGGTATCATTCGAAAGCAACCTGTAGCTGTAATTTATCGCGGCTAGTAATTGAGTATTCTCCGGGTTACAGCGTGCCAACCGACTGCTTTTGGTGGTGTAGTTATAGTCGGCTATTACTAATTTGGTAAGCCTAAGCTTTCAGCTGAAGTACCCACGTTTAAGGTAGAACTTATGTAGTGGAGGAGGATGGATGGCTTCGGCACGGCATGCAAAGTTTAGAGGCGGTATAAGAGAAGGTACTGGTGAGGCTAGAAGATCTAGAACTTACAAAAATAGGGTTTCATCCTACTTGATAGTGCAGAAGTGGCTCAAAAGGAGCAGACACTTAAATGAGGCCTTAGCTTAGTGATGCCGCAAGGGAGTGAGAAGCGCACATGTGCAAAACACGCCGTTTGGCGTATGGGAGCACTTGTCACAACACGCTCGCTTTCTAAGCGCATTTCTTCGAATGGCGCGGATTTGGGGAATTCTTTAGAGCGAAATGATCCTTATTAAACAACCTGTATAGAAATGGACCACCTTATTTATTTGACGTGAACTGAGTTTATCAGATACGCCCATCTGTTCCAGTGCCAAACTGCTGCGACTACCGTCGATATGCGTACGTCACAATGGAGAACCAGTTGCCTTCGAAATGGTGGATCCGGCTGGGTTCTTCAACAACCAGTTCGTATTTCCCGAACACCGACGAAGAGGTATCGGAGCCGCCATCGAATCTAAGCTCGTTCATCGATGCGTGAGGTAAGCTAGCCTCAAGGAGAGTGACCTCCTATATCGAATAGTTTCTAGCGAGTTTATTTCATTTTTGTTGAGAACACTGAGCACTGAAAACCCAAAGTTTCCAACAGTTCGACTTACAGTACCTAAAGATGACCTAGATTACCTAGGAATCTATAAAGTAAAGTACTAATCGAACCAGGATGTTCCTCTAATGGTTACAACAAGTTCGATGCAAGTTGTACACCATTCATAACGTAATGCCGAAGTAAAGTGTGTGGCGTATACTGAACGCTTAACTGACTCTTGCTCCAAACGTTAATTTCAAAAGCCATCCACTCCTTTGTGATATGAAATCTTTGAGAAGGGATCTTCTGAAATAGAGAATAAACGAGAACGACGTTAGCCAGTCCGTGTTTAGGATCCTTCACGGATTTTGCTTGCAACGTGTATTGTGGGAGCTATTTGAATGCATATTCTGGCCATACAACGAGCTCGTCAGTCGATGAACACTGCTTTGTCCTCCCTAGGCAAGACTATGACCAATTTCTTTGGTTCCGGGTGGATGGAAGGCTTGGATGCGTTGGACGGGGTCGAACCAGGAACCCCGTTCCAGGGTGCGAGCGACAGTCGGCTCCTCCTGCTGCTGCGCTTCCACCTAACCCTTTTTGGAACATTCACCATTATCCATATCAGTTTTCTTAGGAGTGGGACTGTATTTAATTTTGGCATGACACATATATGGGTTACAAATCGTTTTTACGTTCAGTTCAAAATGAGTCAAAAGCAAGTGCTATTCCCATTCCTCTAGAATTCCATGTTGTTCGCATGTTTCAGGCGAAGTCATTGCTTCCTCAAAACCCCTGTAATTCACGCCTATAATATCTTCACCTATAGGTGGTTTTCAAGCTCTCCTTTGTGGATATAAATTATTCTAATAAATTAATTATTATAAATTATTCTGATAAATTACTATTCATCTCTAACGATTTTCGGGCGGCGGGAAAAGTGTCAAGAGCCAGTTCTTCCTATGAAGTTCATCAGTGATTTGTGCTTTCAGTCTGGGAATGAGGCCGTTCAAAACGGTGTCGCGTTCGAATCGGTCAGTGCTGTCTGCCACCTACACATCACCGCAGTGGACCCAGTGGAAGGAGAACGACCATCCAGTAGTGGTCATCTTCCAGGAGTGGACGGTTCTCAACCGATAACTATCAGTGCTCCGTACATGGCAATTTGAAGGGCTCCTTGTCGTGCTTCTTCTGAATGCCACAGACTGGTACATCTTCTAGATATAACAGTTGCAATGTGTTCCCACCCTGACCTACGGTTTCTCCGCTCAGTAGCGGTTTGGCTCGAAGCACTACAATTATCAACAGAAGTCCAATAAAGGACAGTTTGAAGCGTTGTTTTGCTTCTTATTTATCAGCTAGCGATTACAAAGGTCTATTGCTCTGGAGTCATTATGTAGTAGACGTGAATATGTAAGCATTCGTTTATGAGCTTGTATTAATTTATACATTGTTTGGTCTGTATACGTAGTGTCATGCTTCCCGATCTCGCAGAAGAGAGAGAGAGAAAAGGGACGAAACTTGATGCGCAAGAAGCGCAAATACTGCTTAGAAGAGCAGATGTTGTTGTGTTGTGTTGTTACCTCCTTCTAGACGGCGCTGACAGGAGCACCAGCGTCGAATGGAGGAGAAAACCATGTTGTTTCCTACAAAATTTATTTAATAAACTGTTGTGGTGTATTTTGGTGTTTGCTACAGATGCTTTGTCCGGCCTGTTTGGGCGAGACCTTGATGGTAGCTATTTGAGGAAATGAGCACCCCCCCCCCCGTGTAAATGTAGTGATAACACGTGCGGTGATGATCATTTTTCCGTATATCAACAAAAGGGTTAAAGTAATGAAATTGAAATATGGAAGTACACTAACTAACCATTGTGCGGCTCTTGTTGAAAGCTCTCTACTTTACGGATCTTCTACGTAATTTTTTCTATCCCCACTTTATAAGTCCGTCTCTCAGCGGTTACGACTTTAGGCAGTCCTTTTAGAGTAAATTTTAAAAAAATTTATTAAAGTGAAATGTGGAGCGAAGTGGGAGGCAAGGCAAAAGCAAGTGCTGCGATTCTTGCGAACTCAAGGCGTGCACAGATAAATGTTCAATAAAATGCTTCGCCCGAATTTGAATTGCCCTCTTCATCGCGAAAGTTCCTGCCAAAGGAACAGGTCCAGCCCAGTCGATAGTTTCATAATAGAATGTTTCCAGTGTGTCCGGGAACGTTTCCGAACATAAAACTGATTCTTTGGATGAAAATGGATTCGCGGCCTCGTGGGATTGCTACTCGTCACCACTTCGCCGCGTTTACAATGACAGCTAGCTGCAGTGCGACAAGGCGCTCTTGGAGCCGCTCAGCACACCGCCGCTATACTCGGACAACGGCTCCTTGGTTAGCGCGGTCGGCCACCCCTGGCATGTAGTGGTCGTCGTAAGCTTATCACGAAACGCCGCTTTATCCCTCCCCTTATGTGGCTTGCGCGTGAATGGTCTCCCTCACTCTCTGTCTTTTTCTGTCATCCCTGTTTTATGCCCGTCAGAGCTTACTACTAACAACAGGTCCCAATTATAGTTTCGCTAAGGCTATAAAAGAGAATGGAAGCGGTACGAAGCGAGAACTCCTTTCAAAACAAATAAATTTTGTTATTCTTGAACCAAAAAGGCTTTGAACATTCGGAAAGTTCCGAAAAACTATTGCAAATGAGCACAAGCAGAGCGCAGATTAACAATAATATTGAAAACGGCTTCTTTCTGCCTCAATGACAACACATAAACGACGTGATTATTGAGTAATTGCACTGTGTGAGCCAATATTTCAAGTGGATTCTTGCAACACAATTCTAGGATACCTTAGGCGCGTTAGCGCATTATAGGAGGTAGCACAGATCCTCCTTTTCTCAGCTAAAGGGAAATAGTTGTCATCTAGACAGTTTCTTGACCAATCCCCAACAGTTGCCAAATCTCAACAAATGTCGACAGGTCGTTGCAACGATGTTTTGTTGCGATCAAAACTCTAGCGCCAGGCGGGACTCAAACCCACACCTCCTGCTGACCGGGCGGGAATACTCCACGCCATTACACCACCGGCACTGCTTGATCGAACGCAATGGTCCTTACATCCTCGATACCGGCAAGTTGAGCTTAAGAAATCTGACTTGAATCATTTCTCTACAGATCATTTTCGAAGCTCGCAATGCGGTACGAACGCTCCACCTAAAGCTTTCACTCTCTTCACGTGTAGCAGCTGTCGTTTGATGCTGCTGAGAAAACCGTTATGACTGATATCAATGGTGCTGCCCGCTCAACTAGATGCAGACAACTGCCGTAGCAGATTCCTCTTTTTTGGAGAAAGTTTGCTAAACTAAACCCTCCAACGCGCAGCTGACGCAAACGATGCACACCGTGAGTACCAGAAAGCTCTCTGCATTCCAAAAGAATCGTGGCAGGATATAGCGATGAAGTCGTCTTCTATCGCCTGTGTCGGAACTTGACCATGTGCTTTCGTGTATTCTAGGGTGAAAATGAAGAAGCGGATGTACTTAACGAACACCACATTATGGCTCTTTACTCCAGTCACCTGAGAAATTCTCTTCGACCTTTTAATACCGCGTTGTGACGGTTCATTATAGGATTTCTTGAGGAAATCCCGAACTCGAGTGCCTTTTTGGGGGAATCTCTGTCTAACGGCCCCAAAATCGTTATCGTTACCGTTGTGCCCTTCGAGTCTATGCCTGCGAGCGGAGTTGATAGGTAACATCGTCGTTTGCCAGCAAGGTGTTTGTTAATTCGAAGACCTAGAGGTTTCCCAGTTTCTCGTGTTTAAGTACTGTTAAATGCACCGCACTCGATCTGGTAGGTCACTCCGCTTTTCGCGCAGTCTCCCATTCCGGAGTGTGGGCAAATAACGCGATCATCTGACGGACACATAAGTCTATTCCGTACAAGCTGTTTCCTGATGTTCTGGTTAGGAGTGTTGACAAGTACAGCGTCATTCTGCAAATGTGCACTGAACATGCATCTTTGAGCTGCTACGGTGAACTGATCATGGAGGGAAGATATTATGTTTTGGCATCAGGCAACATTTCGCCGCTCAGGTTGTTCGTGGTGGCATTCAAGTGGCGGTGGAGCATCGTGTGAGCTCATCCTCAACATTTGGGTTTTTCGCATCGTGTTTTTGGCACTAGATCAGAAATGCTATTGTGGATGGGTGTTTGCTCGGGAAAGTTTCAAAGGTAACACCACGAACGGGTTTTAGGGCTCTGAAGACGACGAAACGGTCGAGACGTCAGTCTATTAAATAATTCCGCCTAGGGTCCTCGTGGCACAGAAGTATTATAAACGCATGAGAATAACATTATTGTAAATGTAATAGCCATGAGATGAAATGCTAAAAAAATCGGCAACTAAAGGAGCCTCTTCATGAATCCATCTATTCCCTCAGAATTTGTATTGAGTACGGTAAGGGATGGCTGGAGTCGTGGGAGCAAGAAAGTTGAGCAGCTGCTAACGCTAGAAAGGACAATGAGGTACTAAGGACAACTAGATCTCGTAGCTGCCGTAAATCACCGTCTCGAAGTCGTTTTGTCGCGAAAGACGTCGTTCCTTTTACTGCCTATCATCAAAATTGATCTCTGCTTCAGCTTCCTTTCGTTTTTCTTCCTCGTTATCCCTTTTCGCGTCAGTTCTGAGGTCACGGTGTATTCTACGTACTAGTGGGATTAGAAGAGAAAGAGTTGAACGTGAGTGGTGTAATGCGCCTTCATGCTCGTTGTAATTTTGCTACTAGGCTCTCCTTAGTTCATCTTTTAGAACTACCTTCTTACAGAACACATGCACTACTGAACCTACAAGCTAGTTTCATTTCAGAGGCTTCCTTGCTAAAGTGTAGATGAAAGCTGCAGCAGCTGTGCAGCGAAGGACATGCGCTGCAAATTTCTCCACATGGCGTTCGTGAAAAAAAGCGAACAGCATAACTGCAGCATTTCTATGTTTGTTCCTTGGTGTTTACCGAGAATCCCTTCGATGGTTCAGCATTCTTTGTGCTCATCGTGGCGAAGTCAATGGCGACTAGCACACAACCTGAATTGAGATTCTTGTTTTGGGTCCCTTTCAAGCCAACCAATCTCCCATCCCTGCAGGAACGGTGATTTGTCACTAGGTTTTCCTGTGAATAATAAAACACTCACTTGTCAAGCTTGTCACTGTTGTCATCGTATTAGTAAAAAACGCTGCAGATTACCACCATGATGTCCCGTAGAAGCAGTGTGCGTGGCGCACCTCAAAGGGGGATTGTTTAACACACTCCTTTCTTTTAATATTTGCTGTTTTCAACGTTATGAATCCCTTTAAAACTGATGCCGCTTTTTGGTCTTTTAGCAAGTATTACATTTTGCAAAATATAGTATAAAAGATGCGGTAGAAAATTGTTTTGAGACATGATCAACAAATATTTACAATATTTTAAGCATTTCCCACCGGGATACGTAATACTGATTGTGGAATGATCACTCAGAAGAACTGTGTTGGTGTGTAGTATCTGCTGATGACGAAGTAACTGTCACGACCAAAGACGATGATCCTAGCAGTGGTGATCGTGTGACCGTATCGGTAGGACTAGACAAAGGAACAATTCGGATGCGCTTAGAGGACGTGACGTCGTACCTCATTACATGAAGTGAGTGCTTTTCATGGTCATCTAGATTAGCGCTCTCAATACGTTTCTAAAGTGACTAAAAAGACCAAAACTAACCGTCTTTTCTACAGCTATGTATGTGCTAGTGCTTAGCGATTTAACTTCAAATTACGTTTCCCTTATGCACACTTCACTCATCATACTCTATAATAACTAGGGATGTGCGGAATTTTCGTTTCCGTGTTCCGACTTCAGGTTTCCGGCCACTTTGAGCTCTTCCGTTCCGTTCCGTGTTCCGCCTATTTTTGAACCGGAAGGCGGAAACAGAAATGGGCACTGTTCAACACTAGTTTTCTGTTGAACACAATCAGCTTATCAAGTAAAAAGAGTCCTCCTTCATATAATTGTGAGTGAATTACTGTTTGACAACTATAGTGTCAATGTTCTTGAAATTGGTTAGTCTACCAAAAGAAAGTACTCAAAAATGGCAAAGTCTGAGTGCAGAGCAAAATTAATGGGCCAGCAAATTTATGCATTGTACTCTAAGAAAATGCGCTCAACATTTGAATGATCATAACATTCTTGATCCATTAGTTACAGATAGCTACAAAAACTTTCTAAGCATTTAGCGCAGTATCCTGAAGCAAAGTGTTCGGCGAAGGTTGTTGCATGCGATTGTCTGCTTCAAGATTACATAGTGCTCCTGATCGGAGGTGTAAATTTCAATTTTTAATTTTATTAGGAGTGATATTCATCCGTATAGAGTTATGCAATTCAATTTTTAATGGCGCATTACGAATATCTACCATGAGCTGTTATTTTGATTGACTAGGGTGACTTACTGTATTCTGAGCATCAAAATAGAGTAAGTCACCCTAGTCAATCAAAATAACAGCTCATGGTGGATATTCGTAATGCGCCATTAAAAATTGAATTGTATAACTCTATACGGATGAATATCACTCCTAATAAAATTAAAAATTGAAATTTACACCTCCGATCAGGAGCACTGATGTAATCTTGAAGCAGACAATCGCATGCCACAACCTTCACCGAACCCTTTGCTTCCCTACTGCGCTGTATGCTTACAAAGTTTTTATAGCTATTTGTAACTAATAGATCAAAAATTTTATGATCATTCAAATGTTGCGTGCATTTTCTTTGCAATCATTGTATACATAGCCTTTGTGACACATCAATTTTGCTCTGCACCCAGCCGTTGTCATTTTGTGTGCTTTTTTGGTAATGGTGAGACAAATCTGCTTCTTCGAAAACCATCTAGAAACTGTCCAGCCGTGCACCTTCATATCAATGGGGTTTTAGCCTAGCACAAATTGAATATTCCTACGAATGTGTGGACTCATCATGACTAGTCAATCATCCAGTTATCATCTTAGATCCCAGAATGCTTTCTGAGTACTGTTATAGTTTTGGTGATTGCAATGAAACTGCTTGAGTATGCAGATATCTGTGCAGTCATCACGTTATCCATGATGCCACAGGCTTCTAAAAATGTTGAGAGGAGGTCTTTCCTGGTCGGAAAATGATCTAGGTGGCTGTTCCAGTTTTAAAGTTCACCCGAGTAAGTTTCTGAATGCTGGTGTGTAAATAACCTAAAGTGGTTAAGTCGGTTAAGTCTACTGTTCAAAAAATACACAATGAAAAGCCAGCGAAGAACTCCCACAGGAATCTCGCAGGAACTAGGTATGGAAACAGCGGAGAGGCTGCATGCTGAAATAGTGAGAAATAGTGAGACAGAACACTGAATTTGTTTTCGTTTACTGCTCTAGCCATAGATAAAAGGTTATCATAACAATAGTATGAATTATGCTTCGTTATGCTATGTTATGCTATGATGACGACGAGCATTAATCTTTGGAAGATTCTGCTGCTCGCAAAGTTCTGAGCAAGAAAAAGTGCAATAGAAGCCGCATCTGACGCAGTTTCAGATGCACTCTTGAAAAAAAAATGGCGAATATGTGTCATTTCCGTTTCCGCGTTTCGTATTCCGGTTTCCGGCCATTCTGAGCGTTTCCGTTCCGCCTTTCGTCTTCCACTTTTTCCACAAAATTTGCCGAACATCCCTGATAATAACGCGCTAAGCGATGAGTCATACTATCGATCGGCGCCGCCGCAGAAATTATAAAATAGGTGGGAAAATTCGGGGAGAGAGGAAGTAGGTGGAGAAATTACGACACGAAAATAGCGAAAATACCCAGACGTCTTCTCCCTGCCTGGGAACATCGGCCTGGGGCAATCGAGGTCGCTGAACACGAATCTGAAGTTCGATTGTGCATCAATCGATATTGATCGAACTACCGATTTTTGTGGATGTCGTCCAGGCGGCCCGAAACCTTACCCCTGGGTGTAATCAGGATCGCTCAACACGAATCTGAAGGAATCTGAAGTTTGTTTTTGAAGTATCGATCGCCATCAATCGATATTGATCAAATTACGGGTAACGAAAGTAGCGCAAAATATCCAGACTTCTTCTACCTGCCTGAAAACTTCAGCCCTGGGGCAATCGAGGTCGCTGAACACGAATCTGAAGTCCGTTTTTGAAGCTATCAATCGATATTGATTAAATTATCATCACACTATATAATAACGCGCTAAGCGATGAGTCATACCATCGATCGGCGCCGCCGCAGAAATTAGCCATAAAATAGGGGGAAAATCGGGGGGGGGGGGGGGGGTGGGATGGGGGAGGGGGAAATGGGGGAAAAATTACGACACGAAAATACCGGAAAATACGTAGACGTCTTCTACCTGCCTATAAACTTCAGCCCTAGGGCAGGCGAGGTCGCACAACATGAATCTGAAGTTCGTTTTTGCGGTATCGATCACCGTCAATCGATACTGATCAAATTACGTGGCACGAAAATAGCGGAAAATACCCAGACGCCTTCTACGCGCCAGGGGATTCGGAAGACGTGCGGAATACGTCTCATGACGTGCCTGGGACTCAGAAGATGTGCCAAAGACGTCGCTCAACGTGTTTGGGGATCAGGTTGACGTGCTGAAGACGTCGTCCAATGTGCCTGGGGATTGAGAAGGTGTGCCGAAGACGTTGTCCGCTAAGGGTGAATCATTGAGGGGGACCAGTACCAGTAATGGAGGACCGTTTCACTAAGGGAGGACCAGTAGTGAGGAACCAATAGATCGCCCTATCATACTATACACTGTACGTACTGCGAGCCTTTTGTACTCCTAGGTAGGGAAAAAAGCTGTACAAGTAGAGCAGCTAGCTCGATATGATTGTCCTTAGGTTAGTGATACTGCAACATCGCGCGAAGCGCGCAAGTGCGAGGCACGCCGATGGGCGTGACGGAGCACTTGTACATTTATAATTCTTCGTTATGGTACGAGATGTCCAACCTCGGCTTGGTTTAGGATGGAGCTATGAACCTCTATAGAAGAGGAACTTCTTGCCGGTTTAAAAGGTTATGTTGAGCTATTGATCTTCTCCCGAAGTACCTAACTAAACCATTTCATAAAAGTTCCAGGTATCAATTGAACGAATAAATTTATTCCTTGATTTTTCGAATAATAATCAAACGAGCGAGAACACCCACTCTTTAATTTTTGCATAGTCGACCGAACAAGCCAGTTTCTTCAGGAATATAACTAAACAACGATTTTCTAAAATTGACGTCGACTAGAATTCAATTGCGATTTATGTTTTATGATTTTTTATGATTTGATAGGGAATAAATCGAATGTTATACGAGAGGTGTTCAAACAGCACGTGGCTCAATTCGTTGTTTGAATTTGAACAACATTCGAAGCAATCATGGCGATATTCAATTGCAAGCCAGGTTCGTGCTCAACTCTACACACGTTATTTCTCTAGTAAAACTGTGGCGAAACTGTGAAATTTGCCACGCTGGGATGTACTCGGAGAAAGATAAGCACTTGCATTTTGGACTCAACAGGTTTACGCTCAAACAAATTAAAAAAAATTAAACAACCTTTTGAGCGTATATACAACGCTGTGCTATCTAACTATCTCTGGATAGACGGGTGCCCTTATTTTTCCAGAAACATTGGGGGCAACCAAAATGGTCAACTTCTACCGTTCCGACAAAAAAGCGATTTTGAAACGATTTCTTGCTTTTAAAAAGGAAGATACTAAGAGAGACAAAAAGCGGTGACCACAACGGGTGGCCTAGACCAGTCCTTTTCTACTATGTATACCATCTGTTCGACCACGCCTGACGGGCTCTCAGGCTACTTCTGATCGGCTCTATTCACTTCTGCAGAGGCTTGAGCGTTTGGATCAGGAATCATGCAAGAATACCGTCCGGTGAAAGAATTTCTCAGCAAGTTAATAGTATTAATTGGGTAATCATTACCGACTGATTTTCTTTGGAGCAGACTGTTTGAAACGGGATCCTCGTGAATATGTTTGCGTCTGGACAGACTTCGCAGCAGGTGAACTGCTAACTATCACATCGGTCTTTGCCTCAGTTGACCTTCTAAGCTGAATGTCACTCGAATGTGTTCGCCGGCTGACTGCTAGAAGCCGACAAAACTAAGGACCACTTACCACTTTTCCCGGGTTGTCCTGATTATATTTGGACAGAGCAAATTAGCGAGCTCGGCTTGCCCACGGAAGCGGGGGGGGGGGGGGGTTGGAGCATTCTTCTGCCCTCTGGCGAGCTCCTCTGGTGGCAAACCCTTCTCGGATTCGAACCCTATACCCTTCTCCTGTAATGTTCTCCGCATCGCTATCCACACGCCATCCCATCGCTGCCCAGCCTGCAGTGAATGATTCACTTAAATGTACCCTCCAGCCTCCCTGAGGAAACCTAACAATTTGTCAGATTTCTAACATATAACTATAATGAAAGCTCCATAGCTTTTATAGGTTAATTTCTAAGCATTACAAGGTCATTCAAGATTGTACATGCTATCGCTGCTCCAAAAGTCGAGGAGAGGTCGAAAAACATTTCGTCCAAACATCGCCAAGTAGAGCTGTTTTGGGTCCTGAATCCCCCCCCCCCCCCCTACAAGGCGAAGTATGGGCGAAAATTGCACTCGATCTCCAGAGTCGTGGGAGTGCAAATTTCTGCATCTTCGATTAGCAGAGAGTGGTAGGGGAATATAGGCAGCATCGTTGTTAAATCGTATCACACAGGTTAAAATAAAGTCATAAAGTCAGTATGATACACTACGGAGTTCAAGATACACTTTACATCGACAAAAGTGCAGTGAGCAAGTGCAGAATGCGGAATCTCATCGTTCATTGGTAGCTGCATTATGTCGTTTGCGAAAACAGCGGTGGTTTCAACGCCTTGCCGCCGGCGACGAAAGTCTTGAAAGCAAAGAGCATGAGAGACAGGCCCCTGTCCTGGATAGCGGCCTTTCACGGACTGCCGTTGAAGATGATCCGACAAGATCGGAGCCGGAGCTTGCAGCAGAGCTTGTTTGCTTCAAATCCTACTCCAAATCCCACTCCAAATTTTGATCCAAAGCGAGTTGACACGTCCTCTACCAACTCGTTGAATGATAATGCGAGGCCTCATGCCGCAAAAGTCGTTCGGTATAACATCAAGAAACTTGGTTGGACCGTTTTGCCCCATCCGCTGTACAGCCCTTACATTGCCCCATCCGAGTACCACATATTCCGCTCGATGCAGCACGCCTTGGATGGGAAAATGTCTCTTCACTACGGCGAAATCCTGATTTGGGTGACCAACTTCGTCAATTCGCGGCCAGCTCATTTCTTTAGAGACGGGATCCAATCTTTGCGTATACGTTGGGCAAATGTTGCTTATAATTGCGGAGTATATATTACCAAATTAAGTTTGGTTTTGATTGCTAGGCTAGAGAAACAGACCAAACCTTGCTGTTGCACACAGCGAGAACACGAAAAACATCATTTTAGTACTTTGCTCCCACCAGAGAATGTAAGATATTCACTGGCACTACATTATGAGAATCCCAGATCGACCTTCATTTCAACGACTTCGCATCTCCCTTTAACTTTGGTAGATTCGGTAAGGTAAATTATTCACGCTCCAGCACCATCTTAATAGATGCATCTTCAGGATGGAAGGGAGTTGTTTTCGTGCCAACCTTGATCTGGATTGGCACCAGAGCGACTCCTCTCTACTCTGAAGATGAATGAACTAGCCGTGACATGCCGCCTATGGGTCATGCTGAGCACAGAGTAGCAGCGCAAAGTGAGGCGTGGGCTGCTATGAAAATCCGCTGGAATTTTGAGGGATGTCTTAGCTGCACAACAAGCTAGGCACACGTCCTTAGGTGCTACATTAAACCTCCTGGTTTCCCAAATTGAGCTCCCATCCAAGCCTAGCATGCTGTTCAACCCACCGGAGTCGGTAAATTGGCATCATACTTACAGTACCGGACGCGTCTTTTGAATAGACGCCGAAAAAACCGCACTTTTGCGGTTTTTGAGTCTTTTTGCTATAACTCGCCAAAAATCATCCATTCGAAAAACCAAGAGTATATTTGAGCTCAGGAGATCAAGCTCTATCGTTTGGTATATACATTTCATATGAAAGATCAAAAATGGCCAAAATTGAAAACTTGCGCTCCATTGAGAAGGCCGGCCGCGGACGAGTTGTCGGCCGCAGGGCTCCGAAAACGTTGCAGGCTCACAATTCCTCTAATTTGAGGTTTTATGAGAAACGGCTGGTACCGTTCGATTCGTCTATTCGAGATCTACACAACCATGTATACAACTTTGCCAAACCACCGCATTTTCGCAGTTGGTGGTCAAAGATGACTGAAGCAGACTTTTGCTATTGGAGAAGCTTATCTTCCAAGGCTTGCATGTTCTCGGAGCATCTTAATAGCATGGCGTAAAGTGTTTTGTCATGTCAGGAATCCTCTGAGAGTGCGCCGTGCACAATGCATATAGGATCGAACCTATCAATCGAGGGGGACATTTGTAGAGTGAGCATTTAGGGAGTTTTATGAGAAATTCTCACCCGCCCTACTCAGGAATTGCTGTACTCTGTCCCAACGAGACTTTGGAGTGCGCTGTGCACAATGTATATAGGATCGAACCTATCAATCGACTGGGCGCGACAGCTCGCAAATTGCACTGCGGGCGTGTTCTGAGCGCAATAACTCTGTCACGTTCGAGTCTTTCCGGCTGCAAATTGTGGATTTTGTAGGCAGTAGAAAGTTCAATAAGCGCTTTGAAACATAGCGACGTAGCTTAAGACTGCACAAAGTTACAGCGGTGCGAAAATGCAGGCAAACCTTGGGTGACACGATTTTTTCCGAGTTCAGTCGACTACTTCGTCGAAGAGTCGAAGACGAGGCGAGCTAATTGCATCCAAATGCACGGGCGAGCACAAGACTGAAAGTATTTACGATGACGTGCTCGTAGCTGTGGCGGGAACTGTTATCTGGGCGAGTAAGAGCACGGAGAACATAGACCGTTGTTGAGGTAAATTGCATGCGCGGGCGTGTTCGAAGCGCGATAACTCTGCCAGCTTCCAATCTTTCTTTCTGGAACGTGTAGATTCCATAGGCAGTAATATGCTCTAGTAAAGAGCCAAAGCACAGAAAATTATCTTACGAATTGGCAAGGTTACGGCGGTGCGAAAATACAGGTTGGGCATGTGTGACACGATTTTTTCAGATTTCGGTCGACCGCTGCAGGTAGACGAGGCGAGCTAACAGCATGCAAGCTCGCCTCGTGTACCTGCAGCGGTCGACCGAAATCTGAAAAAATCGTGCCACACATGCCCAACCTGCATTTTCGCACCGCCGTAACCTTGGTTTTTCAAATGGATGACATTTGGGTGAGTTATAGCAAAAAGACGCAAAAGCCGCAAAAGTGTGGTTTTTCGGCGTCTATTCAAAAGACGCGTCCGGTCCTGTATTTGAAACTTTCGACCTCCGTAAGGATTTCAAGAAATCTTATCAGTCCCTGAATCAAAAATCAGAAGCCAATCTTTGTCGAGAAAGGATTTTATCCAACCCAAGCATCGAAAATTTCTAAAATTTTTAGTCATTTTAGAAGAAAGTCAACTTGAACACTGCTCAGATTGTGCTTTCTAGCGAAACGCTTATTATTGAATTCTCACAGTAGGGATAAGGTCCATCTAACCAGCTAAGTAGGCCTCTACATACCGCGCATATGCTTTGGTCAATGCTTTGGTCGAATAGAACGCTTTGGAGCGTTCCAAAGCGACGATAACCTTTTTCAGATCAAGCACTTGTGAAAGGAAACCAACATTTGAGCTCAGCAGCTCGAGCTCTATCTTTTGACATATAAATCCCAGTAGAGTTGAACAATGCATTAGGCCCGACAGAATCAATCAAGTGGGCGCGAAAACCTGTAGAGCGAGTGAGCCACTGCTTATGGAGTGAACGTTTGGGAAGTTTTATCGGATTTCGACCAAAGCATTGACCAAAACATAGTTACTCTAGGGAAGAAACTTCACCGCTGCCCTCCGCCGCTCTAAGATGGCAGATGCAGTTCCGGCAGCTGGAGAGTTATGAGCACTTTATCATAAAGTACCTTAATTGGTCTGCTTGCCCTCCTGCTAGTGGTCGACTGAAATCGGAAAAAATCGTGTCACACAAGGCTAACCTGCATCTTCGCACCCCTACAGCTTAGCATATTCATGAGCTACACCGTTGTGCTTTAAGCTTTACGCACATAAGAGTTTTGCGCCGTCTACAAAATCCTCGACTTGCATCCGGAAAGATTTGAAACTGACAGAATTATCGCGCTGCGGACACTCCCGCGCGTGCAATTTGCGAACAGCCGTGTCATCTCGATTGATGAGTTATATTCTATATGCATTGTTCACGGCGCACTCCAAAGGCAAGCTGGGCAGCCTCAAAGCAATTTCTGAGTAGGACGGCTAGGAATTTTTGGTAAAACTCCGCAAGCGCTCACTCTATAAGCAGTCGCTCCCTCGCTCTACAGTTGTCGTGCCAACTCGATTGATTCTGTCGGACCTGTATGCATAGTTCAACTCTACTGAGATTTATATGTCAAAGGATAGAGCTCGAGCTGGCTGCTGAGCTTAAATGTTGGTCTCCTTTCACAAGTACTTGATTTGAAAAAGTTAATTAAAAGAGCCGCTTTAGAACGCTCCAAAGCGTTCTTTTCGGCAAATTGACCAAAGCATATGCACAGTACTGTATGTAGCCGCGATTTGGTGATTGTTGCTAGTCATAGAACAAGACAAGACTCACTCCAGCACCCTTTTCAGCCGTGCCCTAAGGCTACGCTAACAACTAAGCACATCATTTTCCCGGAGAACTCATCGCTGCGCTCGGGCTCGCCGCATTCACCTCTCCGCCTCCGCCTCTTCCTAGTGCTGCCCGATGACGTCCTCGAAAGTGTCTCGAAACCTCGACGAGCGTTGCGTCCCCAAAACGGATTTCCGCACGTCTGCCCTCTTCAACTTCTGCCGCAATGTCTTTTAGATGTTCATCAGCACGAATGGCTCTCAAGCCCGTTCCACTCATCTGTGTCTCAGCAGAGGTGCTGAATCTCTCTAGAACCAGGAGGTCTCAGCTCACGCCAGTTTCGTCAAAGCCTCAAAACAAGCCGACCTAAGCTGAAGGCTCTAGAGATTGGGATCAGCCAAAGCTTAAAACACCATCAAATCAACCATTATTTTGAAAGGCAATAAAGGATGTTAAGGAACAACGACTCTAAAGAAAATCTTTAGCCTGATATGACCGTATATAATGTGAAGCACAAAAAATACTGTGAGCTTGTCCAGGCAGAATATTTTTTCTGAAACAGCAATCAGCCTGCGAACGATGCCCAATTTTTTAGTCTGATCAGGAAGCAAGGAGTTTTGAAAAAAAATGGTAATCAGGAATAGCTAGGTTTACTGAATGTATGTAGTTCTGCATCATTCTATCTTAACGCTAGTATATGATCTTGCTCGGGTGAAACAATGTTCTTGCCTCAATTTTGTCTTAATTGCCGCCAACTTTTGAAGGGTTTGTATCATTAATGCGTTAGTTTTTCTTCGTTTTTTCGCTCTTTTCAGTCATGCGTGCTTTGTTTAAAAGCTCAGAGATCATGCGTTTGCAGACCATGCTAGATTTCTGTGGATCGTGCAAATAAGTGTGATGTATGGCATATAAGATAGACGTCTGTTGAGTAGAAAAATGTTAATACCTGAACACACATGGTGCTCTGCTCTCTCCTTCTCTCTCTCCCTGGTCGCCTCCTTCTCGTTTTAATCGTGGACTGCCTACATGCAATTGTTTCTTGATCAACAGTGAAAAATCAGACGCGGCGCAGTCGAAGAAGGTGCTGACTGTTTCATACACGAGTTCCCACCCAAGCTCATTCTGCCTTGTGTCCTTCCGGGATCGGGGAATGTAAAAAGGCCTTGTCGAGGAAGACTAAGCACTAATTTGTCCAAAGCAGTTCACTCCATAGTCCAGATACACATTCAAACTGCTTCCACTACATCTATTAGAAGTAGAATGCATGGCGTATTCCTGAACGGCTTTGATCTTTATACACTTCTATGTGAAAACGTTTCTCCCAATGAAAAACTGCGATGATGCCCCGCGATGTCAAGACAAATTAGGTATCAAATTCAGGGAGATTCGAGCAGTGTTGGGTGTCTCTGGATTGGAAGATGTTCCGCGGAGTTTCCAGATACAACCACTGCTCAAAGATCTCGTTAATGTCACTGAACGACCGAAGCTGTGAGATAGCTGATCCATAACGATTTGCCAGGAAGGTATCTGCATGCGTTCCTGTCAGAGACCACTCGTTGTCGATGCGACTACAGAAAGACATCTTGAATGATCACAGCACCATGGAGTGTTGTGAGCCATCATAATCGACTCTAGGTGATCTCGACATGGTGAAGTCCTGAGCGTGGTTAAGGGAACGCGTAGTGCAACATCGCTGCTCGAATAATCCTCGTTGCTAATGCAACCCATTTTGGGAGCTCAGATGCCTTGTTCCCTGAGATGACTATTCATGAGGCATTCTTCGTACGCCCCGAAGGTACCCAACCGTTCTAATTGTGAGATCTCTTTGGCTTCTCTTACAGTATAAGAGTCACTTGTTGCTGAATTGAGCAACATCGAAATGCGACGAAATGAAGGAATACCAGCTGATCATTGTGGGCATCACGTCAATTCCTATGCACAGGAAGCGCTGCGTGTTTTTGAAAGGAACTGAATAAAAGTGGGGATTCATCTTCCGTCCTTTCAGTGTGATTTCCTCGAAATTCAAGTGCAAAGTGCGAAGTGTAATTTGAGTGGCTGGAAGTTTTCGGAACCTGCGACAAGTCACTGTTTAGAAGTGCTTAGCGCAGAAAGACGCCAATTCCAACAGTTCCCTTGAGCACTAGCGCATGCGGTTTGCTCCTTCTCCTCATTCAGATCTTAGCGTGCTCCGCACTGAATTTCCAATGACTCAAATGTTGACCTTTGCCCTCCACTGATTTATTCGGTGAGTAGAGCCGCTTCGTATTGGAAGCCGTGTGAGTTCGTGGATTTTTGATCACACGTAAACCTCGTTGAAAGAAAACAATTTGTTGAAAAATAGGGAGGTAAGGAGTAAAGCTGGATTTGCATAGCATACATGCAGTTGCTATTGGTGCCAATTCGGCCCTATTAAGAAGCCTTTAGAATGAAAAGCGCATTGAATTATACATGAATTCTTTATGGAGTGCCACTTTGTTTGTTATTTTTATTTCTTTGTTATTTTTCAATCAACGCTGCTATCTCTGTGGCCGTTTGGCTAAATTGTCCCGTAAGAAGAAAAATTAGAGATGGCATTGCTCACAAGGAAAAAGTCTCAGTGGTAGGTCGAAATCGCAGGAACGGTTAGCATAGGAGGAATTCCTCCCCTAAATAGTCACAAAACATGCCTTTTTGGGGCTGGCGAGTCTTCGGTGTTCAACTCCAGCACTCTGCCAAGTGGCCTGCAATTTTATCGACCTTTCATAGAGAAAGTCCATTTGTACGTTGTCGGCACTTCGTGGTGCGCTACCAATATCTCAAACATATAAAATAAGGACAGCAGAGGAGGCGTTACTCTATACCTTTTAGGATGCGCCACGCACTCTACTTCTGCAGTATGTCGTGAAGACGATTTTAATGCTTATTTGACTTTTACATATTTACCGCTATACTATACTGCACTATGTACGCTATACCGCTACACGCGCTATACACGAGCGCGTGTAGTGCAAACGGAGTAGATGCCGGCGTGCATCTGATACTCGGTTCCTGGCCCGGTTTTCCCGCTCAGGCCAACCAAGCCTTCCATCCCTCCGGGACCGGTGGATTGGTACTTGTTCATCGGCTGGCCACCGCAAGTCATTGTACGGGCAAATACGCATTCAAATCGCCTCCACGACATCCTGTAGAAGTATAACGCGTGACGCATCTCAAAAGAGGTTGAGTAACGCCATTCTTGTGGTCTTTTATTCTTTATTGGACCTATACAACATTTTTAGTTTCATGCAGCACAAAGTGCTCTACATGATGGCCTCCCCCCTCCCCCGACCCAATTTGCGTCGAATGCTATACAATGTGAATTAGCTAAGTGTCGATCAGAGTACGTGCTTTTCTTCTCTCCCTCAGTCCCCGTCCTTCCTGTGCTCTGGCAGCGCAGCATGGTATTTGAAGGAAAAGATGCCAAGATCGACCTAGCGCTCAGCAGCGTGCCAAACGTATTCAACGTCGTTACAATGATGTTTTGTTGCGATCAAAGCATCTAGCGCCAGGCAGGACTCGAACCCGCACCTCCCTCTGACCGGGCAGGAGTGCTCTACGCCATTACACCACCGGCGCTGTTTGATCGAACGCAACATCCACACCTCGTGGGACCCATCAGCACTCACCCGTATATCGGGATGAGTCGGCCGCTGATATCAGCATGGAACCAGTTAAGCTGTAGGTCTCTCCGTTTTCGTGGCGCTGTATGCAGTATCCAGAGCTCGTCTAGGGCTCCTCATTTTTCTTCAGAGTGCATTCTTATAGCTAATTTAACAATTGGTATGAGACATCGTGCTTTATGCCGAAGAGACCATCCACCTCGATAATCCACTATTTCATTGAGAAATAATAATCCACAAGATATTTCTATTGATGAACCCGCCGAAGCCGTTGGGAAAGCCGCACTCTTTTAAAGCTCACTCCTGCATTAGAATAGGACGTGGTGCTTGGCGAAGAGATTGATAGAGCTTGTTTTCCCCATTTACACTCAAAGAATGAGGTTTGGCGTTAATCACTCCCTGCTTGGAGGTGCGCTCTTTCACTGGGTCTTCGTGGAGGTAATTATCTACCACTATATAATTGAGTTGGGCGCGTGTAGCGCAGTCGCAGGAGGCGCGACTGTCGCGTGCACCCGATACCAGGATTCTGGTTCGGATTTCCCGCCCAGGCCAACCAAGCCTTCCATCCCTGCGGGGTCGGTGAATTGGTACCAGACTTGTCTGGGAAGGATAAAGCGCTGACTTGTTCATCGGCTGGCCACCGCAAGTCATTGTATGGCCAAATACGCATTCATGTCGCCTCCACGACATCCCGTAGAAGTAGAATGCGCTGGCGCATCCCAGAAGAGATTGAGTAATGCCATCCTTTATCCTTATCCTTTATATAATTGAGTTAGTCGCCCGCGCTGCAGCTGATAAGGCGTATCTCACGCAGGTTAGAAATGACCGGAGTTCGACGCGGACAAAGTGTGCTGCTCAATATAGATGCTGCTGCAGCAGAGGAAGCGCAGCCTCCTCCTGCTTGACACAGCGGCATCTGCGCGCGTTTCTGCGTTTCTGGATCCAGAAGACGGGTCCCCTACGTCGCGCAACAAGCCTCTGGAGTCAGAAGAGGTGACACCGTCGTCGTGAGAAGAGCGGCCGCATTCAGAATTCAGCATTGTCCCATGTTTACGGGAATTTTACCCGGGAGAGGTACGCCTCTGCCTACCTAGCGCGGGCGACGTTTGCCGTTCGACATTGGGTGTTGCTACAGAAGAGGAAGCCCAGCCTCCTCCTACTTAATACAGCGGCAACTGCGCGAGTTTCTGAGCGTCTGTTTTCGGAAGACGCGTAACCTATGCCGCGCAACAAGCGTAGGGAATCGGAAGAGGTGCCCCGACCTTGTACGGCGAGCGCCCGGATACAGAAATCAACACGGACGGCGTTGGAGCGGAGGAAACGTAGCCTCCTCCTGCTTGACACAGCGGCAACTGCGCGCGTTTGTGAGCGTCCTGATCCCAAATACGTGTCACCGACGTCTGGCGTGAGCATGGGAGGACCACTAAGAGGTGGTGGAGAAGGGCAATAAGAAGGGGGATCTTTAGGGTGGACCAGGAGAGCTACCAAGAAGGAAGGGAACGACGTGGAGAAGGAACCACGACGGGGAAACCAGCAAGAAGAGACAGTAGTGGTCAATAGTGGAAACAAGGAAGTGGGTCAGCAGTTGA
This sequence comes from Heligmosomoides polygyrus bakeri, assembly GCA_947359475.1. Classification (NCBI taxonomy): domain Eukaryota; kingdom Metazoa; phylum Nematoda; class Chromadorea; order Rhabditida; family Heligmosomidae; genus Heligmosomoides; species Heligmosomoides polygyrus. The sequence goes on from OX375870.1 coordinate 67,781,336, forward strand.
CCAGGAAGGTATGCGGGGAAGACTAGTAGTGGCGGAGCGGCAGTTAAATCCAGCAAGAAGAAACGAGTGAGGGGAACCTGGCGTCCGGATTCAGAAGACGTGTCAACGATATCCGGTAACGCAAGCTGTTGGGCATTGCGGAGGAGCAGCCTGAGGGCAGAAGTACAAACCAATGGCGTTACTGGACGGTCCGGAGAGAATGTCTACGATAAAAGTACCGAAGTGGTGTACAGTTTGATGCCGATAAAGTACGCAGCAGGTCCTAGATGTTTTTTGCGAACTTTAAGTAGAAAACTACATTGCGAAGGTGCTACAAAGTCTCGCGAAACGCGCAGGTGCTCCTTCCCAGACCAAATCGCCGACCTCTGAGTGGAATAATGCTTTTTCGGTCTGGCGGGACCCGCACGAAGAACCTCGAATCAGAGCACGTTTAACAGTGCCTCCCCCGTCCATGCCACCAGGCATCCACTAAATTATTTTTTAAATTCTCACTGGATTGTTCCAATCTCATTGCGCACTCGGTGTAGTCGAGATGGGCGCGGAATCGAATGATGCACGAATAGGATTAGTCGAAACTTTGCATTGGAAAGCCCAAAGCAGTCAAGGTGACCCAGTGACAGCATGAATTAGCAAAACGCGGGGCGCGTTCTGAAGCTGGTGAGCGGCGATGGCCACCACCATTTCGCTTTACTCTCTAGCATCGGCTTGACGTTGCTTCGACTGTCTCGGTACAGGGCTGCTGGAGTGATGCGATCCGTGTGGGATTTATTGCTGCCGTCATAGACGCGCACTACCGCAGCACCGTTCATTGCCAGATGTAACATTACAACTGTGCTCTACATAGCTATCGATTTTTCCGAGTGCTTCTATACACCGTCGACAACTACTGCGTGTTCACATATTATGATGATGATATTGTTCGTTATTCAGGCACCTCCCTCGCCACAGCTCCCCGCACTCGTCCTGCGCCCAGCGCCGGCCGCACTTTTTCCCCGTTGCTGCATAGTAGATTAGCATTCATCCGAGTACGCAATTTGCGGATTAGCTTTGAGTGTTCATCTTGAGCATGACGTCTAGGAAACCGTTTTTCTCTTCGCTCCAGGTCAGCTAACTTCAGCAACTAGAAACGCGGTCTTAAACGCTCAACGCTTCAGGCCTTTCACCGATGGCTACCTTTTGGACAAGGCAGTTTGTATTTGGAAAACCCTAGTAAGAGCCATCTACAGTTTCTGAATCACTGATCTGCAATGATTTATGTCATTTTCTTCATACCTCAGCTCGAGTGGCTGTTACTGAGGCTGTAAGCTGATTGGCAGGAATGCTCTACGCCATTACGTGAATCTTCTGTTCGACCCGTGCCAGTGGTATAATGGCGTAGAGCATTCCTGCCGATCAGCTTACAGCCTCAGTAACTCCCTGGTTAGCAGGTTCGAGTCATGCTGGCTCTATCATTTCGTTATCGAACAAAACATCGTTATAACGACTATCCGCGTTACTGTGTCATCGATGCGCAACGGCAGGGAGATGTCTTCCTAACGCACGCCAGAACCGATTCGCGTCCATTGCACGCCAGAGTATTCTTTTCATCAGCTCGAGGGCGGCTAATTGGTAAGAGACGCCGTGTAAGAGCTGAAGATGTTGAATTATATTTACTGGGTTTCATGAATCACCGCTGAAACACACTACGCATCCCATATATTGTTACGACAAAATGTAGAAGGTCGGTGCGCGGTGTCTCTCGAACGCCATGACCAACAGCAACCTTTCCGCTGTTCTCCCTTCGTCACTCCTCTGCTTTCTCTTCTCTTCATTGCTTTGCATTTGAACCAGAATGATTGATGTATCTGCGCCAAAATAATGACAGCATTCCGCTAAGATTGTTGAGAATACACGTGAATATGTGTTGGCCTTACAGCAACTCTGAGGTCCCTAAATTATGTATTCATGTGTTGTTAAAATGTAACGTTTATTTCAAAAAGTGTTCAAAACATTTTATTTTCTTGCCATTACCTTTATTATGTTTAGGATTTGCACGCATTGTGTTGTGAAGTATCGCATTTCGTTTAGATTTAACTATTTATATATGAAGCACTACTAGTTTTGCTCATTCCTGAAATTCTACTAAAAGGACGCGTGAAGCTCAGTCTGATGGTGTGGTTCTTGGTTCGAATTTCCAGTCCAGGCCAACCTAGCTCTCCATTCATCCGGAGTTGGTGTACTAGACTCGTCAGGGAACGATGAAGAGCTGACTTGTTCGTCGGCTGGCCACCACAGGTCATTGCATGGGCCAAATGCGCACTGATGTCGCCTCCGTGGCATCCCGTAGAAGTGGAATACGTGGCGCATCCCAAAGAGGATTGAATAAGGCCCTTTAGGATTGAATAAGGTCCTTTATCCTAATCCTTATTCGGCTTACAGAACGACGTGCCACAACGATGATGCCAGAATGCATCCACCACGATTCGTCCTTTGATAGCGTGGCCCGGAAGTATCGTCCTGGGACAGCGTTGAATAGACGTTTTCGGAGCAGCGAGCGCTGACGATCGCGATGGCATTTCGACCGTTGTTTAACGTTGCCGCTAGCCCCCTTAATACCCCCTGGATTATCGTTCGACGTCAAATCCCAAGAATTCTCCTTGAAGCGTCTCCGAAACTAAAACCAGCCAGTCTGTCACAGCGCCCTAATCCTCCCTGACGAACGGCCAAGTGCTTCCCCGCGTCCGATGCCCTTTAGCCTGCTACATACAGCCATCTGGTATCTGCAGTGCGGCAGCAGCATCTGCGAGCGGTCTCTCCCAGCGAATTATTTAGGAAGTTCTTGTTTTCCATGTTTATCCTGGTTGCATCTAATGGTGAGGATGTGTTCCAGTAAAGGTCTTCTCATCTAGGCCTCCTTTCGACGGAATTATGCTTTCAGTGCTTGACGAGAAGCTGGGCCATAATTTCCACTTGATGTGCAACGTATATACTGCTTGAAGCGCTTGCCAAAACATGTTTTCTTGAACGCCTCAGGAATTCACATTTGCCCTTTTCGGTGAAAAAGGAGAACTCAACACTTCAGCACACCTTCCCTTTAGGAAAATCGCTCCTGTTTCATGTATAGACCAAACACGACGTTAAAAATTAATTCAAAATATTGTTAAACTTCGACTGCATAACGCATTTACGTAAGAGCTGTTAACATGCATCCCTAGCCTTTACTGTGTAGCTTTTGGAGCTCACCAGGAAAGGCGTTCAACTTCCCATGAAATAGCCCATAGCAATCTACAGATACCTATTTGGCTAGATGGAACCTGGGAAGATGGTTTTATATATGCAAGTGAAACTTACAAAGTGCTTCTCCTGGACGAGTTTCGACCTGCGAATATTCACTACTGGTTGGCAGAGTGAACGTACAGGGTTCGGCCCTCAAATTCGGGCAAACTAAGCTTTTTCTTTTCAAACATATTTACTAACACAAAATACAAAAGGAGTAGAAAATTCTTTGCACACAAATAAAGGAATATGCATCTGAGGAGCAAAATTACTCAATATATCCTCTGGCAGCCGTAATGATCGCCTCCATCCTTGGCCATATTTTTGAATACTGCTTCTGTAGCGTTGCGAATAGATAGATGTGACATTAGGGTGTCTCGTCTTTCTAGCAACCCTTTCGACTACGCTTCAACCATCCAGAGAATTCAAATCCGGGCTATTCGGGAGCCACAACTGCTTTCGCGAAAACGTTTCCAAGTTAGCGGACCAGCTTTGGACTAAATGGCTCGTGTGCCGTCCTGCTGGAAGGCGTATGCTCTCCTTGACGTTACAGTCACATCCACGCTTTCACTACAAAGGACGTCGATTCCCTAAACGATTGCCGCGGTTCCTTCAGAAGCGTCTGAGCCTTTTCCACGACTGCCGCAGTTCTGGACACCCGTTACCGCGAATGGGCTTCTGAGGAATCTGTGGAAGGTTCCGCAATTCTCGCTGGGATTGCGGAACCTCCCCCAGATTCCTCAGAAGCATTGTACCCGGCCACAGCATCGTAAAAACGGTTGATCTCGGGCACCCAAAGAATCGAATTATTTCAGCTGGCGAACGGCCAGCGCGAATACTGTCGGTAATCGCGGCTCTTCGGTTGTGCTCTGCACGCGAATGCAACATCGAGGCCATTCTGGGGTCATGACTATTTACTAGAGGCTTCAAGCTTTCAAGGTTGCAAATTCTGACCTCTGGCGGAATTACGGTATGGCGGGGAATTTGACTCTAAATTTGTTCGGATTTAAGTCCTGTGTCGTTGGGCTATCAGCGCTGCTTCTCATTGAATTCCCATGTAATGGAGTAATTGTTTCTAAATAGATCGCCGGTTGATTCGACAACAAACTGCACGTTCTTCCTATGCCGCGATTCACCTTTGCATTGTTTCCCTAATGAAGGAATCCATCCAAGTTTTTGAAAAAAGCAAGTATCTAGGGTTATGCTTGTAAATATACTACGTAGTGTTGATCCTTAATCTGTTGTTGGTTCAATCGTATTAATACTCATTGAAATGTGGGCAGATAGATCGTCACACGGTAAGTACTGGAAAACTGCCAATCTTAAGCTTCAGTCTCCACAGCTTTAGTTTTGCATTACTTTTCCCAACCTACCCATGAGGCCAGTGTGATTGGTGTCTGAGTCGATTTGAAAAAGAAGTAGATTATCAGTCTGAATGTGGATCTTTAAAAGGTGCGTGACTTTTATTAGAGCAAAACAGGCTTCAAAAAGATCCCTGGAGGATATAGATAAGTAGCCACTATTCACAAATGTTCGACCTAGTCTAAAACGCTCTTCTTCTGCAAAAGTTACAGTTCAAATACGACGCACTTCCGATTCCTCCTAAGAGATGTAGTTCTAGTTATGCGTGTCAGCTGCCATACGCGGTTGAGGAAAAATGACTTGTGTTACTTGTCGCGCATTTTATTCTTTCCGAGCTTCACGACGTGAGCAGCTGGCGATATTTTAGAAGCCTACGTATTCAGCAATGTCACACAGGAACTGTCTTTAGTCTTTTGCCTCTGCATTCCTCTAACAGTTATGGATAACCACAACTGGTAGAGGAATGCAGAGGCAAACGACTAAAGACAAAAAATGTAAATCTGTAGGGTCCTTCCAAGTATTCCTACCAACCTAATCCTTCGAGAATCATTTCAATCTAGCAGCGAGGAGCTCTATACTTCTCGGTTCCTTGTTCTGTTGTTTTTTTAAGATTTTACGCACTTAGAGCCGCCTAGCGTGATTGGTGACTTGGTTGTGTACCGAGATTGAGCAAAAAAATTTGAAAAGCGCAATACAGAATGCGTCATAGCGCTCAAATTGTGGGAAAACCGAATTCGAAACACTGAATCGGAAATAATACCTGTCTGGCATTCGCAAAAAACCTCAATCAAGGCTCTGTCAATCACTATCTCGACCACATTTTTACCATTTTACTATGAAAAAAAATCTCTCCTAGAATGACGCTAGGACACGATATAATATAATTCGTAGCATTAATGTGTTATCCTTGAAGCTACATAGGTCCAGCACAGTAAATTGATTCACGTGGAATGTTTGTCCTATTTACTAGCATGCAATCTTTTCCTTTTTCCTTTTTCAATTCCGAACCCATCATTTTCGCACATTTTTTTGCAGCAGTCTAGTAGTCTTAACTGCCAGTTTAAGTTTACTAAGTGCGTTTATTGTAAAATTTAGGCGAAAACTGATACAAGTGAGGCCGAAAACTGAATTGGTCACTTATGGACATCGTTTTTCCTTCAAAAGTTAGGGTTCCCTAGTTTGAATGGTCTCAACGTTTTTGTTTTTGAGCCTGTGGTATAATGGACCTGTTGTGAACTTATTGCTAGAAACTTCTTGTTAAAAAGTGGGCGACGTTTCTGAGCAGTGTCTGTAGACACGCTCTGTAGACACGCTACTTGAAGTTTTATTTCTCTCCCAGTGTTCAATAAATATTGCTAGTCAGCTAAAATCACAGCTCAAGGCAGAGATTAGACAGAACCTCTAATGCTGAACTCCATGCGGACAAAATTTATAGCACCGATCAAGAGCACAGATTATACTGGAGTGTACGCGTGGCACAACCTTCTCTAAACCTTTAGCTAAGGCAGGATTAAGGATCTTTACGTTAAGTTGGTGTTTTGCAGAGAATGCCTTCTCTAGGATGGCATCAGGGATGAGCGGATTAACCGTTATCCGTTATCCGTTATCCGGTCTTCGGGGGTTTTGGCTTATCCGTTTTGTTGTTCGTTATCCGGCGATTTTGGGCCCCGAATAACGAACAACAAATTAGCTGAATCTTAGCTTTCGACCTGATGATAGGCGGACCATGTACAGGATCCTTCACGATCGTGAGAGTGGTCGTCAGAAACAACAGAAGTATTCAAATCTGGAAGGGTTAATTGAAGTTCCCTCACTTGGGAACGGGCTACATAGTTTTAAAGATATCTAACTTCCAGCCTTCCAGAAGACCCTGTAGCATACTTATATGAGGCCTACTTAGCACAGCATTGTCCATTCATCTCAAGTCATGTGCTGACCAAGAAGGCACACAAACTGCTACTAGCAATCGTCAAAAGTGGAGAGCCGCATCCTGGGAAGATTTTTTACCGTCGATCTTTCAATCGTATCATTTGTGGTTGCACGATTGCAGTATGTTCGATTTGGTTGCAGGCGGTAATGGTACCTTTTTAGCCATATGCTGTCGTGAATTATCGAAAAATACTGCAGTACAGCAATGAATACTAGCTAAAGAAATAGGATTAATCCGAATACACAGAGTAAGCAACTTCTCCATTAAAAATTTTAGGGGAGCAATAAACTACTAAACAAACTTATCATCGTGAGTGCTGAGGACTTGTAGATTTGTTTTAATTTGTGACTTTTTTGAGAAACTTGTCTGCAACATAGGGAACACCTCCGTTTTGGGCTGGGTCGGGTATTCCTCCTCAGATCCAGAAGGTCTGGATGTCATAACTCTTTGAATGTGTGTTTGCCGCACACAATTGCTTGCAGTTGGTACCCAAAAGTTAGTATTTTATCCATCCCAGATAATTCACATTGAAGTACCTTGGATCTTGGAATGCTATCGAGCAGCGACAACAATAGTCGTTCTTAGCATGTGTAGGACAAGATCGTTATGTGAAGTTTGTTTGGCTGGATGTCTCCTGCCTTCTTCTTCTTTTCAGAGACATCGGAAGATTTGCTCTTCCAAGGACTATTCTATTTTTCAACTGCTCTAATTGACAAAAAGAGTTAAGCGCAGAGTAAGGCTGATAAATAAGACAATCCAATCGACCCCTTGGAAACAGGTGAAAGGCGGGTATGTCGCTGTGCGTTTTTCTTCCTACGGATGGGCAGAAAAACCCATAGAGCGTCGTTAATGTGGCGACTGAAAAACGTTTAAAAAACAGTACTAAAATGCCTAGAAATGTCTTATAAATTAACACTGCTTCAAGTCCTGATCCGTTGTTAGATTAATGCAATTTAAAACGAGTTTTAATTTTTGTTGTTTGTTCGTTATCCGTTTTTCTGTTATCCGGCCATTTTCGGGCAGAATTATCCGTTATCCATTATCCGGTTTTCAAAATTTCATTATCCGCTCATCCCTGGATGGCATATTAATTTTGCGTTCGCAATCAGCCGTAATCATTTCTTTTAGCACTAATCTAATTTATTCCAAGGGCGACGATATTTGATTAGTAGGATAGTGTTCCTCTCACAATTGATGAGGTGACTAGCATTCAGGGCAAAACTACTGCTGAATAGCGTGCATTTCCGTTTCCTCCGTTTCCACATTCCGCTCCAAAACAAGCGGAAGACGAAACGGAACGAGACGGCTAAAAGCGGCTGGGTACAGAAATTCGGGACAACTGAACAAGGAGAAGGAGTTGTTGGTGAAGACGATTTTCCTCCTTTTCGAATTTTGTTTATATTCGACAGAAATCAGCATGAGCCAATAAACGCGACACAAATTCTTATTGAGCAAGACATCTTCTTCTAAATGAAATATAACACCATGCAAAAAAAATCCACCCCAGAACAGGAGCTGTCGGTATGAATTCGGACGGAAAAGTCGGACGTCCCAATTTGATGACTTAAAAATCAATAGAGGACAAATGAGCAAATAGCCCAAACACGTATTCTTGTAGCACAAAACATTGTCTTCCAAGTGCTATGAAAAACTGCGCAGAAATTCCAAATTCACTTTTCACTTTAACGACCTAAAAATTGACATAGTTCAGGATGAAAAAGAAGCAATATATGCTCTGATAGGTCAAATCATTCTCTTTCGAAAGCTGTATAGCGCTATGCAAGAGATCGCCGGCGAAATCCGTAATGAATCGTTGAAGAAAACGGCGGGGACTTATGGGACAACCTAATACATAGTTTCACTCCACTTTCCCTTCACCTTTCACTTCCTCACAAACTAATACAACGTATATGTAGTTAACATACGGTAACAGAATATCATATGCTTATTTGTGCATGCTTTGCTGGGATGCTTGCAGAAAAGTTTTCAATGTAAAACCTTTATCTCAACATGAAAAGAATGAAATGTGATAGCGCCCCAAATAGTCTCCATACACAAGGTTTGAGGAAAACCAGCAATGTAAGTAAGTTCAATTCATCGCCCCCACTAAAACGTACTTTGTGTGTGTGACCTATTGTAATCGACGGGAGGATCGGAAACGAATGAGAGTTCTCAAACAGCGCCCCTAATAACTCTCACACGCAAGGTTTGGCCAGTTCTGGTTCTGCATCTCGTGAGCTAGTGTATGTGCCCACTCGAAAGGTGGAAGAGTGCTGCAGGTAATAAACTTTAATACTTTTCAAAACTAGCAGATATGTCTCCCCGATCGTCGGCAAATACCGCTTTCTTGCCTTCGCTATTTCAAATTGATTTAATACCAATAGTAGCGGTCTAAAAGGCTGGCATTGATGTACTTTCGTGAATGTCGTTGTCTAGAAAGTCGCTAGCATTGAGAGTCAGTGTGATGGAGTCAGAGAAACGGTTTTCTCTAACTTTGCATATGGAAGTTGTCAAGAGTGCTAATCACCAATCCAGTATCCAGTATATAGTACAGTTTTTGAAGAGATGAGATTAAACTCCCTATGAAGCACCTTTCCTTCTGCGATAGCTTCTACCGCGTCTACTCACACAAAGGATGAAGGACGGAGTTGATCGCTCTCTTTCGGGTGCCCCACACACTCGACTTCTACGCGATGTCGTCGAGGCAACGTGACTTCCGGTAGCCATCCGATGGACAGGTTAGTGCTTTATCGTTCCCAAACTGGTAGCAATTATTATAAAGTTTGGCACCAATTTACCAACCCCGAAGATATGTCAATCAAACAATAAAAAGGAATAAAACTTATCTGAGATGAATTACAGCGTGCAAAAAAAAACACCGGTGGAATTCAAACTCACGACATCGCTAGGTCGTTGCATCTGCACGATTGCTCCTTTGCGAAACTCTAGTTGAAAGTTTCACTTCTGTCTATACATCTAACTAGTGGTGAAAGGGGTCCACGGTGTACCTCTCCCACACGTGTTAGACTTATCCAGGCGCAAGCGTACATCTCCTCGTACGGTTATAACATTAATGCATCCGTACTTTAGCATTTCATTTTAAAAGTTTTTGGGAGAATCGCAGGGCTTTACGGAGGAAAAGAAGGGTCTCAGGGCACTCACCCTTGTTCTAGACTTGCACCTGCCCAGTTTCTTCTAGCCTTTCCTTTTGAAAACGAAATCGTGTGGAAGTAGGCAAAGCAAATCGCGTTCGAACGTGTAGAACGTCCTAGGGAGCTCACAGATGAGTTGCGTCCTAAACTCAGGAGTTCCCTCTGAACGTGTGCCTCTCCTCATGCTCATATGTGTCTGTATGTTTGCATGTAAGTGCAATCGAGATGTTAACTCAGCTTCGAGCCATATTGATCGTTCGATGCTACGAAACTTCGAATTTGGCCGTGACATCGGCAAAACCATAATCTCTTTAATATTGCAAACGTTTTATCCTAAAAAGCGCACCCTACTGCGTTTTCTGGAAAAAGGTGCTGCTGCACGTATCATGGCTTTGATGGCTTTAAATGGCACATTGATGGTTTTATTTGCAGTGCAAAAAAGCACTTTTTCAATGGGACCTTCTACCTCGCAACAATTAAGCTTAGTCGGGTTTGCTTTTACTTGTTCTTGAACCTAGCACTCATTGTTTTCCATCTGCTTCACGAATGAATTTTCCTTGGCTTGAAATATTGCATTTCAAGCGATGCAGAAATGGGCGACAACTACTTTGCAAATGATGAACGGGGAAATTAGCGCCTACACTTATGCAGCCATAAAGATCCAATAGAGATTTTATAGCTAATAGTTGATGCTATTCAACCTGTTCTTAGGGTCCACCGAGGTCTCTACATTTTAGGATGACGTGGAAGCTCTTCGATCGCATGCTTGTCCAATGTTTATACAGATAGTACCTAGTCGATAGATATGGCGGTGTTTCATCCTCTTCGAACAAGCCCAATATCGCAGGGGTATGGAAGATTGTGTGGACGCGATGCGAACCGAGCTTAAAACCGCTTCGGTCTGGCCACGAAGACCGGCGCCGCCTGCCAGCTGTGCTACAAGCGCTTCAGGATTAGGCCATATTCTTCTTAGTCTATTAACATTAATTTATTTGGTGTTAATTTATTTTTAAGTGGTAGTTTGCTGATGTGTTGTGCATGCAGCCGAATAGTTGCTGGTTCTGGGAGGGTTCTTTAGTATAATTACTTGTTGGACAGCATGAACATGAAATGACGACCGTATGGATAGGGCACTGTTGAACTTTGTAGGGCTGATGCACAGTGTCAACATACCTCATCCGGAGAGGTGGGATTTTGGAAGCACCAATTCAACTTTAATATGTAAAGGCGCCTCTCGCCACTGAACCATCCTATAGGTAGGCGAAGGAAATCCAGTCTGAGCTTCTTTGGGGGTTTATCACACTGAATCTGCAGAAATTGTTCCCTCCGCAATTTCTCTTCCCATCAAGACAAATTCGAGTGAAATTGCCCGTGTACCTCATCTTCGTTAGGTCTTCCAACGTGTAACGGCTCGCTTAGGCTCATTAATGGAGAATACCATAAGTGGCGAACACTGCTTCATCATGCACAATGCAGATTGCTCAGATTTGAAGTGTCAGAAAGGTCCAGATTGTGAGATTTAGTTCTATGTGAGTTGCGAACGGCATTTTAAGGCTGTAGGGAGTGCTTGGATTGAATTGATGCTTAAACGACTAACCAGGCAGGGGTCTCAGGCGTAGGTCTGCACGGGGGAAATGGGGAGTACTGCGAGAATCTGCAACCTTCATGTAGTAGAAAAACATGATTCGTTTTTGCTGAGTTTTTGAGCCAAAAAGAGCTACGGACCCTCAAAGGCGGGGTACAGTAGCGCACCGTGAGCACGTGCCCACGTGCATGCGTGCGGGCGCGCTGTTGTATGGGATGCGGCGAAAGGCTTTGCGCCAAGCGAGTCGGTGGCCCAGCAGGGAGCAAGGCAGCTTCAAAGATGCTTGACCATATGTTCGACTCCCGTGTTACGCTCTATTCTTTCTCATAACCGCTGCCTCCTTCACTAATTTTCTTCCTACACATCCCTACATATTTATTTCACTCTAAATGGTCGAAAAAGTCGGATTCGTTATCATCACCCCATGACCTCGACAGCCCTAGTCACCCGTACCTGTTGTAACCTACCGTAGTCAGCCGAAATTTCAAAAACGAACGTCACATTCGTGATCAGCACCCCAAATAACCCCCTTGGGAGAAGTTTGGCAAGGTAAGTATATGAGCAAGCTGACACATCCATCAAGAGAACGTCGGCAGCAGCCCTTTTACCATAGACAATTGCACTTTCCAACGCCTGTAACTACGACGCGACTCTCGACTTAACGTAGCATTGTTTCTAGTGGTCGGTCAACTCAAATTTGTACAAACACACATCAGCTCCGGTTGAGACGCGATGGATATAACTTTACGCATTCCTAGCCATATCACTATTCGAAGAGGAATTTCACGCTTAAAGTAGATTGAGATCTGCCGATATAACACGACCAGGGCTGAATTCCGGTCTCACACAGAAACTGAAGTGAAGCCAGATGCTGACTATATTTCGTAATCAGAACGACACCTTTATGATTTCGTTCACACTTACCTCGGCATGCGTCCAGGCATTAGAAGCTGTCCCAAACTGAACGATTTCCCCTATTGGGGACAAAAGTATGGATCACCTATTACTGAGTCCTTCGGGAGATCTCATCTAGCCTACTTCTGGTATCTATATCTCATGCATTCTTATCATCCTTTCGCTTATTTCTGAGAGTAGCTCTGGAAACAGGAATGCCATGAATTCTCTGGAGTTATTCTATGATTTCTATCTGCATTCGTTGTTTGGTAGTTCGTGTCTTCTATATGTATTTAGCCTTTGTATGCGATTTGAAATAAGTCTGTGCATAAAAGGGTGAAAAAACCAACCCTTGTTGGGACGCGGCTACTGTTATATTCCGTAATGTGCCTATTCTCCGGTCTCTCCAAACGTGCCGTAACTAGAGTGAACCGTGCCTCGTTATCAATGCTGCTCTAAGCAAGGGACTAAATCTGCAGAGGAACACTGGCCTCGAATGCGCTTTTCGAGAGGAGCATTTTAAACCCGAGCCAACCCCATACGCCTTTCCCCTTTTTCTGGGTCGCCCGGTTCATTTCCAATTCAGAGTCGTGTATTCTGAAGTTCGTGCGTGGAACATGCAGCGCTCGCGAGATGGCAGCAGCGGCGGCTGTCGCAGTTGCTGCTGCTGCTGCTGCTGCTCACGCACGCATGCATGTATAGAACGAGCGAAAAGCGCCCAGCAATAATTGATGTGAGGTAGTTGGAAACAATCGCGCACAATTGTGACCCGATACAATGGAGGAGTTGGAGCGCTCTCAAGTCGCTATTCAGAAGGGCCTCCGCACAGCCTAGTGGCAGTGCTCGAAAGACTCGCTCCCCGTGCCTCATTCGCCATTCAGCACTACGCTCCGGCGGTGAGCTCTGCCCTGTGAGAGCAGCAAACTTCACCTGTTTCACGCAACGACGTGCCGTGCTTTGAAATGCGAAGATTCCCTCTCCGTTAACCAATGTCTACCATTGCTACCATTGCTTAGCCGCTCCATGAAGACAATGATATCCGGCAAATTAGATAAGGCTCCAAATTTGTGGCCCTAGTCCGACTGACTCCCACGATTAATAGCAGGACTTACTGATCCGTCGCAGCAGAACTTACTGATCCGCCGCCTTAATATGCCTTAACGCAAACCCTGTTATGTTCGTATCTATGTTTCTACTGGCAGTAGCGTCGAGTCTCCTGCGTAATATCCCTACATGTATGTGTTAGTAATTCCTCCTCTGCTGTAATACATATTATCTACATAGAAATTGGACCTCAAAGAAATGGTTGTGTACATAGTTCTTAGCTAAATTTCAAAAGGAAGTGGAAATTGAGGAGTTCCTCTTCCATTCAAAATGCACCACGTACTTCATTCCTGACCATTTTTGAAGCATCAACAGAGTATCCTGAGATTCCAGTGTCTCTGCCTGATTTGAACTGAACTGCGTAACACCGATGCTGCAAGATGGAATTCTCGACAAATTTTGTAAAAGAGTCGAACTCTGTGCGGGTGTCGTAATATTCCACCTTCTGCAGCGCTATTAGTTTCCTGTAGAAAGACGTGGCTTGCAGTTGTAGAAGTTAGCGAACCTTTACTTCTACGAAATCCACAGTGGGCACATGAAACGCACGGGCTGCGAACAAGTCGTGGTAATAGTTCCGAAGCAAAGCGGGTAAAAATCGTGTCTTACCACCACGCAACTGATGAGGCAGAAAACTATAGAAGGCATATCCATTTGTCCTGAATGTTCTTGGGGAAGACACATTTAGAAAGGGGGCGAAACAGCGGGTAATATAGACGTTGTCACTGATTTCATCCCGAGCATGAAGAGGAAGGGAACAACAGGTACATGTGGATTGTTAGAGAGCTCAAGTACCTATCTACAAAAGCAGGAGGTTAGGACACGCACGGTTGAAGCAGATAAGGATTGGCCACAGCCAGGGATCACTTGTAGGATAGGATTTTCGTGGAAAATCTTTCCAGCGCAACTTCTGCCCGTGGTACTTCATTCTGAGAAAAGGCTGGACATTTCTCTGCGATTGTATGGAAGAAGACCTGAATACGTTCTTCTTCAAGCACATGCTAGCTCTTTTTTTGTCACAGAATCACTGCAAACGAGTGGCAGTTGTCCAAAATAGGGCCAAAATTTTCATGACCTTATCCAACGACGGCTTTCAACTTGCATAGTAGCTTTACCTAGACTTTACCGAAAGCTGCAACCGCACCCATAGATCTAGCACTCGTATCTTTTCCCTACCGCCGGAATTTGTTCATCGAATAAAACGGATTTTGGTGTTTAATTCAGTTAACGCCGTGAAAGCGCTTTTCACTCATCTGTTTCTGATAACGCAAGGCATTCAGTCAACGGCTTTATTGCCTGTACCATGACACTTGCCACCTTCTGCATTCATCTTGTATTGTTAGTGTTGATGCCATTTCAAATTACCTTTACGTTTCTGGATCAATCTGCAAGAACTGTTTTATATCGAAATGCTAAATATGAATCATATAAATCAAAAAATAACAATCCGATGGACGACTTGAAGCAACTCGCAGGGATTTCTTTGGCTAGGGTATAATTGTATGCTACAACTGGTCGTAGTTCTTTTGAAATGAACTGCTACAAAAAGTGGCAATCTTAAGAAAGTGATTGCATTTTGGTCATGTAGCTTGAGCAACTTCACACTAGGATAGTTATTTACTTTGGAGCTTTAACGAACTACTGGAAACGCCTACATTTTCATTTTTTTACTTTATGTGGGACAGTTTCTCCGACATCAGTTGACAACTGCCAGATTTATAACCTAAATGCGAAACAAGCCTTGAATAAACACTACAGGTCCAACAGTGAACGTAACGACGTGACAACAGTAGCATAGTATTGTATTCTCAGGGAGCCCATTTTCAATTCTGCCCATGTACAAACATTCCGCCACCTAGCCGTTCCGGCTCATGACCTGCCTCGTGACTTGATAAAGATTGACGAGTCGAAGGAGAAGAGTTCATCAGACTCCGATGAGTGTCGATGAGTCAGCGATGGATTGCTCATCTCCTCTGGTGCAGACGATGATCCCGATGTGTGAGCGCGACTAGAGATATTTGACTACGATCGCCGCGTGTTCTTCGTTGTCCTCACGGCTCCTAAGCTTGACATACCGCTGTCATGTGCTGCATCATTAGGAACAACATGCGCTTGAACATGTCTACATCTAGATCTGTTCGACTTCGTCAACAATGCTCTTCATTAAAAAATCGGAAAGCGGTCATAGTATGGTCTATAGGCATGTCTAGAAAAGTAAACGCATACCTGATCCTCCAACACTGACATTTTAGGCTTTTTTTTAATACGCACTGAAATTCACTTTCAAATTTTAGACGCATCTTTGAGTCGGTAGGCTTCACGTTTTTAAATTATCTTTAAATTGGCGTGAAAAAGAGCAGTCAAAATGATTTAGTTTCAAACAAATCTCGCGTTTTATGAGAATGTTCCAGATGTTTCATCCACATGTAGCTCTTGGAGAAAAATGCAGCAGACTTCCTGGGCCTGTTCTGGTCGAGAGGACCAGGAGCAGCAGCAGCAGCAGCGGGGGACAGCTGCTGCTGTAGCAGTTGCCCGACGTGGATATTGTCGGTTCGGCCAGAAGCGAACCAGATCTGGCGATGCTCGTCCACAGTTCGGTGCCGTCAGCGCCATCCGGACGGCCGCGCTCTCTGCTCGAGCTCTGTACACCTACTCTCCTGCTGCCGCTACTCCTCGTCCTTCTCACATCTGTTGGCGGCTTTTTCTTCACGCCGAGACACCCGCCTCCGAAACTCGTAAAAGTCTCGATGGCCGTCGTCCCAGTACCACCCGCGCAATCCGTGCTCCAACATCCATCCACTATGGCCTTCTCATTTGCCCTTATTGCAACGTACAGCCATCGGTTGGGCGGAATCTCATCTCGACGTTCCTCCCTCGATGATGTGGTAGAGGAGCTGAAAACTACTCGCCGATGATTTCGGCTTTTCGAAGGACTCCGCTGAGCTCTTCAGAGAGGCGACCAGCGCTTTCTCTTTTTTTCGCAGAGCCGTTTCTTTGAAGATAATAAGTGTGGCAGCGCCTGGTCCTTGCATGTTGATGAGATAATTCCGCGCTGTACCACGATAACGCTATTCGTGGCTGCTTGCTATCGTTAACTCAAATAAGTCCGACTCGTTGATACCTGTAGTGCCCTATTAACGCAAGAGTGGCCTTGTCTGACTTAGCACTTCTCTTCAGATCAACCTCTTATCTTCCTCGTTTGGCCCACGCCGGCTGCAAGCACTATTCTACGTTGCCGTCCCAACGCCATCAGTCCATTTGATCTAATTTGTCGCTTCACGTCGCCATATTTTTTTCTAATTGACTATTGCTTTCTTGGGTGTCCGATGTTCGAAAGACGAATGAAAACTGGAGCCGTTTCTAACCAGTACGAATGCGCAGAAAACTGGACTTTCTGTTACATATGAACGACAGTGGTTGCTTCCTTCACTCTTCCAGACCTTCAAACTTCGGACTCCGTTGGTTGTGGTTGAGGGAGACTTCCACGTTGTTGCCCTACAGTCTCTTTAGCTCAGAAATAAGTAATAAGCCACAAGAAGTCACGAACAGCGTACTCTCAAAACACTACTGAACAACGAGCTATATGTATTTTTGCCAGTAAATCTATCAGCAGCAGTTATACTAAGATTAAAACGCAGGAAAACATGCTTTCCTCAACATGTTTTTGCTGACAAAATTGCACCATGTAGCCCTCCAAATATCCATTAAAATTCTAGGCGCTATTTTTTGTGAAAACTATAATCACGTACCAGATATGTTGTAAACTAAGCAAATCACTTGTTAGAAAACCCCTGAACTCTATTGGAGAGGCATGGAACACACACAGCAATTCTCCACAGAAAAATCAACAGGTGCTTATGAGCTCTATACGTTAACTTCTGACGCGCTACAAAACTCGATGTGATGGCTACTCCAGTTATGGATACAGTTCTGGGTTTAGACATGTTGAGGACAGAGGTTCAGAACGAAAATGCAAATGGCCCCGCCCAGTCAGTCCTATCCACAGGATGGAGAATTTCGAAGGAGCAATGGCGCATTCTTCATGGCATACGGCGTTTTTATTTAGCGATATATTAGTTTACTGTAGAATTGTCTCAAACATTTACTCCATACACCACAATTCGATTCCGACACTTCGAGATTCAGGCGGGTGCACTGCGCCTCTCGGAACATTTAAAAATGTGCTTTTCTGCGATTTTGCCCTAAAGTGTCCACCAATTTCATTGGCATACATTGCTGAAGTTAGGTTTTGAAACATAAGTTGCTCCTTATCACACCGTAGGATATGTTCAGCCTATTCCTGTTTTCTATGACTTCCATTCTACCTCCGCCATTAACATTCATTTAGCATCCTCACATTTGTTCCACATGCTATGGCAAAATTCTTGTCACAAGGAGCTTGAGACTGTCAGCCCAAACAGAAACGAAACCGCGTCGACGACACAGAATGTCTACTCTATTCCGTTTCCTCTTTGTCTCTCGAATTTTTGGCCACGTTTTTTGTATTTCTGACAAAACCCATTGACACTCTAAAACTACGTGTTGGATGAGAACACTGGGGTCTCCCTTATGTAAGGTATATATAGTAATGATAAGACAAGACGTAATGTTCGCATCTGTGAACCCGGTGAGAACCATAAGTTTATCGAAGCACATGTTGTTTGATTCTAGGTAATTACGATTCTGCAACGCTTAATTTCAAGAAGCGTGAAAATTTCAAAGTTGCATCGGGCGTCCAATGCCGCGGCTAACTCGACATGGAACTCTGCCTGGGGGAAATGCCTTCTCTTTAGTGATAGGAAAGTAGTGTTCACGTTGCGTTTCTATGCAAGCTGCCTAGGCCGCAAAGAAGAGACTTCTCTGTTTACCAAAAACACAGGGCTGTTGTGTGAATTTCTTCTGTCATTAAGAGCTATCAAACGAACAGAACACAATGGGCGGGCTTCCAGTTGATTTTTCAGAGGAGCTGCTCATTTTTTCGCCGTCAGGCGCAAAACACATCAATCAGCACGGACTTCTAGCCGTGTACCACTGCAGCTAAGAGATCTCATGAATTCTAATTCTGGAAAGCGTGCGAATGGCATGAATCTGCGACGATTTGGTGCGCGCCGTCCAATCCGGAGGTCTTTGTCTCGAGCCGCGTGTCGGCGTCTGTTCACGCCTGCCTTTTCCTCTCCGCCTTTTCGCCGGCACTGAATACCGCAAATTAGCCACGCTTTTATTCCATGAGCGCAATCAATCCCCGCATTCAGAAATATCCGTCTGCAGCGCCGAAAATTTTGACTTCGGACGTCGTCGACCGAGCGCCGTCGCGCTGCGCAGCAAGCAGCGGCGACCGCCGTCGCTGTCGCCGCCGCCGCTTACGCAGTGCGACGGCCGCGACTCCGACGCGCGATTTGCCGCCGCAGGGACTCGCAACTGTCCTCCTGCTGCACGCTCATCTTGAAGGCTTATCCCCCCTGAGCTCCTCTATCTCGAAACGTTCTCCTCTCCGTATCATATGCGTTCGCAGTCGTTCACGAGCATTTCTTCAAAGGTGATCAATTCCAAAATGTGAGATCTACGTCATCTTAGGATTACCACACCAACTTTCGATGGCCTTTCTTGGCTGATACCCTTCTGAACATCCATCAATATCCCTCATGAATAGCTCCCTCTCTTTGTTCATCCCACTTTAAGCACTTAAACCAACATTCCAAGCTATGTATTGCGAAGTGACGAAATGCTTCCTCCGTGAAATTCAATCTAATTTTCTCGAACGTTTGACGTTGCTGAACAAACGACTGTGCAGGAAAAGGAAGTACTCAACAATGGAATTCTGCGCTTAAGCCCTCTTAACGTTTTCGCTGAAATTTTCTAAAAATACACGGCTGCTCGGTGAACGACGTTGACAATTCATGGCAAAAGCGCCTAACCACCAGCTTTCCAGCTTTCGAAAAACCGTCATTCTCTCTGCTTTTAGTGAGAATCTATTGCGGTCTCCAAAATACACCATGATTGCAGAACAATGATTCAGAGGTAAATATCGAAGGTCGGTGTTAATTCATTCCTTTATGGAAAGTGCCACTCATTCCACTTCCACGGGATATTGTGAACATAATATGGATGCGTATTTGGTATACTTGACAACTTGCCATGTCCAGCCGGTGTACACATCAGTGCTTCACTCGCCTCAACGGGAAAGACCTCGTTGATTTGAGCGGGATTTGAACGTTGTATCGATTCGGGGTGCAGGCTATGCTTGATCCGTCGTAGAACTGCGCTATCACGTGCTTTTTCTAGACACAGTGAGTCGCATTCAGTCCCAGATTTCAAACTCCTGGCATTTCTTGCTTATGTAGTTAAAATTGCTCGTATTTCGATGATGCAAATATTTGGCAAAATTTTTGGCATTTCATGTAAAAAAACACTATTTCTGGCACTTAGTTTAGTTATTACATAAACCGCTAAAATCACATAAATATTCTCGACAGTTATTTGAGTCTTTCTAGCTGCGGGTCTTTTGATTCCTCAACCAGTTTTCTTTTTCCTCGCCATATAAGACATGAAGAGGGCACACCCACTGTAATGATGAGCTAGTTCAACCGTTAGCCACGAATCGAAGATTATAAACGTTATATCGAGAGTATAACGTATAAGTATAACATTACGTCGAAGTGGACTCTGTTAAGGGTTTGGGTTTTTCCTATAGCAATAGCCTAGACTTTGGAAGGGATATCCGTGCTATATGCAATGCGGCTATGTTACGAACTATGTTACGAACATATAACATCTTTAAGGCATTAATCACTGGGAATAAAGCCTTTCTCCTTAGGGTCTACAAGACTTATACACGTCCCCTTGCTCAATCAAGTGCGTCCGTATTTGCTCCATATAAGAAAAAGAACATCTTTACTATAGAGAAGGTACAGAACAGCTTCATTAGGAAGCTTCTTCTTAGCATAGGGAGTTTCGTACGTTCACGTGTATTGAAGGTATCAGTCAGAGATATCTCGTACTACCATCCCTATAATCTCGCCATAGGGCTTTTGACATCTGTCTTGTACACAAGCTGTTATACTTTACCACCGATTCTGGGCCTTCTGGATTCTGTAAGATGAAGACTTCGCACACAAGATGTGGGTCCTCTAAGTTACATCTACCTCGGCCGAGAACCAATTTACGAGCAATTTCTTTCACTTATAGGGCAGGTAGTTTATACCTGAAATTCTCTAAGTACCTTCAGTTCCCCTAACACCGAGACAATTCAGAAGCCGAGTTGAAAGTTTGTTGCTTAGACCTGGAATTTGTTGAATAGTATGATTGTTTGTAAGTGTTGTCTCGCTGTTTGCATGTTTCCGTCCCTGTGTTCTTCTTTGTGATTGTTTCTGTGTTTGTTTTCTAACGTATTGCCTAATGCAAACGTAATAAGCAATAACAATAACAATCACCACAGCTATTAATACTACAATTATTTGGTGCGCGTGGCGAATTCGGCAGGAAGCGGAGCCTCTCGCGATCGTTTCAGATCGGGTTACATTGGGTTTACTCCCTGGCCAAACCATCCCTCGGGGTCGCGTGATTTACAGGAGGTCCACACCTATCCCAAGTGGTTGCTATTAGCAGCAAGAATAGTTCGAATGACTCGATGTGATTACATGCGCATCGACCCAGGAGAGGAGGCGAAGTAAATCACTGCACTGGGGGATGGATTACGAATGCACCGCCTCCTAGAGGAGAAACATTGTGCAACACTTGTGTAGAACTGCTTCACGATGTCAGGCAGACCTTCAATCGCGGCACATCCTTCAGAATAACGGCGACCGTGTACCACCACAGGATGGCTATATATTTTCTATTTTTTGTGTTTTATTTTCACTTTTACTTTTTTTCTGCGTATTCTACGAATAGCGAGCTTCAGTCAGTCCCGTTTTCCTCATTGTGGGCCTTTTGGCTGACCGTCACAGTTGCAGGATCAGTCCTCATTTCTGTGTCGACGTGGTTCACATTGCTATATGGTTATTTCATAGCGGTAGCGTCGATGATATATTGGTTGCTCCTAAAGAATCAGATGACTTAGTTGTTCTGGAGCTGAAACGCATCTGTGTGCGTTTGTCGCTGCGTCACATTTCGAGCCAGAGCGCGCATGCGGTGTAAATTATCATTCCCATCATATCGGTAAGAGACGCGGAAGTAGGATATGTGGAGTCCCTGAATCTCGGACGCCATGTGCGCCTCTAGACACTACGATAACATTCATACTCTACTGGGTCTCCCTGCACAATGAGAGACGACTGCGACTGCAACACACAGTCGCGTGCTGGCCTTTTCTCGTGACAACAGTTGAATCCACTGAATGGTGTATAAGAATCCGCTGGATCCGTCACCGATTTTCAATTCCCTCATCTTCACTACTTTCGAGTCCAACTTTTCTGGCACTAACAAGTGCTATCCTCATTTACACTTCATCATTTACACTCCAGGGTGTACAAATTGGTCTGGCGTTAAAATTTCATCACCAGTCAACCTACGAACACGTCAGGAATGTTGGTGATTTTCTGGCATCAAACGATCATATAGTAGCCATCATAAATTGCCTGATTAAAGCCGTGCACGCTCTTGAGACGCGGCCGCAACGACGACGACCTTGCCGAGTGTAGGGACCGTCCGTCACACGTTCACGTTGCCGCTCACATGGTGCTGCCGTCTTCTGACGTGTGACTGAGAGAGGCGTAGATCAATAAATCGCATCATTTATGATTTCCGTATTACAGCGCTGCTGCCATGTTCACCTATTTGGCCGCGCGCCAAGTGCTGCCATGAGCACGGCCTTCGACCTTAGGCCACCCCGACTTCATGACGGCGGAGTGAATGGTGTAGAGATGGGAGCCGCTGGCGCTGACTAGCGCAAGCAACTGAGAGGCGGATATGAGAGCGCAGATGCGGTGGCTGCCTGCTGGTCAACGAGAGAGAAGGAGCGCCGCCGAGTGTGGCTAGGCTTCGCCGTTCGTCTCCTCGATGTTGCGGTTGTTGCATGAGCAACAGCTGCTGATCCATGTCACATACACACAGTCTGATGACGGAGCTAGTTTTCACCCTCCAGTAACCAGTAGTCATCATTCCTTCCCCATTCGCGTTCATAACGCCAACGAGCGACGAGCGCCTTGTCGCGAACGCAATCGTCGCCGAGCGCTGCCAGCTACTTGTATGCGCCTACTGCCTTCCTCCATCGTAGATCCTTGACTGAGGTCCTTTGGTGCCGGTACTTTTACAACTTCGTTTACAAGCTGTCTCTGACTAGTATTTATTAGGGCATCCTGTGGCCTATCTTATTATTTCAGACGGCGTGCAAAGTGCAACAATCAATTAATCTCGCCGTGTCGAAGCTTTTCAATATTATTTATTTTTTATTTATTTATTTTTTGAGCATAATTATTGCATGTGACAAAGAATTTTTCCGGTGTCAAAAAATACACTTTAACTAGGAGAATATGGATTACCTCACTTTTACTAGTGGAAATCTTGAAGTGTAGCGGCACAATTGACATTTGGAAGAATATTTTTAAACGAATGTTAGCCTAAGCATTTCTAACGCTCAGTGTCAATAAATGATATCTGTACTGTCCTCCATTAATCTACAGGTAGATAGTATAAATAATAGTGGAAATAATTCCGTCCGCCGAGGCGCAGCCAGTAGTACATAGCTGCCCTCCATGACGAGTCAACCTTGTGTTCAATTTCACTCCGGCGCCAACAACCGTGCTTTCCTTTGCCAGCACTCTTACAAGGGAAGGGTCTGAAGCGTATGTCTGAGCGGAGGAAGTGAGTCACATAGGGAGAATCCCCACCCCTCAATTAGTACAAAAATGTGTTTATTTTTTGCCAAGCCGTTAAATCCAAGGAGTACGGGGACCTTGAAGTTACATTGAAATACGGCGCCTCACGGAGTTTGGGTGTCTTGTACGCCCGCGATGCCTTTGCCGGCAAGCGGCTCGGAGCGCAGTGGATAGCGACGTTGCTTCATGCGAGGGAGGTCGGAGGTTCAACTCTTCTGCGCTCCTGATTTTTTTCACTTCAACTTGGTTGAGATTTTGGGGATTCTGACGTCTACACCATTTTCAGACATTTTCTGCGCATCTTTCCAGCTGTACCCTGTGTAGAGTATTTTTCTTGCGACTTGTTTATTACTGACCGGTTTTTCAACCACAAGACAATGAGAAAGCTAGTCTACATAATGATGTATTAACGCTCAACACCAGTGATAGACAGGCACAAAGTGCTTGAAACAGAAGCACTGGTCACAATCGGATAGCGTATAAAACCTATAGGCTCCTCTCAGTTGGACATTGACAAGCGATGCTCCGCAGCAGCACAGGCCTGAAATCGCGGTGTGTCTTCCTCTGTGGTTATGAGCTCACAGCCGAAATCCAATTGTAGACGTTCCCCTTCCTCCGAAAAAAGAGTTCCAACTGAAAACGTTTTCATATGTACACTGCTTGCTGCCCTCTCCACGTCTATCAATTCATCTTGCTGATCCCAATCTTGTTTTTCCACCACTTCCAACTGTTCGTCTTCGTCAACTTCAAGTTGATGTGCTTGGAAGTCCTTGAGTATAGTGGCCATCCGTTCGGCCAGCTTGATTTCTTCTCCCGAAGGCTCCTTGTCTAAAGGAGGGCCACACCTCAGTGTGAGCAGGTAGATCACCACTCGAGCGTCGGCGACATTGTTAGTGTTAGGTTTTAGAAAACCTTCAGCAGACCACTGATTTCCACGTGAGAGGCAACGATGGGGGAAAGAGTGTAGCGATGCCGTTTAGTTTAATTTCCGGGATCCCCACACCTCGTTTCTCATTTTAACCTCCTCCGACGTCACTTCCTGGTCTTTTTTGAAAATCCGAGCAGGACGATTTTCACGAGGTCGTTGTTCCATGTATGGAAACAGATTGTGAGGAGCCTGTAACCTCTTTACGTTGCCCGTATTTTGCCCAGTGCTGCTTCACTTTGCACCTGTGTATCACTAATGTTGAAATTTTATACACCATCATGTTGAATACCACAGCGTGCAGCTAGAACATTAGGTAAAAAAGTCTGAAAATGGTATAGATGTCAGAGTACCCCAATCTCAGCCAATCAGTTGAAATACGAAAATGCAGCAGTGCAGAAAAACCGAACCCCCGACCTTCCTCACATGAAGCGACATCACTATCCACTGCGCTTCGAGCTGCTTGCCAGCAGAGGCATCGCGGGCGTACAAGATCCCTAAACTCGTGAGGCCGTATTCCATTGTAACTTCAAGGTCACCGCACTCCTGGGGCTTAACGGCTTGGCAAAAAATAAACACATTTTTGTACTATTAGGGGGGAGGCCAAAAGTAATGAGACACCCCATGCCGTGTCCACATATTTCGTGGCTGGAGTCTGGTTTCGTGCTTATCGTATTTGTACGTTTGTATGCTACTTACTGAAGCCCATCTGAGAGGTTACCACTTCCGCCCTTTCCGGAAGCATGCCAAAACCCAGTCTGTCTCATGCCGAAATCCCAGTCTGACGAGTCGACCTATGTCACGCAAATTTCGCCCAATTCCCAACCCCGAACAGCCTGAGCTCAATATTCACGCAAGATGAGAAGTACGTCTTCTACCTTAACCCTGCCAAGCAGCGAGTCTGGGTGAGGCCTGGTGAGCCGTTACCGACCTTCGTTCGGCGAGATGTTCACGGCGAGAAGCACCTTCAGAGCTTTTGGGTCTGCGCCCATGGACCGGTATAGTGGAAGCTGTTTACCAAAAGCACGACGATGGACTCCAAGGCCATGGTGAACGAAATAGAAGACATGGGCCGGCTACTCGCTCTTATTCATTCGCAGCGCTTCAAGAAGGTTCTCCTCTTCGACAACGCCGCACCCCATCGGGAACAAGTAACCACGGACAAGCTTGCCCAGCTGGGCTACGTTCACGTGCTTCACCCACCTATTCGCCGGACATCTCTCCGTGCGACCACCACCACTTCTTGGGCCTACGGGACTTCCTGGTCTTTTACCCCTCCCCCCCCCCCCCCCTAATAATTGAGGGGTGGGGATTCTCCTTACATGACTCGCTCCCCCCGTTCAGACAAACACTTCAAACCCTTCCCTTGTTATGGATAACACAGATACTGATTTGGAAGAGCATACTATGAGTTGCTCATTGCAGCACTGAATATGAGCTAAGTTAACTCGACAACATCAGCTTGAATGCATGGCTTATTCCACGTAGATTGTCAAGCGCTGGCCTTTATCATCACACGCCTCGGTGAAGCTGATGAATGAATAAAACATGATGCTTTGGGTGAGGCGACATTCGGTGCTGCATCTGGCTGTTTGAACATATGTGTTACAATTATTCCACTGAAGCCCCACATGTTCTGTGGCCTGACAAACTCTGCTGTTTCACTCGCTCCTGAGACCAATATAGCAGAGGTAGAAGCTATGTCCGTTGCTGACCAGAAACCGATCAGGAAAGCTTTGGTTCTTCGTCATAATTTTTGCACTCCAGTGTCAATGAAAAACTTGTTGCAGGTTCCATTGTGCGCTGAACTCTTTTTTGAAGCTTGAGCACTTTTTAACATTTCACTCACCCAAGCCTTAACTTCCACTTCAGCTTTGCGATGATTTTTTCCGGTCCTGAAGGCACGGCTCTTCGCAGTGAGAGAAGCTAAAGTGACGGGCACTTCGCGGCGTGTAGAGGGCATGACCTGCCTCCACAAGGTGGTAAACAGGTACAGCGACGCGAGGGCAATGTTTTGAAGCGCTTGATTTATCCAAACCCTCTCTTGCCCAGTCGTGTCGAAGTGACTTAAGTATGTATGTAGCCATCAAGACATCCCGAAAAGGAACTAAACCTTTATTCTAATGAGGACCAGCGCCGAATTGGCGGTGACTAAATGACTGATGATAACATTCCTCGACTTAACCAGTGATTATACTAAATGAACAGGTACAACGTTCTTTCCCTCTCGGTGCGTCAATAGCGTCAGGCACGCCCAGTCATGATCTATGGCAGCTTGTGCTGCGCGCTTAACCAGGGGTGTGCGAAATGAAATCGAAATTCCGTAAATCGTAAATCGTGTTTACGACAAAACCGTCGTAAATCCTAAATTGTAGCAAGACTGGAGATGCAAAAATGGTCTCAGAGAAAACGACCCGTGCATTGCGCCCCCATGCTACAAGAGACGTTTTCGTGCTTCATAGCAAACAAATATGTACCTTCGACCCTTTTCAATATATGAGTTTTCCAAAAGCATGATAAGTGACCACGGAATGCTTAGCACATCACAAAAAGGTTCTCTGACGTGTAATTTCACATTTTTATCCTGAAATTCGACTATCCTCTATTTTCGACAGCATGGCTAGTAGCGCCAAGTGTGCGCCAAGTGATACTCGAGTAATTCAGCACCGCTGAATTACGCGAGTACCACTCGTTGTGAGCTCGATGTCAGGGCTCATCTTCTGATACAAATTAAAGGACAAGTGCTGCAAAAAGCGTAAAACCTGACGACACTTGGCGTTACTAGCCATGCTGAGCCAAAATTAAAGGAAGTCCGCACGAAGAAAATGAAAAATCGGTAATATTCAATGTTCTCGACAGCAAAAAGTTGTGGTACTAAGAAGTGCTGTCAAAAGATCCACTGCAGTCTATACTGCTCTAGAAATACAGAGTGTCCTAGAAAATGTTGTCACTGCCTTATAGCTCATTTTAAAAAAGCAGAAATACGAAATTCTTCTTATGTCTGCCTACAATACGTTGAACCATAAAAGGCTTTGATGAAAAACTAGAACTTCACCAGATTGAAAAGCCGCCTCGGACCTTGAACTGCGGTATAGAATCATGAATTATTAACGATCTAAGAAGTAGACTTGTACCCCTTCAATCTAATAGACACATCTGATGCAAGCTAAACGCGAGTTCTTGGCTGATCGTAGAATGTCACCTTCCAATCGCAACTAAATTTTGAGGCGTATCAGAGCTTCCTTTTTTTGCTCTCGCTAGAAAATTTCCGCATTTTTACGGATTTATCACAACGTACCGTTGATACCGTGATCGTTGATTAGAGATACAACATGCAATTCTCACTTTCCTACATTTGACTTTGGTGGTACTTGCATGCCATTTTGGCCTGCGTAATGCATTTTCTCGGACCACTCGAACATACGTTAGTCCCTTATGCGTTGTAGGCAAATCTGGCATCAAATGACCTAGAGATGGTTGAAGGAGACCTTTGTTGAACCGGCCATCGCCGTAAATCGTAAAATCGTAAATCGTAATTACGCACACCCATGATGCGCAACAATTATCAACCCCTATGACACCCCAGACGAGCTGTGCCTCGGAGGCGCATTCGGTAGAAGTGCTGCCTCATAGAAGCACGCCGGTGGGCCTTTAATTTCGAGTCGGCGCACTGCCAACTTTTGCACATATTGGCTTGTTGTTATTATGCTTTCTCATGATCGCATGAGTCAATTTTAGACCATCAATGCTTACATCAAACCAAGGCTGCATATTTGCGCCTTCATATGTGCTAGTTTTTCAACGACCATATCACCCTGCATCATATCATTTCCCTGGAAATGAAAAGCCTTAATGCACATCCTTTGGTCCGGCCCAAAGGGGGGGGGGGCAACAGTTTCAGGTGAGAATATTATGAACCCGCGCCACATCGGTACATAAGTGTACTAAAAATGTCGTTTTCACCTGAACGTGTTGTCCGCCGACCACTTTTCACCTTCATGCCGGATTAAGGGAAATGTAAAAAGACTTTTCATTTCCAGAGAAATAATATGGTGCATAGATCGTTGAAAAACTAACAGATATGAAGACAGTCTTGGCTTGTTGTAAGCATTGATGGTCTAGAATTGATTCCTGTGATTATGAGAAAGCGTAATACTAACGGGCTAATATGTGCAAAAATATTGGCAGTGCGCCGACTCGAACTCAAAATCGCAGCGGTGTGCTCCTATGAGGCAGCACTGCTACCGACTGTGCTACCAGGGCACATCCATCGAAGTGTCACAGAGGTTGATGATTGTTGCGCATACATCACTTCACTGTGTTTTTATATCACTTTTTTCGGTCTTAAAAAAAGCGTTCAGCAAAAGCTAACTGTAAATCTGGACTCCGCTCAAACGGGGCCCTACATCCGGTCAAAATAGCATTACAAAAGCTACCATGAGTTGGGAAGCTTTCCTTATTAGGAAAGCCATTCTTATATCTGTATAAAGGTCCGTGCAATATATTGCCGATTTCTTGACAGATTGGATTAGAACAAATAAGAATGATTTTTCCAGCAAACCATACAAAGGAAAGCTGCAACGATGTGCAGACAGATCTTTCTTTGTTACTGTTTATCAGGCTTTTAGTCATACCCTTTTTGTCACCGATTTTAGTCTTTTATTTTCTTAGTTGCTTCTAGTAATTCTTCCCTCTCCCCTATCTTCTTCACCAGCGTGATCTTTACCAGAGATAAGCTTAACATTTCTGCAACCATCCTTGAAATACATAGCATTGCTACAAGGTCTTCAACGCACTTCCTTACCCTACTTCTCCTATGTATAAGCCGAAGAGAGCAGAGGCAGTCGGCTTACGTCTCCTCACTTCCAACATTCAGCGCCGTTTTTATGCCCAGCAGTCGTCTCATTGAACAAGGCAGCTTCGGCCAGACACTCCACTTTGTTTCAACGGTTTCCTCTCTCGATCGCCATTCAGAACCACGAATTAGAAAGCCATGTGTGGATTATGTGTCGATGCCTGTTTGCGTAGTTAGCCGGCGGCCAGTTTTGCCCGCAGCCCCACCTCCCGATAGAGGTGAGGCACTGGGAACGGTATGGGGCCCACCCACAACGAGTTGCTCTCGCTGGGGTGGTCAGGCAGGCAGCGGTCGTTCGGCCAAATCGGATAGTCGAGGAAATCGCCTTCATCTGCTGTTGGCAGGTAGAGGCACTGGGACAGCGAAGCGTTACTGGTGAAGCAGCCTGACTCGCTGAGCTTCCGGTTCGCCGACGGA
The DNA here is from genome assembly GCA_947359475.1 of Heligmosomoides polygyrus bakeri. Taxonomy (NCBI): domain Eukaryota; kingdom Metazoa; phylum Nematoda; class Chromadorea; order Rhabditida; family Heligmosomidae; genus Heligmosomoides; species Heligmosomoides polygyrus. The sequence continues at coordinate 67,810,627 of OX375870.1, forward strand.
GCGCATGATCGTTGCGCATCCGTCACTGCGGTCGGTGACGATCGGGATGACGTGCGTCGTGCGCGGCACATCCACTCCGCGTCGCTGGCGCGCGAAGCGGCGGCGGCAGCTGTGACAGATGAGGCAGAGGAGCTGGACGACATCCGCGAACTCAAACAATCCCCTCGAATCAGATGTGATCGTCGGGATGCGGATCGATTCGACATGGATATATCGCGAAATAGTGCTGTGCAAACAGACACGCCAATCACTGTCAGCCGACCGAGCAGACATAACCAGCTGTGAGTGCGCCGGATGAACATGCTGCTGCCGCCGCCGCCGCTGCTACTGCTGCTTCTCGTGCTGCCGCTGCTGATATCGCCCGCACTCGTCTCAAGCACCGTCGGCCGTCCCGGCGACGGCGAACTCCTCGAGGCTTGAAGATACGTTCGAGCACTTTCGATAAGCTCCACACGTGCCTCAGCCTCTTCCGTGAGTGTGTATCTAGAGAGTGCCCTCACGGCCACACTTCTGCTCGAACAAAGCGGGAGGCCCTCCGAGGCGGCTCGAGGCCGCCCCCAGTCTCCGCCGAGCTGTTTCCGTCTTGCGACCTGCGCTACAAAAGAGCGCGCAATACGCCTCGCGTGCTAGCTCTTCAAGTGCTGCTCCGACTTCTCCTGTGGGCTAGTGCTCTACATGGGTAACGATCCACTTCTGCGCGTCATTAGCACACTGTATGAGCACTTCGGCCTTGCTCGTTCTTCGAGTGTATTCTTGAGATCGCCTCGGTCCACTGCGTGCAGCCCAAAGGTTCCGTGCAATACAGAGCTAATTACTGGAATCACTTGGAACACAGCAAAGGAATATTTGGCTTTATAATCACTGACGATCACTACAGTGACAATATACACCTTTTTACGTGGAGTTTGTAGTTTTTTTTTTAACAAGACACACATCTAGTACAAGAGATGCTCATATCGCCGCAGAGTTGAAGTCTTCGGTTGCGCCTGTGATATGTGATATATTTGTACTTCCCAGGGCACTACCTCTTCGAGGGCAGAAATCCTCCCGATTTCATCTGTTGGCAATACGTCGGTAATTTTTAACATAATCCAGTGGTATCTATACATATTCTGTAATAGAAAATAACGCTATAGTTGTCCATTCAAAAATCACTCCGACAAGATAATAGTCTAACTGGCTAATCTATGAGAGTTTAATTGCTTTCTAGGAAAGAAGAGTAATTTCCATTCGAAGTTTCTTCGATCAAATTTATTGATTAGGTGGAGTAGTGGACTAGTACCTTTCAGAGAACGAACAGTAGTAGCACTCTCAAATATTGAGAAATTTATCTCATTTTCAACACACTAGATTTAGCTTCTAAATGGTATTATTGCTGCAGCTAATGACTCCTGGTGACCACTTGGCGATAATTGTGTAGAGAATCTGATTTTGTTCCATTTCTAAGCATTCTAGCATAGTGCAGTAAAAGTTATGCCCAACAATCTACTGTTCTTTGGCAGTAAGGAGGGCATCGAAATGGCGGGTCTCTGCAACTATTAGCACTAATGTGCTTAAACGTCGTGTTGATGGAGCAGTGGCAGAGGCACGAATCGATTGATTTGCGCAAGTTCAGTTCTGCGTCCGACACACCTGAACTATTTGTCTACTTATCAGGCACTACATTGACCCAATCGCATTCGGAACTCCTTCGCGACATCAGGTATCCGTAAAATGCATGGCTTATCCCAAAAGTGATTGCTGACGCAAAAAAGTTGTCGCTGTGAGATGAGACGCATTGTCCTCGCTCCACTGTTAGGATATTTTGGGCTACTGATATCCTGCACATTCTTACGTCACCATTCGAAGACTTCTGGCACTTCTTGACAACTTCTGTGCAGGCACTGCTTTTTGCTGTCCGATTTCGCCAGTTCCTCTGCTCCTCTGAGTTGGCACCATACTTCGCTTTCAGTTCACTTTTGAAACAGCCGCTGTTGCGGTATAACGAAGGCATTCCAGCGACAACACTATCATCGGCTAATTAGTGCTGTATTGATCGCAGCGATTATTTGCTCATTTTGGCTTGTCGTGTGTGCTCACACTCACGGTGCAACAACGTGGTGGATGATTTACCGTGTTCTACTCCTCCGCTCTCGACCCCTTTTTGCTCTCCCTTTTCTCAATTGAAACGACAGTCGCAGTTCCAGGCTGTTGTCCTTTCTGCTTCTTAAAGCATGTCGAAATTTCGGCGATTTCTTTGTCGGTCGTTGCGCAGACAACCACTTTGCCTCAGCTTTTTTATTCGATGTGGTTGGCAGAAGAACACTATTTTAACATGAAGCCAATACATGACTATCCTAGGTGATTTTTAGTTGCTTAGCTTTTAAAACTATGGCGTTTCAAAACAAAAACAGGCTGAGAAACCGCAAGCTTAGTCGAAATGTTTTCCATTATTGATAATAAGTGTTGAAATTGCTTGATGTATATCTATCAAGAAGTAGTAAACGGTGCGAGATTCTTGAGATATTCCTTACATATTCGTGTTGTTAGATATTGCTTTTTCCTTGCATTATCGCTCGAAATTAATTTGAAATTAAACCCTGAATTTTTCTTTCACCATTGATTACTTTGGTTTTTGCCTCGCTTCTAATTCCTATTGCTTTACCTTTCATAGAGATCGTACTAAACGGATCTAGTGTTTAAGGTCATCCGTTAGATTTGATTCCGTATTTACTACTACAAAACCGCAAGAGGCCTAAGCGATTTTAATCGCAAGATTTGTGACTAAATGAATATTAGCCAAATTGAGAGAATCTAGATCCATGACGGAACCAAACCAAACGATATCCATGGCTATCTTGAGTTCATGTCTAAGTTTTTTCCAGCTATATGTAATTATTAGAAAGGGATTGGGAAATAATCTCAAACCTCAAGGCAGAAGGAAATTAACTTAAGGTCGAAGAGGGAAAGGGCTCATTAATAACCAATTAGCTTGAGGTGAGCCACGCATTTGACATTCGCGTAATAACTTGTGGCGGCGAGTCCTTAGAGGCGTCAGAGTTGAAGCTATGTAAACGCTCCTGTCCATCTCTGTTAGCAGTCTTCCAAATCCTGCAGTACTTACTAGCTAGGATGGGTCTTGATGCGGAATAGAGCAGACCTATACCGCGTTCTTCTGAATGTGCTACGATACTCCCTTTTCTTGCCACCTCTTCAAGTTGTTAGCGTACTGATTTTAAAATATTTTCATTTCCACCTGATAAGCTGTGCGTACGAACTGATAGAGTACTTGTTTGCGCTATCTTGCACTACATGGTAGGTCAATGCGTTTCTCCAAGAGTGCGATTTTTTGAAGTTCATCACTTCTGAGAAGCAGGATTAGCATTCTGATTGACGGCTGATAACGCACGATGTGCAGAATTTTCGTAGAATTCATTCGTCTAGCGTCGATTATGTTGTGGGCTTCCATTAGGAAACTTGACGACGGCTCGGCTTGTCACCTCACACCTATCAATTACACACACGCACACCTCAGTGTTCAAACGCATTGCCATCGTACGAATGCACGAGAACAGTCGAGTAACCGGGATTTGATGCGATTCACGAGGGACTTTCTCTACAAGCGTCCATTTATTTATTTATTTATTTACAACGGCGTACAAGCATGCAACAAACCAACCACTGGGAACGAAAGGACACTGGTGACAAATACGATGAACTAGGAAACGGCAAATTACTACGTAACCATTTCGTTTAAAAAACGCAGCACGAGTGCAGCTTTAGACCCTCAAGATGGATTTTGTCGCTTCAAAAAATCGCGCTCTTGGAGAAACGCATTGACCTTATGGTGGAGTGATGCGCTGTGCAGAGCTCATTTACAGCATGTGCTACTACTTTCCAGGCATCCCTTTAAAGTGCATGATCACGTTGCGTCGCTCGCCTACATTCCAGTGGCGAAGCAGTTCAACACTGGATTATTCATTCTACTGTGGTCAAAAGGTGGCAGAATGAAGATTTGGTATTAACTTTTGGAGCATAAACACAGTCTTCCACCGGTGCAGCCATGTACACACTTAAACCTTTGTACGTAATTTTATTAAGCAGTACTGAAGAGAATAAGAATTAAATACGATAGTCCACGGTCAACTAAGAGGTCCTTGTACTTCACCTAGCTTCCTCTAATTCTGATTTCGACATAACTTCATTCATCCTCTACAGCGACATTTTCTTTTGTCTGTGGTTAACTTTTTATCATAACAAGGCTGTCGCTGTCGGTGAAAAGTCTAACGGAATTGCAAGAAAAGGTTCAGAGGTTCCGTAAAACGATTGTAGTGCATATCTAGAAATCTAGAGCTTAAAGTTCACTCTAGCGGGATCTGATATTCACTCTTTACGCTCTAGAATTACTCATTGTGTCGGCAGACTATCGATCTAGCCAGGCATTTCACGTGTCCACATTTCGATGAAAATTTACAATATTTTCATGATTTCTGCGTCTTCTCATCCACGGAATTCGATTGAGGCAACCCTGTTGGCAGAGAAGCAGTGGAATAAGGTAACAGAAGCGCCGGCTTTTCGGGATTTCCCGCCCAGGCCAACCAAACCGTCCCTACCACTGGGATCGGTGAATTGGTACCAGACTCAAGAGCACAACAAGAAGAATTAAGGACTGCAATGATTTATCGGTTGGACAGCGCACGACATTGTAGTACAGAAGCGATATGCGCATTCACTTTGCCTTCCTGCAGAAGTAGAAGGGGTGGCGCATCTCAAACTAACGGCAAGCTTTGTTCTTCAACCTTATCCTTTAATGGTCTGTTGGCAGGGCCGGTAGTGCAGAAAGCTGAATGTTATCAAGAACGCTGCTTGCCTCTAGGGTGAAGTATACGAAAACTGTGAGAATTACAATGACAGAACCGTGGAATAGGGTGTTATACGCAGAATCGATGCCCTGGATTCAACTGCGAAAACTGCGAGAGCAGAAATGGCGGAGCTGTTAGGAGCATAGATAAAATGAAATTCAGCGAGGTACACAGCGCCGACTTGAGCCACACTTCTCTCCCTGCTCCTATTGACGAAACACCGACGACCAACGCAGAGCACAAAGCACTGGCCTCGGCCTTTATTCAGTGAGGGTGATCGTCTTTAATAAGGAAGGTGCGCGTGCGGAATGGCATTTTACTATTCTCTGTGGTTTCTTTATATGTCTCACATTAGCACAGTGTCAGGGTTGAAGGGCAAAGTCCTTCATTAATTAATTTCCTGCTGGATGCATGACATACTCTATTTTTACGGGATATCGATGAAGTAAATTGGATGCATATTTGGCCAATACGATAAATTGTGGTGGCCTGCCGGTGTACACATCAATGCATTATCCACTCAACCGTTTCGAAGATTTTTCGACCCCTATAGGGCGGGAAATTGCTTTGCCTGGACGAGATCCGAACCACTAGTCGACTCCGGAGCTGAACGGCTTGACTTGCGTAGTGGTAAGAATGCGTGAATGGCCTACAGTCTGCGTCGTCCCGTGGGATGCCTCTCGGTTAGGATCAGCTGCTGCGGTGCTGCACTCCACACTGCAGGAATCCGTGGTGTGTCGTCTCCAAGTGCTACGAACGCGCCTCCACGTGACGAAAACCTTCGCATCCTCTCGGCGTGCCGATGCGCGCGGCTGTCTGCCCGGCCTGCGGTGCCGTCGCTCGCTCGCGCGCGCTCCGCATCACTAGTGTAATGCGACGATTTTTCGGATGAAAGAAACATCTGATGCACGTAGTCCCTCGCCACCAACCAGCAGTCTCCGGGCAGTAGGAACTGTGCTGCTGCAGTAAAAATCCGCCGGTATGCAGAAGCAAAAGGTGATGCTACGTGCGGGCGGGTAGCACGTTCGGATGAACGCCAACCCTGAGGTACAGTAGGGATGAGGGCTAGTGGCTGATCGGTTAAAAAAGCGATGTGTACCGCTACCTACGAGGGAAATCCGTTGCCCAGTCCTTTTTTCTGCTCTACATTTATGAACTTGCCCTTGCTTTTGTTGTTTTGTTCTGACGTTTTATTATCAACACGTGTGCATGTGCATGTAAAAAATGTTTAAATGGTTCGGGTTCTGCCCAATCCAACCAGCCCTTTCATCCATACGATGTCTGAGAATTGCTGCCGATGTGGTTGATAAGCGCCCACCTCTATGTTCTCCCTACGCATAAGTTGTGGAACTGTGTGCCGTAAACGACGGTATATGGCTAGTTATACTCATTCATTTCTTCAGGCGCTATAGTACAGCAGTGGGGTTCTCATCATTCCTTCTCGTCCCTAAATAGCAGGTGGTGAGCAGAGCTTTCGCAGCGACATGGGAAGAGCCCAGGCGAGGGTTTCTTAAGCCCCTCTCTATGTAGACCAGACGTTTATTTCCATATTTGGCTAGCATGTCCCATACGGCGACTCTCGTAAGTCATAGTGTAAACACGAAACGTTCCCCGGCGATTCCAGAAGGTGTAACTCTTCCTGGGATGGGAGAGCTGTGGCTTCGCAGGCTTATCTCCATATCTTCCTTTGCTTCGCTTCTAAATCACCTAACTAGTGTTTCCTTCCTGTTAGAAGCTCCGATGTCAGTCCAAAATTACTGACTGACAAGTAATGTTTCAGCTATTTGTAAAGTTATGCATAACAAATAGGAATATATGAGTACTTTATACAGTGACCGGTGGCTAGAGCTCAAATATATATTTAAAAACAAGAACGGCTATGTAAAGAAGAAGACACCTTTTGCATTCATAATTCAACACGTGCGCTCCAAACATTTTGAACCATTTTGGTTACCAACATGCACAACTTTTGACTACATTCCTCATTGCAGACGCTTCAACAAGACGACGGAAATTTGTGCAGAGATCTCTTCCATCTAGTCAGATGTTCTAATCGGACCTCTGAAGGAAGCTCTCGAAGTCGTTTCGCTTGACATTCCCGGATGTATGTGCAACCACTTACCTGCCTTAAAAAAGGATTTGGCATGGATTCGTTGGATTGAATCAGTACTTTGACTCGCCTGTCTGTTGAAGCAGTGCTTGTCATTTGACTACAGAACAGAACGAACGCTGGACGTGTTAATGACCACGAACGGTTTGAGAACTCTACGCAGACCTCTGTAGAAGGTGAAAATATATAGAAAGTGCCTACATGCCACTGCCTGATTGCCACTTAAGAGCCAAACCACAAGTTCATTCTTAGATCCTTTGTGTCTTACCGTAGTTGCGAATGAGTTTCTGACTACATAATAAATAGAGTCGCTTACCAGATAGAATCAGTGCTAAGCCCCTTGCATTGGTCGTCAATAGAGTCCATGGCACGTAATGTTACTTTTTATGCGTCCTGTCGTTTGACTTCTGGCACCGGGTCGCATATGAAAAAAGAGAACCTTTCCCCTCTTCTGGGAAGGAACTTATTGTTTCGTCCTTACCACCACATTTGGAGTCTGTGGAACATCTCAAAACTGTTGAGATTCTTTCTACATAGAGATGGATAGCATGGGGCACCTCAGACAAACACACTGTAGAGAATATCACTGGATCTTTGACGGAAGTTTGGGAGAATTTCGTACTTTCTACATCCAAGCAGCGCTTTTCTGGTTCCTTGACAATAGCTCTCCACGCTCCAGAAGACGAGGACGCCTTGAAATAGCTTCGTCTCGGATAACTCTAAAAATTTCTAACTGCATATAAGTGGAATAAGCTGCCAGCTCTGTAGTGAGTGGTAAGGGGATAACACACAAGAACTAGAGCTCACTTCTGGAAAGGACGGAAGATGCGTGCGAGATAAACCCAAAATGTGGGCAACGGACGACGTGATAAAAGTGCGTGCGGACCACCTTCGGATCTAGATTGAACTTCTGAGCCGAAGAGCTCCACGTCACTGCACTTCCAGTGCTGACGACGCGTCAGAAGGGCTCATCTGAGACCTTTCGTTTTGTCCTGCATTATGTCCATACGGCGGGCGACGTCCATTTGTCCGTCGGAGTGCGCCGCTTCGTCGTCGTCGGCGAGCGCGATCGGGCGCTGACGGGCGCCCCGATGCTGCGACAGTTGCCCGAGCGGCTGTCAGCCGGGTGTTGACTCTCTAGACCTCCTCCCACTCTCTTCTCATCTTATCTCATCGCAGAAGTGTGCTGCTGGCTCCCTTTGAGCGCTTTCACAGTGCTCAGTAACGCTTCGGCCCATCGGATCTGGAGCACTTTGCTTAGTGAACTTCCGCTTTCTCTGGGGCGCTAAGCGTCTTCAGCGGTTCTTATTCGTTCTTCCCAATTTGATGGACGACAGTCCTCTAAACTCGCACGAAATGTAAGTAGTCGTAGTGCGAAAACTTCATTTTTGGCCAGCACAGCTTTCAAACTGTATCTTCCTTCGCGTGCCGCCATATTTTTTCCCAAGGAGCGAAAAATGTCAACCAAGATCTCCCGCTGCCTCCTACCGAGCATCTTCGGTCTTTCTCAGATTGTCCTCCTTGAATTACTAGGGTGAAGTAAACCAGCCGACCCCCTGACAGCTCTGTACTGTGATCGCATCGCTTTCTAGCTCTCGCAATTGTTGTAATACCGCCGCAGGGCTGAACTTGTGGCTCACATGTTCAGGCCCAACGCTGCAGCCGGCTTGAATGAAGCACTGCTGCTCCAAGTGCTTTGCGTGGATACTTTGAGCGTTACCTCTTGCAACTTTGCTTCCAACAAGCTGCTACCTAGTTTACAACCAACTATATAATTCCTCCTCAACACGTAGCTCAGTTCTACCTCTGATAAGTTCCTTTTTTCGAAAACCATATACTTTGATTTTTTCTCGAAAATCAAGTTTTGACGTAGCGCTGATAAGGTGTAAATGTTCTTCTTTTCTTAAACAAATAGATAAGAAATAAAAGTTTTCCCTTGAGTGAATAGAGGAGACGAAATCATTTCTAATGCTATTGAATAACTACTTTTGAGTTGTTGAGGGCATGACCATTCCAACGAAGGCTTCGAGATTTTGAAAATGGGGGTGTGGCTAGTGTTGTGGTCTTTTCATAGATGGGGCTTGACTAAGCGTTCTCTGGTTGAATCTTTTCCTAAAATCTTATTTCACGAATTATTAGTGGACTATATAATACTATTCAATGGTATCGAAAAGTGGTAAAATTCAGGAGCTTTGCAGGTCGCTAACCTGCACGTATGCCCTTACAATAACCTTTCACTGATGCTACATATGCGACCGCTGTAATCTGAGTAATACAAGCTGGCGAGCGAGGTCGCAGTATAGCAAATCTTCTGCTGAAACTAGCAACTTTTTCAATGTTTTTTTTTCAAATGTTTTTAACCTTTCGTGCGGTAAAAATTGAAATTGTGTATGTAGGTTTGCTCTGTCAATGAATAACAAAAGCAGTAGAAATCCTCACAAAATACAAAGAAATTTCAAACTTAAAAATTCTTAAGCATAGTTTATTTTCTAAGGATTGAGATGCAGTGAAGCACTCAAAAAGTTTTTGTCTTTTTCATCGCTGGTAGAGTGTTTAAAAGGTCACAATTTCGAATTTGTTTTACAGAGTAGAACAACTAGTGCTTTTCTTCCTTCATGGTGCATGTATGGGCAGTAACAATATGACTTCTTGACTAACGTTCTAGCGACTTCACATTTTTACGCATCTTAAATTTCGTTCTCTTTATTTCTGCTCCTATATTTTGAGTCTCCGTTTTTTTTTTTGCTCTCGGAAGATTGGTTTATTCGTGATGCGGCTTTGCGTCTAATTTCTACTGCCTGCGGTACGGCTTTCTTCGAATCCGTTTCGTATACCTCTGAATGTATCTCCCACTCTACCCTTGGGTACAATTGATTTTTGCGATACTTTACATTTATTGTCTGCCGAGCAGCACCTGTTGAGTGAAACCTTTCTACATATGCCAACCTCGTCTGGCTGATCTGCTCTCGTTCCGCCGCTTTGTCGTCTGTCCACAGTAAGATAGTTAACAGCAGCTCTTTACAGGTTATCGTAACTCCCTGCGGGACGTTTGTGTGCGTGTGTGTGTGCAGTGTGCAGTGTTTGTTTCGTCTCAGAAATAGGTGAGTCCTCCTCATCCGCTATTCATTGATGGAAATCCCATGAATTTCAAGAAGGTCGCCTTCCTTCCGGGACGTCGTCATCGATATGACTGATTTCAGCTATGCTTCCGTCCTCGGTGTATGGTCAGTTGAGCGACCCGCTGGTTCAAGCAGCCGCGGCAGCGCTCGCGTCCGCCGGAACAGATTCAGTCATAGGTAGGTTCGCCGCGGGGCACCGGACAGCGGCGGCCACCTAGGCTCGCCCGGCGGCTCGTTCTCGCCCTCGGTCCCCCGACCCGGTTCCACTCTCGCCATGTGTGTGTGTGTTTGTATGGAGAGACCGAGACCCGGTTCAGCACTCATTTCGAGCCCCACGTTCACATGCACACACACGACCCAGCTCGCGCCGCCACCGCTTTTTAGGCACCGCGCGCGCAAGGCGAACCTCTTCAGGATACGCAGTGTAGGGATGCCCAGAAGAAGATCGCTTACTGCGGCTTGCGAAACTCAGGCTCAAGTGCGGCAATTTGGGGGCTGCTCGGTGACAAAGCCCGCGGAGGTCAGTGCGTGTCACGCCTTAGTCACAGTCCGAGTTGTCCACACCTTCAAGACTACCTGTGTCAAACAGACTCACATCACCAAACGTAGTCTTTTGTGCAGCTTTAGCCATGTCAAATTAAGCGTTTCTGACGTTGTTTGGCTGGGCAGCTTAGTGAATTACGCCATTCCTAGCAGTACTATTATCTTAGCCACCCTCAAATATGACCCCGTTTTGAAACTACTTAAAGTCCAAGTCAAACTGCCGTGTAGCGTTTACTGAATGAAAATGTCGGACCTATTTTTTGTTGTAACTTTTTACATCATTATTTGTCTGACAACTTGTCTGACAGTGAGCAACAACTTTCAAGCTGAAACAACCAATTCCCATTTTGGTCGTGCTGATACTGCAGTGATGATGCAATCAAGATATGGAAAAAACAATCAGCATAAAATAAGTCAGGTAATTCAGATGGGCACTTTTGGTTTAACTGGGTCTTGCTTCTTTGGTGACTGGTCGTTTTCAGTGAAGCATTGGTTTTGTAACAAATTGTGCCACTCAGTAGTCCAGAACTAGATTGTTGGGTGGAGTAATTCCCAGGTTCGACGAAATGCGCAGGGATAAAGCAAGAAGATGGAGAAAACAGCCTTCCCTTTAGATTCGTACCCACCTTTTCGCATTAGATAACGAACGGCATTCAAATGGCAACTTGATCTGGTCGCGAACCAGCGCCCTTGGCTCAAGTGGGGTCGCTACCGACCAACAGGCAAAATATCCGAGGAAGTCGGCCTAACCTGGACACAATGTCAGACACACTAGACCCGTTAGCCTCTGCTGCCAGTACCCACACAACTGTTTTTATATTCTGAACTAGACCTATGCGCTAAAATCTGTTAACATTTCAGGAAGTCGCGACACGATGTTCACAAAAATCTTCGTGGGTGGTTTGCCGTACCACACGAGTGACAAAACGTTACATGAATATTTTGAACAATTCGGTGATATTGAAGAGGCTGTCGTCATCACAGACCGTCAGACGCAGAAGAGCAGAGGATATGGCTTCGTGAGTCACTTCTTCTCATCGGCTCTGTCATCATCAGCGCGAGAATCATGCAGTGATACTAACCATATACATCCAATTATTTACCAGGGCACACTACTGGGAAGTGGAATCCTGCTGACTTTTTGGCTCAGTAAACTCCTGCAATTTTGGAAGCATCAGGCACCGGGAATCATGTAATCAGTAAACAGTTCAATAAAACTGTGAGCTATGTACTATGGGACAGACCTTACCACGCCAAACCTTCTTTAAGACGGAATAAATGACCCACCGCTGAACCACGAGTATTGGCACAACGCTGATAAACAACGAGACTAACCATGCTGAGCTTACAAGAAGAAAGAAGCCGTAGACACTTTTTTGCAGGAAAATTTTGAGTAAGCGCTTCTCTGGAAACGCTGTGGTTTAACTGACACGGTGAGCAGAAGGATCACAAAACCTCAAAAAGCTTTTGATACATTTTCTATGGAAAGCAAGGGGCGTTATGCATCGTGGTTCACCGGTAAGAGACGAACGCCGGACACCAACTAAACTATATTCTGTGGTGAAAGTTCGCAAATGTCTCGGTAGGAGGGAGCACTTCTCTCAGTCGGCTCTAGAATAACGCTCAGCATCAGAGCTGATTACTTACTATACAAAGACGACACAATAAATCAGTCTTTGAGCAGATAGCCCCTTATAATTTCCTAACCGCAAGACGAGATCCTGTGTTTGATCATCATTGCTCCTCTCCACTATATACAGAGGAGCAGATATGACCGAAACAAGTGCATAAGACTGCACTAGACTGCAACGAAACGACATTAGTGCGAATGTCTAGCTTTGTCCTCGACGTCGAAACACAGTGTGAGGCGTAAAGTCTGTGTAGTCCAATCACGTGCCTTCAGCCCTATATGCCAGCTCTGCACATACGGGATGTCCCGCCCTTCGTCGTGGTATTTATGACATGTAAGCGCGCCCAACTGCGTAAATCTGACCCAGGCAGTACATGCGGGGGTGTGCTACATAAGATCCATATGACCTTTGCCGAGTAGCAGTGGCGACTAGATCACCGTGAAGTGAATCATGTGGCAGTGTAACAATGGGATTCGCGACATGACTGTCTTCCTGATATCACATGTGCCGCTCTGAAGATGTTGTCTAGGTGACGATGAAGGATCGTGCGGCCGCCGAACGAGCTTGCAAGGATCCAAATCCAATCATCGACGGTCGAAAGGCGAACGTGAATCTGGCGTATCTTGGCGCAAAGCCACGTACCAATGTTCAGTTAGCCGGTGAGTAGTCCATCTTCACTTTAGCTACCTACCTGGAGGTGATTCGGTTGAAATTTTATGAGAAGGAACTCGAGAAAAAGGAAATTTCTAGAGGATCCAGCCTACTTTAGCGTCTCTCGGAGCAAAGCTCTTGCTTCAGCTCGTACTCCTTTCTGCTGCCACAGAACACTATCAAGTTTTGCTATGAACAGCTATTTCGAAATGGAATTTCTGTTCCAACTTTCTTGAAGCGTTATGTTGATCAGAGACCAGCCATAAGAAAGTGCTTCATACTTCTGTGACGAAGTATTCTTTACCTGAATTTCTACCTTGTAGTTGGGGAAAAAACCTTGCGGAATTACTTCTTACAATCCTTCGCGAAAAGAGCTGCTCATTTCACAACTAACGGCGCGACCTTTCTTTATTATACTTGCCTGTGAGGACCCGTGAATGAATTGGACCATTGCCCCTGTGATACTCATCAATATCCCATTCAATTTGTTTCTATGAATCTCCTCCAAATTCCAGTCGGTAGTGAAGCAACATCTGTAAAATACGGCAATAAACATCATGGATAACGTATGAGCAGTCGTGAAATGATGGTAACGGATAACCTCTTTATCTGAAAACAAGTTTCGACTCAATTCTGGAGCAGGAGTTTTATCCACAACCTGTCAACATAACCTTGTGATTCATTGTGAAATAGATATGTACTAATAGCTGAATATGTATGTAGTCCTAGATTCCTCGCTGAACTGAAATAATCCAGGTAGTGTAAAACCCTTAAATCGACCATGTGGAGTGTTTGGTAACGACGTCAAGTGCACTCTCGACAGAGAGTTTCCAAAACCAGAAGTCTGATGAAGACGGAGGCTAGTTGAAGTGCGTGAGCAAATAATCCGTTCGGATTTGACGAAGTTGAAGGGTTGTCGCAAAAATAAATCCAATGGAATCCCGCTTTGTACGTCGGCGAGCGTTTTTCGCTGGCCGCTTCGTGCTCTAAATCCATGTGTGGGTCGCGCCGCACACGCGGCTCTGATCCGAAACTCCGAAAAAACCGTTGAGCAGTCGAGGGAGAGAGAACGTGTGTATGGTGATGCTCAATCGGCCCAGAAGAAGCCCCTTTGTTTATATGGGAGCAGCGGCGACTTTGTGCAGACGCGAACGCAAGCTTCTCTGCATGCCGAACTTTTGACATGGTCAGAACCAAGGTTCGTGCCCAGAATCAGCTCGAGTTGAATGGAGAACCGCTACTGCAACGCGAAAAGGAATGCTACCCAAAAATAGCGAATTTTTTTCCACTGCGATTTGATGCTAAAAGGCAACGCTAAAATTTCAAACGAAGGGATAAACTGGATCTTGGCCTTTGTTGTTATACTTTGCGTTTTCAGTCTTCGAAAATTATGTTATTGCGCCTCGCAAATATTCCAAAAAGACACGTCAACATCGCTTTTCAGAAGTTTTCCGTATTTCTTCCTCAAGCAATATGAATCGAATTGCTACAATTCAGCGGTCGTTAAGTCCTTCATGCAATGTACTGATCTATAAAAAACCACATTTTGTGCTTCAATTGAGAAGCTGGGGAGAGTCAGTCACTGCTGTAACATAAACGGCAATTTCTGTAAGGGTGTCTGGCTGACAGCAAATAATCAGGGGACATTTTACGTCAACAGTATTCTATTTCTCCGCCATTTTTTTATACTTTATGCCACGGTAAACGTTGAAGTGAAGAAGTTTCAAACGCTTTATCGCACCATTAAGGAGAGCACCGGAAAGCGTACAAAGTACGAATCCCTAGTTCATTGATGATTTCGGGAGATGTTGGTTTCTACTTGGTCGATAAACTTCACAAAACATTGGTAGCTAAAGCTTTTCCAAATTGAGCGCAATATCGAAGCTGAATTTAGCCAAGATAATGACGTTTCCCAACCGCAGTTTCGCTCCTTTATTGCGAGACTAAAGTAAGCCAAAAATTCAAAATAGATGGTGTAAGTTCTGCTTATAAATGAACTTGAGATTATGAAAAATATGTTACGAAGCCACAGCTACGATAGCTTCCGATTTCCAAAACGATGAGCTGTTCTGTTTTCCGCCCACCGCCTACCGCGTACAGTTCATAATCCTTTGAGCGGTTCTGTCCAGGTTGTGCGCCTCATCTATCCCCATCTGACTGCATTGTTCATGAATAGCGTGTTCTGCTTTCCCGTTTGCTTGTCATCGTCTCTCGTTTCAGCGTTGGCGAATCAGGTTCAGCTGCCGCTACAGACGCAGCTTCAGGCGTTGTTCCCGACGCGCATTGGGTGAGTATTCTGAGAACGTGCTGGTTCCTTGAACAATCAGATCATCTACATCGCCATCATGCGGTGTCACTGGGATCAGGGCCGTATTCAATCAATATGTATCATCATTTTAGCTGTATGTCCGTTGGTTGAAGGAGTAATGAAACAGTAAAAAAGGTTAGGCGTGAGTGTGCGATTTGATTCCATATGCTGTGTGTGAGGTGGCGGTCGATCGGTTTTGGCGGGTCGAACAGGGTCAGAACGATCGATGGCGAATCGACTCATCGATATCAACGGTATCGATCGGGTTCGATTCGAAGTCCAGATCAGATCAGAGTGTGTCACAGGGTCAGATGAGTTCGTCACGCCGATCACCGTCTCCCCTCTTCTAGCTAGGTGATCGTGAGGTGCCAGGAGACGTTAGCCTAGAGTGATTTGATTTTGATTTCTTCTTGAATGGTTCATTGATTGGTTATTGACTTAGTCACATCATCACATCGTTAGAAGGCGGGCAACGCAAATTTCACGTACAGTTCATTTTTTGGGTTAGGCGCCTTCAGAAGGGCAATGAGTGGAGGTCGTTCTCGAGCGGTGCCGAACTGAGTCTTCATGTCTGGATGTCACATGACTCTGCAGCTTCTGCGCTCCCTCTTTCTATACCCTGCATCAATTTTGCTCAAAAATGGGGGTCATGCTGGGACAGTGCTCTGGGAGGGGTAAATGCAGAACGGCGTAACCACGTCCACTTTCAGCACAAAACACGGTCCATTTCAACAATTCGCAAGACTTTTTAAGAAACATTAAACTCAGTGCATAACGCTCACCAAAAGAGGAAGAATCTATGTTCTTATAATTACACTAATAGTACGTATTACCACTGCTTGCAACATCAAACATTGATTCTAGGATGTAGCGTATTTCTGTCCCACTCGTAGTTCAAAATTTCCAACTAGTTGAATCAAAAAATCTGCCGTGACCTTACCTATATTTTCGAATCTGCACAAGTATCATAACATGTGACATAGAAAATGAAAGTAGATTACCCTCGCGTTCCTAAATTACATTGAGCACGAGCTCAAAAATCGCTGCCCGTAGCCGTGCGCGTGCCGCCTGGCGTGGCAGCCTAACCCATTTGAAAAGTGGACTGTATGTTGGAATATCTCGTTGTCTCCTGCTTTTCATCCGTCTAGCTAGGCGTTTGTGATGAGGTGCGCACGCGTACGAAGACATCCGACACAACGAAACTCACCAAACCAACATCACCACCACCAAACCAAACCAATTTCTCTCAGTGCCAATTCTGTCCTCTTTCTTCGGCCCCCAACCATCGAATTTCCTCTAATTCTTTTCGCCACTAACATGCGATTTCGTGACGGCACGCATGTGCGTTTGGGGTGAAGCTGCGTGCGTTACCGTAACCGTGTGTCATATATCACTGACGTCGGTTGTGTTGCAGACTACCACAACTCTACTATCCGTCTGCTGGACTGGTGAATCCGTTGCTCGGAGCTGCGGCTCAAAGCCCCGGAGCGGTTGATTATACCGCTCTGGCAGCTGCTGTTGCCAACGGACAAGGAGCTGGAGCTTACGGTATCCCGCAGGCCGGGTCACGATTTCAGGGTGAGCTATTGAATTTACATCTACTCGTGAACGCCACGTTTTAAGCATTTGCCTAAACATGTATAGCATAAGCATTGATTTGCCGGTCATATGGTGCTAGCGCGACAGTGCATAACATAGGTATTGATCATTGCAGCACAATTACCGTTTTATCGTTTTATGATTGTACCAGTTTACTAGTACTTTGTTAGAGTATTAACGATCGTTCTTTTTTCATTTTGTCATACAGTTTCCAGTATTTTTCCAGCGTTTACTGCTTTAACAGCCTAAAGGATCGTATCTCTATGCTTAGCACATACTTCTTAATCGGTATGTTGAGGACGAACTCTGAACTTAGATTTCGTCGAAACAGCGACATGTTGGCGCCAAATTCAACATGTTATCCTTCTTAGACACAGTTAGTACTGCTTCGTGGACACCGCACAGGGGTCTAGAATACCCTGTTGTCTTTCACACCTAAGCTAGTTTAAGCAGGCTTATGAACTGGCATGCGTTCACTGTGCCGCGTTTGCTTTATTTAGCATGTACAACTATAAAAATGCAGCGAATATACACCGCTGTTTTCAAAGAAAAGTGCGATATCTCACGTTTTGGTGTTTTCGATGGACGTCCCATTCAGTTATACTATCAGACCTAGACCGAAATAAGGCTTCCTGCCATAGATTGCTAGGAACACAACCTCCCAAAGAAATCCACTGCAATGTACTCCACAGAGATTTCTCATCAACGATGCCAACGAAATTCGTTTGTCTTTAGCTGGTGAAGGCTATATTCTACTACCGTCTGGCATGGCTTGTAACACAGCCACTCATGAGCAAGACAACTCTTCAAAAATGTCCCGAGCCACCTATCAATACCTATGTAATTCACAGCTGCGCCAATCAGGTACCGAGCATGTTCTGAGCGCCTGCTCGTGTTTCGATCCTGTGCCGTCCGCAAAGCTCCGCAACATTTCAGTGCAAGCCGCTCAAGCCGCCGGTCTCGATCCGTACGCGTACGCGGCTGCCGCCGGCTACGGGATCATGCCCGGGACGTACCCGCTGCAGTCAGCACAGCTGGCGGCCGCACAACAGCAACTCGAACACCAGCGAGTCTAATCTTCGTCCCTTTCTCACCGTCCCTCTCAGATTCCTGCTCCTCTTCTCTCCTCCCGATAGTTTTCGTTCCTACAGTCTCCCTGACAAGAGCACAAAACCGCAATTCGCGTACACACAGCCCCTCTCCTCTTTGTTCTCTCTGAAGCAAATGGTCATTGAGCAATGACGTCATCGATTTCAAAAATCGTCGTCATTAGCGTCATTCGTTTTATTATACATCGTACTGTGTACTGGACGCAGTCTCTCAGAATCCGTATAAAAACTAGTCGTATGTGTTAGGTGTTGTCGTATGAATATGTACGTCTTCTATTCGTTTTGCGCGCGAGTATATTGTGTTTTGAACATGTTTTTCGTATTTGCGATTTGTCCGTTATTGAATATATGTCCACACAGCCTCAGTTGCCTGATTCAATGTGCCATCATGAAAGCAGAACGTCTTCATTGATTTGATTCTACATCCATATATCGAGCATTGAGTACCGTAACCTATAGCTCAGCAAGCATTGTTTTCTTTCGAAGGTCATTATGCGTCCAATCTCAAGAAATCAACACGACGTCGTCGTTGTAGTCCTCCACGTCGTCGTCCTGCTCCATCGATTACCGCTCTCTTCTCTCCCGTCGTTCGTTTGCCATTACTGTATTTCCACTTGTGGTGTCGTTCAAAATTGGAGGTCTTCTCAAGCCATAATGTAAATTGTCTCATGTGGACGATGCACAATAATAATAAATAATTGAAACAATGTGAAACGTCGTCTTGTAGTATAGAGAATACCATGCCAACGTGCAAAAATCGAAGCCGGTTTTGACTGGTTGAACATAGAAGCCTCCCACTGTCGTCAAAGTTTGAGTTGTTCTCGCGCAACTACCTGTTGAGCAGTGTTCTGTAGAGTAGCAGTTACTAGGTCGGACCCAAAGCTTCCATCGCTTCTTGTTTATCAATTGAAGCCACTGCTTGTAGATAAGCTCAATGAATCAGCAACCGAAAATTGTTCTCATGAACCATGCCTTTCACAATGCCAAGATGAAATACACATAATACAAAAAGGTTTCTTCGAAAGATTTGAATCTGACTAGAAAAATAAATTACGGGACTGTGACTTGCAATTTAATTACATAATGGAAGTGACAGGAAGTTTTGAATTCATATGAGATGTTCTGCCTCCTCTCGCTATAAAGTGTTAAGAGGACCGAAGAAAATCCGAATTATATCAGGGTCGCGTCCTAACCGGAGCTGACCTTTTCACAATCTCCTACTCGCAAATTTCTTTAAAAATCGCATACAACGTTTAAACAGTGTGACAAATATGTGTGAGAAATAACGAGTACCAGAGAAGTCTTTTTTGGAGTCCTTTGAATAGGGAAGCTTTCGATGCTGTGAGCACTATTCAGAGCATGGTAATCACAATTTGGTTTCACGAAGTAGAAATTTACAGTGTCATGTGCGTTACCTTTACCGTTACCGCGGATAAAGTACCACCGTATTTTAATTGCCGTGGCTTAATTGCCTTGGAAAATTGCCGTAGCTATCTCTTACCCATTGGAGCATATATTTAATGCTAGCTTTATGTTAGGTGAGGTTCCTGCTCGTTGGAGGATGTGTTTGCTATGCCGATACCCAAGAAATCCCCCTACAATCTTGTTACAAATTATCGCCCATAAGTATCACTTCACTCGGGCACGTGTAGCGCAGTCGGAGGAGGCGCGATTGTCGCGTGCACCCGATACCAGGTTCCTGGTTCGGATTTCCCGCCCAGGCCAACCAAGCCCTCCATCCCTCCGGGGTCGGTGAATTGGTACCAGACTTGTCTGGGAAGGATAAACGCTGACATGTTCATCGGCTGGCCACTGCAAGTCATTGTATGGCCAAGTACGCATTCATGTCGCCTCCACGACATCCCGTAGAAGTAGAATGCGCTGGTGCATCCCAGAAGGGATAGAGTTACGCCGTCCTTTATCCTTTATCCTTAAGTATCACTTCCGTTTTTGCAGGTTTTTGAAAGAAAACTCAACGATGCGCTCGCCAAGTATCTTGAGTCAAACTCTCTAATTCCCAAAAATCAGCACGGTTTTCGCAGCGTGGGTTAACGGAAACTTCTGCGTTAAATGGTTGGACAAAGGCGCTTGATCAAAAAAAAATAAACATAGACGTCACTTATTTTAAATTTATGAAAGCTTTTAATAAGGTTTCCCTAAATAAACTGATCTACCAACTGGCGAAAATCGGTGTTCATCCAAGGATAATTAAGTGGATAAAAAATTCATAAACGAACGGTCTTTTCAGCTTATAAAAAAAAATTAAGAAATAAAAAACAATCTATATAATAGATAAATAAAAAGTAAACAAAAAATATTTGAAATATATAAATATAAAAACAAAATTCAGGAAGTAAAGTAAACAAACAAGTGAAATTAAAATAAAAGTTTTTTTTGTGTGTTTTGTGTGTCTTTTCATTTGTAAAACTTGGTTGTTGGTACATAAAACACACTAATGTATTACTTTGTAATGTACTAACAACCAAGTTAATTAGTTACCCTCTTCACTGAAGAGCCTCGGGGTAACTAATTTTAAACATGTTTTGTATGAAGGTAGAGGCGAAACAAAGCATGTTTAAGGTTGTGGTTGTCGTTGTTCTCGTTGTTGTCTTTCGCTTGTGATCGTTGTGATATTGAGTTTATGTTGTTGAGGAAATTTAGATACAGCTATGCAACTTATTCTATCTAATTCTATTTGATTGTTGTGGCTTTGAATTTCAAACTGTTAAAGAGCTGTGAGATTTTGAATAATTTTGCATATCGATTTGTAACTAATCCTATTAGAATTAATGAGTCCTACTCCGAATCCATTCCAGTTACTAGTGGGGTCCCCCAAGGAGGTGTTCTCTCACCAGTTCTGTTTATCATTCACACTTCCATGATTCCCTCTCTGGTTGATGAGTATGGTGTCGCATGCAAAATGTTTGCTGAGGACATAAAAATATACAGAAGGATCGTTGGGAAGGAATACCACGCTGCTCTCCAGTCTGCAATAGATGCAGTTACGGACTGGTCAAGGATGTAGGAGCTTCCCTTATCCAGTGAAAAAAAACCAAAATGCTTCATCTTGCACAGCACTTCAACATGAACTCTTTTTGCCTTAGTGTGCAGCAACTCCATAGTACGCTTTTCTTACGTGATCTAGGATTCATTCTAGACACTAAACTCTCCTTCAGTCAGCACTGTGAATATACGGTTAAGAGGGCTGAAAGAGTTGCGCATAATGGACATATTTAAATCCCTGAAAACTAATTCAATAGCGCATTTATTATCCACATACAAGGCCTACGTAAGGCCCGTGCTAGAGCATGGTTCTACGGTGTAGAGTCCTACTACTAAGAGGGATGCCGCCAGATTGGAATCTGTGCGAAACAGTTTTTCAGGAAAGCTCTGAATCAGAGTACATGGGTGTGACTATCACAACATACCTTCACGCCTGGAAGGAACAAATTCTTTGAATTACGTACGATTGCTTGTCGCCGAAAAAAGTTCGATTTGCTAACGATTTGTAAGATCATAGGTGGCATGGTGGGTCTTCACCTTAATGAATTCCATTCACTATCTCATTCCAACACAAAAGGTGGTCAATGGAAGAACCTAGTTCCTAGACTTAGTAGCAATATAAGATCTTCTTTTCTAACAAATCGAGCTGGCAATGATTTCCCGAAATTCTCTAAGAAAAATGGGCTACCGAAAATTCTATTAGGCAATGCAAAATCCTCATTGACAGGCACAAAGTTCCTTAGCAGTTTGATTTGATAGATTATTAGGTTGTACTAATTGCATTCCACTATTATAGTCTCTGCTCATATTCACTGCGTTCTGTGTTGGTTGTTAGAGTTGCACTCTTTTTGCGTGGATTACCACGTGAAATAAATAAATAATATTTAGCATAAGTCCTCCAAACCAGCGTCTGCGACTTTTTTTTGATAGATAAATCTATCAACATATAACAGCTTCGGATGACTACCTGATGTCTTACACTGTGCTCGACATATTGCTGACAGTTGGCACTTTTTGGGCTGCGCACTCGCGAAGAATGTTGGTGCTCATCTAATCCTCTAATATCTAATATCTAATATGCAAATATATCTGATATCAACCTCGTCCGGCATAGAAGCATTAGCACATCACGAAACATGCCGACATTTTACGAAGAGTGAACATGGAGAATCTAATATATGTATCTATTATTTTGTACCACAGGTGGTGGATGTCACTATGAACGAGAAGGGAAAATCTGATCACAAGGGTCGTCAGCATCTTGCTCGTTTTCATTTTTGTGTGGGACCGAAACTTAGTCGTGGTCGCGTTATAACGGAAATCGTCTAGAACGCTTCTCGCTTCTAGTTTCTCTCAGAACCGCGCTATAGCGGAAGTAGCGTTATATTCGATGGCATGACTCTTAACCGGAGTTGGTTTGTATTGGTCTAAAGGAAAGTTATTCCGCACCCAAAAAATTTTCGTTAAATCGGGAGTCAAGGATGGAACTACAAGTTGTCTCTTCAAAATTGAGGTTTTTAACCCAGTTCCCGAGACTGCAGAAGTTTTCGTGCCATAGAGGTTTATGTCTTGAATCTCGGCAACGCTTTACTAGAATTAGATAGAAATGGTACCACATTAGGAACGAATTGCATAAGAAACCATCTACGAAATACGGACATGGGACGCTTTGAACTGGAAACACGAATCACGCAAGAGAAGAAATGGATTTCTCAGCACTGGTGTCGCCTAGCACAGCTAACGAAGCTCTACCGTTCCTTCCCTTAATTGGTACGAGGCACTTCGTACCATCTGGTTCCCTGTTGAACTATCTTTGCGTTAGCAGAAGGAAGAAATGGTCTCAGTCTATATTCTGTGACGACGTGGTTTATGAGGATGCCAGCGGGACCTTCTGAGCCCGGATTCATCAACGAAGGAGTCGGTAAGCCGCTACCACACCACCTTTAAGGATGCCGCGCCGGTAAATTGACGGCTGCTGCGCATTGTCCGGAGCCACACTAGCCAACGCACAAAGGGCGTTACAGTGTCACTCATGATAGTGATAATCCAGCGGAAATGCACTATTTGGACACTTGTTTCAGAAACTCTGCCCTTTATCCCTTTTATTTCGAAGTTCTCAAGAAATCTCTGCCAAAAACTGTGTACTAAGGGAGCACAAGCACAAGCAAACAGAGAAATTGTAGGCCTGTCGAATAAGAACGCGTGGCGCATCCTAATTAGGGATTGGTTAACGTCGTCCTTTATCCTTTATCCTTATACCGGCATTCTCAGGACATCCTCTCCCTATTCTTGTAATTTTTGCATCTCTTGCTCTTATACACCAAATTAGTAGACTTAAAAGGCTTCACTATTTTTTCGTTCGCTTATTCTTTCTTTCTTCCATTCCTCCTTCAGGGAATAACCGAAAAACAGCCTCGAAATGGGTCGTCCTACATTTGAGCTATTAAGGCATAATTTTATAACTCACCTAACCCGATGAAGTGCAGCGAACAGCCAAATACGGACAGTGTTACGTCTGCTTACAAGTGTTTTTCTTTACTCCTAGTATCAAGCTTCACTGTGCGTGTTGGCTTCGAAGTTCTACCTCTCTTAAAATGCTCTGAAGCTAAAAATCGTTGCTCTACTAACGAAACTGTTGAAGTATGAGTACTAGTAACTTAGCCTAGAAAGAAGGTCGTATAGTAAAATTATCTCGTCAAAGTAGGAGATATGCGTCCCCTTGGCACGAGAAAGCGACACGTAAGACATTCGAAGCGCTTTGGATCACGGCTAGAAACCCCCAGGTCAACTGGAAGGAATTTCTAGCGATAACCTAAGAACTGGCATCCTTCGGAGAGCTCTATAGGTTCTGATCTATCTGGTCTACCTCCAGGGTATATAAGGCGATGGTCTACCTCCAGGGTATATAAGTCGATGTGAGCTGACGCTTATTCACCCACGTTACATCCAGCTTACGGGCGACTGGTGGTCCACTCCGGCATATCACCTTGACTTCCTATCTTGCAACTCCCATCCCTGATCTCGTCTCTAGTCTCCTCGAGAAAAGTATCCTGTAAGATGAAATTGTGTTTAGGGGAGTGATATTGTAAACGATTTCGGCTTTTCCAGGCTCTGAAGAAGGCAAAGACGCCGAAACGTTATAAAGCCGATATCAATCTTGGCTGACAACTTAAGAAGTCATCGTAATAAGAGAGTTTACTAACAATCTGAAGAGCGAGTAACCAGCATGATCTTCGAGGCCTCATAGGATCGAAGCCTCAGTTTTAATGTCTTACTAGAGTTCTTCAAAATAAGTTCCAAGAAGAAAGCTACTAGAATGAAGTGGACCGTACGGTGAGAGACTAGGGTGGATATAGTATTAGGTTGTTCAAAAAGCTGCCCGCCATTTCTGCAAATTTGTTTTCAATTTTTTCTCTCTTTCAACACATTCAACAATTAGTGAACGTATGTGTCATTTGTTGTAATATCTACAACATATTGTCATTAATCATGGAATTTGAGAATGCCACTTCCATAGAATTCCTGGGGTTTTGGTGAAAAAAATCAGCGAAGCACGATCGTCATATTCCTCCTGGTTCGACAACGAAGGAAGCAGATGGTAGTCCCTTGGAGCAGGATCCGACGAATACGGTGGTTGGGCCAGAACATGCCATTCGAAATGCTGGAGTTTTTTCTGAGTCTCCCTTGCAACGTGTGGAGGCGCACTGTCGTAAAGGAAGAAGATCTTGTCTTGCTTCCCACGAAGAACTGCTTCAACGCGATCCAACTTCCTGCAGTAGACATCGCTAGTGACAGCAGTATTTGCAGGTAGCAGCTCCCAGTGAATGGCTCCCTGTAGTTTCACCGCACACTGAGCCTTACCTCAAAGCCCCTGTTTTTGAACTTCTGAACCAGACCTTTCCTGTGTCGTAGGACCCAGAAGAAGAACGCCTCGCGCCACAAATTTTCCCATCGCTTGCGTTGGCGTGTTCCCTGAATTCGTAGAGTAGGAGAAGTCGAAGTTGCTTCGCGTGGAGGGCCATTCTATCAGTGGTTACTGGGTATCTGATGTAGTCAAACATTTCGACGCTAGGGGCTGTGAACCAGAAATAAAATTTCTCGACTAACCAATGAGAATATATTCGTAGTTAAACCCTAGCGATCTGGTCATCAGCTTCCTTGCAAAGCTGTTTCGAGCGCGATGAGCACCTCGCAGTTTCTTCTTACATCTTCTGACACATGTCTCTTCATTTAAAGAGAAGGATTTGGTGGGTAACCAAAGGGGGTGTAGAGCAGCATAAACAGGGGGACTACACACTAAAGTCCGAAGAATATGGTAACGCAGGTCATGGAATCTTGTTGTATTGCCTCAGTAGGATAAGATTCAGAACGACCGAATGGATATGAAGAAGCGCAGTTGCAGAACACGACAAATAGTGAGACATCCACATGTCAAAAGCCCTTAAGGATATGGGCATTGAATACTATTATATGAGCTGGATGGTCGCAAAAGAACACGGAGAAACACAAATGCTCAACATCGTTGTCGAAGGATGTAGGCTTTCTGTGAACCTCAAGGCTGGTGCTTCAAAAATTGGAGGGAACAAAGGTTTTAAACAGCATCTGCTACGTGCCCATGGGAAGCGCAGCCTAGCTGGAGCGGTGGGAGTCGATTGGGATCCTCTGCGAGGTGCCTTCTGACCTTGCTCATCAACTTTTATCCTCTAATTTGCGAAACCAAAGAAGTCCGATTCCCTCTTTATGGGAATTGTGACTGAAGTCAGCTCTGGCGCATGTGCGTCACGATGGTTTGTGGAAGAAAGTTGTGCTCTGAATGGCTACTGTTTTCATAAAAATAACCCCGTCTCGCCTGAAATTCGCCATGAGTTCTACTTCCACGTGAAGATGAGGAGGCTATAAATAACAAAGTGGACGTTTTCCATGCATTAATTTACGAGAGCTGTCGATTTATACATTGGCTGCACTGTGTGTGGATCTGAAAAAGTCGAGAAAAACCTGATTGGAGTCGAAATGTTTTGTAAATCACGCATCCCGTACCTGCGCCAAAAGTTCTACTACATCGCATTTATTCATCAAAGTACCAGTGTTTTTTAGAATTTTCTTTTATTGACATGACTTTTTTGAGAAACGCGGCGACGATTGCACTGTATTCATTCCAAAACACATTTTGAGGTTCGCCGTGGGTCACCAGTGAATTGATTAGAATACTCTCTTTAAAGTCGGTTGTTTTCAAAACAAGGGTTTTTCTGCGGAATAACATTTAATTAAAAACACGCTCTGCAATGAATCAAACGAGACCAGTCTAGTAATTGGTAACCAGTGGTGATGGTGCAGATGATGAAACAAGACTTCTTCCCCTACCAGTGTGATTCCCTTGCATTCTCCCACTTCATTGTGGACCCAGATCTGTAATGACTTGTATCTTCTCTCCTATGAGCCCTGTAATGCTGCAGCGACAACGTCAGATGGGACGTTCTGAAGTGCTCCCTTGCCACTGGAAGCTCTGAAAGTTGTTCTTTTTTGCTACCATTCTGCATGTGGTTTTCTTTGGTTTCTTCAGATAATCCCGTTTACTAAAAATATTTTTCGATATTCAGTGAGTTACTACTTTTCCACTCATTCATTTTGCGGACAATTTCTTTTCAAAAAACACCAAGGTGCATCAGCATAGTTTGCGTTATTTACGGGAAGGAATTTTTGAGGGAGCTTTCTATGTAACCTATGCAATAGGCACATGCATACGTTGTCGCAGGTATGTGTGTGGCTATGAGCTTCATTTTATTTATTTATTTATTTATTCACAGCATGATGGTAGCCACGCATATAATAAAGAAACAAAAAAACAACACCAACATTAATAACTCAAACTTGAGGACTAAGTAGGCACCAATAAATGAGAACGGAAACAGTTATAACCATGCAACGCTGGACAACATTCAAGCGAGCGAATGCTCATATAATCCTAAGAGATTCTCGTTTTGGGCTAGTAATAAGTTAATATGACTTAATATTGACTTAATTACTTTATGACTTAATATTCGCTGCTCCACCCTTTCCATCCTCTTCTTCTCCCGCGTGGTAGCCAGAGTTTACGTAGGAGTGTAACATGAGTAAGGTAAATCCATTAGAAGGAAGGAATATTGGATGCCATCTGTAGCCGGACCCTACAGAACGTAGGCTACAGGCCAGAACTCTTCAATATCATTACATGCGATAGTCGAAGGGTAACGAAGAGTGTCACGCAATACTTCTACTGCCATTTCTTCGACTCATCGAAAATCTCGTCAAACAGGACGCTCCTACTCTGTATGCATCAGAATAATTAGAGAGCTGTTCAGTGGACTCATGAACAAATATGATATGTATTTATGGACATCAGAAGACTGATATTCCTTCCTTCAATGCATCTGAGAGATATTCAATATCGTCTTCAAAAGAACGATAATATCGATCGATAGTGATCGAAACGCCCCAACCGCTGTGAACCGCTTTCATCGGCCAATACAATCACGCAACTCCCACCCATATCGATTAGGTCTGAGAGAAAACCGATAGCAGCACTCAAATGATTGATAATATCGATCGATATTGACTGCCTGATCGAAACTTCTCACCTGCCATGAAGTGCTTCCGTCGGACACCATAATCGTGCCATCCCGAAACACGCTGGGAACGTCGGGATATTTTGATGAAATATGGTGGGTGGGGACTGGAATAGAGCGTGAGTGAAAAATCGCCGCAACCCTGCACGGACCGCGACCTGAAAATGTGCTTCCATCGGCCAGTGGTATAGCGCGAACGCCTGGACAGTATACATGGTATACAAATGAATCATGATCGGATATCGCGATCTAAATCATCCGGGGTCTGCAAAATTGCCCCTACCCGAATCATTCAAACAGGGGTCAGCAATCCAAAAAATACGGGATCCGTGAAATAACCGGTATCTGAGTCACCCAATTTTCCGAAGAAATCTCATGGATATGGGCGTTCTTTGCTTTCCACCCCTCTGACAGCTGTTTGGTAAACACCTTGGATAGGATCAACATGCGCCCCCTTGTTCGAAAATTATTGAGTCTCTAGCTCTACGTGTAAGCAACCTAGGGTCTTGCATCTAAATGGACAACCTCGAGGAAGTTGAGTCAGGATTGCGCTGTAGGCGCGACTTGATATAATGACAGCAGTAGTATTCGAGTAATTTTGAGCATGCGCTTTTCTAGGTTCCCGTTCACTTCAGTCGCTCTTGTCGCTCCCATCTTTTCCAACGGGGTAGGAACAGACCCGTAGGCGAAATACATGGGTTCTGTGGCTGGGCGTGGGTGAAAAGGAAAGCGACAAGGGGAATATTTTAAAAAGGCGTTAGAGGCGGTCATTAATTTAACGCACAAGCGCGGACAGGTGGGCTATGTAACTCACGTCGTGCCCCAGCCCAATGGCCTTCAGAGACGCAACTTTGCAGGAAAATAGTGCAAAAATTAAGTGAGACTTGGGACAGGACGTGGCTGAAAAGGCAGGTCACAGGAACGAGAACTCGTGAAATAAGAAAGCATCAAATGCAAAACAAGAAGAACTAAACAGAATAAAAAGTGGGCACAAGTCGGGAGGATCCATCGAATACTTATATTTAAGCTATGGAAGAAATAAAAAATGATAACAACATAAAATACAACCCTACTTACCATATGTTCTTCGGTCGTCATAATTGGTAGAAGGGATCCCTAAGACAGCACTTCCAGTGAAGAAGGGGGGGGGGGGGGAAGAGAGTGTGAAAAAAGAACGCTGCAAAATGAAACAAAATCTGGACGAAGTGCAGACGACTGTGCCTATTGCCATATTCATCTACTCGTACTCGTCTGACCAGGAAACTATCTCAACGGTAGGTCGGATTGGCCCAAGTGTTGTATATGGGCAGAATCGCCTCTCCTGGGAAACAACAAAACGCAAATATCTCGAACCCAATAAAACTCTGTGCAGAGTTAGGGACGACGGAAGCTGGGCCGTTGGCGGCGTTAACCCTCTGTCTGCTTGCGAAGGGCGCGCTCAGGTTGCCTAGAAACAGCGATATTGAGCGAGCGATGGTGGCGTAGTGGGTAGAGGGGAGGCGTAATCCCATGATCGCTGTTTCCAGCCAATTTGAGCTCGCCCTCCTTTATATGAACAAAAGATAGGTTGCTATAAGGCAGTCTTCGTGAATGGCTTGCGGACAAGCCACGGTTTTATACTTTCCAGACAACTCTGGTACCAATTCACCGACTTCGGAGGGTGGATGGCTTGGTTGGCCCGGGAGTGATATCCGAACTAGGAAACTGAAATCAGGTGTCCGCTACAGGCGCGCTAGGCGAGCGGTTCACAGTCGATATTAAACTGCCACTGCCATAATAACACTTAAACTATAGATCAATCACAAAAATAACTTCGAATGAGAGCAAGAAATATATTGTGACTGATAATGATGGAGATATACTTCAACTCAAACGTAGTTGTTCTCATTTTATTACTACCTTCAACAATGGGTGGTAAGTTCTATATTAATATACACAGGATTAGGTTTGTATAAGATACGTTTTTAAATAAAAAGGAGAAAATAATAAGCAGGAATGTGTGGAATTTCCGTTTTCCGAATTCCGTTTTCCGGCCATTTCGTGCTGTTCCGTCCCGTTCTGTGTTCCGCATGTTTTTGCGCCGGAAGGAAAACAGAAACGGAAATGGGCACCGTTCCACACTAGTTTTCTATTGAACAATCAGCGCATCAGTGAAAAAGATTTCTCCCTTATATAATTGTGAAAGAAATACTGTTTGACAACTCTAGTATTAATATTCTTGAAATTGGTTGGACTACCAAAAAGATCACTCAAAAATGACAACGGCCGGGTGCAGGGCAAAACTAATGTGCCACAAAGGCTATCAAAAGCTATGTGTGCATTTTATGCTAAGAAAATGCACTCAACATTTGAATGGTCATAAAATTCTTGATCCATTAGTTACAAATAGCTACAAAGACGTAGTAAGCATATAGCGCAGTGTCATGAAACAAAGAGTTCAGTGAAGGTTGTGGCATGCGGTTTGTGCTCCAAGATTACAACAGTGTTCCTGACAAAGGTGCAAATTTCAATTTTTAATTTCGTTAGGTGTGATATTCATCCATATGCAGTTATGCTATTCATTTTTTAATAAAGCATCACGAACAGGGATGTGCGGAATTTCCGTTTCCGTGTTCTGAATTCCGATTTCCGGCTTCCACCTGTTTTTGGGCCGGAAGGCGGAAACAGAAATAGGCACTGTTCCACACTAGTTTTCTATTGAACACAATCAACTTATCAATATAAAAAAGTTCTCATTTATATAATTGTGAGACAAATACTGTTTGACAACTCTAGTATTAATATTCTTGAAATTGGTTAGATTACCAAAAAAGCACTCAAAAAATGACAACGGCTGGGTGTAGGGCAAAATTGGTGTGCCACAAAGGCTATGTATACATTGATTGCAAAGAAAATGCACACAACATTTGAGTGATCATAAATTTTTTGATCCATTAGTTACAAATAGCTACAAAAACGTTGTAAGCATACAGCGCAGTAGGCAAGCAAAGGGTTCGGTGAAGGTTGTAGCATGCGCTCGTTTGCTCCATGATTGCATCAGTGTTCCCTATAATACATAGGTGCAGATTTCATTTTTCAATTTCGTTAGGTGTGATATTCATCCATACGGAGTTATGCGATTCATTTTTTGATGAAGCATCACGACTATCTACATTGATCTGTTATTTTGATTGACTATGGTTACTTATTGAATTCTGATACAAAACTATTGCTTCGAGAACCATTTAAGAACTGTCCAGCTGTGTCACCTTGGGCGTAGGCTTTCTAGGCTGACATAGACTGAATATTCCTGTGAAAGTGTGGACCCGCGATGACCAGTCATCCAGTTATCATCTTAGATCCCAGAATGAATTCTGAGTACTAGTTTGGGTGATTAAAATGTAGCTGCTAATGTTGAGTATGCAGATATCTGTGCAGCCATGACGCCATCCGTGATGTCACAGGTTTCTAAAAGTGCTGAGAGGAATCTCCTTCCTGGTCAGGAAATGATCTAGGTGGCTACTCCAATTTTAGACTTCACCCGAGTCAGTTTTTTATAATGCGGATATTGATCCCCTCGAAAGTGCTTAAAATAACTTCATGCGTAAACTGGCTATCCGATGTTCTGGGCTGAACTAAGGGTTCGTTTCAAACGGAGTTATAAGACGTCGGTTGCATGGCTTACGCAGTTTGCACCTTAGAAGATAACGAAATGATCTCGTTATGGCATTAAAAATTCTTACTGGTAGAGCTTCTGTTAACTCCTCCAATTTTTTCACAGTTGTTGATTTCTCTACTAGAGATGCTAGGAAGAAAGTCAAGTTTCCGTCTTGTAGGACACAGGTCAGTGCACAATTCTTTTCTAATAGCGTTGCTGTGCTCTTAAATAAGGCGTTCAAAGAGGACCTGACTCCTGGCTCTTTTTAGTAAGGCTGTGGCAGAGGTGTTCTGATTTTCTTTCGATTCACTTTTATTTCTGTTTTATCCAGTAAGTAGTGATGTTGTTTTGTCATATGTTGTTTTCTGGTTCTATAATATTACGCTGATGTTTGTGTTTGTGTTGCTTGTTATTTTATAGGTAGCCTCCGTCCAGAATAAAGTAAAGTAAATGCGTGTCTAAAAGTAATCTCATGTCATTAAGTCCACCGTTCAAAAAATATCAGCATCAAAAAAGCCGGCGGAAAGCCCGTCGCAGGAACAAGGATCCAGTAAGGAAAGATGGAAAGACTGCATGCTGAAATAGTAAGAAATAGTGAAATAAACCCTGAATTTGTTTTCGTTTATCGCTCACTCATAGCTAAAAGGTTACCACAGCAATATTATGAATTCGTGCTTCGTTGAATTATGATATGATGAGAATGAGCATTAATCTGTGGAAGATTCTGCTGTTCGCAAAGTTCTGAACAAGAAAAGGTGCAATAGAAGCCGCTTCTTACGCCGTTTGAGATGCAATTTTTGAAAAAATGGCGAACATGTGTCCGTTTCCGCGTTTCGTATCCAGGTTTCCGTCCATTTTCGAGCATTTCCGTTCCGTCTTTCGTCTTCCGCTTTTTCCAGAAAAATTTCCGCACATCCCTGGTAATAAGCAAATAAATAAAAAGATAAATTTTGAAAATATAATAAGGCACTTATTTATATTTTTGTATTAGTCATATCGCTTTGTAATGTTTTGAAGATTCACATGTTTGTGTTGCAACTGATAAAAATTAATAAACATTTGAATAAAAAAAGGAATTTCTTGGATGGATGGTTGTTGTTGTGTTCTCTGACACACGGAACATTATGTGTCAACTTTATTTTCATTTGTAAAATTTAGTTGTTAGTACATAAGTAAAAAGACAATAATATAGTACCCCGTACTGTACTAACAACTAAGCTAATTAGTTACCTTCTTCACTATGAACCTCGGAGCGGCTAATTTCAAACACGTTTTGTATGAAGATAGGTGCGAATCAAAACATGTTTAATGTTGTTGTTAGTTGTCACTGTTTTGTTTGTTATTGCTTTTTATTTACGATTGTTATGGTGTTGTTTTATGTTGTTGAAGAAGTATAAGACTTTCAATCACTTTTTCCGTATAGTTTTACACCTGATTCTATTTTACCGACAAGATATTTCTATACCAAACGTTGCGTTGTTGCCAAACCCTTCCCGTAGGCATTTAGTTTATGGCACAATGACGTTCGTTTCCCACTCAGTTGGCGTAAAGGCCGGTAATTTTGAAGATCTTCTCTGTCGACTTTGCAATTCGGAATCACATTGCGCCAGTATCAGGACTGGTCGGGGTTGCGTCCCTTTCGAAGGTACATAGGATGTCATGCATGACGCGAAATTTACATGTAGCAGATGTTCCCGGGTACAAAAAGGACGGCTGAAATGTAATCCAGCTAGTTGCAGTGCCACTCATCATGCTTTTTGATGGCAACTCAGATTTCTGAAGGAAGAAATTTTAATAATAGCAAGAAAGCCTCGCACTAGTTGGAGTTAGAGAATCGTAGTACACGTATAGTGATGAAAGCGTGAATGACGTCAGAACATCACTGCTACAAAGGGCAAACATGTGGCATGTGGCCTAGAACTACAGTCACTTCCATAAAATTTAAACACAAGAATATCGAGGGATGGGCAGTGCGGACATCAAAAGGGCCTTTAAAGGGAAACACAACAGAAAAATGAAGTACAGCGTGAGCATTAATTATGGGCCTCGAATAATAGAATTGCTATAGTAACACAAACAATACAAAACCGAGAAAAACACTTCGAACTCTTTACTAAGATTCTTGGCAATCAAAAGCTACAATCTTCATTCGAAGTGCCCTACTCTTGCGCGTATGCAGTCTCTCAGACATGTCACTAAGACGTCGCAGATGGCACGCGGATAGTCCTCATCGAGACCATTCCACGTTTTCGTAGGTACAGCTTCGAGCGAATCTAACTGGTAAGTTACTGTATCTTGTAGCTGACATCTTGTGCTCTAAAATTGACTGTGGTCTAGATCAAGTGGACTCAGATCTGATGAATTTGATGGCCATTCTTTGTGGGCGATGAAATCTGTAAACACCACTGCTGGAGGACACTCGACTCGTCTACAGGTGCTGAGCCTTGCTGGAAGCACCATGGCTTGTCTCCGAAATGAGAAATGGACCACGGCTTCAAAACTTTTTCCAGGACCGGTTTCAAGTAAATTCACTTATTGCTGTTCATCCCAGCATCGACGGACATCAGTGGCGTTTTCCATCTGAGGTTCCGCACCCCAAATCAAAACAAAGCTCGGATGTGCAGTTTTCCCTATCACTTTCCACTAGAAATGGCCTGCTTCTTATCTGCTGCGAGGATCCGATGGTTTTGTGGATTCACATAGATTCTATTGCGGAAATTTTCTCGTCACTGGCGCTCCAGAGGTCTCCTACATCTCTTCACCTGGACGTTCTTCATTTGGGATGAGAGGAAATGTGGTGTTTGTTGTCGGTGAGGGCGAAGTCCTAGCTTCCCTCTGACAATGTTTCTCACGGAGGAGGCGCTGATGAATTCCTTTTTCGCATCTTTTTCATTGAGCGACGAGGAATTTTTCTCACACATGCCTTTCGTGGTATCAGACGTTGCAATAGAAACCTTTCTATCTCGTCCTTTCCTGTCCAAAGTATGCTTCAAGCTCATCGAGAAGTTCAATCGTCTTTCGGACCAATCGCTGGAAAACAAATAGAAGATGAGCAATTTTCTTCGACTCGTGACCTTTCCGTTGCACACCGATGATGGCGGCGCGTTTCGGATGAGCTTTTACCGTAGTCTAGAATGCGAAGGACGTACATGAAAGTTTCCGGGTAGCTTAATATAAACACACCACAAAATAATGGAGCACAAATTTGCAGAGCAAATCTCGCTCGCGGTTCAAGTCCGCAAATTTTAGTCGAGACCCATAAATAATGCGCACCCCGTAGAGAGTTGGAAAAACTGAATATGCAGGCAGCTATCCTTCGGATTCGGAGACAAGAAAGGAAGAACTGATAATGACTTGATTCAGCGAAAAATTGAGGACCACGGCGTCAGCTAAAATTTTCCTTCTCTTTCAGAAAAACGAAACAGCGATAACTCAAGGCAGACGAACAAGTACTTCGCATTCTATAGACCTTATCCAGTCCACATATCTACCTCAAGAATGTAGTTGTTTCTCAGTTAAACACTACTCCAACCTTTATAGAAAATTCTGCGATGCTATTCTCGCTACTCCATCCTCGCTGCAGCACTATTGTCAGATAACGGTGACGCCCAGCGAATCTCGTTAGTGGACGGAGGTTTTGCGGTAGCGGAGCCGGCAGGCACTCGGGCCAATTTCGCAGGGGGATACTGGGAAGCCGCCGCCGTCTTCGTTTAGTCATGTCGTTAGTCAAGCTCCCCGCCGGCCAAGGTTGATCAGATAGTCGGTGCGGCAGCCGCCTTGGCTGCTCTTCTGCTGAACGGCAGTCCGGGCGAGCTATTCCTCCTCCTCCGGCGACCAAGCGAGTGAGCTTCCACAGCCGTCCCTAAACTGCTCGCGCTCGTCATCCGAGCACGTGGTGTGAGCGAGCGCATGTCCAGACCAAAACCCACCTCGAGCTCTTCGCCTCGTGCTCCGATCGGGCAACTGGAACTGCTCGGACGTCGAGTTTTGGACGGTTTGTTTTCCGTGTGTATGCGAGGTCAGCTGTGCGGTCACGGACCTCGGTGCTTTTCGTTCGCACCTGATCCTCGTTCTCTCTCTCTCGCATCTCGTCAGCTATCTAACGAACTCACCTACAAATGTTTAAATTGTCAAAAGTTGAAATTTTCTGCCTCACCGTTTCTTCCAGTTGAAAAAGGTATAGCATTTCTCTCACGAACTCGATCTTATATAACTTCCGTGTTTTCGGATTCAATGAGCCAGCTTTTTTGTAGACGATTGTGAGCATCCGTTGATACTTGGCAGTTGCCTACTCAAACCACTCTCTCTGCTCGTTTAACTGCTTCTTTATTTATTTCCTACAGTGTTGCTCATGCTGTCAAGTTGTTTGACATGGGCAATTAGTGAGAATCAATCGTTTAGGTGAGTAGACCACTTTAGCCCTCTCCTCGGGAGTCCTCTATCAAGATTTATTTCGGATACCCAAAACTACGTCAAACACTTCGCCGTCTACAATTGTACATACTATGTAGACTTCACAGTCGGAAAAGGCGCCGGCAGGCGACTCCAAATAACTATTGACGCTCTTTCTCCTGTTCTTCTTCACGGGGCATGTTTAGAATATATAGAAATAGGATATGCACCCTGCAAGCAAAGAAGCTTTTTCCTAAAACTGTATGGGCGGTCATCTCAGAATCAGCATTTGTTCAAACAAACATTTTCTTTTGCCGCCCTGCCTTCGGGAGTAGCAACTTCCAGTTCAGCTTCGTTTTCTGGTCGAAACACCTGCTCCATTCGCAGTCATTTTCACGCCGGCTACTGATTAGCCGTTATCGTCTGACAGTCTGCTAATGAGCAGCAGCAACTACTACAGCAACTCAATCATGACTATTTCCGTATAAACCTGGGAGGCAGGGTCTGCTTGGTTTACACCTGAATACAAATATCTTTAAAATGCAAATAGTGCGATTCTGCTGCACCTAGCTCATGCTCCAAGTTTCCTTCCGATCTGCATTAGTATTGTTACGTATTCTAAGTAGCACAACAATAAAAGCCCTATAAACCTGGGATCAATGGAATGCTCGGTTAAGTTCTCTGGGCACCCAGCGCTGTGCATCTTGACCAGAAATGTGGAGCTGGAGATGCACTTGGCCCTATGCTCTGTACATGACGACGGACCTGCGACCGGTGACATTGTACCGCAATCATGTTCAATGGTCACCCCGTTTGGCCTAAAGGTTGATAATGCCATCTTTATTCCCTGTTTACTGCTGATCGGTTGTCCTCTTTGACCATTCCTCGTGCCTCTTTAGTCTTCCTCTCCACCGTGTCTGCCAGGATCATGCGATGAATGGAAACTAGTAACCGCAGTGGTGGGTTTTGTAAGTGCTTGTAGCGTTTCCAAAAGGGTGCGGTGCTTTCAAAAGGGTTCCTTTAAGAGCTACAGAGGTTTTTGAAGTTTTAGCCTATAAAATGTCTTGTGCTGGCCAACCAATTTAAAAGTGAGTGTTCCATCCTTCCCAGACAGGCCTGGCATAACCACACTGGAGGGATGGAATGCTCGGTTGACCCAGGCAGGAACCGGACGGAGAACCTTCACTTGGGTGCATGCGACAACCCATCGCCTCCTCCGACTGCAATTACCAGGTCCCTTACGCAAGACGCCCCAAGCTATGATGTACAATGCTGGACGTAATTTCAGGGTCGCTGATAATCTTTGTTTTTGTCTCCTTTTTAGGAATTGTAAACGCTTTGAGAAAACCCTCTTCACAGTTACAATGGCTTATACAGAGCACAGATATAACAAGAAGAACTGCCATGATAAAAAACAAGAGTTTTGAAGATGAAACTTAATTTTCTCGAACGAATGCTTTTTTTTGAAGAGTCACCACCTTTAGAGTCACAAGGTAATAGAAGATTCTACATAGTTCACAACATCAAATCTAAGCATTTACAACAAAACCAATCATCTGACGGGCCTCCTCGGCGTTCAATGGCTTGAACGACACGGTTGGTCCTGCTTGAAATCAGCTTATTAACGAGGTTGTCGTAGACAATGTGCCAAGCCTCCACAATCGCCTTTTAATGCTCAGCAGTAGTCCCGTATTGCTTATTATTTATGTAACTAACGTGCCACATGACCCGGATGTTTTCTATCGGATTGGGGTTCGTCGAATTGGCAGGTCAGTTCGAATTCGGTATATGTATGTTGCAGCCACCCTCTAGTGCTGCCACACAAATGAATCGGGGGCGTTGTCCTACCGAAATATCAAGTTCCGCAGTCGATTTCTATTCCAAAGTTAAGGAGACCACGTTTCAAAGTGAACCGATACTGAGCCAAGTTCACCTGCTTCGTAACGAAAAGCAACTTAACTTCTACAGAAAGCTGCCCACACCATCACCCCGCCACCTTTCAAGTTACGTCTTGAAACGAAGGGTTCCTCCTTCCTCAAATCAAGGCATTAGTTGCAAAACCCATCGAGTCCATTAGTAGTTGAAACCTAAACTGAGAAACCTGAAACTCTAAAAAACTGAAACTGAGAAACTAGCTCAAGTTATAACATGAGAGCTTCCTTACTCTTGACCAGTCGGTGCGTTTTGACGAGCAAATGCGAGTCGATCTCAACGGTTTGCGAAATGAATGGAGCACATCACATAATTCGTCGTAGAATATGTGTACTCTTCCCCATGATGCGTCTGAAAGAAATTTTCAGGATGAGGTATGCCATGATCTGAGCAAGAGCAGGAGTTTGATTCCATTCACTCTATTGCTCTTCTATGTCGCTCCGTTGTGATGGCTTTCTTCCTGTATGTTTCCGGGCGCCGAACGCATCTGGAGTGCTGGGATGCGAGTAGACAACATGAGTGGCCAATTTCCTTAGCAATGCTACGCTTGGTCGTACCATAGCTCTTCATGCCGTCAATGACGCCTCTCTCAAAAACCGAGAGACGCTTTCCTCTGCCCACCGACAAAGGATAACCACGACAGGCACAGTAACACAAACGGTCCGGTGTAACAAACGGTCAGAAGCGGGTTGGACTTACTATTATTTACTTAGTGGCTCTAGAATTATGACCGGCACCCAACGCTGTTTTTTTATGATAATAAAGCTTTTTTAAAAATTGGCTTGCGAGTAGCTCTAAAAATATGGCCAGCAGTGTACGCAGCGCACCTCATCTGGTATATTTTGTTCCTTTGTTACCTACACTCCGTGTAGTTTGTCCCTCCACCTGGTCCTCAGATGGTGATGTTGTAAGTAGGCATCGTAGAAATGAAAGTGATTGGAACACAAGGCGTATTGAAAGCACCGACAGTTGTACGATTTTGCCGACGACAACTGCAAATGAGACCTTTAGGAAATGGATAATGAGCAGAGAACCACAGTCAGTCAGTCAACCACAGTTTCCAGCGGCGAGCAACGCTCTCTTGTGGCATGCTCGATTTGCTGTAGGGTTCGCTTCACTTCATCCACCATTTTTTGTGAAGTCGTGGAAGGCAAGTCACAAAATGTGGTAAGCGTAGGCCGAAAGACGTTTTGTTTCATCTTCTTGGGATGGGAGTTTGCGCAGATGATATTGCGAGTGCAATATTCCTCTGGCGTCGACTTGATCGAAGATTGCACTAATTCGAAATTTGAAGATTATACCTTAATATCTTCCCTAGGTGTTGCTCGAGAGTCTCCTGCAGCAAAATTGCCATTGATGTATAAATCTCTTGGAGACGCCCACACATACATGCAGTGAGAGAGCGAATAGTCAACTAAGGCACAGTGCTTTAATCTCAACGAGATGCGCACTCCACTGAAATCTGGCATCGTTGCAGATATGGAAGCCATGCTGCCGCTTAAATGGAGAGTGAAAGATGATAAGCCAGTTCGCAACATT
Source organism: Heligmosomoides polygyrus bakeri (assembly GCA_947359475.1). NCBI lineage: Eukaryota > Metazoa > Nematoda > Chromadorea > Rhabditida > Heligmosomidae > Heligmosomoides > Heligmosomoides polygyrus. Next base: position 67,849,643 of record OX375870.1, read on the forward strand.
TTCTACCCGGCCGTGCAAGTGGCACTCAAGCACACTGTGTGGCGAAAAATCACTTCGTTTTTATTACACTGAAGAACAATCGCTTCACAACTCGAGCTTTTGCGATACGAAACGCGCCGCGATACCCTTCCGACCGCGTGCGTAGCCCACGTGACGACTTGCGGTATATCTGAAGCATCTGCTGAGAGAGAAACGCCCCGATCGCGTCGCCGAAATATCTACGTCGTCGGTGACGTCCATCCAGCTTGTCACCACCACCGCACCACGTGCTTCCGACGTCGACTTGGTCGACCGAATGACATACACTTGGGTCATGTTCCGTGCACGTGTGTGAAGAAAAACGTGACGAAGTTTGAGCGCACGTTGCCGATGTGCGGCGGTGCACGATATGTGCTTCACCTCGTTATATTACAATGCCGATGATCAGTAGGATTGCTTCTCATCAGGACGGCGCCGAAATTTTGTTTTCTCATTTTCTCACCAATATCGGCCCTCGCTGTGTTGTTCTAAACATTATAGCTTCCCAGAAAAAGATGCAAATACAGTGATCCAACACCACCACCCTAAAATGATTCAAAGGACCCATAAGGGAAAGTAAGCAGAAGCGGAACCATAGGTTTTGACAATTTTCCGTCCGTGCTGTTCTAGCTCTTTATCATTCCCTCCTCTGAGAGGTGCAAGTTCAAACATTTCGATTATGAACCTGACGACGTTTCTTTTTTCTTTCCTTAAGGATATATGTGAAAGAGCTTGGTCAAAAGGCTTTCAACACTAACCAGTATGGCACACCGATTACCACTGCATGCATATCATCACTATACATCTGTTAATAAGCTCCTGCAAGCACGCTGCTAAGTTATGACTACCAACAAAAGTGCCCCACACTTTTAAGACTAAGCATTTCATCACATCCAGCTTCTGATTTCTGTGAAGGGTCTGACATTAGTTACTCTGCGTGGAAATAACTGCCTTTTTTGAATTATTTACCTTTGCACCGCGTACACACCTTGCTGTGCCTGCACACTATAGCATTGCAGACAAGATTCATCAAGATATACATAGCATTTAATTAAATCCTCTTATCTCCAATTATTTTGTCTTAGCAAACCAGCTTCTCTCCAGTCCTCGTCGTGGAAAGCTGTTATGTGCGCTATTTTACGTCTTACATGCACTTCTGAATCATTTGACGCGTTAATTCTACACCTACGCTCTCGTCACCAGGTCGGTTGCCTACCACCATCTGTTCCCTTGTATAAACACAGCTTTTTATTCGTAATCGGCTTGTAGCAGATTAAAGTTGCGAGGGGCGAGCGAGCTGTTAAGCTGCGTAGTCAGAGAATCCTGTCTCAGCTGCATTGTGCACATCAAATTGGTCTCCCACTTGCCTGCATCGAGGAACGATTCCATCCTGCACAGTTTGTCTCTCACTCGCGAGATAGTGCAACCCTTAACAACCTTATCCATGGAACGATAAAAATTCTCATTGAAGGACCTCACTGAATCGCATGTGCCCGCCTTAGTCCTAGCACGAGCACAAATTTGAGAGTAACATTTCTGTTGATCCAAGAAACACTCTGTGTATAGTTGAATGTGAAAATACCTGCCTGTTCCCAGCCTTTTCAACCAGCTCGAACACGTGATACTTAGCAGTGTCGTTCTACTGAGACAGGATGGTGACATCCTTCTCCTCGATGTTCAGCTCTTCCTTGGGCTTCTACGGCCCTGTCCTTGTTGGGCACGGGCTATTCCTTTCAATTGTTTGCACGTCTTTATTAGTTATTATCATTGTCAATGTATTCTAACTAGCGAACCGATTGCCCTCCCATAATCTTCGAATTGGCCTCCCAAAATTGCTCTTTAGAGGCTTTTCGTTGAAAACTACGTAGCACTTCTCCCCTGTCAGTGTTTCTGGAATTTGAGTGATAGCGTATCACTTCAGTGTTAGCCGCCTATGATAAACGTTAAAGGAGAAACCGTCTGGCATATTCCGCAGCTTCCAAGTAATACCTAATCTTTAGCTAAGAACATGCTTAATTATAGCGGTAGGTTTGCTGCTTTTGTTATCACTGTAGTATTGTATATCAGAACATACACTGATTCTGTTTTAGAGCTCTTCTGTGCCACGAGGTTGTTAGGTGTTAGGCGGTTTACCTGATGTTCCCACTGTCTCGTCGTCTTCAGAGGCTCGCTTACCCTACTTACATGAAGTAGTAGCGCAATCGTTACTACTGGGTACAGCATCGTGCCGCTGAAGACGACGAGGCGGTTGAAACGTCAGGCCAATCGCATTCCATCTGACAACCTTGTATCACAGAAGAGCTTGAAAACGGTTTCATTGCAATGCCGAGATTTGAAGGCGAGAGGACAAAGACTCATTTATAACCGTCCGAATCGTAATTGGAATTTTCCAGCCATTATTTTCGAGTGAATAAACACCTATTGCCAAAGAATGCGCAAGGCCGACCGTGTTACCAGCAAACAGATCAATGCAATAATGCCTTTGCGACAAGCGACTTATAGGAGGAAGCTAATGCGAGCACTTTCCAGTGCTTTTGGCTCCCTCAAGAAATGAAACACCATCTCTTGCTTCAATAAGCAGGTTTCAGCGTCCAGAAAAGGTTTCGTTTTGTAGGAAATACAGACGTAAAACAAGCAGTATCCGTGTTTTTTGGAGGGGTTGGGGATTGGCTTGTGTATAAGGATAAGGATAGGGGACGGCGTTATTCAATCCCTCTTGGGAATCGCAACGCATTCTGCTTCTACGAGGTGTCGTGGACGCGATCTCAATGCGTATTTGGCCATACAATGACTTGCGACGGGCAGCCGATGGACAAGTCAGCGCTTTACCCTTCCCAGACAAGCCTGACACCAATTCAGCGACCCGGAAGGAACGCTTGATTGGTTTGGGCGAAAAATCCGAATAAGGAGCCTGGAATCGGGTGCACGCGACAGCCGGCGCCTCATCCGATTACGCTACCACGCGCGTGAAGGGTCTGCACATAGACATAACTGCCTGAGTTCTCAATTCGAACGGCATCACCATCACCTGTATCACCTGTCGTCCCGTTGATCATCGAATTGCTCGAGCGGGTGCCAGCAGCGTCTCCATTCGTCCCTGTCGCGTGCCAGAGTGCTCCAATGGATCCTCCTCGCTCGAGGGACACGAAGAGCGTCATATCGGTCGTTCAGGGCTTTAACGAAGAAGTCCGACCAACGCGTTGGTGGGCGTCCCGGTGTTCTTTTGACATCCCGCGGAATCCAGTCGGTGATGGCTCTCGTCCAGCGGGTGTCTGCGAAGCGCATTACGTGGCCGGCCCACCTAATTTTCAACAACTTGGCCCACGCGACAGCGTCTCTGATCTTCGAACGTCGGCGAAGCTCGGAACTCCGGAGGCCTTCTCTCACTTGCGTGAGTCGTGTCACCCCGAGCATCGTCCTCTCGATTATACGCTGCGCGACGCTGATCGCGTGTTCATCCTGCTTTCGTATAGCCCAAGTCTCTGAGGCGTACGATAGGGCAGGAAAAACAGTGGAGTCGAATAGAAGGGCACGGCGTCGGACGTTCTTCGTCTTCTTCGCGACTTCTTCGACGCTCTTGAAAGCTTCCCAAGTCGCTCGCTTCCTTCTGCTCCACTCTAGCACTAGGTCGTCGGCCATGTTGAATTCGCGACCTAGACACATGCAGCTGGAACTTTCGGAGATGTTCACTCCGCTGAGCGAGAATGGGGCATCAGAAACTTGTCCGTTCCTCATGAGCATCGTCTTCGTAAGATTCAGCTGCAGTCCAAAGTTCCCACATACACAATCGAAGTCCGCCTGACTGATGCTCGGTGTTATGAGCACGATGTCGTCAGCGAAGCGCAGATGGTGCAGCTGCCGGCCGTCGACCTTCACTCCCATGTCTTCCCATTCTAGTTCGCGGGGGACGTTTTCGAGGGTGGCGCTGAAGAGCTTCGGGGATATGGTATCCCCTTGCCGAACCCCTCTCTTCACGTCGATGACGACGTCGTTGTAGAATGGTGAGATCTTGGTCGTGAATCCACTGTGCAGCTCTCGAAGGACTCTGATGTACTGAGTAGGAACGCCCTGAGTGAGCAGGGCTTCGATGACCGCTTCAGTTTCGACAGAGTCGAATGTCCTCTTCAGGTCGATGAACGTAAGGCAAAGCGGCAGCTTGTACTCTCGCGACACTTCGATGAGCTTCGTAATGGTGTGCATGTGGTCGATCGTGCTGAATCCTCTCCGAAATCCTGCTTGTTCGCATGGCTGTCCTTCGTCCAGCGTTCTGCTGATCATATTCAGGATAACTCGAGTGAACAGCTTGTAGACTACGGACAGCAGGCAGATCGGGCGAAAGTTGCCAATGTCGTGCACGTCTCCCTTCTTGTACAGCAAGACGGTCCTGCTGGTCTTCCACTGAGATGGAACCTTGCACTTCGACAGGTATCGTGTGAAGAGCCGCGCCAGGGTGTTGATGAGCGCTGGTGGGAGGTTCTTCAGGTGTTCGGGTCTGATCCTGTCGGGACCGGGTGCTGTACGTTTCTTCACCGACGAGATGGCGTGTCGGATCTCGGAAGGGAGAACAGAGGGGACGACGTATCCATCCTGCGGAAGATGGCATGGGGGCAGGTGGACGTGGCTATCGAAGAGATCGGAGTAGAAATCGTGGATGACCTTCTCCCTGGTCCTTCTGGAAGAGGTGACGGTTCCGTCGGGACGTCGGAGAGCGGTCATCTTGGTCTTGAAGTTGGCGAAGTTCCGGCGGGCATTGCGGATGCTCAGCCCTGCCTCTGCTGCTTCAGCCAACACTTCCGCCCTTCTCTCCTTCAGATCTTCCTTTATCGCCGCTCTGCATAGCTTTGCAAGCTCGGACGTCAGTTGATAGTTGCCTGACGCTCGTGCTGCTCCACGCTGGCGTATCAGCTCGAGAGTTTCCGGAGACAGGCGTCTCTTGGTGGTCTTCAAGCTCTCGGCTCCCTTAGCACTATCGTGGAGATGGCGCACGAAGCGATCGTATTCCTCGTCGACGTTGTCCATGACGGCATCTTCCCAAAGGCCGACAAGAGAGGTGTAGAGATCCCAGTTGATGGTCGTTCTGGGACTCCTCTTCTTGAACTTCGCGGCCTTCTCTCCTTGACGCGAAAAGCGGAACCTCGCGCGAAGGAGGCGGTGGTCCGATCCCGTGTAGAACTTGGGGACAACGGAGACATCGGTCAGGCAATACTTGCGGTTGAAGATGATGTGGTCGATCTCGTTGTGGAACTGGCCACCGGGACATTCCCAGATCCATCGTAGGGAGGGAGGCTTCTGGAACTGTGAGTTTCCATGGATGGTCTTGGTCCACATGATAAACTCAGACAGCCTTTCACCTTGCTCGTTCCACTCCAAACCGTGGGTTCCGATGTGAAGTTCTTCCGGCAACCTTCGTGGCCCGATCTTGGCGTTGAAGTCGCCGATGATCACTTTGTAGAAGGTGCGATCTTCCTTATAGAACTTCTCCAGCTCCACGTAGAAGGCTTCGACCTCTTCGTCGTCGTAGTCGGATGTTGGGGCATACGCGACGAACACAGTCAAGGCTGGCACGGAGCCACATCGCTTCAGTCGCAGACGTCCGATTCGGGTTGTCAGAGACTCGTACGAATCGATGTTCATGGCCAAGTGCGTATTGACGAGGACATCAACGCGCTACTCCCCTGCTGTCGCATGTTCCGAGGAACAGTTCTTCTCCGGAGTCGTAGGCGGCGTGTAGGGGATGGTGTCTTCTCGTCTCGGTCAGTCCGATGACGTCGTACTTGATCTTCCTGGCTTGCATCATCAGGTCCTCGACGGATGCTTCCGATGCGAGCGTGCGGGTGTTGTAAGTACAGATCGTCATTCTAGTCCTTCTCAATTTGCGCAGCCTGGTTAGGCCCTGAGATTTTAGCAGTACTCCGTACTCGTCCTTCCCATCGCTGCAGAAATGGGGGCTCTTTCGGGGTCAGGGGAATGAGGCCCTTTAGTGCTGCTGTTTTTGACTTGAGTACACACGGGTAGCTAGTCGGGCTCTGTCGTGCGGGCGAAGAACTCCGGGCAGCCAGCCAGACTGCCCGAAGGGACGGGGCGAGACTTTTGAGGCGGCCTCGAATCGCCTTACGATGTACTCCCAGTCTACCGAGTGCAAGCTTTTGGCCGGGCCGACACAGTTACAATCCGCACAGTCACGGACACATCCACGCACACTGTGCATGAACATGCCGCTCGCACGCAAAAGGAACGCGTCGACACGACACAGCAGGAGCAAGGAGTCCGTCCCCTGCATCCCACCTGCGTCTCTGGGCAGTACACGGTCGCATTTGGTTCGCGTTTAATCCCCCTCTCCACCACCCGGGGACGCGCCACGTGGTCCTGCGACAAGCGGCCCGAGATCCCTCTTAACAAGAGAGCCCGAAAGCTCTCTATCGAGGGAGATCCGTGGGCATCACCATGCATTTATTTATTTATTTATTTATTTATTTATTTATTTATTTATTTATTTATTTATTTATTTATTACATGAGAACTCATATAACAACAACTCATCCTTGGAAACGAAATTATGGAGTCCAGTAAAGGGAGGAGAACTTATTAAAGCTAACGAAACAGGGAGCAATCACAAAAGAAGAACTAAGTAAAAGCCTCAGTCAGGGCGAAAAAGAATAGCAACTTAACAAAATGGATCCAGGTACTCGTTGACCATGTTTTTAAACGAAACCACTGAGCATGGAGGAGTGCAATTTTTAATAAATTTAATATAGCTGGAAGTAGCCTTTTGATGAAAAAATCTTGATCTAAGTTTCAACCTACATAGCCTTAGGGACAACAGGCTTCAACCAACCACCCCTTGTGATGGACGATCTTGCAGTGAGAAACCTATCCGCCGCAGTCACGTAGAGACCGGAGAGGATCTTGAACAGAAATATAAGGCCAAATTTCTTCCGTCGGTCGGCAATGGGGCCAGGTTAAGGTTGGCATTCCTCACTGTAGAAGAACGAATACCTCAAAACTATTCGCCTCAAAAACAACTTTCTTGTGAACACATTCTGAACACTCTCCAGTAGTCTAATTCTTTCACGTTTATAGGGGTTGAAGATAACAGTTCCGTATTCTAACAAGGGCCGAATGTAGGTCTTATAAGCTCGAAGGAGGATTTTTGGCTCATCAGTGGTCGAGCATCGACAAAGCTGATGCTAGAGCAGTGGCCTTGGTGGCAATCTGCTTGGGCATCGAGATCAAGATCATGGGTTATAGGAAAACCTAAGTCCCTAACTGCATCAACCTTCTGAATGGGGTAATTGCCAATTGCGCTGTTTCCCAACCCAATGTGCAATAGCTTAGTCTCCTCGAATGATAGTGGGCGACCACTATTGCTAGCGCACTGAGAAACAAGACGAATAGCGTTCTGTAATAAATCGTGATCCTCCGGGGTGACACACTTTGGCACTGCTTAATGTCGTCCGCAAAGGCACAACACCTGACCCCTGCTGAAAGAATGAGTGGAGGAAGATCATAAGGGTAGATATTAAGGAGCACTGGGGATAGGACACCTCCCTGAGGTACACCACTTGTCACGGCTCTTAAATTGGAGAAATGGTCCTTTACCTTAACCAGCATTGACCTATTAGTTGAAAAGGACTTGATCCAGGCAACAATGGAGGGGGGATACCAACCTTGAGAAGTTTAAAGATTAGCGTATTATGTGAAACCCGATCAAAGGCTCTGGAAAAGTCTAGGTAAACAACATTGGTAGCCAAGCCATGGTCCAGGGACATCACTGAGGATCTGCAACATAGCAGTAACAGTGGATTTACCAGACTGGAAACCATGTTGGCACTCGGAAATGACTGAGTGCTGATTCAAGAGATCTATAATTTTCTTCTCAAGTACCTTCTCAAACATTCTGGAAAAGATTGATGTGATGCTAATGGGCCGGTAATTCGAGGGGGGTGAGTGCGGAGGGTTTTTGGGAAGGGCGTAACAAAGGAGAGCCTCCACGTGTCAGGTACTTCAGCTAGCATGAAACTAAGGTTAAAAATGATCCAGAGTACCGGCTATGATGTGGGCAATTTCCTTAATCAACTAACTAATTAACTAACTGAAAAAGACGAGAGTGACCTAGAAAGGGTAAAAGGGTAAAGGACGGCGTTATTCAATCCTCTTTGGGATGCGCCACGCATTCTACTTCTACGGGATGTCGTGGAGGCGTGTTGAATGCGTATTTGGCCATACAATGACTTCCGGTGACCAGCCGATGTACAAGTCAGTGCTTTATCCTTCCCAAACAAGTCTGATACCAATTCACCGACCATGGAAGGCTTGGTTGGCCTGGGCGGGAAATCCGAACCAGGAACCTGATATCAGGTGCATGCGACAGCCGGCGCCTCCTCCGACTGCGCTCCACGCGCCCCGACCTAGAAAGCGTGCTGAAAATTTCATCGGCATGAAACCATGCAGAGTCGTCCATGCTGGGAAAACAAGGGTAACTTGCTCGCATGTGAGGGAATCTGAACTGGAAACGGCAGTGAACCTATCAGCTTATACATAGTTCGGCTTTAGCAGCATCGGTTCGAGCAATGGAACCATCATTGGCGACAAGGCCAGTGACACGGCATCACTAGCAGAAAACACCTCTCTTCAGGCCCCACAGCCACTGAAAAAGGTCGAGAGAGCGTTGTCGTGGTCATCAGCTTGGTTACAGCAGGTCGTCCTTCGCAATTCTTCGCAATTTTAGTGGAGATTTCGCCCTTTACATCCAATGACATGACGACGATGAGACAGTTAACACTATATTAGATACGTTCTGTTGCGAACTGCTCCTCAAACTGCACTTAATTAAATCGAGGCACTTTTTGACAGGAGTCCATTGCGTTATTAAACCATGCATCACTTTCTAAATAATTGTAATGGCCGATGTTTCCACATAACAGGAGAGCATGTAAAAAAAGGCAGGTATTCGTCCAAGTTACGAAACTGCCTCGACCCGCTCAACAAGAGAATAGCAGTAACGATTTTCTAGCCATGCAGGTAACCCAGTGAGCGACGAAACATAGGAGGAAAGAAGCTCCGCTGCCCATTTCCCGTTATACACACTGCAGTTCCATATTATTTCGGAACTTCCACTTCCTTTTCACGTGTGTTCGCCATTTTAGCTCTTGGATTACCTTTAGTACTTCAAAACGATTATGTGCACCCCAATCGTTTGGGCACTGCGCGATGCATCGTGCTTCAATTGGATATTTAAAATGACGTGTTCCTTTGCTTCGCGCTTATGACATCGCTCTGCGACAATGAAGTTCAAATTGGCCAATCCTTTTTTGAAAACGTTTCCGACCTTAAGCCCTTCTTCAGGTCTTGAAAACAACGATTGGATACCACTTTTCACCACTTAACTTCCAATCTTTCTGTCCCTCCGATAATTTGCTCGAAACAAAAGGCGCGTTTACAATTAAATAAAGAGCGGTAAACTCTTGTATCCTCAAAACGTTAGTATCTTCTAAGACTTGAAAGGCCTTTTTTAACTTCCTCTTCTTCAGCTCCAGTGCAATGCACAGCACTCACCTTCATATCCCAAATGTAATATAAGTTCTGCTGTAACATTATGCTTGATCGACTATCCAGTGGTTTCGAAAGACCTTCAATCGTGCCGATCTTAATCGCTACAAGCAAAAAAACTATCCTCAAACTGAATCCATGGTGCCCCCGCTTCTCGATTGCTGCGAATATTTCCTAATTCATGGGCTTTCGAATGATTTGTTGCGGTCCATTACCTTGGATGGCCTAGATTACGTATCCAGTAACGGTCCTAATAGCTGGTGCTCCCAATTTCAGTGATTGCGATTTGCTTGAAAGGTTCTCGTCTGGTTGTACTTTCATTCTCCAGCTAGCCATGCTGCTATAACAAATGGACTAGTCGACTTTCCTTACAGGCAGTGGTGCCTGCACATTATAGTTAAGGTCTTGTTAGGGTGACTCCCCTAGAGCTCACTTCACACTTCAAAGCGGGAGACTTTCGCGGCCATTCGCTTTCATCCCTAGGGGAAACTTCTCTCTCACACTTGTCAGCCTCACGTAATGACCAAGCGGCATGTAACCGCCTAACCATTCAACCCTTTCTGGGCTTCCCTCGGCGACACCTCTTACTGAGGAGAGATACAGTCGACAAGCGCTTCCAAGTGTCGCCAAGAAGTAAGGTCTATGCATCACCGAGGTCAGATTAAGGCTGGATTCTTTTTACTATAGACTTTCCAACTATGGAGTTTGTAACCAGTGGGTATAAACGCTCGTACAGCATTAACGCAGCTTCCAATGGAATCATAGTTTCTCTATTTGTCTGCATGGAATCACTCCTGAAATTGAAAAACTTCCTTCGCCGTGTTATGCTAGAGGTCGCTAAAATTCCACCGATTTTGCAATGCTTGATTCTTCTGGCAACCTATATGGCATCGAATACAGAAAGGTTAGAATGACGATCGGATACTTGTGCGCATGACTGCATTGCTTATTTTGTCCAGTAATTCTTTTACAAAGTTAATGTTTCGGAAATGTACGGATGCTAGTAGCGAGATTGGGTCGACATGTGTACAACTAGATCATTGTCGGGTCGTTTTTGTACTCGAGTCTCCCACATTTGACGGGTTCCTGCCATACGTAATTAGAACTTCATCTTCTCGCACTATAGCTTGAAAACGATGTTTTTAGGAACAATCTAAGCGCTGCCTTCAATTGGCTGTTCCAGAGCTTCCACGTTTGACTTCTGAGTCGATAAAAAAAGAAAAACTTAAAATAAAATTCCTTTGGCCGCGACCCTTATGCAACCCTTTTGATATAACGCGAAATTCTTTTCAACAAACTTTCTACGCACTAGCCACTAGAAGTAAGCTCACCAGCAAAAACGCTGAATTTGATCAACGGGACGACAGGTGATACAGATAATAGCCAGTTAACCAACGGAAAGAAATCGTGGTGTTTTGCAGTTATTCAGTAGACATTGTCATGGATTGGTCCTCTTATTTCTGATTTGATTGTGCGTTTTCTGTTTTGTTTCTAAGCGCCGCCGTAACTATCTGTTTGTTGTAAACTTATTCGCTTTTTTCTCGCTTTTTTTCTAGACTCGTAATTTAGTCACCCGGCTTATTTCTGTTTGGTTCTTCGTTTTACACTTATGGCACGTCCCTGAGACGTATTTAAATAAATAAATAAATGTTTTCTATCAGTAGGACATTGGTTTGAGGGAAACTACTCTGCAACCCTATAGTGTTTTTACACAGATGCGAGATGCACTCCATTTTACATGGATCCAGAACTCATTCGGAGATCCCTCATCCGCAACTATATGTGCAGTCCTCGATGTTCCTGATATGACTGCTTCTTCTCAGAAGTGTTTTGTAGATGTACAAACGAATTGCTGAACAGTTACGCGCCGTTGCCTTTCCTGATCTTCATCAGTAAATCGCCGGTGTTTGACTTTTAACAGTGAAATGAAGAGAGCGTCGAATGCCTCGGCTAAGCAACTGAACAGCGCCCACATCTCTTCGTATGTGTCGCCTTGGTTCACTACTACTTCAAGAGCCTCTTAGAAAGAGGCTTAGGGACTGATAAGTTACTACTCATCAACCAATCTCAGGTCGATAAGCGCAGGACTTGTACCACCATCCATACTAAATCCAGCATAGAAGGCTTTCGCGAATTGGAACACTCTTGCAATGGTGCCTCTCACAATGGCTAATGTGACCCCAAATGGAGTAGGAGACGAGAGCATCCGTATAAAATAGCTAGGTCGCAGTAGCTCAGCGTCATCCACTTGATGGTGAACTTGATGATATCAGGCACATCTAATCTGATGACATTTCCTCACCGCTCCATTTTTCATAATTTATTTTTTTACAACGACACGTAGTGGCGTAATCGGAGGAAGGTCTGCTTGCGCGTGCACCCCCAATCGACGTCCTTGTATGGATCCCGCTTAGGCCAGCCAAGCCTTCCATCAATGGCTGAAGAGGGACGAAGTTTTAGCCCTGGTTTCAGGGCATCGCCTCAGTCTCACAATCAACTCGAAAAACAGTGCAACGCTGAACGAAGAACGAGTTGGATGGGGCACAACATTGCACTCATGGCCTCGTATTGTTGCTCGACAAAACTAGGCAAAAGGAGCTCGTCCCCTGCCTCTACTCGCAACTGTAGTAATGATGATAACAGAGGCAGTCTTGTACACAATGCGGGAAGGTTTTGAGTTCTTATGGGGCCCAGGCCAACAAAACCCTCTGTTACTGCAGTTTCAGTGCTTGTTGATACGGGCGCGGTCCAGTATCGCACCTCTACGGCTGAAAAAAAAATGGTTTATATGATTAGGCCAGAAAGAACTTCACCACCTCGTAAGACCTCGAAGAGCTGCGAGCAGAACTGGCCGCTGTCCCACCCCGATGACGGCATTGCGCAGCCATGGTAGTGACGGAGGGAACAATCCTTACCCCTTCTTCTGGTTTTCAGCCGTGTCTCCGCTGCTCTCACTTGCCCAGCTCACAATCGATGACGAGAAGCGATACGTCGTTCTTCGTGCAGTGCGTCTTCCGGCGTTTCGAACAAGCCGCACGATGATTCCGTGCTCTTCGAGCAGGAAAAACTCGCGGCATCCCCCATTTCAATGGTGCCTGGTCGGGCACCGACATGCTTGGTCTCTTCGTGCTTTAACCGCTGACCGACCTCAGGTGCTTTGTCTGATGTGTTGCGCCGTGCCGTCAGCGAGGTCGAGGCGACGTTTGTCACGCGCCTTCTTTCACGCCGCTCCATCATTGCCCGCAGGCCATTCGCATTAGGCGGGTTGAGTTGGCTCCATTCGACCCACTCCCTTAATTCATTCGTCACCTTTGAGCACGTATCTCCCTCACTCCCTTGAAGAGATTTCGCACTCCACCGTTCCACTCTCAGCGGCAAAGAAGCGTCTCCCTCAGCAGACGAACGACCTCGACGTTGGCCTCATATCACTGCGCCCGTTTGAGTCCACATTATCGAGCTTCTGGTGCCGTGTTCGTTGTTCGTGGGGTGGGGAAGGAGGGGGGGGGGGGGCGTCCTGCCTTAATCTCTGGCACTTTGTGTTAAACTCGTGCCAGAAACAGCTTCTGCCTCTTTGCTGAAATCGTTTCGCGCTTCATCCTTAGCGGCTTACACTCCATCTCTATAAATTCGTCAACATTTGGCGAGGCAATGAATATTCGAGGATCCTATTTCAACTAGAAATCCAACCTCAAATGCGACCTTGCCTTTTGTCCCGTCGTTTTCATAGTATTTGACTGGCTGCACTTAAGCTTAAGATGTCAAGTACCAAAAATACAGCCTCTCAGCAGTAATCTTCTTTCTATAGTGCAGTGGGCATTGTTTTCGGTCTGTGTACATAGTTTTACATTTTAATCTATTTGGAGCAAAGGGTCGAGTAGGTGATCGAATCTAAACGGTTTCGATTTCAATCTGCTCTCCGTTGTCTTGCATCTCGATCTTACAAGCTCCTTTGCTTTCGCTCTTCACATGAAGGGATGTTGGCGATATATGTGGAGATTCATTCTTCCTCTGTTCAAGCCTCCTGTGTTGCTTCGGTTCGGCAATCCCTATTTCCAAGCGCTAAGGATGCGATATCCTTTTTCCGTGTACAAAACACTACTTCAGCAGCGGTACGGAGTATTGCGGTTTTATGGATTCCGTTACAGGCACTCTATTACTTGAGCTGCTTCGCGTCTCTTCTTTCATTTCGATCCCCTCCTTGGCTCCGAAAAGCTGTGATTGTTCACATCTGAATGTATCCTATTCGGGCGAACTAATTATGACTTGAAAGCGCTCACAATCGTTCACGACTCATTAACAAGCAGGTAACAGATGCAAAGTTTGTGACTGTTAATCGACGAATAGATTTGACTTGCCTCGAAAGGCTGAGGGCAACGTTGCGTTAAATTAGATACAGCTCAGTTAGATGAGGCGATCTCTGCATGAGATCTGTAGGGCATCATATAAGTTGTGGAGGAAGTTCTTGTAGCCGTGTTATACATCGTCGTAAAGCGCTAAGTTTGCTCTGAACAATTACTGTTATTCCATCCCCTACGGTCCAAATTCAGCACTTAGTTAGAAGGTGTCCAATGGTATTGTCAAGAATGGGGGACAAGGTGTTCGCATAATCTGGATGGTAGACACTGTTATGAATTACGAATTGCCTCCTCACGGATTCAATAGAACTTATCGTTCGGATAAAAATCGGCAAAGACATCAGTTAGTTTTCAATCAACGCATTAGAGTTCTCTGATGGGGTGTTGACGTGCAGCTCAAACTCGAATCTCGGCACGATGGACGCGAGTTAGCTCAGACTTCGTAACGCACGGGACCCTCAATGATTTGCTACCGTCACTTGATAAACATTTTGATGCAGGGTTATAAGACGTTCGTTGATGAGATAGCATAAGAGTCGATTTCTAGCAGATTAGATAACAAATGTTGGTGTTTTTTTCTTTGGCTTTTATTTTGCTTATATATGGGGGATGTTAGTTTGAGAAGGCTCATTGTTTCAAAAGATAAATGAAAATAAAATAAAATTTTCAGAGAAATCCAATGAAATGCTTTCAAGTTTTTTTTTTCACGCTGCATTTAGAATCTAAAACATCTCAAAAAATGCGCGCAACCTCTACTTTAATGGGCTCTTTTACCTCAATTTGCGATAACAAAGGGATGCAGGGAAAAACGGCCACTTTTTTGCAACGGTCTAGAAAGCATGCTAGATAGCGTATGAGCGAGCAATCTCATTCTTCCGCCAGCAATTAAACGCCGCTCCGATTACTAGCCCGGAGCGGTCACCTTTCAGCCTTTGCCGAGTATCATCGATCGCCGCAGAATTTCTGAAGGAATTTCCGTTGGTCGAATACTCCTCCCTTCAATTCTTCGGCCTTATTGAAACATGATTCTATACAAATCTATAATGATACGGTGCATATACAATTATAGTTAATTTTAGGTCCACCCTAGAATTTTCCAGTAGCAAACTTCTCCTAAACTTTTCAGACATCATTGGAACCAGCACAATTTCTGTGCAGAAAAACTGTACTGGCATATCAAGGAAATTAAGAGTCCTTGCATCAACAGGTACCAAGAAGTTGTTAATTAGTACATCTCGCAGGCCCTATCAGAACTTTGGAAACTTTAATATGCATG
The DNA here is from genome assembly GCA_947359475.1 of Heligmosomoides polygyrus bakeri. NCBI lineage: Eukaryota > Metazoa > Nematoda > Chromadorea > Rhabditida > Heligmosomidae > Heligmosomoides > Heligmosomoides polygyrus. Next base: position 67,864,841 of record OX375870.1, read on the forward strand.
CACTATTGAACACATTTCGCATCGACATCCTGGACTTTTCATCAAGGAATCCCTTTTCACCTTCAAAGAGGATGGATGCTGCTCTCTTAAGGTCTTCATTCTTCTTAATTTAATTCTCGGAAAGTTTTCAATCGAAATCAGTCTTTTGGAGCGGACCAAGAACTTAAAATTTAAGGAACACATAAAAAGGGTAAACTACTGCTGAGAATTGTAAAGTTACCCCCTTCGAAAACTCTTCACGATGGCTCCTTCTTGTACGCAGCGGGAAACTTTTTAAGCATTACCTCAATCATCTGAATTGGCTATGTAGGTGGTGAACTGCAGAAGTATGCGGAGGACTGCACAATGTTCTCAACACCACTTCTGACCCGCTACGAAATTGCTACGGCTAGGTTCCTCACGAAGGGTCTGTCTTGTTCACTGGGCGTCATGTGGAAAATCAGGATGCATTTTCCTCCGTAATCTTTAAGGATTAGGACAATTTTGTATGGCAAGTGGTGCGCAACGTGCATTAAATTGTGGCGTAGTTTATGGGTGGAAATCCAGGAGTGCGCTCTTGACGGCCTGGTGGAGCACTGCAGGGGGCTCTCGGAGCATTTTAGAGGTTGTTTCCTTATCGTTCACAAGTCTTCTGCAAAGGTGCTTTGCTAACACACAACAACTTTTACGAGGGGCGCCGTTGTGACAGAGTGCGGAGGAGATAATCCGGCAACTTGCTATTTCGGGTCTGAACACCTCCATGGTTTTCAGCCTTTGTTCTGTTTATAGCAAGTTGAATCACACACAGGACTAGTAGGGGAACTACTAGAGATAAGAAAATGCTTTACAATTGTGATACTGAACCATAGAGTTTCCTAGGAGATTAGTCGAGTCAGTTTTTGATAAAATACAACGACGTCCCCTAATATATCACTGACTCTGCCTCGGGAGCACACCTACCGGTAGGGGAAAGCCCTTCCTCTCATTTCAACCAGGTGCCTTAAGTGGGTCTATAATTATGATACGGTAGAAAAAATACGTTAAAAATACGGCAGAAAAATTAAATAAATACGAAGAAGTTTAAGGAATAGAAGGACTCTAAATTGCTCACATTTGTTAATACTGACCACTGCACGATACTGCACCCCGCATTGGAGGGCCCGTAGTTCTTTGGGTTTAAGCACTCTGCAAAAACGAAACGTTTTTCTACTCTATGAAGGGTGGAGATTCTCGCAGTACTATCCATTTCCCGCGTTCAGACCTATGCCTGAGACCCTTCCCTGGTGAGGTTTCTATGCACGACATATATGGTTCGAGGCCAAGGTTAGCAACATTCAGGAAGCTTGGTGCTAATAAGTCTTATGTAGAACTTTGGTTATGACAGCCGATGTAGTCTTGCGTTTTGTTTCGCCTTGTTTTGCTCACCAAAAACCTTCTTTTTATATAAATAGATGAAAGCCTACTAGAACATTTCTCGAACTTGGTATTCTAAAAGCCTCCAGTATTGACACAGTCACAGCACCACATTTCTTAGGAATCGCCGACGAGACAGACGGAGAAATGCTATCCCGGAAACGAATATCGAGATGATATAATATAATAATTACATAATAGTATATATAATAACAGCATAACATTATGTACGATAATACAATGTCTAAAATTCAAATGTAGATTGTACCTTCCAACGAAATCAGATTGATGCAGGGTACACCATGTACCGTACCATGTATAACCTGAATAGGGCGAGTTTTCGTAACGACACCAGCCTGTCAGCACTGCATTTTTGTTCACAGCTTCTAGCTTTCAGTAGGCAGTAGCAAGGCTCAATACGGGGAATTCGTCAGCAGGCTCTTGTGGAAAAGTCGAGCCGACTCTACGTTCGATTTGCGCTCAGACCATCCAAGTTTTTCACCTTTAATGATTCGGTTGATGGCAATATGCATGACTAGAAGGAGGTGATGGCGATTGCTCTATCGGCTAGTCCGTGGAAGCAAGCGTGATTAAAAAACTCACAAATCGTTCCGTAACAAAACATGTGACGTACCCCATGCGATCTCTATAGTGTCTGGTTAAGAAGCGGACTTTTTTTCGTTTAAATTCGCGAGGTTCGGGCACGTGGTGGGGCGGTGCATTGTGCGCTAGCCAGGCGGAGTGCTATCAGACCAGTTCCATATCACCATGTGCTTCTTATCAGATGACGTAGGATGTCATACTAAACCTGCCGATAATGCGCCCCACTCGCCCGCATTTAGCTTATTTATGAATCAAATATTTATGAATCAAATCACAGCGTGTCTCAAGTATCGACCGAGAGTGTGGCAACAGACTCCCCCGGGGGCACCAGCAGGTCCACAGCTGCTTGTTATCAAAGAGCTGAGGGGTTGTAGATGATATTCGCTTCCAACTTCAACGATTTTGCTCGGCTTGTACACCTTCTGCACTACTCCGCAAATTTTACAAGCATTTTTCCGAACACCTTGATTTTTCATGGATTTTAAGAAATTCGCTTTTCATTTATTTTTCCTCTCGGACGCACAAGAATCGATTTTGCTCAGTATTCTCTTCCTTTATGAAGACTGCCTTCTAAACTTTACTAGTTCTTCCCTAGGCGAACCAGCTCTAGACAGGCTCTTATTTTTTTTACATATTTTTGCCTTACTACTTTTTGGAGACGATTTTTAGAGCTGAGTTTTCGATTGAAGTAGTTATTGTTGCTAGGAAACCTAATGCTTTTAGAAACAAGCATTGACTCTAAAATCTTAATCAGCAAAAATTTATTGTTAGCCTCCAGCATCATAAGAAACCATGTAGCTGAAAGTTTCGTTTAGTTCACAATTCTTAACGTGGCAGATGGCCTAAGACAGGAGCAGGAGCAAGAAACTCGTATACCACATCATAATTCCTTTTGGATAACCGTTTAGCGTTTAGTTCTTTTTCTTCGTTTCCTTTGGATAGCCATTTAGTGTCTAGTTCTTCTTTTTTACCTTGTTTCTTTCCTTTTTGAGGGATGAATGCGAATGAAGGATTGAACGCAAAAAAGTCACTCGAAGCAATTTGCTGTTGACGGCAAGCACGAAAGTGGAGGTGTAATAGATCATAAACAAGGAGGCTCAGAAGAACTTGTGCTCGTCTCCTTCACAGCTGGGGATCGTCTATGCTTCATCTAGCGAATCGCGCAAGGGGCTTCAATAGCTGAGCAATGCTTACTGAAGTGGCGCTCAACTGTTATCTCAGCACAAGTGGGACATTTCCTAGCCTTTTGCTCTAGAAAGGTCTCTGTACTGAGATTCAAAACGATTGAAATAATCTGATTTTATACCATTTCCGAAATGGAAATGTGGAAAGCCAACGGTGGTTTTTTAATGCCTTACAGTAAAAAAACTCAAATTGCCGAGGGGTTATTCCCGAAGAAAACAATAATCAAACTTTTGTTAATCTTCTAGGCGATTGAGGCCGAAGTGGCTTTCTATACAAAGTTTTTCCGTTCACCAATGTTTGATTAGTAGCAAACGGCCTCGATTTAGCGTTATATCTCATCTCGGCCTGGTCTGCAATGTCTTCGGCGTGTTCTTGTGTTCTGAATATTTGAAAACGATTATTGGCACACTTTGAGGTAAAACATCAAAAAAGATAGCATTTTAGTCTTTTTCTAGATGATTTCTTCAGGGTTGGTTAGCAATTAAAAACAAATTGGTTAGCGGATTTATCGAGTAAAAGGTTTCCTTAAAAAGTAAGAAAGGTTAAGCACCACATCCTGACATGCACCCCTGCTTTAGATTGCCTAATAGTGGTTCTTACGTTTCTAAGGGCAGAAGATCAACTTCAGCATTCAGTGAGTGTCTTTAGACAGGATTTTCTTGGGTGGCCGCTATTCCTAAACCTCTGGTCCGTGTACACTGTACAGTAAGCTTACTCGCATTCTTCCGCCTTGAAGTGCTTTAACACGTCCCGGATTACAGTATATGTATAGGATTTGTACCACGATTTCTGGGCGGTCAAAGGAAAGAACGGAATAGCAAGGTATCCAAAAACTAATAAAATCTATGGCCGTCTGAAAGGACACTGCGCCTCAGCATCGTCCATTCTTTTGTAGTTTTCACATCATCAGCACACATTTTACAAGTGACCCCCAAATTAGTAACGTAATTAGGGAGTTCATAGGTATATAACAAGAGCATGATTGGTGATAGAACGCCTCCTTGAGGAACACCACATAACGCTGAGAAGACGTCTGAAAACTGGTCCTTAACCTTAACCTGATAAGTTCTTCCCGTTAGAAGTTCTCGAATGCAGTTTACAATTGTGGGATAAACCCCAACTGCCTTCAATTTGACCATTGATTTTTCGATGAGGACTTTGTCAAAGGCCCGTGAAAATCCGAAATACACTACATCTGTGCGTATTTTCTCTTCAAAAGCTTTAGACCAATCATTCAGGGAGGTAAGGGCAGCTGTTTCTACAGATCTTCGCTTAAGAAAACCGTATTAGTTTTCAGATATTACGCCATGACCTTCGAGATGACTCAGGATATGTTTTTTGAGATTTTTCTCGAAGTTTTTTGCAAAGACTGAGGTGATGCTTATTGGCCGGTAGTTCCTGGGATCATAGTAGGGCGTTCTTAAGAATAGGAGTCACAAACGTATGCTTTCACCTTGCAGGAACTTCCGCTCTAGTGTGGTAGTGTGGCTCAAATTGAATATGTGCTCCAGTGAGTAGGCTGTGTAGAAAGCAACGTTTTTTAAATGAAGCTCAAAGGAACGAAATCCGGAGATAATGACGAAGATTTCGGCATTTTAGCCATCACCTCAATAATCTCGTCTCTGTGAAGCTACGGCGCGGAACTCAAATTGAATATGTGCTCCAGTGAGTAGGCTGTGTAGAAAGCAACGCGGCAAATCTGCAATCTCATTCAATATAGAACTACCTTCATTGAACTGACTTTTATTATACACTTTATGGAAAACTCGTCCCAACAGGATCGCTTTACCCTTCGCCTTAGAAACCATTTCACCACGTTCATCAACCAGGCTAGGGATCACATTATCTCTCCCAGTCCGAGACCAAATAAGCATATAAGATGCTGCCTTGTCAGCAGAAGTGGTGGCTTTCCTCTCTACGTAGACGTTGTAGCGAAGCAAAGCCTTACTAAGTTTTTTAGAGCAAAACTCGTGTTAAGACCAGTCTTCAGGTTTGTTGGTTGAAGATGCCTTTTCCCAGAAGTGATGGGGCGAAAAATCATTCTTTTAAGATGCATAGGGTAGTTTTCCCCGTCATCATTTAGTCGTCTCATAGGAACATACAATTCGATAGTGTGATGAAGAATTGCGAGGAGGGTTTCGTCTAGCTCATCAATGGAGCCTACACAGTTCATTGTGCCGATCCAGTCTATGCCCATTAGGTACTTACCAAATTGGAAATAATCAGCTTTGTTGAAGTTTCGAACCCATATAAGATCCTTAGGCTTGAGCTTCAAGTCTAACTTATAGTTTATAGTAACGTGGTCGCTAGTACCGATAGGAGGCCCTACTTGCACATTACAGACGAAACCTTGGTGGTTACATAAAACAACATCCAGAACTGAATTTCGCGAGGGCGAGGACACTAACAGCTGAAAACCGTGGGTTTCAAAAACCTGAGAAAAATTCCTAGCTGCATGACTGCTTTGATGTGACATTAGATCGGGGAGATTAAAACCTCCCATCAAAATCGTGGTGAGCTCAGTGGCACAGAGATCACTTTAAGCCTTGCATAGTTGATGCGACCCAGAGACATTGCAGTCGGGTGTTCTGTAAATGCAGATGAAACGAAACTCTACAAGATATTCTTTGACGCCACGTACTGGGATTTCGTAGCAGTTTGATATTGACTCCTGAAATACTACATTATGCGAAAGAGTCTTCTTCAGCAGAAGTAGTATTTCGCCTCCTTTCTTCTCAATCCGATCACATCTTATTCCCGCGTACTGATTGCTGACAAAACCCAAAAGATGTCTAAGCTCATTTTCGCTCCTTAACCATGTTTCAGTTAACACAACGAAGTCGTAGTTGTAGACGCATAAATTCATAACTAAAGCGCTGCAGTTCTTTACAAGTGACCTCACGTTTGTTGGTAAGCCCAAGCAGTTAACCGGGCGACCGTTCAGCAGTTTCCCATAGGGCTGCTGTTGAGCGGCGTCGAGACAACGCGACATATGACTACGTCTCCATCTTGACAACAATTAACAAAATTGCTAAACGAGAAAAATCAATAAGATTCCAAAACCAAACAGTAAAAACAGACTTCTAAAATAAACATTTTTTTAAACTATAAGAATAACAAACTTACTATGCCTAGTTCATTTAGCTGTTGTCCAGCTTCTGGAAAGATCTAAAGTGCCATGCACCATAGCGCGGCTGAAGGTTTTTGAGCGTCTGTGTCATGACAAAACTTTTTACGAAATTTGCGCTGGCTAAGTAGACTTTTACAGCCCAACAATGTTCTATACTGCCACAATTGTTTCAGGAAACTACAGAATGTTCTGATAAAGAATTCAGGTAAGGTGACCACAGCGAATTCTCTGGTGCAGTTCATCTTTAGAAGATATTTGCGAAGTTCATAGACCTGCCTGTTTCACGAAAAGTTTCCCTGTAGGTCTCGCTCTTACTACAGGCGACAGCAGAGAATCAAATAAACAGCCACGAACCGTTGACCAAATTTTAATCGAATAGAATTCAACAGCACTTAGGAATCTTGTCTCTGCCACCCAAGTAACATTTATTTCAATTTTGAAGCTATTTCTCCTCTCTATTCCGAAGGAAATGCATAAGGAACACGCGCTTTTAAAAGACTGTTTCTCGCCTTATAGACTCACAGTTTCGCATACACTGACTGTGACTCTCAACAAAAAAAAACTGTCAGGGGAGCCCTTAAAGAAGATGAAGAGGTTGAGCAAATTTGTTGACATGCATGACGAGAAATTCAATAAAAGCGAATCAAAGACAGTACCATTCAGCCACGCTCTATCAGCTAGGTGGGGTTAGGTTTCATCTCTCAAAGACTCACCCAGCATTTTTCGCATTATTTGTGACCAGCGTCCGTCGCCGGCTTCGCCGGCGCCGTACGCTGGACGTGCGGGCCACGCCAGGCTTGCCGGCTTCGCCGGCTTCGGGTATGGCGGGCCACGCTGGGAACGTAGCCTAAACCTAGCAGGGGATGCTTCCTCAGCCAGCGCCCATCGCCGGCTTCGGGTACGGCGGGCCACGCTGGGAACGTAGCCTAAACCTAGCAGGGGATGCTTCCTCAGCCAGCGTCCGTCGCCGGCTTCGCCGGCGCCGTACGCTGGACGTGCGGGCCACGCCAGGCTTGCCGGCTTCGCCGGCTTCGGGTATGGCGGGCCACGCTGGGAACGTAGCCTAAACCTAGCAGGGGATGCTTCCTCAGCCAGCGTCCATCGCCGGCTTCGGGTACGGCGGGCCACGCTGGGAACGTAGCCTAAACCTAGCAGGGGATGCTTCCTCAGCCAGCGTCCGTCGCCGGCTTCGCCGGCGCCGTACGCTGGACGTGCGGGCCACGCCAGGCTTGCCGGCTTCGCCGGCTTCGGATATGGCGGGCCACGCTGGGAACGTAGCCTAAACCTAGCAGGGGATGCTTCCTCAGCCAGCGTCCATCGCCGGCTTCGCCGGCAACCAACGCTGGGTAAGGAAGCATCCCTAGCGTAAAAGTCGTACATGTTCAAACGAACGCCTACTACAGATCGAATGATGCCTTGCTGAATATCAGTAACATCCCAGTACAGCACTCAGGGAAATGTCCGCAGCACTCCTGCTTCGTCTGGGGTTCTGTTCACAGCCTATTGCAGCTCGTCAAGCCTAATCGAATTTCTGACGTTCCTGTCCAGTCGTCGTGCTTTAAGCCACGAGGTGTGATGAATTTCGAAAAGGGTGACTTAAGGCAAAAAAATACTATCCCCGTCTGCATATAATAGTATGGAAACTGGTCAAAGCGCTGCCGAATATTGAGGACCAAGGAGCAAGACTTGGTTAAAACCGTAGTCGAACTGAGCGTAGGTCCGACGAACTTTCTTCGCTGACCTCTCTTGGTCCACCCCTTAAAATTGGAGGACCTGGGCAGGTAGAAATAGCTTAGTAATCCAGCGCGCGAAGTATATGCTCTTGAGATCAAAGTGAACAATTTTCAAATCAAAAGAAGCATCTTCCAGACCATGACATTGACCAATCAATAATATCGGTTGATATTGATTGCTTGATGGAAGCTTCAACATGGTGGCTGATTACCTGGTCAAACTTCCGTCGGTCATCATAATCACGGAACACCCGCCCGATTAAGTCTGGCGAGAACCAATAGCTCCGCTCAAGCGATGGATAATATCGGTCAATATTGATTTTCTGAGCGACTAATAGGACCGACTGCCCGATCGAAACACCATCGGCCATAACAATATGCTGTTGCTAATGTTAGATAGCTGAACGAAGAAGTACACGCCAACAGATACGTGATTCGAAACCTCGTGGATTGTTCTTTGATTTCCATCCCTCTGGTAGTTGGTCGATAAACACCCTAGATGTGATCAACATGCGCCATCTACAGGTCACGTGTCGTTGACAGTAAACACCCGCTGTCGCCGCGGGCCTCGGGCAGCGCGGCGGGCTTCGGACAGCGCGGCGGGCCTTGGACAGCGCGGTGGGCTTCGTAATGATGGTAATGATAATGATAAAGATGATAGTGATGACTCCGTAAACACAGTAGATGCTATAGGCCGATCAACGTCTCCCGTCAACACCTCATTTGCCGTCAGCAGGGCAGACCTGCTGTCGCCGCGGGACTCGGACAGCGCGGCGAGCCTCGGACAGCGCGGCGAGCCTCGGACAGCGCGGCGGGCCTCTTACAGCGCGGTGGGCTTCAGAATGATAGTAGTGATAATGATAAAGATGATAATGATGACTCCGTAAACACAGTAGATGCTATAGGCCGATCAACGTCTCCCGTCAACACCTCATTTGCCGTCAGCAGGGCAGACCTGCTGTCGCCGCGGGACTCGGACAGCGCGGCGAAGCTTCAGACATGACTCATGCCTCTCCCGATTATATATAGTAAAGATTCTTGGCGTTTTCATGGCGTCTTCTATGCCTTTTCAACCCATTTATGAAATAAGCACCACAAAATACTGTGAAAAACTGACTGAAAGTATGAAAAATTAATATGTAGCAATCTAGCGCGAGGGACGGCCTAGGAAGTTCAAAAAACGGAACGACTATATAGAACATAGGGGATCACAAAAAATGGTCACGGAGCAAGAGAATGCCAACAATTTCCTAAATACAGGCTCATCCAAAAAATTCGCCCGAAATACATTTACATGAATATAAAGTGAAACTTCAAAAATGTTGCGTAAAGTCATTAATGCGTGCCCATAAATGCTTTAACGAAAACTTTTCCCATTGAGTTTCGTTAAAAATTTTAAACAAAAAATGCCGGTAAATCGGCTGTCGTTAATTGTTAAACGCGCACCGCTGACTCGAAAGCCCGCTTTTTGGGCTTGCTTCTCAGTTCTGAGTCGAGAGGGCATTTTCGGTGCGTGCTCTTAAATAAACTTGGTGAATTCAAAAAGGTTCATTGCCGAACAGAAGACCGTCATGTACTGGATTGTTTCTAGCTGCGTGCCATAACTCGCGTTGTTTGCCCCCTCCCACTTGTCTATATATTTTGACATCCGTTTCAGGATGACATCCGCCTGCTTCCTGGTCTTCCATCGATCAGCCTCGAATGCCAGGCCTTTGCGCGTGTTTCGCATCGTGCTTCAGAGCGTTCTCGCATGCCAGAATCGCAGTGTCTCCTTACTCGACTCACCACTGTGAGGTCACTCGCCTCATGCAGATGATTGCAGATGATGGAAAAAACACGAGTGCAGTTTCAAGTGCGAGTACTACGGCTGAAACCATGGGAGAAGGTCTTTGTCTGCGGCTCAGATGTCGCACTTGGCGAATGGGATCCGCTGAAAGCATACCCACTCACTAAATCCTTGACAGACAGGTATTGAGCGTTGTGATTAAATGGGACAATATTTATATTCACACTAATAATATTGTCTAAAAATGTTCTAATCCTACTGTTTAGTGTTAACTCTTACACACCTTGTTACTTATTTGTTTCATTCCTAGGTTATTGACAGGTTTTAACTATATCGGAGGGGAACGCAATATACGTTCGGTTTTGGAATATCAGGTTTTTCCACGTCACGCTTAAGACATAATTCTGTATATCATTTTTGGTTTCATTTAATTGGTAGAGCGGCGAATGTGGCGCAGTCAGCGAGAAGCATCGCTCAATGAGCACCACGCATCAACTCTGTTTCGGTTCGGGCTCAAACTGTCTAGCAGGTCTTCCATCATCTAAAATCGCAGGGATAGTGCTGAGACAGCCATGACTTCACCGGCACATCGGCTGGTGCTCACAAATCCTACTGTATATAATATTACTGTATAGGTGCAAGCAAGAGGTTTAAGTTGGCGCGACGATGGCAGCCAGCGGCTAACCACGCTGGTAAGCACGCTTAGCATCCCAAAGCGGGCTGATCAACGCCGAACTCAACAGGTTTCTCACTAATGGCTTCCAGCCTAAAATCGGGACAGCACCAATATTTCGCGCTTCTCATACGATATAGAGCAGCGTCTGTGAGCGTCTGCATTTGTTGCTTTTTCTTGCGGGAAACTTGCCCGATTGACTTGCCTGAAGGAAATTTGGGTATGCTGTGTAGTTTTGCAAGTACTCAACCATAATCGACTTTATTTTCGAAATGCTGCAACTTCGTAGGTGGTTTCCTGTATTTTTACGAGTATTTCACTGCAATTCCTAAAGTATGTGCATGCCATGCTGATTAGCTTAGATACCCACAAGACACAACTAGTAGTGAACAAAACTGCTCCATCATAAAAAAGTGGCACTAGCAACATTATAAGTAACCTTTTGCTTCGGTATCCCCTGGGAGCCGACTCCAGAAGTTTGTTAATGGGCTCTGTAGCAATTCGTTCTCAATTTTACTTTGGAGTTATACATTGTAGTTTTTGGCTTGTTGAACATTTGTAGGACGGCTACAAAGTCGATGAATTGGAAAAAAAGTGATTCGAAGGCTACGAGATAAAAGCAGTGATGAGTGGTGTTCCCTAGAAATGGGACAGCTACTTTCATCCACTTACACGAAATCGACATCGCGAATTAAATTAGCAATCTTTCTTCAAAATTGGTTCGGGTTATGTTTCTGGCGAGATCATTCAAAAACGCAAGTGTTCACAAATACATGGACGTCAGTGCGAGGATGCTCTTCCATACTTGCCGTTTGAGTTCTTACATGACATAGCGATATAATAGGTTGATCGAGAAGTCTTGATAGGGTTTTCATTTTTATTCTTTATTTCTTTGTTCGGCATAAAAAATCAAACAACAATATGATTGACGGAATATACCATATACCATGTACCTACTGGGCAGCTCAACGATCCCCTTTTCGCAGAACGCGGGATATCGGGAGTCGAAGAAGTCGGCAACCGCCCGTCTTAAGTTTTAAATTTTGTTAAACTTTTCTTAGCCAAGAAAACGTTCAGGAAGCGGAACAAGTGGAAGTATGAGGAGGCTATGTCAGGAGAATATGGTGGGGGGGGGGAGTATACGGTCACTTCCCCTGCACCTTTAGGTTGGTCGCTTTAGCTACATGGCTCTGACGTTATCATGAAGGAGGTGCACTGAAGATGATCTGAGCAGCTTTGCCCGAACAGATTTTACGAGCTTCCTGAGCTGAGTGGCGTAAACGACTGCGGTGACCGTCTACCCCTTCGGGAGTACAACATACCCTTTTAGACTCGAAAGCAGCATAGAAGAACTTTCCTGACGCGACTTTGCTTGCGTAGGCGGCTCTTTTCCACGAGGTAGCCAAACAGCACGGTGTGCGTTGGAGTCGCAGAGAACCTAGCTCTCATCCCCGATAACCAGGTCTTCCATAAATCCCTTGCGAGGCGGGCGGAGGAGGAGAGTCTGGCAGATGGATACGAGGGTGAATTGCATGGTCAAGGGATGTAGGATCCATCTACTCAACACTTTTCGGTAGCCGAAGGCTTGGAGGAGGCCGACGGTTGTCGATTGGGTGCAACCGAGTCTTGTCGCAAGTGCTAACTTCCGGATCCTTTTTGGCAAGGTTGAGAACGGCGGAGTCCTCCACTGCTTGGAGTGTCCCAACCCAGGTTTGTCTAGAAGTCCGCGTCTCCTTTTGCGAATAGAGTGAACCAGCGGTTGACGGCATTGATAGTACTGGAGCCCTCTCCCAATGTGCAGTTGATGTTGCGAACTGCTGCAGTCGTTCCATTGCCGCAAAAAAATGAGTCTACCCATGACGATGTTGAAGGTGCGACGTTGAAGTCAATTAATTGGCATGAGAAAGTCAACGCTTAGACTGGCTGCACCATGTTATCGATGTGTGACGGATTTTGTTAAGACCCCTTCGTTCCAGATTCCACTCATGAGATCTCCACCTGCGTAAACTGATTTCGCTTGTCTACAACATGGAAGGATGCCGGCTATATTACTCTTACGTAGTTGTCCTTTAAAAAAGAATCTTGATGAGCGGAATAAAGAAGAAACGGTTTTATCGAAATTAAAGGGCATTGCTTAACGGCAAGGCTGTCGTGACGTTGCTTGGCTCGCTGGGTTTTCGCCACTGGTACTTCTCACCTAGAATACCGTACTGGCTATACGGGATTCAGAGCACTGGCTAGAATGGTGCGGTGGGAGTCGATGCAAATTCGATGAGACTGCGCGGCTGTTACTCGCCAAAAGTTTCAGGCGTTTTCAGTGCAGCTGCACTTCAAGGCGCTGAGGCATAAGCGTTTGGGGATGATGAGGGTTGTCAATCAAATTGCCTTCACGAGGTGTTTAACCAACTAAATCTTTTGTGTGATGCGTCGCATATTCTACATACTTCTGAGAGTGTTTAGCCTCTACAACGACTCGCTGGAGCATTGGATCATAATGTGATGTGATGTCTTATCCTTCTCGGGGAAAAAAATCATGCCAAATCCTTTCTCCGTAGGGATTGAGAGCTTTGATGGCCTGGATGGGGTTCAATCATGGATCGGTTGTGGTACATGTGGTGGCTGCCGCCTCCTTCACCTACGCTTTTCGCGACCTAGTTTGAACATAGCATTGCAATTTTGCTAACTATGCGTTGGGCAATACTAGGAAATCCCATGGCCTATCAATTGGGGGCGGAAATGTTTCAGGTTTTGGAAATGCGTGGTAACTTGACACAAGTCAGTAAGCTCAAATTTCAAAGTTCTAAAAATGGCAATTGAGATGATTCTGTCTCGGAGAAAATGTTTGCCTTTTTGTAGCTTTCATCTTTAATGCTCTTCTTTTTGCAATTTGTTTTAGCCACTTGTCCTCAAATCATATATTTTGTGTCGCCGTTTTCAAAAGCGCCTTTTTTTGCAGTGATGTCTGGTCTGGGTGCGCCGAGATCAGCGACCCCACAAAGGAGCTGAGATTCCGATATATGGTTGGTTACTACCTCGATCCTTGTACAGAAGGCAGTAAACAACTGCTTATAGTTCACAGGTAGGAAACAGCTTACTCGGGATCATGGTGTAGAACTATATGGGGAACTGTTGTAGAACCAGTACACAGCCAGTACCTCGGAGTTCGAATTCACTTTGCATAATTATTTTCTGTTTTAGATGGGAGGCATTTCTTCATCCACGAGCAATAAATCCTTCTCCTGGGCAAAAGTTAGTCCTGAATGATGTTTTCGGCAATTACGGTAAGTTTCCGGAAGCGCTACAGATTATGTTGACTCAGAAAAGAGCATGAAAATAATGGTCGTTTTGACCACGATCAAATTAATTCAAATTGCAGTCCTTTATTTCTCACGTAGCTGCGAGGTAGGGCAATCAGCGGAGGCGCACACTACCGCGTGCACTCTCGCCCTTGCCAACGAAGTCTTCCACCTTTCCGGGATAGGCGAAGTGGTGACAGACATGTCTCTTAACCAGGGATGTGCGGAATTTCCGTTTCCGTGTCCCGAATTCCGGTTGGCCGTCTTTGGCCGTCTTTGGTTGGACGTCTTTAGTCCTTCCGTTCCGTTCCGTGTTCCGCTTCTCTTTCGGGCCGGAAGACGGAACGGAAATTATTGTTTTGCGCTACCTTCACCATTCACCTCCTGAACTTAAACGTCCGGAACATGTTTATCTATTCTCCTAATAATCTCAGGTATGGCCTAGAACACTAAAAACCAATTCTAGATCAGAGTTCTATAAGCACTCTTAGGTTGCTAATATTGCTTTTCATAGGAGCCGCTGGATCTCTCCTGGTCGGAGGAAGAACGCGGTGTCTTGCCTCTCCACCCCTCCTTTGAGTTTGTCCGACAGCTTCAGCTACTGCCAAATGATGGTACCCATACAACCTCAGGGAGTGGGTGTCGTGTCGTGGGTGCTGAACGCAAATGCAACCTTAGCACTGCCCCTTCCAGTTAGGATAAATCTAGCACATTCAATAAGACCGGTCAAGTGCTAGGCTAAATCTCGGGCATCTTACTCGTCAGCTGGTTTCGTTTAAAATACTTTCTTCCTATTAACAGAAAATTTTTGCATAAACTTCGATTTGTTACACTATAGGAGTTTGAAAATTCATCTTAGTATTGATATGAATACAGGTTTTTTTTATTGTTATATGCTGCTGGAAAAGAGTCGCATGCTGCCTTGCCCGTTTCCTAAATTTGTTAAGGGCAACTTAGTAATGACTACCATCATGGATGTATATTTATGAAAAATTAAATGAAGTAATCAGTTTTGAGTCATTTCCGTTTCCGTGTTTCGCATTCCGGTTTCTGCCCATTTCTGAGCTCTTCCGTCACGTATTCCGTGTTCCGCTTTTCTCGAAAAAAAAAAATCGCACATCCCTGCTCTTAACGCCGTCTTTTATCCTCTATCCTTTATCCTAGCACGTCTGGAAGAGTCCGTTGGGAGGAGATTTGAACTTTTTGCTGTTCCTCTTGTGACATGTTGAAGTTCTTCGGCCTAGAGGCGCTTCGTATGAAGATGTGACACTATTTCCTTATAGACATTATAGTTTCGAAATGTTACTCAATTATTGGATCTTTCTATGTTACATGATGATTCCACCAGTAGATGAAACATCGTCCCCCGTTAAACCTTAACTCGAACTCCTCCCGACATTTGTATCTCTTGTCAATTTTCGTTGTAAAGTTTTGTAAATTTTCACCGAAAACCTTCGCTGCTCTTCCATTGAACCGGATCTCTGATAAACAGCGACTCGCCGCGAACAGCCTTATATACGGTGTTCGTTGATCCGCGCGTTGCGCTACAGTTTTGATCGAACTCAGGCATGCTTATGGATGCTTCCTAACCTGACCCAAAATTATCTCTAAACCACTGCGGACCAGAGAGCCCAGTACTTGCTCCCCTTAGTTCACAGTTTTCAATTTTTTGGGGAGAAGGGAAGCTGATATACCTATTAGATTCAACATCGTGCCCAGCGATTTTGAACACATCGTTAAGGGGTCCGATCTACTACCAGTTTTTGTACTAACATCTATTGGATGGGAAATGTGTTACAAGTTTCTACGAACCCAATATTGGTGTACATCCGTAAGCAGTGTTATTTTTGCGACTTTTTGCAAAATTTTTAGACACCTTTTTGGGTGAGACGAGGGGTTTAACTGGAGCTCAAGTCTCCACGGCGCTTCTTTTCTTGTTAATATGTGGCAAGTGTTGTTGTCCACAAGATCAGATCTCCGGGAAAGCTCGAGAAGAAATCCTCTTTCAGAAAGTGACAGCAACTTTAAAATTAGCAGTGTTAAACGAACACTCATTTGGCAACTCTTTGACCAGCAGTGGTGTCGCTGTCTCGATTTACAATCTATATCTAGAATTTTTCATATTGCGAAAGCCTTAAAAATGACGTAAAGGGGACGTTACTCAAATCCTTCTTTGGAAGACGCCAGTCATTTTGGTTCTGCGGGATAAGATCGCGGAGGCAATTTCAATCCGTATTTGAACAATGCTAACATGCGGTGGCCAACTGATGGACAAGTCAGTGCCTCTTCCTTCCCAGACAAGTCTGGCACCATATCACCGACCACGGAAGGATGGAAGACTTGGCATATGCGGACCCGAACCGAAAACCTCGGATCAAGTGCTTTCGAGAGCCGACGCCTCCACCGACTGCGCTAAGCGCGCCCAAGATGCGAAATTATCTGCCATACTTGCAAGAACTATATATTACTATCATATATTAACTGCATATTATTAACTATATATGAACTATGTATTAGAGCAGAACTAAGTTGCAATGCAAATTACAGCCGGAAGCAGTTTGATATCGGATGGATGGATCATTCACAATGAAGAAAACGTGGTTCTTCTACGGGTTCACGGTGAGGTAGGTTACGCTGACGGTAGATCTAATGAAAACTCTAGGGGTAGCCGTAGATTGAGGACGGATTCAGAGTTTCAAGCTATCAATTTTAGGCACTCAAATTTTACAAGTCCTCTCAAAGAGGAAAAGAGCATCGAGTGAAGGTCGTGCCGTTCGACGTGCGCTTCAAAGAAGTAAGTGCTATAACTGTAGCTCTAGTGCCGTTGATAAATGCCCGAGCAATAGCAACTATGCCTCTGTTTGCATTTTAAGGGCTTCGTTCTAGCCTGAATTCTACTGTTAAAGAAATTAGCCCTTCAAGATTTGAAGACTGTATGGAGCCAGCATGGTTTACGTTGCAGCATCCTTCAGGCCACTGAGTGTGGCTGTTCACTGTACTGATTAATTGTGTGCGATAGCTTAGTGTGAACAGTTGCCGTTTCATTCTATTCATATAGAGCTAGTTTAGGAAAAGAACTAAATATATTTTATTTAACTAAAAATATAAATAAAATAAATAAATTGTTAGTTTATCTTTTTTTTAGTAAAATATGAATATATTTTATTTTACTAAAAATGATAAACTTGGTATACATGTAGTGGAAAATATACAGAAACATGTGGAACGCCTAAGAACAGTAGCCAAATCCGTGTTTAGGGGGCTTGAATGTCTGAAGGGGAAAATGATTTGCTTCCATTTAACCCTGCGGTGGTCTCAGTAGCCCTCCATTCAAATCATACCTATTTGAACACGAGCAGGACGGAGCATTTCCTATGCGGTTGAATAAGGTAGCATTTCACATGTTTTTATGGATCTTACATTAAACGTGAGAAGTTTATTATTACTGGTAGTATTGTTAGTAGAGGTAACTTCAGTATTCTAGTAAAAAAACAACTGGCTTCGAATATTCATTTTTATTTATTTATTTATTTGTTTATTTCAACGTTGTAAATCCTTCTTTATTCACTTTCATATAGTTATACAGCTTGTTACGCAAGGAGAACACGATTGAAATTTACAATGTACAGATCGACATGCTTTTGACGTGTACTACGTAACACATCTTTCTTGAGGTGTGAGATGCATGTGAAGTTGAAATGGGCGCTATTTCAGATTTTCTCATACGAGGATCGTCATACACGTAAGGGCATGCTGTGGAGGGCATCCTCTGTCTACCAAAACACTGTATTCAACCTCTCTATCGCAATGCTTTGCACATCCATTATGTTGTGAATGATGACGATGGCACTGCTCTGTCGAATCGGTGGTCCGACTGGCGCGGTGGCATTGGTTTATGTTGTACCCCCCCCCATCTCTCGATTTACTATGAGACACCCACGCATGGCACACAGATTTGACCCGTGTTCTTTCCAAATTCACCTATTCCGCTATGCATGCGCTTTCGGTGATGGTGGTTGTGCCACGTGCTGCAAATATGGCTCGAAAGTGTCGTCGGCTCACAAATTAGATGACCCACTTCAGCACGAAAGCGTCGACGACGACTGCCTGCCGGACAACGATCCAGTTCTACCGGATGTGCCTAGTTTCTCAAATACTGAGCTATCGGTGAGTTCTGGGTCACTTTGGAAGCTAAGACGTTGTGCAAGACATTCCAGAAATGTGTACCAACCACTCCACCACTTGGTCACCAGCAAAGGCTGATTCCGCCCTTGAACATGTGCACATTACGCTGTTGAACCGTAGATATAGTGACTTGCAAGGTCGAAGCGGGCCAGGCGATATTTGATTCAGAGAAGCGAGGGCAGTACTACCGCAGTTTTCTACACTTGCACGATCGAAATCGTTTACTTACACGTCGCCCCTTCCTCTGAGTTACTGATAGCCGATTTCCGCAAATTTTATGGGGACTCCTCAGATTCTGCACCTGCAGCCCGATAGCGACGCATTCAAGCTTAACAAACGCAGGCATCTCTGAGATTTAGACAGCGTCCCTTAATCTTCGAAGAAATGGAGTTGTTGAGGATTTTAGTCACAGTGCTGACAGCAACTTATGTTTTGGGAAATAGCAATACAGGGGAAAGATCTTATCGCCTCTCACCGTGGTAGGCCTAGATGTGCAGTAGCTAGTTAGTGGGAAAGAAAAGGATCTTGCGCGGTGATACGCGACGCCTTCTTACAACGAAGAGCCTCTGCATCTGATCTGATTAGCTCACTAAACCCCTTCCTAGTCCATTGAAAGCAACGTCTTGCTCACCAACTTAGAAACCTTCAAAGCTTCCAGATGTAGTAAAAAGCGTATTAAGGTCCTGAGCAGAGAGGATCCTATTTTTGGGCAACAATACGTGAACGGCTCCGTATTTCGGAACGATACCGACTACCTCGTATTCAGGACGCATACGGTTTCACTAGAACACTTAGTGAGTACATTTTTCACACGACTCCTTCTTTATATCTGTTTATATTATCAATCCTACGCCTGATTTAACCCCCTCAGTAACACATGCTTAAGGCTTTTCGGATTGAGCTGTTTACTGGTACGGATCGGATCGGACTTGCCTACGCATTACCGGCAGCTCTTCCGGATCTCTATGGAAAAGCAACTTTTCCGATAATCTCATTGAAGAATATACCAATTGGACAAATTGACAGTAAGTGTCTTGCTGTTTTTGATGTTTGGCGTTAGCGAGCACGTGGGGAAGCGCCCTATGTTGTGCTTGAATTCCTTCTCGCGATGCCATCAGGATGCGCATTCAGAGAACACTTTGAAAGATTAGGTGATGTGCATTGTGTGAACACCGATTCCAAGCAACTCTGGGTAACACGACAAAAGGGCGGAAGGGCACGAGATGCAGAAGCCTTTCGATTTTTGTTTATCTAAATCTTGCCTCGGATTTGCTCACATTATCTTATCCATTTATTTATTTTTATCTTATGCCGCAGACGTGTAGAAATACGTGAGTGATTTTTCATTCCATTTCTTTCTTTAGAAGAATTCTTACGGATGGAGTAAATTATGAATTACTGCGGGCTTTAGTTAAAGGTCAAGGGATCCTACATAGCTTAAAAAAGGCCCTGAGAAAAGCCACCATCAAAAACCGACCCAGCGAAGCACTGCAGACAGTCTTCTCTACATGCACAGGTGGACTTTCAGCCCTGCAAGAGAAACGTATCCTTTGGAAGTTATAAAGTATGCGTTATTAGCTTGTTCGGGAATGCACCTTCAACATAGGGGGAATAGTGAGGTCTCTTTGGCAAGCTATGTCTGCGGGTGTGTACAGAACAAGACGTTCTATCTCTTTCTGGTCCAGTGCTAAGCAGCTGACTCTGGAATTGTGGAGAAGGCCCCTCTGGCCTGTGTTCGAGTCTAAACACAAGTGCTATTCCGATCCACTCGTTTACGAGCAAGTGGCGCTTCCTTTCGGCGGAGCTACATGTTCAGCTGATAATGACTTCTCTAAGAGCTTCTAACCTCCCTAACATTGTTCAGTTGACTACATGCTGGTGAAGACGTTACAAATGGATCGAACGATACGTGATAACATGTCCTTCACATGGGGACGGTACTGGAAGAAACGGACCACGCTTGAAGTTGGACATCGAGGAATGGGCTGCTCTTATACGAAGTTAGTTTGATTGTGCTGAAAAGCATTAGTTAAACAAACTAAGTACAGGTGCGCTACCTACTAGAAGATGTGAATTGTACATCACACGCGTACTGCTTCGTCTTGCCCCGAATACTTAACGACTTAGGGCATGCTGTATTATTTTACAGAATGGCGACAGCTCGAGAGAATACGGTGCGCTCGTTGTGTGAGGCGGCAAAAAACGGAGCAGACTACGTTGAGTTCGACGTACAGCTGACAAAGGTTGAAGTTAGAAACGCCAAACTATTATGAAGGCTTTTCAGAGCTTATGAGTTTCAGGATATGCAGCCGGTTATCTACCACGATTTCCATGTGCTTGTTGAGGTCACTGGTCGGAAGCTGGACTTATTTCAACAAAAACCGCGACATCATGAGCTGGCAATTAAGGTGCGCCGGCAAGTGCGTTGGCTACTTGATTAAGGAGCTTCATCAATGGCATTGCAGGACCTCAACCTTGATCAGCTTCATCTGTTGCATTTGGAACACCCCGCCGAACGACTGAATAAGACATGGAGAGTGACGCCCACCGAGGAGGAGTGTGACCAATCCGATAACGATCCATTCCCACATCTGAAACAAGTGCTAGACGCTGTAGACATCGACGTAGGATTCAATATTGAAGTGAAATACCCAATGAAGATGAAGGTTAGCGTGTATTTCTTGCCTGTAATTTGAAATTTGAACCCAACACTCTATAAGACAACAGAGGTAGCTCAAGAATGCTTTAGCCCTCTCAACATTAGCCGAAGCCTCACAGTGTCACTATGCTCTCGAATTGTCGGTTATTCGAATGGTTTCGAATGCTTTCGGATTTCGAATAACCGAATTTGAATATATTCGAAAACTGCAGTTTTTCTGAATATTCGAAATCTAATACATTCGAAAAACGCGATTTTTGAATATTTTCGAGTAATCGCATTCGAACGCAAATCATTCGAACCGAATTGTATCTATAGGTATTCGAATACCGATTCGAATAGGCCATTCAAGCACAACTATACCTCACAGTAACATTGAGGACTCGCGATGCAGGAACATACATGCAGGAATGTACTGCTACAGGCGGGAATTGTATCTGCAGTCTCGTTGCTGTTGCGTTCTGAGCAGTTAGGTATAGGTTTCGCCTTCGCCAAAACTTAGTCCTTTGGTTCTGCCATCATCTTCACGGATAAAAAGGAATTTGACAAGGGTTAAGCCTACAAGAATGGATTTTATGGTGCCAAAAGACAAGAGGTTGCTCTTGCTTTTTGGAAAATTGCTTTTTTAGGATGGCACGCATGAATGCCCTGCTTACATAGAGCGGAACGACTTCGTCGACGTCATTTTGCGGAATGTGCTTGCTCACGCAGGCAGACGACGAGTCATTTTCTCAAGTTTTGATCCAGACGTCTGCAGTTTGTGAGTTCATTTTTCAAATCACTTCACCTTGAGGTGCTTCGGTTGTCACAATTATTTTGCTAACACTTGCACTGTATGGATCCCACCCAACGAGCTCTTTTATGCATACCCGAAATAAGTGCCCGCAATTTGCTTACAGGTTGGCCGCTTGACTGCGAATGGCGTAAGGATTTTAGTGGAAGGTTTCTGAAAGTGAAAGGTACTGGATAGAATTAGATTCCTAACGAAACAAAACAGGTGATAGTGAGCTTTCCAAACTCTGGGTCATGGAATTGCTGCCAAACTCAGAAAAGGACAAAGGACGGACGTGCCTATTGTCTATCTACCGCATGTCATTGTGAAGGCTAAAGATACTCAAATTCTCTCCGATAATACTCCCTAGGAGAATGTATGTATGTTTAGATATTTAGATGGCCTGCCATCACTGGTCGCGCGCGTCACAACATCTCCATTCGCTTGATTGTCTTTTCATCGTCATCCACTACGTTATTGCCATTCGGGTTCTGAGACATTGACGAGCACCTTGATTCGTTCTCAACTGAAATGCTAGTTAGGTCAGCCGAGCCACGTATCGCCCTGATGTGAGATCTCCCACGAGGGTGCTTGACATTCCTTGGAATCCACTCCAGTGCTTTTTTCGTGCGGTCGTCTTGTCTTCTCGTGATGTGACCGGCCCGTTGGCATATAGCCGGCATTTACACAAGTCATTCGCTTGGCCGCGAAGACGAAAGATTGTTCTCATATGGGAACTGCGAGGTCCGGCTAGATGTTAAGTTCGCCGGCTCGTGTAGAATCTTCGTTTTCGACTCCATCTTACGTGAGTCCCCCATCCTCGTTCAGCAAAACTGATAGGGGAGTACTTTGTTCAGGGATATCCCCTGCGACACTTCTTCAGACGAGATCGTGTCTGCACTCTTCATTCGAAGGGAGAAGGTTCCATACCGCAAATGTTATACGCCGTTCCTCGTACGTTCTGCCGCTTCCAGGAGAGCGCCTAGACTGGCGTTTTAAGAGACTGCCTAGATGCAAGAATGAAGAAATCTCCGTGACGTGTCATGGTTGTGTCATCTTGATTCAGAATCAATGATTTCCTTCCCATGCAATCTGAGTCTTCTCCGCTTCTCATCAGTTGTCGTACCGTCCGACGTCAAAAACGGCAGAGCCCAGCAGGCAGGGTACGTGGACTGGTGCTGACAAGAAGAGACCCCGTATGTACAGACTTTCCAGGGGGAGCTCGAGGGGCTAGAGGGTGTTGATCAGACTTCGCCGAACTCTTCAGCTTGGGAGACACTGCTGATATTGAAAACCTCCGCTGTTCGTCACAGTTCTACACCTATTGCCAGCCAGCCTTTTTCTATTATGCTTACCGTAACCAAAAACTAATCGAAAAAGAGAATTAGGAGGATGGAATTGAAAACGACTGAAATAGTGTTCCCGTGTTTCTGTTACTAGAGTTCCTCTGTCCTCTTGTTTGGCGAAACATATGTGGAGGGTGTGTGTCAGATACGTAGTTAGTAGGTGTATTCAGTGAAGGACAAGAGAGTATAAGCAAAGTCTTTTCTAAGAAGTCTACCGTGTCCGCCCGAAATCTGTTCTACACAAGTGTTTTTGTAAAGAAGGTAATGAAATGCTCGTACGAAGCGACGAGGAAGCGGCATCAATAGAAGTCGCACATGTCTTCAGAGTGGCTACAGTTTCAAGTTAAAATTAGGGCGAACACACGTGATCCCAAGCCCGGAGCTGAAGCGAGTCTGTTCACCACTAGGGTACATTAATACATGCTTCACAGCACACACAGTTGAACGGAATACAAAGACAGAAGGCTCTACCTTCACAGATGAGAATTAAGTGGGATGAGGTCTTCGGTAGGGTTAACTGGGGCCTTCATCCGTATGGAGCCAATGAACTGCCTTCAGTGCGGTCTCGAAAGTGAACACGCGCGGGCTTTTATTACGCCCCGAAGCAAATGCCGACACCCCCCCCCCTAGATGTAGAACGCGTTGCGTAGCATTAATTTCTGTTGTAGACACAGCGCTGGTACCGTTTCATAAAAGTCAGTGAGACAGGCTTTTTATTATTTATTGTTTACTCCTTCATCAATTATTGAATTAATTTAATTTGACTAATTTAATTTTAAAAAATTTACTTTAATTTTCATTCTTCCTAAGAAACGAAGAAGAAGCTTTCCAGAATAACTCTCAAGCAGCATGTATATCCTGTGATGTTTCTGGTCGTTGGAACGACAACGCGATATGTTCCCTTCCAGGTACGTCATTCTTAGCTTAAATTCCCGTCCGCATGCAATACTACACTGATCAATTCTTCAGGATATTCGTTCCGACTCCTCACAAATCGCCGTGAACTACGCGGCCGGTAACGGGCTTTTAGGTGTCAATTTCCATAGTGAAGAGTTGCTTCAGGTTGGAGTCTGGCCTAGGTTCTTGCTTCGATGCTATTTTCTGACAAATGTTGATAGTTCAGGACTCATCGCCGCTCGATCGAGCTGTAAGATTCGGTCTCGTCACGTTCGTATGGGGTGACGATCTAAATCTAATGAAGAATGTTGAGTACTTTAGAGCACTACGAGTCGATGGTGTCATCTATGACAGGTAACTATTACCACCTCAAAGGCAAACGTTACCTAACACCGACGTTTCTGTATACAGTGGAGAACTATGTAAGAGTAGTCCAAACATTGTACTAGGGTTTTCGTGATGGTCAGAAAATAGGCTACCCACAGCCGACATCGCTCAAGCGCATTCAATGCCACTTGGGATAATCAGCTGGTATCACAAATGTCTGGAATGGTGACGAAAACAGACAACGATACCGGCTGTTACCCTGCTTATATAGGTCAAGCGAAATTCGAGTGTCTCTGCGAATCCAAGAATTGGAATGCGTTGCGCATCCGAACACAGGACTGAGGTGCGCGTGCTTTGAGCTTCACCCTTTGTGTTGATTGAACTCGCACCTATCAATGCCTTCAGTTCTCAAGCACTTCTGCATTTTCATATCATAACTACTTTCCAGAGAAGGCATGCCAGACTGATTACTGGCTCAGGGCCACGGGCTTCTTAACTGAACGTGTTGGACGGAGTTAGTCTTTGAACAAAGGTGATGAGATCATGTGGACCGAGGCGGCGTATAAAAGGAGAGCACAGTGAGGTCTTTAGGAGAGGGTGGTTTTCATAAGGAATCTGATGCTACACAAGGAGAAGAATGTGGTGAAGTTCCGGGAGTAGACAAGTTCGTCGGGATTCGCCGTGCGTTTCACTTTAATTCCAAAGTCATGCAAATTCTGCACCTGTTACACACACTGATCCTTTGAAACTTATATTCAATGAACGTCGATGACACCACATGTGGGTGGCGTACTCTGTAAAGTGAGGACCTCAGAAGGATTGAAACCTTCGCTGATCTGATTATGCTAACGTATTGTAACTCCATCTTTGAGTGACGTCAATTCGAAGAATACTAGAGCGTACCCATTCTGCACTTTGCCGGTTGATCGAAAATCTTCTTCTGAACAGAAATATATCTACCTTCTTAGAGGCACTTTCTTACATCTGAACTAGTCCTTAACTGCTCCTACTTCTATTTCTATCTAGTCTCAGGTTAGGTAAACCTATGTTTGGTCGAGTTCTTCATAGTAGCAGCTCCACATATATGTGTAAAACTGTTGCTTTTCAGAATTGGTGAACTGGTTCCACGACAAAACACCTTCGTTGTCGAAAACGAGCAACGGACAGCCTTACCCATACGGACGCCGGATTGCGTAAGTAGCGTAGAAAACCGTTCGAATCCTTAAAAATTTCGCGCGTCCCCATAACTGTGCTTATTTCAGAGTCGCTCTCCGACACCAGAACTCACCACTGTACGCGACACCATCCAACACTTGAATATTTCCAAGCACTCCGCATTTAGCGCGGTGGAAGACAGGAAACCCAGCCCAGCCCCCTGTATACATGACCCCACCCATAACTACTGTTCATTGTGTACATAATTTACTCGAAGTGCCATATAAATTATTTCTATTTTTGACCGCAGTTGTACTTGTTGGGGTAAACAGACGATTACACGCGCTGCTGAAGCTACTGCAGTACAGAGCTTGTCTGACACGGAGTGGGGCGAATGTGTTGTCAAAGATGTTAAGGTGATCAGGTGACGCAGGGACGAAGATTTCACGAGTTGTCCTGGAACCTACGGAAATGAGCCTTTTCAATAATGTTGAAATATGCAATGTTTAGAAAAAAATGGAAGGTTATCAGAGGGCAGACCACACTCAGCGAAGATCTGGTAGCAATAACAGAGATGTTAGAACTTTCTGGTTTTAATAGTTTTACCATGAAGTTAACAATTGAGGTCAGGATTTATAAACACGATAATACAGGGTCTGCCGGAAATAAAGCACGACGCTAAGCACGACCTCACTGTGCGCCGCATCGAACTTTCTGAGGGATATCGAAGAAGCATGGGTATTTAGCCTAAGGAATTATGGCGAACAGCTGATGGACAGGTCGGTGGTTCATCCTTTCCAGACAAGTTAGTACCAACTCCTCGACTCAGGAGGGATGGAAGGCCCGGTTGGACTAGAAGCCACGCGTGCTTGTAGACAATAACACTTGCACAAAAAATATTCGGTCTTCCACGTCCATAAAATCCACGGCGCCTAGTGCTCGACAGAGTCTGTGGCATTGTTCTCCTCCTTTCCCTGGAGTAGCTTCTATTTCTTATCGTGTGCTTAATACAAACTAGCTAGTCCTCATACCGATGGAACCATGATTGGCCCGTTGATCCGGACTCTTACACCAGGAAAAATGACTAAGGCAATCTAAATGTTCGAAGAGGTACACGTCGCAATCAAACAATCAAGTCACTTCAAAACATCGAGCGACTTCACCGAATACCACGGCACCTCCTATTTACAATAAATAGCACGTGGTCGTGAATTACTGGTATTGCAGAACGTCTGCGCCGCAAAGTCAGAGCCATATGGCCGAAGTGGTAACGCAAATCAAATGCGCCTTGATTAACAACAGCAAAAAATATAAACTCAGAGGAGAGCGCGGACATTGTGCTGAAGAATTTTAAGGGTCGGTACTATAATGGGACTTCATATAAAAGCTTTTCGTTTCTTATCATAACACAACACCTAGTTCTATATCAAAGTGACCCTGCGGTATATCACATGCCTCATTAATGTTAAGATTTAGCCCTCCTATGTTCCAGAATTAAACCTTAGAAGGTGCAATCCCAATCGGGGGGGGGGGCAGTCCATTACAATTTATAATGAAATGCAGCATGCACCGCAACATATAAATATAAATAACTAAATAAATAAATATATATTGGGTTGATCGAAAAGTCTTGCAACACTTTACGCTACTACCACTTAAATTTGTTAAAGCTCTCACAGTATTGATCTTGTGTGGTGACGTGGCAGTACAATACCGCTCCTAATTCGCGAACAATTGACGCATTGCGACACATTTTTCCGTCGCAAACCGTCGCACTCGCACAACCTTGTTCATAGCGATCCTCTTCAAATAAAACTTAAACCAAACGATTTCTCGCTTCAGCGCAAATCCACTGGAATGTGAAAACATTGATGTTGTTAAAAAGTGTTGTGGGTGTAAAGTTGTAGACAGCTTTACTTGGAGCGGACGTTAATTGTTTTACGACCCCTCCGAAAACCACGCTGGTGTTTCTTCATGCATTTTAAAAATTGTGTTTGTATCGTCATATTCGTCTTCTGCATGCTATGGTCGTCAGAAATAGCAAGTTGAAGAAGCAGCGATTCAGCAACACTGATTCGGCATGCCTTGTCAGAGTCCCGCAGCTCATGTGGCACCCAAGACGACAATACTTTGCGGTACCCAAGGATCTCCAGCTGCCTCACGAAAGTGCTTTGCGTACATACAAGTGTCGTCGTCAATTCGCGAGTGGTTGGATATGGCCTCACCTTGAAGGCTTCGCACAAGCTGTCTTCTTCCACAACAGATGGGCGTCCGGAACGAGGTCGATCTTCGGGAGAGATGTCGATCTTCGAAAGAGATATCTCCAGGCTTGAAGCGCTGATACCAACGGGCCACTGTGGAATAGTGAATGGCTTCCTCCTTGAATGCAGCTCAGATGTTGGAGGCTGCAGTCCTTCCGGAATGCCCTTGCAGAAATTCGTAGTAGACGATAGGTAGTAGGATGCTGCTGCTTATCGTTGACATTGTTGCTATATTCGTACTCGACGAGGCCTAATATAGTATGCTTGAGGAGGCTTCGAGAATGTACAACAGCTTCCCTTGGAGCGGACGTTAATTGTTTTACGACCCCTCCGAAGTCCACGCTTGTGTTTCCTCAGGAATTTCAAAAATTGTGTTTGTATCGTCATATTCGTCTTCTGCATGCTATGGTCGTCAGAAATAGCAAGTTCAATAAAAATAGCTGAAACTGGATTTGTTCTGCAGCCAACAGGAGAAACTTTTTCTTCACATTTTGGTCTTTATTTCGGCAGCCAGCGACTTGTCTCATATGAAACTGACCTGAGTAATGTACGAAAGAACGTGCGTTCTCCCACTGTTGGTACAAGAATCCTCACAACTTCAACAAATGTCCAAGTTTTATAGCTCTAAAGCCTTGTCTTTCTCTGTTCAGCAAGTGATTTTTGTACATTTAACGAACTATAACTTCTTAGGGAATATAGGTTCGGAGCTAGGCTTGCTTCCATCTATTCTCGACGTTGGCGGCTTCAAGGCGCTGGTTATAGAAGAGTTCACTTCCTTCTTAGTCACTCTCCTCAAGTATCTTAATTTAGACAAAAAATCTCGATTTTCTCTCGTTTTCAGCGTTTACTCGGTAGCTCTAGCTTGACTTGGAAAACCGTTGTGCTGCCGACGTTAAAAACAACGAGAGCTTCCGATCGATCTAACATTATCGAAAATTGCGAGAATCGATATTTTGCCGTTTTGGTCTCTGCTGAGTTCTGAGATCGCTGTGACTTGACCCGACAGCGCTCTATGGCCCGGCCGACGCTCGCGCCTGGATGTGAGCTCCAGTATTACTGCGCCCTGGCGAGGAGGTGAAAGGACGGCGCTGAGCCACATTTTTTCGGGAATCTGTAGCGCTACCTTCTCAGGTAGGCTTCAAATATAAGATTTCTAAGAGTTTGTGGTCTGAAGATATGTTTGTTGCAAACGTGTGAGTTTCTGAGTTATCACCCAATTGCGCGCAAATTTCAAACAATACAGTATTAAACTGAATCGTGTAAAACTTATAGAATTTAGAATAGGTTTTACACAATCTCCACACAAGTTGCATACACAGCGTAGATTTTTCGAAATTCTAAGAACGCATACATAGGAGAAACCGAACCGTGTACAACACGGTGTCAGGATATACCAGTTTCACATCAAATTGGACATTACTCTGGCTAGCTTAAGACTTTTGAAATTAAAGCGAACTTTTCCGAATCGAAATGAGCTTCTACTACATCAAATTAAATACTTTCCAAAAAGCTTAGAATAATTTTTTTTCAATGAACATTTCAGTATGATTTCTTTGAAGTTTTAATGCACTTAACCAATAAGTGAACACCTTGTTTGAAATTTTATAAAATTCCCACTTTTTGCGGAAAAATGATGCTTTACAATTTGTTTTAAAGAGCAAGAGGGTGGCAGTTTTTTTTGATGCCAAAAGAAAAGATTGCGCCATGCACTCGTCCAAGACGTCGCGATTTTTATTCGACTGATAGCAAAATTGCTGTTTGCGTGGAGTTTCACACTTGTACATGATACAACGAGAACAGCTGTAAGTAACGCACATAGCCCCACTTTAGTGCTTCATGTAAGCAGCATCTACACTATCAATCAAAAAAATCGCGACGCGCTTTTCGAGTGCATGGCGCAATTTGGTCTTTCAATGCACTGAATGACTGCTGCCTTGTTGCGCTTTAAAACAAAATTTAATTCATATTTTTCCCAAAAACGAAAATTTTATAAAACTACTACACTCATTTCATACAGCTGATCTAAAAAATTACAAAGAAAATTATAGCAAAATTTTCCTTGAACAAATAACTGCCCTAAACATCATGAGCGGGATTTTTTTGCCTAAACTTTACCTTGGAACGGGATTTCTACGGCGTGAAATAGCCGAGACTGCGCCATGCTTCCGCCTGAAACCTTGCATTTCCGACCTGATTGATTGTGCATGGGCTGAATGCTTGACAAATGCAATCTTTTTACTGCTTGGTCTGATTAACCTATGATGTGCTTCTTTCTAACGTTTAGAACTTAACAATTACGTGAAAGATACCTGACATGCGTGTATATTGTTGCACAATTTAAATGTGAGCAGGAGCCGCATTTTCCAAGACGGATTCTGTGGACTGGTGGAGTAAGATTCAAGCTGAATGGAGAGGTTAACCGGCATAGCTACATCTACTGAGCGATGGAAACGTTAAAGCGTCACTATCAGCAATATTAGAACTTTTCAAACAGCACCTGTATTTTTAAAAGATACCCTACATTTTTGGCAACCATTAATGTGCTTTCAAGTTCTGAACCTTAGAAGAAGCACTAATCCATCGATACGGTCACTTCGTGAAGAAATTATAACAAGTGTTCAAGCGAAACACAATCAATCGAGTGTAAAATGCAAAATTTCAGGTGAGTGTGTGGTGCATTCCATACCGCTCATACGCCAGAAAATTTGTATTTTCTTAAGATTCCATATGAGCTCTTTTTTGAGACATCCTGAATACAGAGTTGTATACACGCATATATGCACGTGTATATACATGTGTGTATATAAGCATGCATGTATATATATACATGTAAACATGTGTGTATACATGCATATACAAATGCATATATGCGTATATTTGTATATTTACACATATATTAGGTTGTCCCATAAGTCCCCGTCGTTTTTTTCAAGGATTCACTGCAGATTTCGCCAGCGGTCTCTTGCATAGCGCTACAGAGCTTTCGAAAGAGAATAACTTGCTCTATCAGAACGTTTATTGCGTTTCTTTTTTTCTTCATGAATTTTGTCAATTTTTATGCCGTTGAAGTGAAAAGTGAAAAAGTGAAAAAGTAGCCATTTGCGCACTTGTTCTCTCCACTTAGGTTTGTAATTTTTTGCGCAGTTTTTTACAGCATTTGGAAGACAATGTTCTGTTCTACACGAATATGTGTTACTGCTATTTGCTCATTTGTTCTTTATTGATTTTTAGGTCATCAAATGTCGTCCGGGACGTCCGAATGAGGATGGTTATTTTTGCCGACAGCTTCTGCTCTGTGGTTGGACTTCTTGGGTTGGTGTTATATGTCATTCGAAAGAGAATGTCTTGCTCTATAAGAATGTGTTGAATGTTTATTGATTTCTATTGAATATCAACAAAATGCCAAAAAGAGAAAAATCGTCTTCACCAACAACTCCTTCTCCTTCTTCAGTTGTTGATATTCGACAGAAATCAGCGTGAGCCAATAAACGCGACACAAATTCATAGTGAGCAAGACATCCTCTTCCAAACGACATATAACACCAAGCAAAAAAGTCCAACCACAGAACCGGAGTTTTGGTAAAAATTCGGACGGAAAAGTCGGAATTCCCAATTTGATGACCTAAAAATCAATAAAGGACAAATGAGCAAATAGCACTAACACATATTCTTGTAGTGCAGAACATTGTCTTCCAAATGCTATAAAAAATTGTGCAAAAATTACAAACCTAAGCGGAGAGAACAAGTGCGCAAATGGCTACTTTTTCACTTTTTCAATTTTCACTTCAACGACCTAAAAATTGACAAAATTCACGATGAAAAAAGAAATGCAATACACGGTCTGATAGGGCAAATCATTCTCTTTCGAAAGCTACGCAGCGCTGTGCAAGAGACCGCCGGCGAAATCTGCAGTGAATCGTTGAAAAAAAGGCGGGGACTTATGGGACAACCTAATATATGTATAAACATCTGTATATTTGCATGTATACACATGTGTATATGCATAAATGTATGTGTTTATGTATTTATGTGTACACATAAATATGTACGTATTACGAACGAGCTGGATATACGTGGATATATGACTGCCCAAGCATCGAGAATACGAAGGCACGGTTATCGGACCGAAGGCACGATTATCCTGCAACCGTCTGGCAACCGAACGGCAATGCAATAGCAGCTGAACGCAACTGCTACTTGCAACAGAATAGCAAGAGGAGCCGCCCCTCAGTTGACCGGCTTCTCCCAGGTAGCAACGGCGGTTCCTCCCAATATCAACTCGAGCCTCGCGACCGCGTGGCTCGTGTTGCTATTCGGTTCGGCTCATCGAACCCAAACGTCAGAAACAGGGCAGGGACGCACAGCTCGCCGCCGGCGGCGTCCCTGTCCTATCCTTAATCATAGCGGGGAGCGGCGTTGCCGCTAAAGTGTGTGGGGGCCTTTAGTCTAGTGGCTAGAGTGGGCTACGTCGGAGGCAGTACTGATTGCGCCAAGACCGCTTTGAGAAGCTTTGCTAGCGCAGAACGCGAGAGCGTGCATAGACGCATGCGCAGGGCGCCGGAGCGCGGAGACCCTAGCTAATGAAGCGCGCCCTGCCGAGAGACGGAGACAGCGCGAGAGACGACGGCACGCGTCCAAGTCAGAGCGCAGACAATGAGAGTGCTCAGAGACGATCAGGCGCACATGGATAGCAACAGTGTGTTGCGAACCTCCAACAGGATAGCAACACAACGTTGCTGTTCCAAAAGAATAGCAACGCAGTTTCTGTTGGCAGTTGCGGTTGCCAGACTGTTGAAGGGGCGTGGTGGGGCGGAGGCGGTTCAGCTCGTCGAACCCGAATGTCCGAATATAAGAATCCTAGAATCGCCGCTTGCAGTGTACAAACGTCAACCAGGAATTGATCCCCTGACCTGTCTCATAAGTGTTCATAACGCATGCCACTCGGTCAGCCAATCGCTGCGGTCCTACTGGTGAACTCTTCTGAAGATTTCTTTTCGCTTCTACTAGGGATTTGTGAAATTCCATGATCTGCCCATTGTTGAAGCTCCAAACCTTTTGCAGGTTAATTTCTGAGCACGATAGTACGTACCACTCCAGGCGTCATTTTTGCCCTTCAGCTCGCACTAAAGTGCCACATTCTTCGTTATTTGGCCAACCCACAGAACGTTTGGAAGCCATTACCTCTCAAACGTTGCCCTACAGTACTCATTCATTTTAGGAGACGCACGGTCACTTTTTGACCTTCCTCCTTGGTTCTACTCATGTTCAACATCTAGACATTTATTAAGGACAGGTAAGCCAGCAATACATCTCAGTAATTGTTATATCCCTTCAAAAGAGATCGACACACCGATATACTGCTACGTCGTAAGAGATAAAAACAACAACCGCTAAAGAAGTTATACTTTACACGGTTGTTCTCAGCGGCGCTACCCATAACGAACCACCAGAAGGACGCAGAATGAGGTATAGTTGATTCCATGAAATCATACCAGTAAATCGAAATACACTAGGAGAAAAGAATACACATGAAAGAAATCCAATAACAATCTTCTTAACACTGGAAACACTATAGTTATTCTTACCTGACACCGATTCTTACATAACAATGCACTTTTTAATAATGACACTATAAGATGCATAACCAACAACGAAGTGGATAAATGCACCCTAATAACCCTTAACAAGAATCTCTTCCTAGCATTGTCATCGCAAAGCTACCTAAAGGAACTTCTTTCCACTTCCTCCCGACGAGAAACGGGATCCCAGATTGCCCATTCGTTCCTTTACCTCATCAAGTGACACCTTTTTGTTATCACCAGTTCCAATATCTCTATCGCGATCAAATGCCACTCTCTCTCCCGTGGCATCCTGAAGAAGAAGAAAAGCATTACAGTATGAAGATGTTCACGACACAATAAGCATCGCAAATACAGCTGACAGCATAATTCTCCATGTTCGGCTTTCATAAAACTTGGACATACTGTCAGAATAGTCTTAATGTTTTTGTGCCACGCAGGTTTGCTATAGTGGGACAACTTTATTCGGCCTGACGTTTCGGCAACTTCGTCGTTTTCAAAGGCCTGAAAGAAGTTCGAAACCTATGACCAGACACTCATTTCGGCAAAAACGTCCTTCTCCAGCTCTGTCAGTTTCAATATTTAATACGAGTGTCAAGAGAAATCTCACTGAAGCAAACCGAACTCACCATTGTTCCACAAGTGCTGAGGGAATGCTCAGCTGTGCGATCACCATTGAGCAATTGAGATCTACCAACTGTGGATCCATTCTGATGTTAAGTGTATAGATTGCACGGCCTCAGAGCTCGCACAGCGGGGTGAGCGGCAAAAACTCACTGGTGATCGAAATGCACTCACTTCAGTTATTCGTTGTTGGATTAGAAGGCCTCTAGGGCCTTTCTGGGACCGATCTCACTTTCGCGAAGCAACACAGTGCATTAAAATCTCCATGGTGGACTTCTACTCGATGTTTACCGAGTGGTGTTACCAAACTACGCTTTTCCTTACCAGCAAGAAGATCCCTGATGCAAACGCTTAGCGCTCTCCCTGTTTCCCCAATATATAGCTCCCCACAGCTTAAAAACTGAATTTCGTAAACCACACCCTTCTGCGCACATTCTCCACTTCTTCCATAAGGGCAGATCACGCAGTCTCTCGTTATGGATGAGCGATCGTAAAGCCTATTGCGGACTAGCGATCGTTTGATGTTGAGTTCTGGTATGTTGACCAGCACAACATTATCATCCAAATTTGCTCGCACCAGGCATAGACGTACAGCTGCCGTGGTCTCCTCAGAAATAAAGGGTAACTGGACACATTTTATTTTCCCGCGCACACGCTACACCACGCTCAGGTCCCATCCGGCCATTTCGTCGTTTTGGATTGTACCCATTGAGACGTGCAATATTGTGGGCAAGCATACGTGATTCCTCGCGCTCCTCATGTCCCGCGCACACACCCACTGCCGTTCTGTACATGCTGCGGAGCACAGTCAGAGGGTGAGCAGATTTTGCATGGACTATTATGTTCTTGGAGATACCCTTAGGCCTTTGTCATACCATCGCTCAGCCCGAGCGACGTCTAATGATATGCTCCCATATCGACCGGGCGGCGCGATGGAATCGATATGGCTGCATATCATTAGACCTCGCTCGTCGGGGTGAGCGATGGTATGACAAAGGCCTTACGGAAGAAGTGGAGACTATGCGCAGAAGGGTGTGACTTACCAAATGCAGTGTGTAAGCTGTGGGGAGCTATATATTGGGGAATCAGGGAGAGCGTTAAGCGTTCGCATCAGGGAACATCTTGCTGGTAAAAAAGCGTAGTTTGGTAACCCAACTCGGTAAGCATCGAGTGGAAGTCCACCGCGGAGACAATTTTAATATTGAAGCACTGTGTTGCTTCGTGAAAGTGAGATCGGCCCCAGGAAGGCCCTAGAGGCCTTCTGGATCCGCGTACTATCCAACAATGAATAACCGAAGTGAGCGCATTTCGACCACCAGTAGTTTTTGCCGTTCATCCCGCTGTGCGAGCTCTGAGACCGTGCAATCTATACACTTGGCATCAGTATGGATCCGCAGTTGGAAGGCCTCAGTTGCTCAATGGTGATCGCATAGCTGAGCATTTCCTCAGCATTTGTGGAACAACGGTGAGTTCGGTCTGCTTAAATGAGATTCCGCTTGACACTCGTAGGAAATATTGAAACTGACAGAGCTGGAGAAGGACGTTTTTGCCGAAATGAGTGTCTGGTCTTAGGTTTCGAACTTCTTTCAGACCTTCGAAAATAACGAAGTTGTCGAAACGTCAGGCCGAATAAAGTTGTTCCAGTATAACAAGCCTGCGTGGCACAGAAACATTAAGAGTATTCTGACAGCTGACAGCTGACAGCATTACCTGAGGCTTACTGTCCTTGCCCTTCTTCATGTGAGTCTCAACGAACGATACACCGCGATCTTTCTATAATTGCCACAAATTCACTGCTGTGAGAACAACACGTGTAGACGTCATTACGAGGAAACACCTACGCTAAGCGCTTCAGCTAGTTTGCGCTGCTCTTCGTCACGAATGACGTCAGCAAGATTTGCCTTCTCGCGCTCCTGAAAAATGTAACGCATCACTTCAAAAAAAGCACCATACATATATAATTCTCAGGAGAGCAGCACCTGCGTATTCACCTTCAAGGTAATAAGTGTATGAGACACTTGCAACATCTGATAACTAGAGCCATTTCCCATAGCGTTCCTCACAGTCGACAATGAGCGTCGATCTGCCCTCAACACCAATAGAACGTTGAATCGGAATCCACCGTTGGTCCAGCAAACATTCCGTCACTCCGGAGATTATGGCAAGGATGGATGATCATGATGATACCGCCAGTAATGTCCCCCCCCCCCCCCCCCTCGCCCTCCCCTAGTAATTGTGTTACAGGTTAATGAGTATAAATAGGTTGGTATAATTAATTAGTATAAAGAGGTAAAGTACGCATTCAAATGTCTCCATGATGGCGTAGAAGTAAGATATATGCAGAGTATCTCGAAACAACTGCCCCACGCTCATCTCTACCGGCTGGTTTATCTTGCTTTTTGCTTCTTTGAACAAAACAGATATTTCACTCGTAAGACAGCTTCAAAACGATAAGGTAAGGATATGAACGGCGTTAATCAATTCCTTTGTGGGATGGGTGACTAATCCGACCTCTAGGGGATATTGAGGATGAAGTATTGTGGTGACCATCCGATAAAAAAGTCAGTGTCCTATCCTCCCTAAACAAGTCTGGTATCAATTCACCGACCCGGGAGGAGTGGAAGGCCTGAATGGTCTCGGCAGCAAATCTGAACCAAGGAAATGGAATTGGGTTCGTGACAGACGGCATCTCTTCCAACTGTGCTACGAAGAGTGTCATCATCAGTGACAAATAAATTAAAAGTTGGGTTCCAAAGGCACAAATTTTCCCCACATACGAATAGCCACGTTGGCTCTCTTCTTCGATTCGTTCTAAAATAACGACATAACAAAAGCTCAACCCGGAATTCGTTACAAACCAATGACTTGAAACCTTGTCAACAACGCCAATTAACTCTACACCAAACACATTCATAACAACCCGTTCCGAACACATGCCGCATGCCACCGATTTCATTTGGAAATGCTTGAACGAGGAGAAATCTCCCACCTCTGTGCAGGATCTCTTCGCCTGAGGACAATCCTCCCATGACGCATCAAACTCTGCAGTGGCAGAACTGCCGCGCTTGAACGTACGAGGTCCGAGGCCATAGTTTGCCGCCTTCTTCGGTACCTTTAGCATCCAATCCTCGCGCTTCAGCGTTGGCTATGAATTAGAGTAATTAATTCATGAATACTCACAACTGAGGTAATGCGACTATAATTGCCACGCCAGCTAGTTATCCTACAGGAAGGGAGTTATCAGAAGCAACCAGACAGCCCAGGCGGTGCTCTCTTTTCGTAAGACAATGTGGTGAATCGAGATAACAAAACGACTACCATTGGCGCATGTAGTGCATCGGTTCACGTATCTCCCTTTCTTTTACATGCAGATGCTGAAGTGCTGTTCAACCTAGCTGATGTACGCTGGAAAAACCACACATGCTTTCGCAACCCGTAATCCGCCTCGTGACCCTCCTATGCAATTTTAAAAGGTCTTAAAGGAAAAAAAAGGATAAAATGGGGCTGAGAGCTACGAGGAGAAGTAGATCGCTAAAAATGGTCACAACTTTAACTAAAACCTGTGGAAAAATGTCCAATGTACCTCCTCCTTCTTTTCCAGCTGCATTCTCAGATGTGCATACTCTTCAGCCGCCCAATCGGATACACCGCCGGGTACTGGCATTGGGCCCACCACGTCACCTGGCTCCATCGCGCATTCCTCATAAGCTGCTTGAGCCGACACAGGAGCAGGGGGCATTGGACCGAAACTCTCTTCTTCTTCTTCTTCTTCTTCGTCCTATAACCGTTCAACAATAGAGGGCTTCTTTCGGACACCAACTGCTCCATAAGTGCAAAAATAATTTTCTACATCTCATACGCGGAAGTAACAGGTTGTCAACAAATAAATGAGCGTTTTGCATTTGTTATTGGAGTACATTTTTTCCAAAAAAAGTATGTTTTATACCTTGTAGTGTTATATACCATTGAAAAGCCAAGTTCATGCACTCTTTAACCATGTCTTCGAGTTTTGTATAGAACATAAATTTTCCCAGAATTTATGTTTTGCCGTTTCAGATGTCTGAACGCAACTTTCGACAAATTTTCTTCTACGAATCCAAACTTGTTATCAGTGCAGCTGAAACGACCCGTAACATCAACGCAGCATTTGGGGAAGATTTTGCTAAGGAACGCACAATTCGTCACTGGTTCGAAAGATTTCGATCTGGAGATGAAACTGTCGAAGATGAAGACCGAGGTAGGCCGTCATCACTCCTCACTCAAAGTCGTGGTGGAGGCGGATCTGCGTCAAACTGTGAGAAAGCTAGAGCAGCGTTTCGGCGTTGAGGGCAGCTCTATCGGTCGTCGCCTAAATGCGATCGAAAAAAGAAATTGGATAAAAGAATCTCGCACGAACTGACAGCCGGACAGATTTCGAAGCACCACGGCACCTGTGTTTCGATAAGGCTGCGCAATCTAAGGGAGCCTTTTTTGGCAGGATCGTGACAAACGACGAAAAATGGATCCTTTGTGACAATCGTCGTCGCTCTGCACAATGGCTGGACAAGATTGAGAGTCTCAAGGAGATGCCGAAATCAAGTCTCCATCCAAAGAAGACCATGGTGGACAATGACTGGTATAGAGCATTACAAGTTCTTGGAGACTGGAGAGACTACCACAGCAGAGAAGTATGTGCCGAAACTGAAGTGATGCACCAGAAGCTGATTGAAAACCAGCCGGTTTTGGTCAATCGAAGAGGCACAATTCTACCGCACGGCAACGCGCATCCGCATGTTTCAAAAATTGTTGTCCAGAAACTGGATGAATTGGGATCAAAACTCTGCCACATCCAGCATATTCACTAGATCTGTCCCCCACCGATTAACATTTTCCAAGCTTTTACATCGTCCTGTGAAGGATAAAAAATTCATCCACGAAGATGATGTCGGAAATGACTTCAACGCTTTCATGTCCTCCAGAACTCCGCATTTCTAAGCTACCGGCACAAATAGATTTGTTTCTTGTCGGCAAAGATGCGCTGATTCCAACCATTATCACTTTGATTGATAAAGTTCATTCTAAGCTGAGTTATGATAATCTGAGTATTCGAGCTGCAACCGCTTATATATTTCTTACCAACCTAATAACATTTACGATTTTCAATCACTCACGTCACGCTTCAGAAGCTCGTAGCAGGCACATAGTTAAAGATATTTCTGCTACGTTCTCTTATTTTATAATGGTGGGATATGGGTGGGCCAAAAGTAATGAGACAAATTCAACAAATTTCCTTATCTCTTTATAACTCAATTACAAATCAACTGTGCCGAGGAATGTTTTCACCATTAAAGTCAATGACCTTGCTACCATCGATCACCCAACTTCGTGATCCCATCCTTCCAGAACTGCTTAGGTCTGGTGCTGATCCACTGCTCGGTATGGTTGTCGAGGTGTACTTGGGTCCCTGTGTCCCTTCCGACCATGAAGTCCTGTAGCCTCAAGAAGTGGTGGTAGTCGCATGGAGAGATGTCCGGCGAATACGGTGAGAGAGGCATGTGAACGTAGCCCAGCTGAGCAAGCTTATCCGTGGTCACTTTTGCCCGGTGGGATGCGGCATTGTCGAGGAGGAGGACTTTCTTGAAGCGCTGAGAACGAATAAGTGCGAGTCACGGTCCATCTCTTCTATTTCGTTCACCATGGCCTTGGAGTCTATCATCGTGCTTTTGAAAAACAGCTTCCAGTATACCGGTGCATGGGCGCAGACTCAAAAGCTCAGGAGATGCTTCTCGCCGTGAATATCCCGCCGAACGAAGATCGGTAACAGGTCACCAGGCTTCACCCAGACTCGCTGCTTGGCAGGGTTGAGATAGAATACGTACTTTTCATCTTGCGTGACTATTGAGTGCAGGCGCCTCGAGTTTGGGAAATCGGCGAGATTTGCGCGACACAAGTCGACTCGTCAGGCTGGGGTTTCGGCATGAGACAGACTGGGGTTTTGGCATGCTTCTGGAAAGGAGGAAAGTGCTCACTTCTAAGTGGTCACTTCTCAGGTGGCCTTCAGTAAGTAGCAGACAACATACAAATGCGAGAAGCACGAAATCGGACTACAGTCACGACATATATGGGCACGGCATGGAGAGTCTCATTACTTTTGGCCCACCCTAATACTACCTGCCATTTAACGCTATCAAATCTTCAACTTCCTCACCTCTCCTACGACGTCCTCGACAGCAACGCCTGGCGGCAAAGCGGGACCAATGTATTTGCGCAATGAAGAAGTTCCAGCTCCTGCTGTATGATGAAAGGCACCAGCGCTAGCAGAAACTGCGGGATCGGGGGTCTCTGCCGACTCGGTTCTTCGCTCTTGCGGAGGCGTTGATTCAGTGATGTTTTGCGGAAACGTGGGACCAATGATGTTCTGTGGAAGCGTAGGTCCAATAATGTTCTGCGAAGTCTCAGGTCCACAGACGTTCAGCGGAAGTGCAGGGCCAATAATGCTCTGCGGAAACGTAGGTCCGATGATGTTCTGAGGAAGAACGGGTCCAATGATGTTTTGCGGAACCGGAGGTCCACCGACGTTCTGCGGGAGCGCAGGGCCAACGACGTTTTCCGGGAGCGCAGGGCTCATCACGTTCTGCGGAAGAGCAGGTCCAACGACGTTCTGAGGAAGAACGGGCCCAATGACATTCTGCGGTATCGCGGGGACAACCACGGACTGAGAGAGAACAGGTCCCACGAAACCCTGCGGAGAAGGCTGCAAAATGGGATTTTGCATAGCAATAGATCCTCCAATTAGGTTCGACGGAAGAGCTGGTCCGATAACCGGGGGTGTTGATCCAGTAGGCTCCACGTGCTGCTCAGGTCCAGCCTTCCTTTGGGGAAGGACGGTTGCAATCTGCTTGTGCGCCGGCAGGGCTGATCGAAACGGGGGACGCGGGAGGTGAGGACCGAGCTGGCTCTCCGGCAGAGCAGGCCCTGCCATAGGACAAGGACCAGCAGGTCCCGTCATCTGGGATGCACCGCTACGAAGGGGCATACCCTCAGCAGCCACAGTACCGTGACTGGCCTCCACCTGAAAAAAAAAACGAATTTGGACAATATGGAAAACCATATCGTTGCAAAGAGCAAACAAACTAACGGTACGGAAAGGTCCACTCATGCGCCTAAGGCTGGAGTCGCTCGACAGTTCAGAAAGGGAAGACACTAAAAACGAGATGAGCGAGAATTACATTACTTTTCCGACAAATTACCTCACCTTTAAAACTAGAGCTAAAGAACAATCACAATATATAAGAATGCTGAGTTCCATGAAATAAAATAATTTCATCAGTAGCCTATGGAAGAATTCACGCGAAAAATTAAGCACAACATGGCATAATATTACAGCTGAAGAAAAATTAAGATGATGACCACGCTGCTTCTCAGCTTAACCTGGAATGAATGGACTGCCAACCATAGAAACAAAAAAGTGAAAAGAAAACGTTTGCACTCGCACTATAGTACTAACGTATCTTAGAATTTTAGCTTCTTCAGTTTTTCTACTCTTACTCTCAATAAACAAGCTAAAGCTGCCTAATTATTTCTGTGTACAACTGCTTGAGCACTCACAACACTTGGAAATATCCTAGTCAGAGGGGTGAACAGTCACAAATGAGAAAAATATTGTATTTGTATCACTACATTGCGGCAGCTATTGTATCTGTAAAACTGCATTCGCGCTACTGCTTCCTCGTTTGGAACTGTCCCACCCCTTCCTTCCTTAACCACTAAACCCATCTTGGATAGACGACGAGAAGCCGTCGAAAAGGAAGAATTCCAGCACGCGGGAATGATCTACCTGAAAAAAAGCGTATGGACCAGGAAGCCAAAGATGAGCAATTGTGGAATGGCTATAATGGTAGGAGTCCACTGAAGTCGTCTGTGACCTCTGACATCCGCACCCTTCAAGGAAGCTTGATAGGATAACTAGTGGGGAAATCTCCTCCAAGGCAATAAATGTTGGGCATTTGATAAGGCGAACGATATAGGAGAAATTCGGGGAGAAAGCCGAAACCAGCGTCACACCAGAGCGTTCCTGATAGGACGATATGGCTCCCGCTAAACAACACCGTTTCGGAAATGAGTGTTATGAAGAAGAATGAAGAAGAGAAGGGCGCAAATAGGCAACTAGTAGGACAGCCCTACACAACATTATCTGTTGAACGAAATCAACATTTTTATGCAACACCGGTGTATTCTACACCTACGATGGACTGTGCTAGGCCAGTTCTGATGTAATTGGACGTATATGTGCCTTCTCACCAAGGCGAATATCCACTGAGTATAAGGCGACCCCCCAGCCTATTTGCGCCAAAAGAAGAACTGCCGCGGACAAAACTTACTATCGGCCTGAACTTCCAACAAAGGTTCTTAGTAACGCTGAGCTAAAGGCGCAGCACGCAAGCACTTTGAATTTTGTGAAATATTTAAATCAACCAATTTAAGTTCAAGTTAATTGTATTAATTCATTAGAATAAGAATGATAAACTAATAAGAAACAGGAGAAAATAAAGGTTTAAGAAACACACTAACGCGAGGCGGAAGAAGAGGGCACTGTTCTATCCATCTCCGGCTCACTAGTTTGAGGCTGGCGCCTAGACGATTCCGTAGAATCACTGGTGTCGATGAGCACGTTATCAATAGGATCCTTAAATCCACATCTTATCGAGGAAATAGCAAAATAAATCTCAGACATTACTCCGTAAGATTCGATGAGCGATGAATCAGATGCCGAAGCTCCAGAAATGTGCAGATCTTAAGCGGAATATAAAGTAGTCGGCAACACAGCCAGTTCAACACGCTAACACCAAGCCCGCAAAAAGCGCTCATACTCACCCATTAAGCCTTCTCGCGGATCCAGGTAGTCCCTCGAAACAGAGCTGGAAGTTGAAGAGAGCAGATCTGAAAAAGAATTATTTAGTTACAAGAACCGTGGTCCTTTTTCGGAAATGCTAGAAACGCCGGGCA
Source organism: Heligmosomoides polygyrus bakeri (assembly GCA_947359475.1). Classification (NCBI taxonomy): domain Eukaryota; kingdom Metazoa; phylum Nematoda; class Chromadorea; order Rhabditida; family Heligmosomidae; genus Heligmosomoides; species Heligmosomoides polygyrus. The sequence continues at coordinate 67,907,429 of OX375870.1, forward strand.
ACCCCAAACCATCATACTGTGGAAAAGGGAGCAGGAAATTGATAGATGAACTCGAAATCTACACTTTCTCAATACCCTCCACTCAATGTACTCTCGAGCAATGTTTCTGCAGATGAGCGCTGTAGGTAAGAGTGTTGGGTAATAGACGTGCCCTCGGCTGCAGCACTCAAACCACGTTCGCATTACTGATTTCTGACCGCTGTAACTGTAGCCGCGCAAAACTGTTTTGGGCGCAAATGGGATCGGGGGGGGGGGGGGGGGGGCACCATGTAGTACAGCCATGTGTGCTTTTTGAAACCGGATTTTTTTTTTGCAGCAGTGGTTTGTTCTACCCCTGCAGTGAACTGAGATAGGCCATTTTTGATGTGACTGGACATACAAGTGCCTCTTTACCAAGACGTACAACCACTGACGAGAGAGGTCAGTGAACTCGGTCCTGTGATTCTGAACGAGACTTATATGGTCGTGTAGGGTCACATCGGACGAGGATCACATAACTGCGTTTCGTTTTTGCTAAATGCCTCTGGGTGGTCCAAAAAATGGCATCGCTTCAGGACGGGGTGATAAGGCAAAAGTAACACCTGGAATGGCCCTGCCGATCTCAGAACTTAACCTGCGAGCGGTTTGGAACTCAAATTAAGGTTATAGTAATTTGATAATTTCCTACGTTTCCTAGACGAAGCTGCAGTGTACATTCAAGTGATTCATTCGCATCCACGGTGGCAGCGACTGGATAGCCGAGTGGATAGCGAGGCAGGCTTGTGGGCGGGGGTAGAATGTTCGATTCCGGATGGGTTTAGGAGATTTGCTAGATGGACTTTTCCCATTTTTACAAGAGAAGAGGACATTTTGGCTTTAGTAGAGTACCGTGTTTTGGGTAGCGGTGAATAAGGGTGACGAGGTCACGACCACCGATTTTGCCTTGACTTCACACAAGAAAATTATTTGAGCCGCCGACCACGAATCTATCATCTTTTTCTAAATTTTCACTTTGCATGCACTACTTTCCATCAAAGGTTGAAGTCGAAGGTTGGAAAATAACAATGGAGAAGACCACCACGTCCTGAAGCGATGCCATTTTTGGACGACCCAGGGGGACTTAGCAAAAACAGAACATAGTTTTGTGATCTTCTCCTGATGCCCTACAAGACCATATAGGTCTCGTTCAGAATCTCCGGACCGAGTTCACTGACCTCCCGCGTAAGTAGAGGGTGACCCCTCCCCTCTCCCCCCCCCCCCCCCCCGACCCTATTTGCGCTGTTTTGTTTCAGGCAGTAGAGAACTGTGAGGCACAGGCTGGACTGCACTTATTAAGAGGATAAGCGGAGAGCTATTCGAGTTTATTGAGCATCGGCAAAAGTAGTGTTACACCTCGGATACAAGAAAAGCAATACATAGCGATGTGATTATAAATTTGTTGCGGCAGTCACAAAGGGGCGCCACAAAGCTGAACGATGTAATGCCGCGTGAGACTAATTCCCAACTGGTGACGTACAGCAGCACTACCGTTGCGATGCGTCAGTAGAAGGCACACTAGTCTCCAAAAATTCCAATTCAAATTTATTACATGCCACTGCATGTTGCAACGCAACACAACACGAATACGAAGAGTCAAGTATACGAGAAGGAAACAGCACAACGAGTCAGAAGAATAAAAAAAGATATTTAAAATAAACAGTCAAAACACCACTGAAAGCAGGGCAGTGGACAGCGGATCATGCTTACTTGGACAGGTACTCACTAGCAGTCTCCACTAAGTCTTTGAACTTGCTAGGATTCCCAAAGGTTGGATCCTCTTGATTAATTTGCAAACTCTATAGCTCCACGACATGTGAAGAAGGGCGCAAATAGGGTCGAGGGGGGGGGGGGGTGTCACTATGTAGGATAGCCCTACACAACCTTTTGTATTGTACGAAACTAAAAACTTATGATGCAGCACTGGGACACCCGGGACGTGGCTTCCTACCAATGCGAATATCCACTGACGACGTGATGCCCCCCCCCCCCCCCCCAGCCGACTTGCGCCCGAAGAAGTACTTAACCCATTGACGACCGCGCGCCGGGACCTCGCGGACGCTCGAACGTCGTGGAGTCAATACTTCACGTTATTCCAAATGAAGCTCTCTTTCCAAGGGTTAGCCACCTATTAGAGAAGGCCGGAACATGATCGAAAGCAGGACATAAAAGATGTATTTGCTGTTATACAAAAGTCTGCAAAGAAAAAGAGCGCCTGTTCGCCTCGAATCGTGCAAGGAAGGTGACCATACGATGTAGCAAGTGTTTGGAGAATTTTCGTCTAGACTGTTTTCAAAATTTTCACAAGAAATGAGACTAGTTACTTTGTGCATGACCATTTTTGTAAGATGTGAGTGCAGTTCGTGAATAGTAGCAATTTTTGTGAAGCTTGAATAATGTGTTGTGTTGATTATCTGTTTTGATCAATGCTTAGAAGTAAATGACTCCATACCAGTGCGGTCGATATGCTAGGGTCCAGCATATCTGATGAATACTCGTAAACTATGAAAAAGCGAGAAATGGGCCGTAGCGAACAGTTCTATAACTGCGGGCCGAAACGGGTCGCGCGTGGTCTTCAATGGATTAAGAGCAAGTCGTCAACGGAAAGTTACGGACAAAAGCTGTAGAATCCAAGTTATCGTTAACATACGATCGATGGCAAACAAACCTGCTTGCGGACGATCGGACCAATCCGAATCGGTAACTGTGCTGATTGTTTCAGCTGAACATGGAACAGTCATTTAACTAGACAGCAATGAAGTCAAGTAAATTAGAGACTCAAAACAAAGAATAAGAAACCTGAAAGGGATTCAGCAGCCATGGTTTCATTGCCGGCGGCACGATAAGCAAGCAAATGCGGGTTCTCGTGGTCGCCGTTCACTGTGTAAGCCAGAATTAGCAAGAACTTTAACAAGAACGTGCATTATTTGCACTATATCAAACAATATTGCACTATTGCAGACCATTTCTTCTGAAACTGGAAATCGCGCATCTTTGCCTCGGATAAATGTTCACATTCTAGAGATGGAACCACAGATTTGAGCTGATAGGAGACCATTCCAGTCAATCAGATGTATGAACTAAAGTTCCATTCTGTTCGTTCTACCTCACTATAATAGTAACGGCTCCATCATACTTTCCGTTTAATCTACCTGTACATAGCATGCGGCGTAAGCTCTACACATGGAGTTATCAGAAATTAGTGCGTGAAGTTTCTGACACTGCTGACCTGATTAAATAATGTTCAGTTTCTGAGTTTCTTTATCGATACATTTTAACAGCAGTAGGTTTTTAGATGCTGAGAAAGAACGAAATTTTACTTTGCCCGTTCGGAGCATGATTGTCGCCATCGGCAGCACCGTGGTCTGCAGAATGATCGGACATTTCAGGACGAAGCAGTAAAGGCGTCACCTATAAGCAGACAAGACTAAGCATTGTACACTGCTGAAGAAGAGACAGTACAATCTAAAACAGCTAGTGAAGGTGGTGCTAAAGAACTGAGGGGAAGAAGGCGTCCCCCTATCACTCGCCATTAAATGGCACTAGTTCATCGACCGCGGAGGGATGGAAGGCTTGGTTGGCCTGGGCAGGGAATCGGAACCAAGAATCTGGTGTCGGGTGCATGCGACAGTCGAGACCTTCTCCGACTGCGTTACCACGCGCACCTATTTTCTCACTCTCACGTTTCACACATAGCAAATAAATGGGGGTTATGCGGAGCATTACACAGGCGGGCTACTTAACGTTGTACGCCTTTCACTAGCAGTGTCTCCTCACGCGCACTGCTAGCATCCTTCCCGCCTTTTCGGTGCAATCTTAGAGTGGAGGGGCAGTCCATTTCAATATTTAAAAAAATGCAACATGCACCGCAACATATAAATATAAATATATATATATATATATACCATTTTCAGGTCGAATTGGACACTTTTCATGTCACACTGGACACTCTTCTAAGCTCGCCTAGGACTTTTGAAATCAAAGTGAAGTCTTCCGAATTGAAACCACCTTTATACAGGTTGAACTACAGACTCAATAAGATAGTTACAAAATTTTTTTGTTCAAGCAAAATTTAGAATAACTTTTTTGAAACTTTTTTTTACTTTAGCTGCCCAAATGAGTTTAATAATTTAAAAAATTTTACTCTTTGAGAAAAATAACAAATTAAATTATGTTTTAAAGTGCAGCAAAGCAGCAACCATGTGGTGCCCTGAAAGACCAGATCGCGCCATGCACTCGAAAAGCTCGTCGCGATTTTTATTTGATTGATAGTGTAAATGCTGTTTACATGGAACAACGAATTATTTATACAGTTAACAACGAGTTAAGTTATTTTGTATGCATTGACTGTCATTGTTGAAGTACTCCTTTTAATGTCATAGCCACCTTTATTTGAGTAACGACTTATGTGGGTTTTTTGTCTAGTTGAAACATCAAATGGAAAAGGCGGATACTGCTTGCGTAGATTTATATTACGCATATGACGACTATATCTATATGTTGATTTATACATACCTGAAGACAATGCAACAAGAACAATTGTGAAGAATGCGCATATCTCCACCTTGTTGTTTCATGTAGGCAGCATTTACACTATCAATCAAATGAAAATCGTGACGTCTTGGACGATTGCATGGCCTAATCTCTTCTCTTGGTACTAAAAATTTTAGGCTTTCTGTTCTTTGAAACAAGCTATAAAGCATTGTTTATAGACGAAACACTAGAAATTTATAAAATTTCAAACAAAGTGTTCACTTATTGGGCAAGTGAATTAAAGGTTTAGAGAAAACATACTAAAATTTTCCTCGAACAACAAAACTGTAAACAATGCAACAAGTACAAATGTTAATTACGCGCATACCTCGTAATTCCATGTAAACAGTATTTACACTATCAATCAAATAAAAATCGCGACGAGCTTTTCGAGCGCATGGCGCAATCCGGTCTTTTAGCGCACTTTATTGTTGCTGCTTTGCTGCGCTTTGAAACAAAATACAACCTGTTATTTTTCTCCAAAAGCAAAAATTTTACAAAATTATTACACTCATTCGGGCAGCGAAAGTAAAAAAGAAATCAAAAAAAAGTTATTCTAAATTTTCTTTGAACAAAAATTTTTCTAACCATTTTATTAAGTCTGTAGTTCAACCTATATAAAGGTTTTTGCAATTCGGGAGAGTTCTATTTGATTTAAAAAGTCGGTACTATTGTACTTTTGGTACCCCACTTAATCTTGTTCAAAATAGGTCTACTGGGGCAATCTGCCATGGGAGGAACGAATATCATAGTCGTTTTTTGCGGAAATGTCTTATAAGCCCGTTACATTAAGTTAAAGTTGCTTAAAGCCTTGCGAAATAGCGCGCGCTGGTAAGAGACGCAGAGACACCGCGTCCTACCAGCGCACTCGCGACCGTCTCCCGGGGGGGGGGGGGGGTCAGCGCGCAGGCGCGGCGACTAGCTACACACAGCGAATGCAAGTGCAGCCTTATTTCCCCTTTTTGATTACAGATCCGCGTTTTATTTGTTTCCATATTAGCAATGAAGGGACAACAAGATGAAGGCAATTTTAGCACGGCTGCGCTAGTGGGCCCACATTCCGGAGTCCCTTCTCCTGCCCAATTCTATGCCCTCCTCCGCGCGAGCGGAGAGCACACAACAGGGTTCTCAAGACTTTTCGAGATTTCAAGGCTTATGCCCTCGCTAACCTCTGCTGCAGAAAGAGACGGCGAAATAGTACGTATCGATAGGAGGCGGAGTCTCTGCGTCTCCTACAGGCGCGCGCTATTTCGGAAGGCCTTGGACAATTCGAACTTAATATAACGGACTTATAAGGTATTTCCGCAAAAAACGACTATGATATTCGTTCCTCTCATGGCAGATTACCCCCAGCAGAACTATTTTGAACAAGATTAAGTGGGGTACCAAAAGTACAATAGTACCAAAAAGTCTTAGGCGAGCTTAGAAGAGTATCTAATCTGACGTGAAAAGTGTCCAATTTGACGCGAAAAGTGACCGATTCGACCCGAAAATGGTATATATATATATATATTATATATATATATATAATATCTATATGCTTACCTTATAAATTGCTGTCCTACCAATACCAGAATCGGTTTTCTAAATTGGTATTCTAGTTGGGGTGGGGGGGGGGGGGGGGGAGGGAGTAATGAAAACACAGTAAATTGAACAGAAACCTGGAACAATTACAACACTACAAAACCGCGAAAATTCATTAAAGCAACGTTATTACCTTAATCAATTAGTGCATAGCGTTTCTCGATTTCTTTCCAAAGCAAATAGAGTTTTGGATCACAACCGTAGCTTGTCCATACTTCAATAATGAAATCTTTTTATATTTCAGAGAAGTCTGGGACATTTCCAAGGGAGAGTACCAGGTAAGTTAAGGCATTGATATGTTGCATTGCATGTTGTATTTAGCGTAGCTACCATTAACAATTCATAATAGACCCCCCCTCTAGGATTGCACCTATTTTTCAAATGTTTATATATTTTGATCAAACTAAACTTACTCATCGAAATACCACCCGTCTCGGTCCATGGTTGTCACGCATCGTTCCGGTATGGAATGGAAGCCGTGGCGGTAGAAATCCGGGAGTTTTGATTCGAAAAGTGACGAAGGTCGGATTCGAGTGCCGCTCGATCACCGTATCGCCCTCCTTCCAGAAAGTGAGCTAGCGATAGCAACAAATAGTAGTCAGTTGGGGCAAGGTCTGCTGAATAGGGTGGGTGGGGAATCACTTCCCACCCTAATAAATGGAGTTTTTGGCGGGTCATTTTTGAAGTATGCGGTTTTGCAATGCCATGGAGGAAATAAATCTTGTCGAGTTGTGGGCGTTTAATTTGAAGAGCGTGGCTGAGTTCTTGTAGCTCGTTGCAGTACACCTGAGTGTTAATGGTGGTACCAGAAGGGAGAAGCTCCCAGTACACAACACCACGAACGTCCCAGAAAACAGTATCTCCTTCTTTGGGTGCAGATCACCATTGGGAACTGCTGGCGGCTTCTCCTCTGCTGGAGTCCAAGCGGGCCTTGTTGTGTAACACATACAGCACCCACGTCTCATCTCCTCTAACGAGCGAGTCCAACCAATCAACAAGACCAGAGCGGGCTAAGTTGAAAAGGCATGCATAACCTCGTGTGGCGCACTTGTCAGGTATCAGCTCCGACCTTTGTCACTTTTTCGAATCGAAAACCCCGGATTTTTACCGCCACGACATCCATTTCCTGCCGAAGCTAGGGAGGACAGCCATCGACAAAGATGGGCGACATCTCGATGAGTAAGCTTAGTACGATCAAAACATATAAAAACTTGAAAAATATCAAAAGATCGCAAGAACATGAATCACCCTAATAGAAATGCTCAGTGAACCTGGAGCGGCGGCAGCGTACATAAAACGACGATCATGTAATGTGACTTCCTAGCGCTTAACGCAAGAAATAAATTCAAACTAAGCGACAAACGACACTAGAACAACAGCTGCTCGTTGTCGCTTGCAGTGTCGTCGGTAAGTAATTTCAACACTCCTGTGGCAGTTACTACATAGATGTACCTTGGGTGTTCAAATTTTTGTGATATTGTCGTTTTGCGTCGTACATGTGTTTTGAAACATAGTAGTTTATGTTGTAATGAGTGCATGAGACTTACGATATATGTTGAATTACCGCCATTACATACAGATTATGGCAGATTATTCGATTGGGGAGAAAATACTGGAGGAACGACTATACGAAGCAGAAACAAGTCGGCCATCTGAACCCGAGCACATAGTAAACCTTAAACGAGGAGTGGTTCGTGAGGGCTATGAGCTGTTCCTAAGCCATTTTGGAGCAGTTTCTATCAGCGTAAGTTATGGAGATTTGCTTTCGTTCCGTGGAAACAGCATTCTTGAATTCACCTTCTTATGAGATTTTCTCCCATGTCTGATGCTAGTTGGATCTGTCATTTTCTGATCTGTACTGTCTGCACCACTGAAGTTTTACAGTGAATAACTTTCTGTTAAGAAAAGGCTCAACTATAGCCTCAAGTATAAAAACAGTTGAAAAACGTTGACTTAAGGTGTTTTGAGCAATGGGTGCGTTTATAGTGATGAAGGTGAATTTTGATTCTAGCAAGAGGATGACATCATTTAAATGAGATTACGGACAGACCCTCTCTTAGGTAACTAAGCTGTTATTGCATCGAACCTGCCCTTCTATAGTTTGCTTTTGAAAGTTTGTTGTCCATTCGCTACCCGTTGGTAACCATAATGTTATTCTGTCAGCTGTTCTTTGTTATTGTACGCCAGCTGCTCGTTTGCGCTGGCGGGTGTTGATAGCAGTATGCGGAGACATGTCAAGCTGAATGAGTAGCCAGTCAGATGGGGATTTTCTTGGTTCTTGCTTTCTCAGTCATTTCTGGAATGGCAGCTATTTCACTGCATTCGTACATATTGCTCTGAACTATCTCACAACTTCATTTTAAGGAGCTAAAGGCTGCTATTGCTCCGGGACGGGTGAATTTGATTGGTGACCATGTTGACTACTGCGATGGTTTGGTTCTTCCAATGGTAGGTGAGCAAGATTTTGTGTTGAATTTACGAGTTTTTGACGCTTTCTTCGTTTCATTTATTCATCAGATGTTCAGCAGCTTACTGGCCGCCAAACGTTTGGTTGGGGGTTTCTTCGCCAAACCTCGATAATAGAACCCTTTGGCTGTGTCGGTTTTTTCCCTTCTTTAGCCGTTCTTATTTTCATAGTGGTTTAATGTGACCCCGCATACAACGTTGAGTAGGGTAGTAGGGTATAGTAGGATACTCCATGTTCGACTTTCCATAAATCTCGGCATGGTGGATATGTCGTAGTTACTTCGAGTGTGTCAGCTAGCCGAGATGGTACGGATTTTATTCGGCTGACGTTTCGGCCTAGAGATACGGAGAAGAACTCGCTGGAGTCGCCCACCGACCAAATGGCTAGTAGGTGACCCAGAAGACTTGGTCGATTTGGTCTGTGGGCGACTCCAGCGAGTTCTCCTCATCTCTAGGTGAGCCTTCTAGCTTCGGTTGTATGGTCCTTTTCTGGTCCACTCGGCGCTTTGAATTTGTTCTCTCAGTTTGAAATGGTGGGATTAGCCGTCCCTGTGAAGCATGTCTACGTCTCATCGCTTTCACTTATGCTCCGAAGTGTAAGCCCATTTCTATGCGCAACAGGCAGAATGCTCTTCTTGGGTGCCGCAGCCGGCAAGAGACCGAATGTCCCATGGCACCACAAGTGGATCGTCGGTTCTTTTCACACCCAAGCCATCCAAACCTACCCATTTGGATACGTGATTTGATATCACAAGTGTCGAAAAAAGCAAGACACCAACTTATCCATCGTCTGACCTCTGCAAAATATAGCCAAAAGGTAAAATATGCCTGCAAATTGCATCCATGGAATGCGCGAGGGCAAAATGTGTGGCGCATTCCGAACAGTACTGATTAACTTCGAGCTCTATTTTGTTTTAGCGTAGCCATGTCAGAGAAAATTCGTTTGTTTTAATCACCACGAATGGTTCCCCTTCAAGGCGGAACTAAATGTGACTGCGGTGGACCCATCTAGATCTAGTCTAGTTTTTTTTTATTGCTCTCAGACCTACCGCGCTTCTAGCAAGCAAACATTCTTGCTCTTGCAATGCCAGTATGGTGACTTTTAAAGAGTTCAAAGTTCGCTTGCTAGAAGCGCGGTAGGTCTGAGAGCAACAAAAAAACTAGACTAGATCTAGATGGGTCCACCGCAGAGTCACGTTTAGTTCAGCCTTGAAGTGGAACCATTCGTGGTGATTAAAAGCAAACGAAATTCTTCCTAGGGATTGAGGCAAATAAGGTCTGGTGTAAGCTGGTGTTATGGTCTTATTAAACACCTATGAGAAAGCCTAGTAGTAGTTTCAACTTATGGTTTATGAAGCATTGTAGGTGTCTTACTTTCGCGTGACTACAGCCTTGGCATTAGACGGGAGTCAAATACGCTTCCCTGGCTTGTTGGGCCAGAATGTCATCAGAACGGCGGATGCTGTATCGTTGTCAACAGAAGGGTGGAGATAGGGCTAAAACGAAATATCCTGGAGGGAGATGGTAGAAAAACGTTCGTTGTTGGTGTGACGAATAACATCTTGGCCCGGAACTTGAGGAATATAAACTTAAAGCCCAAATCTATAGATTGTCCTTTTCTTATCGAGAATGCAAGCTCTTAATTCTAGGCTATCCCACTCTACACTGTCGTTCTGGGACGAGCCGCAGCTGACCAACGGAGGGGCTTCACTAACGTATTTTCATCCCATTTTTCAGACCCCATACTAATTCGGCAACCATATGACAAGACAAAAAACGAGGCAAGGTTTCTCGTTCGTAGCGTGCAGTACGATTCGGCTTATAAGCTGTATGGTGGGATATTTTCAGACTGCCGTATGGGGACGCTACATTCAGGGTGTTCTTGCTTTGACGGACTGCCAGATATGCTTCGACCTTGTGATCCACTCAACGATTCCAGTAGGGAGCGGATTGAGTAGCTCGGCAGCTTTGGAGCTCGCTTCCTATCACTTTGTCTCCTGCTTTCTGGCAAGTGCGTTCTTATATCTTTTGGAGAAGTGTTTGTCTGTGATAAACTGCTTGTACATGAAGGCTTCAGGTCCGCTTCCTGGTGGTGTAGAGAGTGCGGAGCTGTGTCGTCGCGTCGAACACGAATACGCTGATGTGCCTTGTGGAATAATGGACCAGTTCGTGATTGCGCTTTCCGAGCATGCTCACGCCTTACGGATAGACTGCAGGTGAAGTCTTTGCTAAGGACTTAAGCCAGTTCTTTGCCTGAGGTCTGCGATGGTAGTCCTCTGAGGGTTCAAAGAGGGCATGCCAACTCAAGGAATTTCTTAGAACGAAGCGCGCAAGTGCGAGACACGCCTTAGGCGTGTCGGAGCACTTGTTTCTTAGAACTAAGGATGGATTATTTCTGCTGAAAGTGGCTTAGCAAGTAGTCTGCAGCGACAGACGTTATAGGGAGTGCCGAACCGTTCACGGATAACCTACTTAGGTTGGAGGAGTAACAAAGAAGAGAAGACATCTTCACTCGCAGCGCGAGAAATGTTTTGATAAATGGCAGGGATGTGTAGCGAAGTGCTATGATAAACCCACCTGACTTAAGATAGAGAATTATCGTTTCAAACAACGCTGAAAACTACCTATCACTATATGATTGAGTTTTCCGTAACTAGCCATTAGTTATTTTGAAGCTGCGCAGTATGCTACGCTGTTGATTCCTCGAGGTTTATCGTGCTCGGCTATCATTGTAGCCTTAGCAAGTATTACCGAGACTTTTCAAAATAAGTCTCTTGAATATTAGATCTGGGCGGCCAATTGGCAACTTTTGAGGATGAAGATATTCCATTTACTTACAGTGAATGAAGTTGATGAAACACTCGCTTCGAAACACTGTAAGGGGAGAGCTCGTGGCGAGCAGGTCCAAGACCACTTAAGGTTATGGAGGTGCAGAACGACGTGGAAAACTGACTCTACCGCCTAGTTTCCATAGGGCGACACAGCTCAGCATCGGGTGGTAGGGTTGGGTAAAGTTAGGAAGGCACCTAATGGTTTCCTTCACACGCTGTATGCAGTAGTTTTTGACTACATGCATATAGCGTGCGAAAAATTATTTATTTATTTATTTATGCGCCGAAAGGCGCGCTATTACATCAGCGAACAGTAAGCAATACTCATAACTCAAACAAACTCAACAGTAGACATTCAAGACTCAGAAATTACTAAAAACTAGAAAAAAGCTAATATAAAACTGAAGAACATACATTCCGAGCGCTCGCTTACAACGTAAATTTTGTAGTCAAACGGCGACTGTGCAGGAGGGAAAATGCTGGGACTGATTACGATAAACGACTCAAAAGAACAATAGAATTAGTATATGCATTTTTCTAGCAGAAGTCTGGCAGTGAGAGACATTCATAAGCTGACAGCCCACACCAAAGGATAAGAGATTGGTGGTGCCCTCCCCTGATAAGGCTCCTAGGAGCTGACCAGCGAAAGAACGAAGCATAGCTATAACTGCTAAGCTTGTCTGGCAGCCGGGCTGAGCCTAAGAGGTGTATCCAGTTATAGGTTGAGTTGATAGGTTTCAAAAGCTTAACATATACTGTTTATGTCAGAAGGGAACATCATCAAATTTATTTACTCTAACTGCCCAGCAATTTGCCTAGCTGCTTGACGCCTTGAATAAAGTCAAGAAACCGAAAGTGAACAGAAGCATAGAACTGGGAATGCTCCTCTACAGAATTATACTAGCTAACACATATCAGAGACACCAATAGCAGATAGAATGTCTATTTTCTTTAACGCAGTCTTGAATTGTGAGGACGTTTGGCACTGAGCCAGAGCTGGAGGCAGACGCTCAAACCATTTCGTACAGCGAACCACAAAAGAGTTTTGGCACAATCCTAATAGATAACGGCCCGAAATGTGGTGGTCCAAGTTGAAGCATCCGCGTCTCCCATGTGATGGTCGAAAGCGCCAGTAGTTTGATGGCCGTAGTCGAAGTTCTCCTTTTCGAAGCTTAAAAGCAAAAAGTAAGTCGGCAAAGATCCTTCGATACTAAAGAGTTTTCAGCTCTAAGTGTTGAATTCTTTCTCTGTATACCGGCATGGACATTGAGCCTTCTTGGTTATGAAGCATTAGAAATACTCTAAGATACAGAATTTTGGTGAAAACTTTTTGCACTTTCCCTATTTCCCTGATATCTTTAACACAATCCGGGCTCCACGCTGGAGTGCAGTACTCGACCACTAGCAATACATATGCTTTATATAATTTAAACCAAATTTTCACGTCCGAAGAATAAATGTTCCTGAAGAGCAGATGCACAACCCTCCGACCTTTTTTCGAGACCTCTCGAACATGCATTCGCCAATTCAGACTCTTAGAGAGTACGACCTCTAAATCTTTTATCTGGTCCCAGTGAGCAACAGGAGAACCATCGGGAAACTTGATCTCAAGTGGGCGAGAATTCAACGAAAGTACGAGTTTTATTCAGGTTTATGGGTATCTGCCATTCACAGTATTATGACAATATTAGGCTCCTATTAAGACTGAGGAGGACATCAAGCATAGGATTCACGAAATAATCCAGTGAATCTTATTTTTGTTTGTTCCACGAATAAGTAGCTGTTTAAGGATTGCACTTATCGGAACATGTCGCGAAGACGCACTGCAGTGGTGCGGGAGCGTGCCGTTACTCCTACCGTAACCGCGGCAGGCAATTAGGCATCGAGTCAGCCGCACAGGCAGGGCATGTATGATTGGCTGCTGCGATTACGGCAGGAACAACGGCATGCACCCCTTGCCTGCGTTTTCGCAAAATGCACTCACTTATCTCACGTATGTGAAATAGTAACTGCGCCGCAAGTGACCGCAAAATTCCTCGAAACAGGCAAGTGTGAACACACTGTTAGGTGCGACAAAACGGCCACCCCTCCCCGTAATCAATCGCATCGCTGTGTGACGTTGGAGTGGATTGAAAATCTAGAATTGACGGAAAGGGATCATTATGGTTGGCTTGGAATGACCGGAAGCGACACTATGTGCTTGGAAGGCAGTGCGCCAAGTGGCTCTGATTGGAGTGGAGAGAACCGATCCTTTACCTCTCTCAGTCTCAGTCTCTAGGGCACAGACCCGCTCAAGATGTTTGTTATCTCTCCAAGTAGCATACAATAGAAAATGTTCCTCGGAAGTAGATATGCGCTCGCTGCTTCCGCAGTCAAGTTTCCGCTCGCCTTAGCCAATTTGCTTGCTTTTGCAGCGATTCCTCCCGTTCAATACAGTTCTAGCGCTGAAGTAAAGCACTGCTAAAGGCGTGAACAGGCTAAAAGATATATGGAAAATCTTAGCTTTTGCCTACTATTATTTCGCGCTGTCAAAATAACAGGTATTTCTTTGGTGGGGCAATAGAGTAACAAAAGTACTAACAGTATGATCTACTGTTAGTACTTTTGTTTTTGAACTATAAAACTTTATTATTTTTATTTTGAACTTTATTACATACACCCCAACAAACGAGCGGTTTATCCCAACCGGGTGGAGCAGGCGCGGCATAGAAGGCGCCAGCCATTCAAAGCACCAGCCCAACGAGCTTCCATGTCACGTCTCGTACCGATGACTCGTTTTAACATTGATATCCACTTCTAATTTTGCTCCGTTCAGAAACTCTGGGATGTGGTCTAACCATATTGTGCATATCACCAGCCCTACAGACATATGTTTGCATACTTCAAGGGAACAAATTATTCATTCTATCGGCCTTCAATACAAGTTTACTGGCTGTTTTTCCATTTTCAATGGCAGCGCCTTGTTATCCTTTAACGATATCGACAATGAATTTTCGTTAAGAGTAGCTAGCCGTACAGTTAACGCATGAACTCTTGTCAAATGTAAAAGGAAAATGAAAGGACGTTCCATGTAAATCATCTGCCTGAATTAAGCGATGGTGAAGAAAAGGGGTCTGCTCCAGATTTTTAGCTCCAGTGGGCGTGGTGTTGTAGTGGTAAGCTGCTATTGAAGATTGTATTCAGCGTTAGGTCGCTTTGTAATGCTGTCGACGACGGGTCGAAATATCGCATTTCGAATGCCTAGGGCAAAGCTGGATTTATTTTCAGGTCTCTTACATGCGATTCAATACCGGTCAGCATATCACATGACGCACTTTTTCTCATAGTGAACAGTGGTGTTCATCACACACATGCTGGTGGAGAGTATTCAAAGCGAAGGAGAACAGTGGATGATGCTCTGAAAGTGTGAGACATTTGTTGTCTACGAACTGTTGTATCGAATTCACTCCTACTACATTTGTATTACGTAAAACAATAACATCCATGTTCATGTTCATGTCATATTCATTAGAACTTATCATTATAGGACCGCCAACTTATTTCTAACGTTGGTAAGACATGTTTCTTCCGCTGCTTTTTCCCGCTATTGTCGCCAAGCATGTTGCCGCCAATGCGATAACGTTAGCGAGGAGCTTCATTTGTTTCGAACTGAAGTGCCGGTGTGTGTAGCCGAGTAATGAAGTCATAATTCACCTTGTTTGAGATATCCTTTTATTAGGCGCATTTGTATCCATTTGTATTTGTATCCCAAGGGATTCACTCCAGTGTTCATCTTCCGACGGTCGCATTTCGCCTCGCAGTCTGACCGATTCGTCTGGTTTAGCCTTTCACATCTATCCGTTGGGTGGCGAAGATGAGACGTACTTCTAAGGAAGAAGTCTGGCCTGGTACTAACCTTCAGAGCGATACCCGTGCAGATAAATAGGTTTCCTGGGTCCCGGACTCGTCAAGTGGTTTGCAGCTTCGTAGGAGGATGCGAAGGCTGTCCATGTTGCTCTACACCTCCTACCTAGCTGCTCTTTCATATCGTTCTTCATGTTCACGAACGTCCGAGACACACCTAGGACGTCTCAGTGAATTGAGAGACGTCCTGTTGAATTCCCTCTCTCCTCGCAGTAGATGTTCTTTATGAACTGTGTTTCCTTTCGGTTTAGTTGCAGTGCTATCATTTATATCGTCTCCCTTTTTCACTTACGGCAACCATCGCCTCTGATTCAACGGTAGAATTTCACAGTAGCACGATCTACAGATCTTCCATCCACACGTATGCCGTTTTCGGCTTAGGGCGGTTTTCTTACACAGCGCAGTGTTACGATGAACAGGTTCTGCTGAGCTTCATCGCCCGGTTTCTTTTCCTTCAAGATTGGTAGAGGAAGAGGACTTTGAAACTGCTGAACAGTGGTCTTGTATCTTGCGGTGCCGTAAGCCAATGTTCGTACTTAAGAAAGCTTTCTTGCTCAGTCTATGTGAATAGAATGGTCTTCGTTTTGATTCGGTATTCCTGGCCAACCATAATCATCTTCAAGACAGACCGCATGTTTGTAACCCGTTAGATGGATATTTATTTGTGAGCTAACCTCTTGCGCCAGGCGAGACTCGAACCCGCATCCTCTGCTTTCCGAGCAGAATGTTACGCCTTACACAGCTGGTGCAGTCTGATCGCACATGACTCCCACGATATCCTCGTGGCTTATCAGCAGGGGTGTGCGGAACTTCCGTTTTCGTGTTCCGAATTCCGGTTTTCGGCCGTTTTTAGTCCCTCCGTTCCGTTCCGTGTTCCGCTCTCTTTTGAGCCGGAACACGGAACGGAGATGGTGACTCATCCTTCATTGGTTGTTTTGCGCTGCTTTCATTCACCTCTTGAACTTAAACCCTGGAATACGAATTTTAGACCAGAGTTGTATGAGCAGCCTCAATCTGCCAACATTGCTTTCCATAGGGGACATTGGATCTATCCTAGTCGGAGGAAGGCATGCGGTGTCTTGCCTCTCCACCCCACCTTTGAGTTTGTCCAACAGCTTCAGCTAATGCCAAATGATGGTACCCATGCGACCTCAGAGAGTGGGTGTCGTGTCTTGGGTGCTGAACACAACTGTAACTTGAGCGCTGCTCCTTCCCAATTAAGATAGATCCTGGATATTCAATAAGACCGGCTAAATGCTATGAGTGGCGAAATCTCTGGCATCTTACTCATCAGGTGGGTTCATTTCGTTTAAAATACTTTCTTCATATTTGCAGAAATTTTTGCATAAACTTCGATTTCTTACACTATTAGTGTTTAAAAATTTATTCTTGTAATGATGTGAATACAAGGATTGTTATATGTTGCTGGAAAAGAGTCGCATGCTGCCTTGCCCGTTTCCAAAATTTGTTAAGGGCAACTTAGTTTTTACTACTTTCATGGATATATTCTTATGCAAAATTAAATGAAGTAATGAGTTTTGAGCCATTTCCGTTCCGTGTTTCGTATTTCGGTTTCCACCCATTTTGAGCCCGTCCGTTCCGTATTCCGTGTTTCGCTTTTCCCGAAAAAAAAATCCGCACATCCCTGGGTCCGACTGCGGCTGACGGGCCGAGCCGCGGGAAAACATGCTCTGGTTCAGAAATTGAGTTCGAGTTATAAAACTAAACAACGTCCTAAGGCTCAATTTTATATGATGCTTCTTTAGGAAAAGCTGAAAATATGACACACTATCGCAGTGAAACTGACTTTGTATACACTTTCTAACACTTGGTGTGCAAGTTTTGATGGAGGTCTAGATATGACTGGCCGCTGAAGCCACCCAATTGCGACGTCTTCTGCCGCGGTCGCCGCGCTATTCGCCGCGTCGGCGGCGACCATTCGTACATAAGGGCCTGTTCATACTTCACGACAAGAGTGACTTGTCGCCCGTGCAAAACATGCAGATTAAAACCGAGCGCGCGCGCCGAAAAGTGTTCATATTCGAGCGCCGGTGCCGTCGCTCCAGTCGCTCTTGTCGCTCTTGTCGCTCTTGTCGCCTGTTCATACTTCGCGCCGGCGCCGGGAGCGACTGGAGCGACTGGGGCGACGAATGGAGTGTGGTGTACGTAATTACACCACACTAGTGCTGGAAGACGCACTTGTGCTGGAAGGGAACGATTCCTGTTCTACCGTTCTTCATACAAAGGTAAGGAATGCTTTTATGTTTGCCGGCCGCGGCGAGTAGCTACATACAGTGCATGTAAATGCAGTTTTATCTCCTTGTTTCTCGATTATATCCGTGTTTTATTTTATCTGCTTCCAAATTGGGCAATGGAGGGAACTCCAGGATGTAGGCAATTTTAACATGGGCGCGTCACTCAAGTCACACCCTGGAGTTATCAGATTAAAGGATAGCGACTCCTCACCTGATGAATCCTACGGGATAGATGTTCCTCTGTATAGTATAGGCTCTACATGTATCTTTATTATAAGAATACATACAGTATATGGATTGTAGAGAAGGGGTGAGGTGAGAGGCAGACGGCTCCCTTCCAGGCAGCTGGCGGTAGGCGACCTCACGGCCAGGACGATGTAGACGTGACTCCCGTAGCAGGGCGTCACTATCAGTACCAGGGTGTCACCGTCGAGGGGTGCGGATTGGGTGCAACCCGACAGAGTCCCTTTCCCCGCCCAAATCTGTGCTCTCCTCCGCGTGCCTACATCCTTCCGAATTGGGCAAGGGAGAGAACTCCAGGATGTAGGCAATTTTAACGTGAGTGGAGGAGAGCACAGAACAGAGCTATAGCATTGTTTCCACCTTTTCTTTAATATCAGTGTGTTTTGCCTACTTGTTTTTGTGTTGGGGACACTTTATAGGAGGTGACCCCCCCCCCCCCGACCCTATTTACGCCAGTGCCAGATTGACGATGTAGGTAATATGACCGTTTGCTGCTGTCTCTTTCAGTTTCCGACATTTTAGGAGCTCAGTAAACTGCTTAGCGCTTTGGCGCCACAAATATGGTGCAATTACGTATACCACACTACGCCCGACGCCCCAGTCGCTCTTGTCGCTCTTGTCGCTCTTGTCGCCTGTTCATACTTCCGCGCGCTGCGCCCGCTGTGCTCTTGTCGCTGCTGTCGTGCTGTCGCGAAGTATGAACAGGCCCTAATGTCCCGCAGCCCCTGTCACCAGCAGTCGGACCCACATCCTGGCTTATCAGCATTCACCCTTCATATCAGGGTGAGCCAGCCGCTGATATCAGTGTGAATCCGGCTAAGTGAAAGTCTTGCTGGAAACAGTGTTGGAATGTAGTGAGCTTTGTCCGGTGTCCTTTTAATGGGTGGAATAACCTGGCCCAGTAAGAGATGAAGGTGGGGGTAAACAAACGTTTCTGACGTATTCATCGTGTGCAGTCCTGTATGGTGTATCATTTGGACTCATTTTTCTTAGTGTTAAAATGCGCTTCTGATTCTCTATACAAAAAAAACAGGAGGGGAGGAAGCACCGCTAGTTGGGTACTAGTGGTATGTCCCCAGACAGACACCGAACACCGTCCTTTCATAGGTTAGCTTCATTTGTTGTCTTTATATAATAATTTGTTTTTAATTTTGCCGCTTCTGCCGAATAGCCAGATTGAGGTCGCTTCTCCTACTTGGATGCATACAGTTACGGATTTTCTTATTTCTTTCATAATTCCAGGTTCGACGTCCCATCCTGGCGCGATGTAACTCACGAGCTAATACGGGAAAAAGCGTCGCTACTCGATGACGTAGCCATCGAGTGTTCCTATCACGTCGTTAGTTTTCTGCAGCTGTTTTGTAAAATAGGCATCTAAACTACCATTCCTTGCTTATAGGTGGATGAGATTGAGCGAACTGTTAGAGGAAGTGAGGCATTGCTGGACAACGATATCACTCACTTCGGACGGTTTATGTGTGAGAGCCACAACTCGCTTAGGTAGTGTTATAATAAGTGTTCTTAATATAGGAGAGTTCTAGTTGAACAATAAACGTAATGTTTAAGAGATAAATATCGTGTATCCTGTCCTGAGCTGGACGAGTTGGTCTCAATGGCTCTATCCTGTGAAGGAGTGTTTGGGTCGAGGATGACTGGTGGAGGATTCGGTGGCTGCACTGTGACCCTAGTCCGGAAGGAGAATGTAGATGACGTGAAAAATTTTATAAAGGTACCTTCGCGCTCTACATTTTATTACATATCTACCACAACGCCTTTTGAGACTTTTGAGATTAAACCTTTGAATTTTTTTTTCGAGTAGGGTAGTACGATAGGGACCGTTTGTACCAGGGATGAGCGGACAATGGAATTTTGAAACCCGGATAACGGATAACGGGTAATTTTGCCTAAAAATGGCCGGATAACGAACAAACAACAAAAATTAACCCTAATTTTAATACATTCCTTCTCCTTTAGTAGGTTTGGAGTTATAATACTGTCCACGTCACATGTCAAACAAGCCACTTTTTTCCTTCTGATTGGTGTTTTTTCTTCAAGGTGCGTAGTTGGAGGTGCCGTCTGTCGCATGCTCTCCGATTCAATGTTATTGGTTCGGATTTCCCCTCCAAGTCAACCAAGTCTTCCCCCCTTTTGAGCTCGATGAGCTGGTACCGGGCTTGTCCGGGAAGAGTAATGACTGACTTGTCCATACGCTGGCCACCGCAAGCCGTTTTATAGGCCAAATGGGCATTCATACTGCCTCCAACACGTCCCGTAGAAGTAGAATGCGAGGCGCACCCCACAATGGAATTGACTAACGTCGTTTGATATCCTTTATTCATATTTTTAGTTGCAATAGAGTCGCAAGGTATAGATCCTACGGGTTTTCTGAGCCTTGGTGGGGCAGTCGTTAAAAACAGTCGCTTTTTGTCTACTCTTTAATCAGCTTTAACACTAATTCTTGCCCGGATCGAACAAGACTTTCGATATTGCTCGGAACAAGATGAATTGCAGCTAAGCGTACTTGGGGAGAGTGGCAGTAAATTCATCAAGCTGTGGAACCTATGCTGTTAAACAGACCTATCTCGGCTGCCGCAAGCGCCTTCTTCAGAGCCTGGATAAGAGCAGAGAAATTGCTATTTCGACGATCACTTCAAGTACAGTAGTTTCATATTGATTCGAAAATAAGATCAAAGAGGCGTTGGACAACGAGTTTCCTCACGAAAGCAGGGCAAAACCTCGTAAACATCTTCGCATAGAAATAGACGTGACTCATGCATCTCATTCACTTTCATCTATGCTCATCCAAGAACGATTTATCAGCCTTTCGGGTGTTTCCACAGTCACGGTCAGTCTGGTTGTTTTGCTCCTCCTTTATTTCTTCTTTCCATTGGCATAAGAAGTTAATACAACCCGCTGTGATTCACGGACAAGTACTCTTTCAAGCTTTGCTTTTCTTGTTCAGACGCTGAAGGTGGTTGTGCCAAAATGTCAGCCGAATTAGGTTCGTTTACCAGTACTGATGCCCCTCGACAGCTTTTTATACTGTTCAACAACTACCCGCAAACCAACAAATGAAACTGGAATTATTTGGATCTATTAAAGTACTGGTACATAATACTAGTACATCGGCCAGCCACATGATGTTACTACTGGAAGCACTGGAAGCATAGTTCCAAAGGACTAAAAGTTGAATATCTGACACATCTTTTAAACGAGTTGATTCATACGAAGATTTATCCCTTCCTCCTCTGTCGACTGGTTTTTTGAGATCGTACATTATGCTAGAAGAAATTTTGGTGAAAACCCTACAAACAGGAATGAGCAAGGAAGCGTTCTGCATTTTAAAATCCGCTATGAGCAGGTAGTTTAGCCTAATCATACCATAGGGAACTAACCATGAGACAAGACACCAACCTAGCACAGCAAACATATCTCAATTATCAGTACAAAAAGCACAAACGATTTGTAAAAAATTGTCCTTATATTTAACTAACCATAAGAAGCCAGAAGGCCAAATTAATGCAGCCAATGATAAGCAGTCATAAGCCAGATTTTGTTGTTCGTTATCCGGCCATTTTCGGCCGGATAATGAACAACAAAACGGATAGGCCAAGACCCGCCGTAAACCGGATAACGGATAACGGATAATTCGCTCATCACTGGTTTGTACCTCGCTAGCGACGCAACAAACGCTGTCAATTTTGTGCGAATCAGTTACAGCGGGGCGACTAATCGATCTGCTTCCGTTATGTGGAGTCTCGTTACGTTCTACGCGAGGTATAGGCGGACCTTTATGTAGAGCTACTATCAGTTCCACATAAATAGAATAAAGTCCAGGGAGAGTGGCCTAATGTGCCAAATCTTGTACTGAAGAGAGCATATTGCATGGGGGAAAATTCATCATTTTTGCAATGTTATTCAGCCTGCAAGGTATGCGAAAATCATACTGGTTGATCTTAAAATACTCTAAGGAACATGAGAGTGTTAGTTTTTCACCGATTATTCATACATGGTACATCCGTCGAGCAAAAAGTGCCAGTGCTCAGCATGACTTGCCTTCATTTGAAATGTATTCCTAAAACGTTTTGGCACGCCAGTAATTTGATAAGTCGATAATGACATCCGGCTTTTCTTGAAGATTGGAGGTTTCAAATGTTATACTGCGGCAGTCACTCAGGTTTATTAGTTTGTCCCAGATGTCAACACTTCGCGCGGGATTCACTCGTGCTGTGAACAATAATTCCTACCCTTAACGATCTGCAGTATGGCGCAGCCGGCAGGAGCTCCTGGCATTCACAGCAGGAGTTGCGCACCACGAGGACTTTAAAACTCAAACTTAGCCATGGTAGTACAAGCCTTTCGTGGCTACTGGACCGCTGAATTCCAATCACAGCTATTGGGAAGGATATGACACGTTCGCTGCCTGGCCAACGCAGTTCGTTGTTTCCAGCACGTGCCAACTCAAAGTACGTTCAGGATGCCTACAAGCGGAAACTGGTCGCATCGTGAAGGCGGGGTTGATTAGCGCCCCTCCCCGTGCTTGTTTCGCACACAGAACTGTGATTTACAAGGGCACAAGTAAAGGTCTGCCCCATAGGGTTGTGGAGAAGCTGCTTAGCCACTGCCGCTGCTTTCACCCGCTTTCGGTCGCACAGCTGTAGCTTATTGTTTGCTTTAAGAACTGCCACTTCGTTCAGCTTTCGAACGTCAGCTGACCAGAGGGTTTATGCAGTAGATTGTTTCGAAAGAACGATGCATCTTCTTCAGAACAACTACAAGAGCTCCGTTCCGACGTTCTACGAAAGTGAACCAGTGTCTCATGCTCATGCTGTACAGCTCGATTTCATTGCTAAACTGTGATGAAAAGATTTTATTGATAGGTACTGCCTTTCTAACACTTTGCTTCAAGCGGATAGCAACTCGGCTAAATTGTTACATCTTAACCGGTAACCAAAGTCTATATAGGTAACGATGTGCATGTGGTATGTTTTATTGATTGTTTTAGAGATTCTATTTTTATAAAGTGCTAGTTTTACTGAGAAGTTCTTTGTACTTGCTAGTGCACATATTTGATGTATCCGCGCTGTGTCTTAAGATGTGTGCGCACACTGAGTAAACGATTACTTCTAGTACTTTCGCTGTTGCCATCTTTAGATGTTCTGAGCTTTGGTACAAAAAGAAGTAGGCGACTGCTTCAGATAAAATCAGCGCGCAGCCGCTTACATTCGTTTCTCAGTATGTCCGAATCTTTTGTGTAACACTAGCTAGGTTGGTCCGCTTTTGTCGTTATGGATCCGGACTTTATGTGTTGCGCTCCTCACTGGAATCTAGAGCATTGGCGCATTTAGTTTATGGACGGAACTGTTAAGGCCGCCACAGACTTCTGCGGCGCCGCCGAGCGACATCGCTGAGCGGCGCCGCCGAGCGGCGCCGCTCAGCGGCTTGACTCATCATCAGTGGGAGCGGTGACGGCGAGGTACTGTACTGTTTCTAGTGGGGACCGACTGGTGCTTAACAATAACGCGCCCCGATGACGATCGCGCGCCCGCATCGACCGTCTCCGCTCTGGATCCCGCCGAGAAAGGGCAGAGCGCAGAGCGCAGACAGACAGACGCTGGAGCGGCGCCGCCGGGTGGAATGATTCAAGTCATTTCCCCCAGCGACGCCGCCGGTGCCGCCGGTGCCGCCGGCCGGCCAGCGGCGCCGCCCAGCGGCGCCGCTGGAGGCGAGCTCTGCGTCTCTGCCCTATGGTTAAGCATAGGGCAGCGGCGCCGCCGAGCGGCGCCGCAGAAGTCTGTGGCGGCCTTTAGCTCCTCGTCGGCCTCTCAATTGAAGAGAAGCACAGGAAGCTGAGCCTCTAATATTAAACAATTCTCTTCATCGCTTTAGCTTTCTGTTGCCGACTGCATGCTTTTTACGAGCTAAAATAGTTTAGTGTCGTCTTAGTGGATCTTCGAGAATGTAACACAACACTCTTAAATCGTAATGTCCTCTCCATGAATGCCGAATGAACCGCGTTTTACCTCGAATGATTTCCCTCTGAAGATTTTCAGTGTTTTTTTTTTATTCAATGGTATCACCTGTCCTCCCGTTGATCATCGAGTTGCTCGAGTGGACACCTGCAGCGTATCCATTCATCCCTGTCGTGGGCCAGAGTGCTCCAGTGGATCCTCCTCGCTCGACGGGCACGAAGAGCATAATATCGTTCGTTCAGGGCCTTCACGGAGAAGTTCGACCAACGCGTTGGTGGGCGTCCTGGTGTTCTGATATCCCGCGGAATCCAGTCGATGACTCGGTGACGGCTCTTCTCCCTCCAGCGACCGTCTGCGAAGCGCATTACGTGGCCGGCCCACCTAATTTTTGACGATTTGGCCCATGCGACAGGGTCTCCGATCTTCGAAAGTCGACAAAGCTCGGAACTCCTGAGGCATTCTTTCGCATGCGTAAACAACGTCACTCCGAGCATACCTCGATTCCTCGCTGCGCGGCGCTGATTATATTTTCATTTGCTTGTGTAGGTCCAGGCCGGTGCAACCCTAATAGGGGGGGGGGCTTATACACACATTTGAATAATAGTTTAAATGGAGACACATGCAACATAATGTATAACATAATGCAGCTTCTAGACTCTCGCGGACGCCCAAAGGTTGGAGAGACACGCCAGGTGGACGAGTAGAACGCATGTCCCATTACAAGGCTCCTCACTCCATTGGGATTGCACCCACAGGCCTCTGAGGCGTACGTTAGTGCAGGAAGAACAGTAGAGACTTTCAACGCTCTTGTGTCCGTAGTCTAGGGGTCTACCTAGACTACGGATGTCGGTGGCCATGTTAACTTAGCAACCTAGACACGTGTAGCATTCGGGAGTTTGTTTGTTGTAGCATGCATGGGACTCCAGAAAGTGCCATTTCTCATGAATATTCTTCTTCATTGGGATTTACCAGTAGCCCAAATGCTCCCAAGTGCACGATCGAGACCGGCTGGCATTTTATCGCCGTGGAGGAATTGCAGCATCAAGCGAAGACTTTGTGGACGCAGGTTTAGAGATAGAGAGATAGAGCAATTGTCACTGCTTGTAGGTTCCAATGATGCTCCTCTTCTACGTAATGGTGAGAAGCATTTTGATAACGTACTCCGCTTATGCAATCAGTGGGTTGGCTTTTCAAGGACAAAGAACTGTTTCGCGCTTGCTTCTAATTAGCACGCTCTTGAATTTTGGAGATTTCCGCTCGTGTATGCCACACGTAACCGAGAATGATAAGGACGTGACGGTGTAAGTAGCATTTTCGCTACGTACACACATAACGTAAGCGTATTACGTAATGTTTCCCTCGCAAATTAGGGTAATATTACAGCCCCGGAAATACTTTAAACAGCAGAAAACGTGGGTATTTGGGAGAGTGTTAACGTCAACGAGGGAAACGATGGTCTTATTAGGCATAACGATGCGCAAAACGCAGACACAGACGGTAACATAAAAATTTATCTTGCTTTTCAACAAAAGACTCGACGCAGAATCAAGCGCTAAATAACCCAAATGCAACAAGAAAATGAAAGAAATAAATTAGAAAATCATAGACAGCACTGGAACATTCACTAAGAGAACCACAGCAATAAATGGTCGACCACGATAGTGTAAAACCAGATATACGACAACTTATTGAACAGCAACATGCATGTAAAACCAACTCGATCACATTTCCTTGTAAAACATCTGGTTTTTAAAACGCGACGATGTTGCTCCATTTCTAGTGTTCTACCATCTCTTCTTGTAGTCGTCAACAGAAACTCCACCGGGACCATAAGCAATGACTAGCAGTAAACCTGTGGAAGCGGAGCTCAGTTATATGGCAGCAGGTAACTCAAAGGAGAAAATGACGGGCAACCATACCTCCAATGACAGACATTGTTTGGAAGAAGTCGTACTTCATGAAATCGCGGTAGAATCGGTCAGCCGGAACACTCCACCTAGACGATACAAACTAGCCACATCCATATCGGGCAGCACAAGGTTGAGTAAACGGGGAATTGTTCATGAAAAAAGCTCACCAGGCATTTAGCCACAGATTCAGACCAAACAACCAAACGACTAGAAGCATGGCTGACAGTTTCGTCTTGTATCCAACGCATACTAACATAATTAGGGCGAACCCTACGACGATCTCAATTACCTGAATGGAACCTTTTACATTTCTAGAAAACAGAAGAAGCTGTGAAGTTTCCAAGTAAATCAATCGGAACTTCAAAGATGACAGACTAATAGCTAACCCGTTCTTACCTGCAAGAAACTCATCTCGAAATGGAGAAGAGAAGTAAACATGAAGATTAGTAGAACACGACCAGCAAGCAGCATATAAGATTTTGGTTTGTTAGAATCTCCCATGGTTGGCACACCAGCGAACAACGACGCTTTTTCCTCTTGAGTTTCCGCCAGCAACAGGACTAGTCCACCGCCGACAGCAACATTTCTAATTTTACAACATTATCAAAATCAGTCACAAAATAACTGCTAGCACACCTTTTTAATAGCGAAATAAATCCAACTGAGGGTATTCTCGGTGAAAAAACAACCGTCTAAGCAAGTATTCTCGGTGAAAAACAACCGTCTAAGCTAGCTTGGACATATCTTTGCTATGGTGTAGGTAAGATTTGTGTACTAAGAAGCTGGCACTGAAGCTCGTATAGATATAACACTTACTCAGCCTTCCACCCTCAAATCTTAATCTCCCTCTTCCGTCTTATTATGAGGTTTTGACGGTAACCTCGCCCGCCTAGGAAATGGTTAACTAACTACTTCGTGACATGTTTGACTCCGTAGAAAAAGCTGAAGATTTCAACGGCGCAAGGCCTAGAGATATTCAGCTGCTGAAAGCAAAACTTACATTATTACAACACATGTACTTTATGTTGTGCTTAAATCATTTTTCATTCACTCGAAAAGCAAAAGCAAAACGCCCTTTGTTCAGACAGTCAAAACACATACTGCACTTACTCTTAGTGAAGTCTAAATAAAGAACAGCTACAAGAAATTCAACGTTTGATCACGGAACAGAAAAATACGAGCAGTGTTATTTCCTCCAACTCGCGTCTCTATATGGTTCCATGCTAAGTGATTTTTAACTCAAACGCTCGTAATCCTTATAAAGACTCATCTCTGGGTCACCATTACACACTTTGAAGCTTCCGCACTAAAACCCTTATCTGGAAAAGTGTCACGCGCTTAATGGGCAGAAAAACATTTTTAAGTCGCCATCGCAATTGATTCCTTATGTTACTGGTGTATACTGTGGTCATACAAACACCACTGAATGCCACTAAACTTTAAGTAACAAAAGACGAATACGAATTATCTCACAATCTCACGATTATGCCAGAGCTTATTGACGCAACTGAATAAAGAAGCGCTCATCATCTCTTAATTTACATAAGTACACAATACCCCTGGAATATCCCCTCATATGCACGCGGTTAGGACTATTCTGCACCCGTTGCTGTTCTCAACAACAAAAAAACGTATTTGCGGGCTTGTGCCCGCATCGCATAGGCAAGGCATCATAAACTGGTAAATTAGTCCAGCCAAACCCCGGAGTTAATTCCCATCCCTAGTTCTGTGCTCTCGAGCATTTGCCATCTCGATGCAGATCCCAGTCTAAGAGCCTAGAGATGCATGGAATAAAATACGCAGGAGCTACTCAGTGTGGAAAATAAGAAGGTAGTAAAAAGTATATAGCTGAGTCACACAAGGATGAAACAGAGTTGCTGGGAGAACAAACCGGAAATGTGGTGTAAGGAAAGCAACAAGAAATGAGAGTTTAATACCCTGTCTTCCAAGTGAAACACAACATTTAATACTACTAATTTCTGTGGACACTCGATTCCTTTTCAGACGGAAGTCTATTAACTCGACAAATTCGCAAAGCTTTGAAAAGACAGAAAATCAATCTGCCCAAAGTAAGCTAGTTCTATGAAAACCACATACCTAGCAAGGAACTTAAGATCCCACAGAATGTGGTAGGCAACAGTTTGCAGCAGTACAATTGATCCGAGAATGGCGCAGGCGATAGTGACCTGTAGAAACAAGGGACTAGATAATCATTTTGCCTTTAAAGCGGCGGTGGGAGGTTGTGCTCACCTTTTTCCGTAGCATAACCATAATCACGGGTAAAAATTGACCGAAGAAGTTGTAGATGACAAATACTGACGCTAGAAACCATCCACATGACCAGGATTCCTTAAAAAAGAACATACAGTGTATGAAGCAAAACGAAGATTCAAACTATTTAGTTTTGTAATAAGCGGAGAAGGAAGATGCAAACAGAAGTAATTTCTTCAACGTGAAAATCGGTTCGACAAATCGCCTGCTGCGAAACCGCGCGGTTCAACGTAGTAATTTTATTCCTTTTCATTTATTTGGCAGTCGCTGCTAGTCTATTGTAGATCCCAATTACTACGATTGTTAATACAAGGACTGAAAATGAGCACAGAAGTATTCTGACTAGAAACAGCTAGTTATTTGGTATAGGATAACGTACCGGGCCACAACGGTGTCTCGTCGAAGAAGTCGTTGAATGTTAGCAAAAAGCGTGGTTTTCGAACTTTTGGTCAGTTTAATCGATGTGGATGTTCCAATACTCTACTGTCTAGCAAATGCTCCGACACTCCTACGAGTACCTCTCTCGCACCTGCGCGCTTCGCACAACCCTGCAGCATCATTACCTTCGAAAAGTGTATTTAAAACCTTAAAATCCGTCAACATCTGGGTTCTATTGCGTACTTCTATGGCATGCAGTCGTTCACCACTTCCATACGTTCACAGCATGCATTCTCTCCGGACCGTCCAGTAACGTCCTTGGTTTTTGCTGCTCGGTACTTCTGTCTCTCAGGTTGCTCCGCAACCGATTTCATGCTTAATAGCAATCCTTACAGAGCATCGATGACAGTCATCCGAATGCATACGCTCGCTAACGTGTCAACGTCGATGAAACTTCTTTTGAATGCGGACCCTCGTTGCATGACATCGGTGGCACGTCTTCTGAATTCATACGTTCGTTGCAGGACCTCGATGACATGTCTCTTGAATTCGGACGCTCATTCAGCGGCGTCGGTGACACGTTTTCAGAATCCAGATTTTCGTTGCTTGACAAGCGATGAAACGTCTTCCGAATCCGGACGCCTGGACACCTCACCTCACTCGTTCCTTCTTACTGGATCCCCTTGCTGGCCCGCCCTTACTGGTCTTCCTTGTTAACCCTACTGACGAGCCCTGTTTTGTTTCGCGTCTGGTGACTCGCCACACCCCGGAGTCCCTTCCCTAGCCCAATCTGTACTCTCCTCCGCTGTCGCGGAGAAGAGCACAGAAAAGGCCGGACTTTTCCGTCTAGATTCTGACCTACCACGTTTGGAACCGCGCTCGCGGGGGCGAGTGGCCCCCAACCTCTTCCTCCCTCACCTTCTGGCCCACTTGTTATCCCCATTGACCCCCGTGCTGGCCCCTTCTTGCTGGTTATCCCGTCCAGGTCCCACCTCAAGGCCTCTCCTTCCTGGCCGTTCCCCTACTCTGCGCTAGATGTAACCCTTACTCTCCTCCCCTCCCCACCCATAGTAGTCTTCCCACGCTCATGCAGATGCCGGCGACACGCTTTTTGAATCCGGATGCCCAGAAACGCGAGCAGTTGCCGTTGTTTCAAAGAGTAAGAGCCCGCGCTTCCCCTGCCGCAGCAACGTCCTACGTTGAATAACAAATTTTACCTGTGAGGAGTATCCCGAGCGGGTAATATCACCCAACGTCATCGACGGCTAACTCAAGTATAATGGTAGATGATATTGTCCAAACCTGGGAAAACTAAGAGAAAAGAAGCGTATGGTGCCCAAAACGAGCACAGGATCACGTACGTGTAGAGGCTGTTCTAGTTTCACATCACTAAATGCCTGCTTCCCTCGCTCGCCGGCCCATTACCGGCTGTTCAGATACATCGCCAGGGATAAGCTTTTGCATTTCCAGATTCGTACGTTTTAAGAGTTGTTGTACTCATGATCGTTATATCACGTATGCCTTGCACATCGCACAAAAAATAAAAGGAGTAATCATAATTAGGTGTTGTGACACCTAGGCTGAAACCACAATTATCTGAAGAGCTGAGTAAAATGCAGCAGAAAAAAGGCTTTGCAATGAAGAGTTGGCAGATGTAACGTCAGCGGATGAGGATGCCG
Organism: Heligmosomoides polygyrus bakeri; assembly: GCA_947359475.1. Classification (NCBI taxonomy): domain Eukaryota; kingdom Metazoa; phylum Nematoda; class Chromadorea; order Rhabditida; family Heligmosomidae; genus Heligmosomoides; species Heligmosomoides polygyrus. The sequence goes on from OX375870.1 coordinate 67,937,469, forward strand.
CGCTTTTGGTGGTTGTCGCAGCGAACAAATCGCTCAAGTGGTGCTCCCTCCGAAAAACACTGCCATCATAAAAACTCCTTGAGAAGCTCGACAAAACTTCTTGTAACTGAAGTCTAATACAACTACGATCTACTCGCGCTGCAGCGCGTTTAAAATGACCGTATAAAACCCAGGTTATAAGGGGAGTCGCGTTATAGGTGGAACAGTCTTTTGGGGAGAAGGAGACCCCGACCAGGCCACCTCTTGGCCCGCGCCCCCACCCCCTCGACTCTATAGTGATTTCCTCTATTGGTCTTGTCATTTCGTTTCTCTCGTGATTTCCATCAGCTTAGTAATAAAGTGTGTTTTGTTTACAACCGGTGTGGTTGTGTTTCCCGCATCCGGCTCACGGACTCAGCTATCTACTCGATTACAAAAGAAAAAGAGGGCGCTGCCCGTTACACCTTTTCTGCAAATTTTCATGTACAGATTTATCTAAGGCGCCACGCAGCGGCTAAATACTCGGAAAATTAATACGGAGATTATACGACAGAGCTACTCTCATTAATAAGCACGAGGAAAAAAGAACGCGTGAGAAACAACGAACTCCCGAGACATTTTATACGCGATCAACAGAAAAAAATTATGACAATTATTACGAGTCTGACCTCGCGTTGCACCGCGCTCTTAAGTTATTGCTGATAAAGGAAATCCAGCGTAATGCAGCTTCTCATGATTTCATGATCTCCTGTTCTCTTGCATTGTGCTCCAAACATTGCATCAAGCGCAAGCGCTTACGTGACTGAACACTGTTTAGAGGGCGCGCACACGAGTAACGTCGATATACACATCGTCTGATACATCGTCACGCGGTACCGCTCGTGACTATGAACGGTGCCACAGAAGTGTACATTTAGTACGACACGTGGTCGGCCTTTCTAAGTTCTGTGTGGGACCGGAACTACGACTCTCCGACCGGGAGAAAGCATTTTTTACACTATGCTATATCCAACAAGGCGCGTGTAGTGCAGTCGGAGGAGGTGCCAGCTGTCGCGCCCACCCATACCAGGTTCTTGGTTCAGATTTCCCGCCCATCTCAACCAAGCCTTCCACCCCTCCGGGCTCCAGGACAGGTCTTCGCACAAGGATGTTATCGATTTCAATCGCTCTTCCTCCGGCAGCACCATAGGTCATCTTCTGGGTACCTTCATGAAAAGGTGCCACAAACAGCCAGGTCGACAACTGTGGGCTCATCTGGGACGTCTCTTGCTATCGACCTCCGCTAACTTTTACAATGTCTTAACGGTTACAACTTGTGCTGTAGTAAACAGTTATCATGGATGAAATTATGCCCGACAAATATCACCATCGGCTCTTCATGGAGCCTTGCATTATTCTTATCTCTGCTCCACATTTTCAGTCTAACCGCGTTAACCTCAGAGCTTGTATGAGTACATGCCTCGTTAAGTCATCTGCTCAAACCTTCAACTGACTCGTTTAAGAACTCAGTTCTCTTCTTATATGTTCACTATACTTTTAAGATATATGGTGGTCATAATGACAGGAAGATGCTGTCAAGCAAGGCACAATTTCCACTTCTTAAAGCGCACACCAAGAGAAGTAAACTCCAGAGTACGTCAGTCTTCGGAAGGCAAAACACACCGTCAATGCGTTGAATTTGTTTATTGCAGGCGAAGACACCCTTCTGGAAACCACTTAACGCTTCGAACACCGAACTCTACTAGAACAGAGGACGTCGTAAAATTAAACAAAACAGCATTTATCATATTACTAATTAATAATATATATGGCTCGCACTTGCGCGCTGCGCGCGATGTTGCAGTATCATTAAGCTAAGGACAATCACATCAAGCTAGCTGTTCTACTTGTGCAGCTTTTTCCCTACCTAGGAGTACAAAACGCTCACAGTACGTACAGTATATAGTATGATAGGGCGATCTTTTGGTTCCTCACTATTAGTCCTCCCTTAGTGAAACGGTCCCCCATTACTGGTATTGGTCCCCCTCAATGATCCCCCTTAGCGGACGACGTCTTCGGCACGCCTTCTGAATCGACAGGCACATCGAACGGCGTCTTCGGTACGTCTACAATCCCCAAACACGTTGAGCGACGTCTTTGGTACGTCCCTTGAGTTCCCAGGCACGTCATGCAACGTATTCCGCACGTCTTCTGAATCCCCTGGCACGTAGAAGACGTCTGGGTATTTTCCGCTATTTTCCCGCACCGCAATTTGGCCAATATTGATTGATGGCGATCGATACTTCAAAAACGAACATCAGACTCGTGTTGAGCGACCTCGACTACCCCCAGTGGCAAGGTTATCAGGCAGGCAGAAGACGTCTGGGTATTTTTCGCTATTTTCGTGTCGTAATTTACCCCCCACCCCGGGCGCGTGTAGCGCAGTCGGAGGAGGCGCGACTGTCGCGTGCACCCGATATTAGGTTCCTGGTTCGGATTTCCCGCCCAGGCCAACCAAGCCTTCCACACCTCCCGGGTCCGTGAATTGGTACCAGACTTGTCTGGGAAGGATAGAGCGCTGACTTGTTCATCGGCTGGCCACCGCAAGTCATTGTATGGCCAAATACGCATTCTTGTCGCCTCCACGACATCTCGTAGAAGTAGAATGCGCTGGCGCATCCCAGAAGGGATTGAGTAACGCCGTCCTTTATCCTTTTATCCTCTAATTTACCCCCCCCCCATTTTCCCCTATTTTATGGCTAATTTCTGCGGTGGCGCCGATCGATGGTATGACCCATCGCTTAGCGCGTTATTATATAGTGTGATATTATTAATTACTAAACAACAATTAAGCAAACATAAACAATAGAGAGCGTAAATTTTGTGCGACTATTTATGTCGTACTTTGCAGTCAAGAACAAAATCTCCCCTAGTAACCTATCACAATCTTCTATAGCACAGGATTAGGATTTCTCCACCACTACCATTAGAAGTGAAAAGCTTAACTATTTCCGAAAGTTTATATCGTCAGCGCAGTTAGAGAGGACAGACATTTTTTCAAGACTTTCAAAGCACAACATTTATGAAATTGTAAGGAGATCGCAAAAGGATCAGGAAGAAGACGTCGCAATTCTCAGGGACGCTGTGGTGATTCGGCACTTAAGAAATCCTCGTCCTCTGTCAGTCCAATAGCATAAAGGGTTCAGTATAAGAATGTGGAGAACAACAGATCATACCTGCATAAATTGTCTTTGATCGTCCCATTGAAACCACATTCGTATACCATCTTCAAGAAACGTTGAAATGAGGCAAAGCCGTGCTACATGCGGTAGTACATGTCTCGTGCGTCGTAATACCTACAATCAATAGTTCTTAGGCTACGAAACATCGTGATCCGAAGAAATTAATAATGTGTTAGCCTGTGAATACCCCTTTAAATAAGAATGAGGCAATCGTTTCCCGAAGAAATAAGATTTAGATGGCGGCCAAAGACTAAATATAGAATTCCATTACATTGCACCAATGCCATTACACGGCCTGTCGTAAATTTGCGAGTGGGTGGTGCAGTTTGCTGTCTGTGCACTCCTGCTTAAAGATCGCGCGTCGGCGTCCACGTTGCCAAGTTCGATCGATGTCTTGTGCGCCCGCGATGGCACCGCCGGCAAGCGCGTCGTGGTGCAGTGGAAGTGGTGTCGCTTCTGTGAGGAAGGTCGGAGGCTCGGTTCTCATGCGTGGTGGTTCACTTGCATTTCAAAAAGATACTTGAGATCTGAGGATTTGGTGAGCAAATTTGAGGCTTTTTTGCGCATTTTTTTCCAGCCGTAAGCGCTTTGCCGCTCGAAGAGCGCAGAACCCAGCCGCGGATTCCTTCTGGGGACGACGAAAGCAGTTTCCACACGAGCGGCTTGGATGGCACACACCCTGGAGCCCCTTCGCTAGCCGAACTATGGAGACAAGTAACTTTGACTTTGCAATAATGAAGCTCGACTTGGTCAATTCTTTATTGACAACGTTTCGGGCTATAAGCCCTTCTTCAGGTCTAAAAACAGTTATATTGCACATCTCTACAACAACACTTTACAAACAAATAGAGAGCTTTCCGGACAGACCTGGGAATCACAGGGAGGAGGAGGGGCCAGGGATGTTCAGTGGTGCGTTTGGCCGGAAATGAAGCGCAATAGTCCTCGGGCTACTTATATATCTTAGTGGGCAGTGACCGCTCTCTCATATTTCCATGTCGCCATCATTGTCAGCCGGTCACGCCGCGTACCCTTATAGGGTGATAAGCCTCATTGCATTCTTCATTTCATCTCTCCGATTTATTGGTGGTTCCCAGTGCTTTATCTCCAGCGCTTCCTTGATCTTCCTCTCCACCGGATCTGTCAGATTCCTGTGGAGTATAGAAACTCGCAGTTGCGGCAGCGGATCACGTGCGTGCTTTAGGGTGCAGTGTTTCGAGAATGGATTGTCTGGATAGCTTTGAGGGCTACGCAGAGCTCTCAGATGTTCATCCATTCTCTTTCCTAGTGGCCTTCCTGTCTCGCCAATGTAGAATTCTTCGCAGGATGTGCAGACCACTTTGTAAACCACACCACTAATGTTGCACACTTTGTGTTCTCCTTCACAGATCAAACAATCTGTCCTTTCACACTGATTCTCATATAGACGCGAAGCTGTAAGTAGGCGTCGTAAAGACGGCGGTGGTTGGAAAATGAGGCTTATAGGGAGCCCAGATCGTTTTACGATGCGCTTCACGTCCAAAGCAATCCAGACAGATCCGGTGGAGAGGAAGATCAACGAAGCGCTGGAGATAAAGCACTGGGAACCACCAATAAATCAGAGAGATGAAATGAAGAATGCAATGAGGCTTATCACCCTATAAGGGTACGCGGCGTGACCGGCTGACAATGATGGCGACATGGAAATATGAGAGAGCGGTCACTGCCCACTAAGATAATAAGTAGCCCGAGGACTATTGCGCTTCATTTCCGGCCAAACGCACCACTGAACATCCCTGGCCCCTCCTCCTCCCTGTGATTCCCAGGTCTGTCCGGAAAGCTCTCTATTTGTTTGTAAAGTGTTGTTGTAGAGATGTGCAATATAACTGTTTTTAGACCTGAAGAAGGGCTTATAGCCCGAAACGTTGTCAATAAAGAATTGCCCAAGTCGAGCTTCATTATTGCAAAGTCAAAGTTACATCCATGAAGCTCAGGGAACCAACGATTTTAAGAAGTTTGAAACGCCTACAAAGCCAATATGGAGACAAGTGATGTGTGATGCGTCGCTTCGATTCATCAAGGTTCAGTTCCAAACTATAACCCTCCCAGGAAGCCGAATTCTAGACATAAGTGATGTGTATAGCTCCGTTTCCACTCATCTAGGTTCAGTTCCAAACTATAACCCTCCCAGGAAGCCGAATTCTAGACACAAGTGATGTGTATAGCTCCGTTTCCATTCATCTAGGTTCAGTTCGAAACTGGAGCCCTCCCAGGAAGTCGAATTCTGGACACAAGTGATGTATGATGCTTTGTTTCCGTTCATCTAGGTTCAATTCGGAACTGAAACCCTCCTAGGAAGTCGAATTCTGGACACAAATGATGTGTGTAGCCCCGTTTTCATTCACCTAGGCTCATTTCGTAACCAACTGGACAAGTGAGTGATGAGGCGTGAGGAAAAAGGAGACGACGGTGTGTGGTGCAATTGCACTGTACCACACACCCAAATTCAAGACAGGCATTGGTGGTTTCTGAAAATGATACCCCAGCCTTCAACGGTCTTACTTTTATCGTTGTAGGCGGATTATGGTCGGCCAATTTTTATGTAGTCCCTCATAAATCTAGGGTAGATTCAAAATAATTCAAATTTTCAATAAGTGGAACCAATTTACCTCCCAAAGGTCTTTGATTAGCAACAAAAGCAAAAAGCTAAACATCCTACTGACTCTCCGGTACAAGTCTAGAGGGAGACACCCTTCTTGTTCTTCACAGCGTCAGTATAATTTGTCGCAAAACTTTTGACGTGAGAACGTTATACACCACTACACTACATATGCGGTACAAGTACAGAAAGTAATTTAAGCTTACTACGGGCAGGACAAGACTACCAGTCAAGAACGAGGTGCATCCCTCTCTACGAAGATCTGCACCGGCTCTTTTACAGAGGATCACCCTTTTGGTGCAATCCTAGTTGGTGGTGGCCGCTCTTAAACGATTTCATATAAACTGAATGCGTTCAGTATTGAAATATGTTGAACTCGTGCCATAGAAAACAACTGCACTAACGAAGTCAAAATAAATAACACGGAAAACATGAGAATATATAACATTTGTAAGCTAGGTCGGGACATTTGCAAATATTTAAGAGGTGGATTAAACCGCCTTGTCTATGTCGAAATGATTAATTGAGTAATGGTGCAGCTAAGTTAGCTAAGTTTATTTTTTCATTTTACTGATGTTATCTTTTTCATCTGCTAGGAGATCCGCTCTCTGTGCAAATGTAGTAGGGGGGGGGGGGTCTTATCTTACTAGATTTGCACCGATAACGGTCATAGAAGGTTCCATCTCCTGACTGGGAACCCTTACAATGGGTCTATCTGGGCAACCAGGTTGGCGCAGTTTGCTACTATCTATATGTTGTTGCCCATTTATTGTGTTTCGTTATGTCGGAAAATCCTTTAAGAACGGCCAACACTAACTAGGACTCCACCCATCTTATTAACAGCAAGCCCGTTTCTAGGAAGCATCGTAAGGATGGCATATGTTTGTTTTGGGAATAGCCTGAAAGCAGTTCCGTACCTTGTAGCAGATGAACTCAACCGGGTTCGTCAAAACTTTACAAGCTTGGACCAGTTCATTGTCCTCCGCGACAGCAGCGACTGAGTCAGTCAAGTGAAACGTACAACTGATTATTGATTATTTGCAAAAATCAATGCGTATTCTTTGTCCGGGCGACCAGTCGTTCCCGCCGCAGAGCTTTTGCTTAGATAATTATAAGGGACCACTTTTAGGATTAACGGCTACTGTTTCTTATAGTAGTTCAACCTGTTTCTTATATTTAGAAAACGAAGGAAGGATTAGAAAGATCTTCTTGAACACACATGTTGAAAAGTTTTGGTTTATATAGTGCCAGAAAACACACTTATTGAATTACGAAAAATGCCTACTGACGTCATCCGCAATATCCTCGGCCGCAGCAAACATTTCCCGCTGCTGGCCTCCCGTGCGGAACTGATTCATCACCTGAAAACAGAAGATATGCATGATAAGCGTTACGTCGGCCAAAAGTTTTCGCCTTTGACAACGTTCGTTACGGTAACAATAGTGCTGTCATGAGAGTGAGTCCAATGAGCGCTCGCCTTGGTAACACACAATAACATGAAATCTTAGCTAATATGAGAAAGCAATTGGTATCTAAATTTACAATAAGAATCTTGGACGACCACTCCAACAAGGTCGCCGCAATATTTAGGCCAGTCATCATTCATCGAACACTCGTCCGCTTTAAAATAGCCGATGACCGACCTAGCACAGCTTAAACGACATTATCGTGTCAGAACCAAGGTGATCATGACCCTGTTTCGTGTATGAGAAAATTTAAAAAATCAGAAATACAGTGCGCTCGGTAATGCTAGACTGCGGATTCACCTTCACGATTTCGCGAAGCAGCAGCATGCATACGTTAGCACTGGAGCATAGGAGACGCAGTGTTCATAACTTTGAGAACTGCTCTGAAGCAGCGCTCCACTGGGCGCATTTTTAGTCTTGGGGGACCAAGTGTTTGACCCTATTACGCTCCCCTAATTTCCTCAGTAACCCATTATCTACCTCATGCCGTGAAGGCCTACAACTATACGTTACCAATACCTGATCTGGAAAGAAACGCAGAGTAGTGTCGAGTAGGTTCTGAAGGGTACCATAGGTGGAAAAATCAAGCGAGAACAGCCCAGATGAATACATGACTGATATAGCGACTAGACATTGAATCCTATGCCGACTCGGATAATTCAGATATGTCATTTTTCTTTCTCAAGCGCCGAAGAAATGGATTATGTGCATAATGGGGGTTTTGAAAAGCCGGGATTTTGGGATGACCCGGAGAAGGGGTTTTCACTATAACAGATTTTCGGATAATTCACATGAGTGAAAATCCGACATTCAATCCGAATCGGATAGGATGTCTGATTAGAAGAAAAGTTAGTTATCTCAATCATCTGAAAATACTTCTAGTGAAGATCACCCTTATTTAGGTCACCTTAAAGCCCGGGATTTTCAAAAGTGCCATGAAATAATTTCTGGCGATAACACCAGTGATAACTTAACCGCACGCTGCAGCATCGTGCGGTACAAATGAATCGCCAGCTGCACCGCAATTCGATGACAAGTCGGAATTTTTCTTGAGTTCCATCAAAGGCAGCACCCCGAAAATGGATTCACTGCTATAATGTTCACGAAGTGCAGACCGTGCCGCCAATTAGACGCCCGTTCCATTGCTATCTCGCCGTCTGCGCCGTACTCCTTGGGGTTTGATAACGATAACCAATGCATCTCCCTCGCCCCAGACAGCGGTGGAGCACCTTGTGGTGGACATCATCATCGGACATCAGATATTACGCGAGGGTGCACCTCACAGTTATCCAATGACGAGACAATGTGTTTCGGTGCACTCGTTCTACGGAGTTGACCTGACTCGAAGTAATGTTTCCACCTTTCTGTTTTCTATTTTTCTTCGGAAACGTTGATGTTACTCACGGCATTGAAACGAATTTGTCAGTGCCTCCGCTAACAAGAATCAATATTTTGTTGTAACTGGGCGATAAACATTATCAGTTAAGTATAGCTACGCCTGTTGTTACTTTCTTTGGGAATGAACAACAATTTCAACCTAATAGAACGGTAGCGAGCAGGCTTATGCATCGAAATTGCACAAGCCCTTCAGCCAATCACAGAACTACGCAACTAAAAAACTCCGCGGTATGACTAAGGGCCTCTACAGAGTCTCGCGGCAGCACCCCGAGAACTCGTCTATATTGCTCCCGCCGCAGTGGGACCCACGCTGCCACTGTGGTGGAAGCCGCGGCGCGGACGAGTTGTCGCGGAGCCGCCGCACGCAAAGGTCCCCGAGGGCTGCCGCAGTTCACGGCGGGTCTCACCCGCAGCGCCAGGAGCTGCGGGTGAGACCCGCCGGAGGGCGTGATAGAAGGGTGTCCATTATGGCTCATCTATTCTAAACATTTTCTAAAACGAATCTACATGCTAGGGATATACTAAGTTGGTGCATAATCTCTGTCCATAGAGAAGCTTGACAACCAACAATATAATCACCGGTAGTGTCGACAAATGGAGGTGTATGGAATCCTGCACTCAAAACGTAACGCAAAAAACCTTAGTACGATGTTAGGTAACCTTAATTGCTTGGAAAATCTCCGCGACCTTCCAGTCACAAGTTAGTAGTCTGAGGTTTAAGGAAAACCCTTGCACAGAAATGCAACAAAAAAGCAGACCGTTCTTTTTAGTACGAGGTATAACTGCATCGGACGGACCTATCGAACTTAACAAGGCATCGGAGAGAATGCGATCATCACAAGGGCTACCACACTATCTTCGAGCTGCTTGTCAAACGAGGAAATTTTAGCGGAGGTAGACCGACAAAAATGAGAGCAAGCGCAAAATGCACAGAACTGTTGAGTTATAAGAAGTGTTCTAATAGATTTCGGGGCTTAGATTCAAGAACCCCTAACTTGACTTAGAAAACGGTTCTTCACAAAAGAAAAGCGTTCTGCTTACTTCATCTCTGACATTTTTAGAGGTCGTAACTGCCGGCAAAAGTACGCAGTGTTGCGTACAGCAGCCCTTGCGGCGCCGCACCACCCGCCGTTGTCATGGCGGGTCCGCAGCACCCGCAAGACTCTGCTGCCGGCCTAATCTATCCCATCCGTAAAAATAATATGTTCAGTTGAAAAACACAGAATGAAGGAGCTAGCGTGAACGCAAGATTTAAGCAGAAGTGGGTAGACGGTGAGAACGTAGTGAAATCGTTTTCGGGCTGCTGTGCTCAATGGAACTCGCTCATCTTTGCAACCCTATCAAAACTGCAGCTGAGAAAGAAGCCCTCCACATTCATCGCAGTGTCAAAGTATCGTTTTCAGTTACATTTATCAAATTCCACCAATAAAATTATAACTCCTCATATTTTACTCATTATTAGTTCTCTGAGTGTCAAATGAGTTTTTTGATGACGGAACTTCGTTGTCTTGCCGTTTCGACACGGCCATCGTCTTCAGAGGCCAGACTTTGAAATGCGTGGGCACGACATCGTATAGGAATCCTAAAAAAATAGTCAGAGCATGTTCTACAGAACCTGAATTCACACGCAAGGCAGATGCTAGGTGGCGAATCCTCTAGCCCGGTCTGGCTGCCATTTTCAATCATTGCAGGGGCTGCACTAAACTGACTCGACCAATGGTCAGAGAGAACTACGCGATATAAGATCAACTAGTACACAGCGCTAATGTACCAACGATAAAGGTGGGGAGTTCGCTGTTATGCCACAGTCACTAGCAGCGGAATAACCGAGCACCATTTGCAAAATGATACCGTATATCATCGCGCCACTGGAAAGAGTTTCTCTCATGATGCAAGCAGGTGAAGCGTGCATCGGCTACAACAGGAAGAACTACAAACATTCCCCTAAGACTTCTCAGTTGGCTCAAGCAGGACAGCTGTTGCTTTCCATTCTCCACAAACTCGCTCAAGAGGATTTGTTAGCAATGTCACCGGAATTTTTCAAAACTCGACCAATGATGTCTGAGCATGTGATCAACGTTTTTTCCCAACAATATCGTAATTCAGTTGCTGCCTATGGCACCCTCTCACGTGACCAACACGAACCATTTCCTTAGAGAAAGTTATGCAGCTCTACCTTTGGTAGCAACTGTGTAATGGAATCGCTTGACACAGGGTTGCTTTATAAGGATTTTCAAAATGATTAAGTATTACAGGCATTGTCGAAGATGTTAGATGGCCCACGGGTAATCATGCTCATTCCCACCGCCCTTTAGGTCAGTTGCGTTTTCATTCGATCTCAGTTTCTTCCTTTGCAGGATGTACTACAATGCCTGCAAAAAAATCTCAACCGCTCCCACGCTCATCACAAAAAATTGCGAGCTCAATGCCATAGGCTGTAAGTAACGAGGGAGAAACGTGCGATTACAACAAGTTCTCAATTAATGAGATCATTGCTTCTATTATTGAAAGGAATACTGATTCAGCAATTGAGAGAATGGCATTAGCGCTGCAAGCAAAAATTCCACAGGCTATATCGGATGGCATCGAAGAAAATCGTAGGCAGAGAAGTATAGTTATAGCTGGCATTGCGGAAGCACCTTACGAATTGCCGCCATCTAGAAAGCAAAGTGATCTAGAGAATAAGGTAACACGTGTGCTCGACATCCTCCAGGTTGAATGCCGACCGGAATCTGTTTTCCGCCTGGGGTCTTAGAGGAAAAAAATCGCCTTGTAAAGGTTGTTTTGCCCTCTAGATTCCACTGGCAACGGGCTATAGCTAACACTCGTCCTTTGCGTCTTTCTGGTTATACTAACGTGTTTGTGCGCAAGAGTATGACCAAGGATGAGCGAGAGCAGGATTACAGACTTCGACAACGAGCACGCGAGTTAAATGAAGGGAAGAGCTCAAAAGAGTGGGTAGTTTATAGAGGAGAACCTAGGCTGTACGCAGCTGTACGCTCAATGGGAAACCACTAAAGTTGCGCGGTCCACAGCCTATGCTAAATTGCTCTTTGTTTAACTCTCGGAGCATTGTTAATAAATTACTTTTGTTATACTCCTTTGTTTGTAGTAACATCCCTGATACTGTTTCTATAACCGAAATTGGTTAAATTCAAAAATATTGAATGCAGAAATAGTGGGAGGCTATTCGTATAATGTTATACGATCAGGTCGATGTCCACAGAGAGGTGGAGGTGTATGTTGCCTGGTAAAGAATGGGCTGATTTTTAATCCAATAGCTATTGCTGAGCAGTTAATTTCAGATATAAATTGTATGGACATCATTTCTGACAGTTCTGCCTCTTTCAGAATGATTTTGCTGTATCGCGCCCCTAGATCTGCTGTTGAAGAAGGCGATAAATTGGTTGATGTGCTTTACCATTTATGTTCTTCACTTATCGCTGTGGTTCTAGTGGGTGATTTTAATCTTAACATTGACTGGATAAGAAGTCGGTGAATGGTGAATCACAGTGTGATGAAAGGTCCAGATTAGTATTTACTGACTGCAAGCTTACACAGATGGTTTTGCACCCTACACGACACGATTCAATCCTTGTGTTCCGATCCAATAGTCGACAATGTTGGAATAGCTCCTCCTTTTGGTAACTCTGATCATAATATGATATTTTCCAGTTAAGTTGCCTTCAGGACGAAACGTATCTACTTGTAACTCTACATAACCGAGTCGATTATGATAAACTCAACTATTATCTTGGAAGTATTAATTGGTTTCAGGTGTTCAGTGGTTATACGGACATCAATAATATCTACTATCGGTTTTGTCTGATACCATATCAACTATTTGGTAAACTTGTTCCATTTCGATGCAGAAAAGCACACCCACACCAGTACCCTACTCATATTAGGAACCTGTTCGCTCAAAAAACTCGTCTTTTTTGTAGTCTAAGGAATCCGTTAGCACACCCCTTATATATGAAAGTATGCTCTGACATAAACCATCGTATAAAAAGATATATAGCTTACCGAGAGATTCGATTGCATGGATTAAGTAAGAGGGCATTTTTCAAATACCTCAGAATGAAGATTAAAGCCGCTTGTGATCTTCCAGTTTTAAAGGATGGGAATGGAGGTATTCTCAGGTCAAATCAGGACAAAGCCAGGGCACTTGGTAATTATTTCGCCACTGTTTTTAATGCTTTAATGTGATTATCCGTCGAGTGGCAGATGCGATGTTTTACATCTACCATACCTGTCTGAATCTTATGCCGATATTTCAACCATTCACCCCTCAGAGATTCTGTGTGTTATGAATAAGCTCAAAGCTTCTTTATCGGCTACATATGATGGTATCCCTCAAATGATTTTCGAAGAAGTGCTCATACATTGCAATACCCACTAGTTATGATCTACGACACATCGTTGGCACTGGGAGACAAGTTCCAGATATTTGGAAAGACTCTTTGGTGACCCCAATCCCCAAAAATACAGATGCGTCGGCACTATCTGACTTTAGACCTATCAGCATATGTTCGACAGCAAGCAAAATCCTGGAAAAATTTGTAAGAGGTAAACCGTGTTCTTGGTTTTCAAGGCATGATGTAATTCCAAATGAACAACATGGCTTCATATCAGGCATCAACTGAAACACTGCTTTCTGATTCCGTGTATAATTGGACAACTGCAATAAATGGTGGCAAATCTGTTGAAGTCATTTTTTTTCGATCTTTTTAAAGCGTTGGATAAGGTGCCGCACACCAAACTGCTGCGAAAACTTGACTACCTTGGCATAAGAGGCCAACTCTTGAATTGTTTGTCATCATACTTGCGAGATCAACACATGACAGTAAATTAGGTAATAATTATTCTGATCGACATTTGTGTCCTAGCGGAGCTTCTCAGGGTGGAGTGCTATCTCCCCTGTTTTTGGCCTATACTACTGATTTACCGAAAACTCTAAGAGTGCATCCAAATTCGGAGGTCAAGATGTTCGTAGATGACAAGGATTTGCTATGCCTACCAGCCTTGTGACCAAAACTTACCAGGATACTATCTCAACGGTAGGTCGGAACGGCGCAAGTGCTGTATATGGGCAGAACCGCCTCTCCCTGGGAAGTAACAAACTGCAGGTATCTCGACCCCAATACAACTCTGCGCAGAGTTAGGGGCGACGGATATCGCCTGTTGGCGCCCTGTTGATTCACGTGCTCCACAGCTGACGGGCGCGGGCGGGATGAGGGCTCGTATCCGCGTCTCAGCGCAGTGCCCAGATGACGTAGGGGTAGCGCACGGGCTCATGGGCGAGGGGGGGGGGGCGGTTTGGATCCCGCAGACTGCGTTTGTTTTGCACTTTTGCAAAATCCATGTTTATCATATAGGTAATCCACCTAGTGGTATTATAGTGTGTTGTAGATCATGTTAACATATAAAATAACACTCATATCGTTAACAAGGGTGGTCCAGGCAGGGTCACCAATTTCGCTGAAACTTAGGGTAGGGGGGGGGGGGGTTATTTGGGGTGCTGATCACGAATCCGACATCCGTTTTTCACGATTCGGTCGGAGGCCGCCCATACCGTTAACAAGGGTGGTCCAGGCAGGGTCACCGATTTCGCTGAAACTTCGTCTAGGGGGTCAGTTGGGGTGCTGATCATGAATCTGATATCCGTTTTCACGACTTGGTTGGATAATTGAGATACAGGGAGGCACGGGATTACATTCTTAAAGTTTCTGCCGGTGACGGCAGATAGAGACAGAATCGTGAGAAACGGATGTGAGATTCGTGATCAGCACCCCAAATAACCCCCCCCCCCCCTCCCCATCCGTAAAATCTTTTTAGCTACAGAAACGATGAAAACTTCTGTTGAAGCTGAAACTGAAATGCCGGATGCTAGCTTTATGACGGTTCCCCCGATTCTAGCAACGGTTTTTTCACCTAAAACACCAACTCGTTTTGGTACTTGGAATGTTCGCACTCTGTTTCAAACAGGAAGACTCGCTCAGATACTGCGGGAATTCGACGGCTACCGCCTTGATATACTCGGAGATAGCGAGATGCGATGGACTGGGAATGATCGAATCATCAGCTCTGGAAAGTCCATTATATTTTCGGGCGGCTCGTTGCACACAAATGGAGTGGGATTTGTACTAAGTCAACGTGCCAGTAATGCCCTCGTCAGTTGGAAACCAGTCAATGACCGGATCATAAGTGCACGCTTCCGGACAAAGCACATCAGAGTCACGGTGATACAAGTGTATGCAACGACCGAAGACTCTGAGGATGCGAAAAAGGACGAATTCTACGAACGCCTACAGCAAACGATAGATGAAACGCCTCGACGCGACTTGAAGATTGTAATGGGTGACTAGGCGGCGACCAGCCAGGGCTGGAAAAAGTTGTAGGACCGTTTACGTCAGCTAGCGATACAAATGAAAATGGAAGTCGACTCATCACCTTTTGCAGCTACAACAATCTCTGCATTGGCAACACTTATTTCCAACACCGTCGGATACACAAAGCTACGTGGTCGTCGCCGGATGGAGGAACGGTAAACGAGATTGACTTCGTTTGTATCAGCAACAGGTGGAGAACATCCTTACTAGATACACGAGCATATCGCGGCGCAGATGTAGGATCCGATCACTACTTGGTTAGAGCAAGCATGAGACTGAAACTCAAGCAACAGAAACGACATTTGCATTGGACGTCCCTTTGACATAGCTCGACTAAAAGATCCCGTCGTCTCGACAAACTTCTCCATTAAGCTGCAAAACCGATTCCGCTTGCTAGAAGAGGTCGGCAACTGCACAGAGGCTGAAGAGCAATGGAATATCATAAAGGAAGCTACTCGTGCTTGTGCTGAGGAAAACATCGGGAGAAGGAGAGGCACTCGTAAAGAACAGTGGATAAGGCACGAAAAGTGGGATCTGATAGACGAGCGGAAACGTAAGAAGCAACAAAAGGACCGATCTAACTTGAGCGATGCGGTTAAATGGGAGTATTGCCGGAAGTACGCTGACGGTTAGTCAAACGATCATGTCGAGCCGATAAAAAGAATTGGCTGACGCAAAAAGGTGTTGAAGCACAAAACGCTCTACAGAATCGTGAGAGAGCTAACAGGAACACACAGCAGCTCAAACATGCCGATAAAGGATCGAGGCGGCAAGTTGCTCGTCACGGACGAAGAACAGATCGAGAGATGGGTTGCGCACTTCAAAGAAGTCCTGAACCAGCCGGAACCTAGTGATACATATGACTTTCGATATGAGGAAGAGGAGAGCGTTCTGGAAGTTTACATGGGCGACATAACATTGGAGGAGACGGATAGAGCAATCAAAAGTCTGAAAGGTGGTAAAGCGCCGGGTCTCGATGAAATCTCCTCCGAACTTCTCAAAGCAGGAGGCAGAGCAATGACCACTACATTGATGAGGCTATTTAACGTATGCTGGCAGCGCTTAGAAGTTCCGGAAGACTGGAAGAGAGGAGTCATCGTAAAAATACCCAAAAAAGGTGACTTACCTGAATGTGGAAACTGGCGAGGAGTTACATTGCTTTCTATACCCGGCAAGGTGTTCTGCTTAATTTTACTAAATCGACTGCGAGCCGCGGTAGATGAAAGACTTCGTGAAGAACAATGTGGATTCCGAGGTGCTAGGTCATGCAGCGAACAGATATTTACCCTACGGAATGTCATCGAGCAATGCATGGAATTTCGGACGCAACTTCTCATCAATTTCGTGGATTTCCGGAAGGCCTTCGATAGTATACACCGTGAATCACTATGGTCAATTCTCAGGATTTACGGTATACCCCAGCCTTTTGTGGAAATCTTCAAGAAGCTTTACAAGAATTCGTCCTGTTGCGTCAGAACGAATGCAATACACACGACATTCTTCGAAGTTGTTACCGGAGTGAGACAAGGATGTGTACTCTCCCCTCTTCTGTTCAATGTTTTTCTGGACATCATTATGAGGAAATCCATGAAAGGTGATGAAACGGGTATTAAATGGAGCA
>OX375870.1:67954380-68357296 GCA_947359475.1 Heligmosomoides polygyrus bakeri
AATCACAAAGGTGGGATATGTATGTTCCTCACCGTTGTGTTTATTGTTCAACCTCTGCTATCACTCGAATAAAAATCCAACAACTTGGAAGGGTGTAGAAAGTAGGAAGTTTATGTGGGCGGGAGAAACTGATGGGCTCAATCCAACCAACTTAGAATGGGAGAATCTTACTTACAGCCTACAGAATCAGGCACAAAACGGCTTAGGTGGACAGGGCTCATCGTGTTAAGCGGTTGTCAGCCTCTTTAAGAAGCACACGAGTGGATATAAGTGCTACAACTAGCAGTGGGGATCAAATAGGCTGGGGCGGGAGGGCAACGATGTAGAAACCCCAATCCGTCGTTTTGTGTTGTATGAAATTCAAAATTATCAGCAGCACTGGTGGGTTCTAGCCCTATGGTGAACCAAGTTAGTTCACTTCTGCTGTGAATGGGCATACATGTGCCTTCCTACCAAGCGGCATACTCTGACGTGTAGAGCGAGGAGCACTAGAATAGGGCCGCAGATTCTCACCACAACACTGACGTCAACTTAAAAGGGTCTCGAAGAGAAACAAAGTGAACGGTGGCAAAGGCAGTAACGAAGAGCGGCAGTATGGATTAACACAGCAGGAGCTGTTCTCAGAAAAGTGAAGGCGGAAGCTCGTACACATCAGAATGTTATGCCCGAACACAGAGAAGGTAGCAAGAACAGGAATGAGCAGTGACCTCGGCCATGCACACAGGCGGCAGAGTTGTACCCTGCGGTAACACAACTGTAGCAGCACCTAATTGCAAGCACTAATTGACCGGTAGCAAGGACAGGAGCCTTCAAGTGGGTCAGTTCGAAGCAGTAGCCACCCAACACGTGCGCGGGCAGAGCCGCGGCGCCGGCCTATTTCGCAACGCCTCACGTGTCCTCCTCGGCAGCGGCGATTGCTCACCTCACTGCGCTTCCCTTCGGAGAGAGAAGTCGAGAACCTGCCTCAAACTTGGGTGATTAAACCATCGAGCCCGCGGAGTTTACGAAGTTTCCCACGGTCACGTTGAGACAAAAAAAACCCTCCTCTATTATATATGGTGGGATTTGTGTTCTGTTACGATAATTACTCGATAACTTTCTTTTTTGACTCTTATGATTTTTTTTTGATAGTCCTTAGCGGCAACGCCCAGCTAAGAAAGCATCCATACATCTGAAGCACTATAAGAGTGTAGCAGTGAGGAGACAGAGAGAGAAAGAATAATGTGAAGATTGTCAAGAACACAGAGCGAAGTAGGCATTTAGGTAAACATTGGAGGAATCAATTGCAAAGGAATGCAAGAAAATTAACAAAAGATAAAAACAAAAATTTTTTTAAGCTAAAAAATCATCCGGAAATAACTGCATGAAGAACTGAAACAAACATAGCCCGTCAACAAGAGAAAAAGGGTCGTAGAGGCTGCTAGTAGGCGAGGCGGACGAGTAGGCGAGAACAGTGCACAGCAAGAGGAACCGTATTGATCAGCTTTGAAAGGCAACGTGAATCTCCTGTAAGAAGCATAGGTTGCAAACATTGTAATTTTGTTCAACAATTTTTTTAAACGAGGACTTCCCTGCAATTTCGCCTGACACAACCCTACCCGAAGTGTTATACCACGGAGCAGCAAACAGCGGAGGCGAACACGTAGATATCAAGGAATGGAGTGTAAAAGAAGCTTACCAATGCTGATCTTACTTAACGAAAAAGGCTAATTGATCATTGAATACTGGAATCTAATTAATGCCAATTAGAGGTCTAATTTTGTGCTAAGAAATTTGACAAATGAATTTGGAAAAGAGAGGATTTTGTCCACTGGAAGAAAGAAGAATCCAATCGGTTCCACAGTGGGACAACTCTTCCTAGGAAACTTCCTTGAAAAGACCGAGTGTTGGTTTTTTCTGGCCTGATTCGGTATGCATGACCACGAGTGGTACCAAGAGTTTGAGATAACTCAAAGAAATCAGTCAACTTAGTAGATATTTCTCTTGAGATGAATTTGTACATCAATCCAAAATCAGCTACTATTCGTCGGTGTTCAAGAGTGTGGACACCTAACCTTTTAAGGCGACGCTCATAAGAAATCTAAATATTTCCAATGCGAGCAAAACAACGGTATGTGAAACTTTTTTGGACATCTTCTATCAATTCAATATCTGATCGGCAATAAGGCGACCATACAGGTGAGCAATACTCAAGTATGGGACGGGCATACATTGTGAAAAGTAAAAAGAGAACAGTAATATCCCGAGTCTTGAACGCTCTTAGAACAAAGTGATCGTCGGCGACTTCAACGCCAAGATCGGGCCACGAAGGACGCCGGAAGAACTTCACATCGGAACCCACGGTTTGGAGTGGAACGAGCGAGGTGAAAGGCTGTCTGAGTTTATCATGTGGACCAAGACCATCCATGGAAACTCACAGTTCCAGAAGCCTCCCTTCCTACGATGGACCTGGGAATCTCCCGGTGGCCAGTTCCACAACGAGATCGACCACATCATCTTCAACCGCAAGTATTGCCTGACCGACGTTTCCGTTGTCCCCAAGTTCTACACGGGATCGGACCACGGCCTCCTTCGCGCAAGGTTCCGCTTTTCGCGTCAAGGAGAGAAGGCCGCGAAGTTCAAGAAAAGGAGTCCATCAACTGGAACCTCTTCACCTCTTTTGCCGGCCTTTAAGAAGATGCCGTCATGGACAACGTCGATGTGGAATACGACCGCTTCGTGCACCATCTCCGCGATAGTGCTAAGGAGCCGAGCGCACGAAGACCACCAAGAGACGCCTGTCTCCGGAAACTCTCGAGCTGATACGCCAGCGTGGAGCAGCACAAGCGTCAGGCAACTACCAACTGTCGTACGAGCTTGCGAAGCTGTGCAGAGCGGCGATAAAGGAAGATCTTAAGGAGAGAAGGGCAGAAGTGTTGGCTGAAGCTGCAGAGGCAGGTTTGAGCATCCGCAGTGCCCGCCGGAACTTCGCCAACTTCAAGACCAAGATGACCGCTCTCCGACGTCCTGACGGAACTGTCACCTCTTCCAGAAGGAACATGGAGAAGGCCATCCACGACTTCTACTCTGTTCTCTTCGATAGCCACGTCCACCTGCCCCCACGCCATCTTCCGCAGTATAATAACTCCGAGCGCACTCTGTGTTCGACAGTGTAGCGGTTGAACGCCCGGGGTTATTACTTGTTATTCCATTTTATTTTATGCAGTATAAGTTTACGCACAGAACGCTCAGTCCTCGCATTAGTTTATGATAATTTCAGACATAAATATTATGTGCAACGACACCAAAAATAAAGAGGGCAGGTGTCAGCCTGACGGCCGAGCACCACCGAGCCCACACACCACTGTCTTCCCGAGAGGCGTTCTTCTGACCTCCCTGGGTTGCGAGGGCTCTAAGTGGTGGCTTATTGGGGGTCCCGATAGCCAATGGGCAAACTCCCCCACGGGTATTTTTAATGGGGCCCAATGGCATCGGATAAGACAAGGCTAAGCGTTACTGGGTGGCCTAATCAAACTCCAGTGGCTATCCTTCTCTTTTACCGTAGCCTACGTCCCATCTCCCTACAGGATCTCATCCCCTTATAATTTTCTTACTGCAGGATGGATACGTCGTTCCCTCTGTTCTCCCTTCCGAGCTTCGTAATGGCGGGTATGTGGTCGATCGTGCTGAATCCTCTCCGAAATCCTGCTCGTTCGTATGGCTGTCCTTCATCCAGCGTTCTGCTGATCCTATTCAGGATGACTCGAGTGAACAGCTTGTAGACTACGGAGAGCAGGCAGATCGGACGATAGTTGCCAATGTCGTGCACGTGTCCCTTCTTGTACAGAAAGACGGTCTTGCTGGTCTTCCACTGAGATGGAACCTTGCACTCCGACAGGTATCGTGTGAAGAGCCGCGCCAGGGTGTTGATGAGCGTTGGCGGGAGGTTCTTCAGGTGTTCGGGTCTGATCCTGTCGGGACCGGGTGCTGTACGTTTCTTCACCGACGAGATGGCGTGTCGGATCTCGGAAGGGAAAACAAAGGGGACGACGTATCCATCCTGCGGAAGATGGCGTGGGGGCAGGTGGACGTGGCCAGCAAAGAGATCGGAGTAGGAGTCGTGGATGACCTTCTCCATGGTCCTTCTGAAAGAGGTGACGGTTCCGTCAGGACGTCGGAGAGCGGTCATCTTGGTCTTGAAGTTGGCGAAGTCTCGGCGGGCATTGCGGATGCTCAACCCTTCCTCTGCTGCTTCAGCCCTTCTTCAGCCCTTCCGCCCTTCTCTCCTTGAGATTTTCCTTTATCGCCGCTCTGCATAGCTTCGCAAGCTCGGACGTCAGCTGGTAGTTGCCTGACTCTCGGGCATGCTCCACGCTGGCGTATAAGCTCGAGAGTTTCCGGAGACAGGCGTCTCTTGGTGGTCTTCATGCGCTCGGCTCCTTAGCACTATCGCGGAGATGGTGCACGAAGTGGTCGTATTCCTCATCGACGTTGTCCATGACGGCATCTTCCCAAAGGCCGACAAGAGAGGTGTAGAGGTCCCAGTTGATGGTCGTTCTGGAATTCCTCTTCTTGAACTTCGCGGTCTTCTCTCCTTGACGCGAAAAGCGGAACCTTGCGCGAAGGAGGCCGTGGTCCGATCCCGTGTAGAACTTGGGGACAACGGAAACGTCGGTCAGGCAATACTTGCGGTTGAAGATGATGTGGTCGATCTCGTTGTGGAACTGGCCACCGGGACATTCCCAGATCCATCGTAGGGAGGGAGGCTTCTGGAACTGTGAGTTTCCATGGATGGTCTTGGTCCACATGATAAACTCAGACAGCCTTTCACCTTGCTCGTTCCACTCCAAACCGTGGGTTCCGATGTGAAGTTCTTCCGGCAACCTTCGTGGCCCGATCTTGGCGTTGAAGTCGCCGATGATCACTTTGTAGAAGGTGCGATCTTCCTTATAGAACTTCTCCAGCTCCACGTAGAAGGCTTCGACCTCTTCGTCGTCGTAGTCGGATGTTGGGGCATACGCGACGAACAGTCAAAGCGGCACGGAGCCACATCGCTTCAGTCGCAGACGCCAGATTCGGCTTGTCAGAGACCGTACGAATCGATGTTCATGGCCAAGTGCGTATTGACGAGGACATTAACGCGCTACTCCACTGCTGTCGCATGTTCCGAGGAACAGTTCTTCTCCGGAGTCGTAGGCGGCGTGTAGGGGGTGGTGTCTTCTCGTCTCGGTCAGTCCGATGACGTCGTACTTGATCTTCCTGGCTTGCATCATCAGGTCCTCAACGGATGCTTCCGATGCGAGCGTGCGGGCGTTGTAAGTACTGATCGTCCTCCTAGTCCTTCTCAATTTGCGCAGCCTGGTTAGGCCCTGAGATTTTAGCAGCCTCTCCGTACTCGTCCTTCCCATCGCTGCAGAAATGGGGGCTCTTTCGGGGTCAGGGGAATGAGGCCCCTTAGTGCTGCTGTGTTTGACTACAATACAACACGGGTAGCTAGTCAGGCTCTGTCGTGCGGGCGAAGAACTTTGGGCAGCCAGCCAGACTGCCCGAAGGGATGGGCGAGACTTAAGGCGGCCTCGAATCGCCTTACACGTACTCCCAGTCTAACGCAGAAACATAAATAATATTAATCGGCATTGATCGACTGGCCGATATTGTTCTTTAAATGTCGTCTCAAGTACGCGCTGACTAGTTGCACGAAGCCTTTAACCCTTTCACGACATTGTCCGACAATGTTGTCGGACACTTTTTTGCCGTGTGGGACAAGGTCCGACGATGTCGTCGGACACCATCATAAAAATAGTTCGTGAAAAATTATCAAGCGTTTAATAGTACAATGTTAATCAATGGTCCACTAATATCTACGGTCAAGACGGTCCTTGGGAAACTTCATTCGTTACTGTTTTCCATACTTAACAGATAAAACAAATAAAATAATTCAAATAATCAGCGCACGGGAAAATGCGCGCTGTCCCACGCGGCAATCACCCGAAAATTGCGCGTGTCGTGAAAAGGTTAAATGGTCTTCTGAACATCCAATGCATGCTGCGCAAAGTCTGACTGCGGCACGTCGGACGCATGTTACACAACGTCTGTGACACATTTGCTGAGTCTCGACGCACGTGTCACGGCGTTGCCACAACGTCTATGACATGCATTCTGCACCCCGATATGTGGCACGACGTCTTGGACACACATCTTCTAAATCCAGACACGCAAATTTTTTACGATTTACGATTTACGACATTTTGGGTCGTAAATCGTAAATTTTCGTAAATGTGATCTTCGGTCCACGGATGAGAAACGTCCACATAACGTGATATAATTCGGATTATTACGATGTACCCACTTTTAAAGACTTTCCTCATAGCTCATTGCTATTTCCTATTTACTTTTTTATGTTCTGCTGTGGCGCTGTGACAGAAAAACGCAACATTGTGGATAGGTCGCTCTAGTTAATTCCTGGCAATGGAACTGGGCTAGCCTAATTTTCTGGTCGCACTCTAGCACAACATCTCACATTCGAATGACCTGAAAGCATTTCGTTCCAGTCCACAGGAAAACATGAAAATAATCATTGCACTGGAATGGAGATGATCACTTGCTGAACCATGTTCTATGCTGCAACCACCGCCTCGTCAACTTGTAACTTTTTCACTTGTTCACCACATAGACGACTCTGTCCAATGCACACGAGTAGAAGTCATGCAAAGCTGTCGAGGAATGTTGGACTTGATTGGAGGCTGTGGAGTAACAGCTAAACTGTTGGAAAGAGTAAAACAATCATGTTTCAATCTGATTCACTGCACGTCATGACACGGAGTGTATTCACATTCAAGGTGCAACTTAAGCAAAACGTCTGATATTTTCATGATGAAAATGAAAAAGTTTGGCACTTTTGGTCTCGTTTTCAGTGGTTTGATTGAGGCTATTGTGTTCGCGCTATGCGATGCGTTCAGAATGCTAAAGACTGGGCCAAAGATACGATGGCGTTTGTTACAAAGGTAGTGGAGAGCAGGACTGGCAGTCATTAATTAGTAATGCAATATTTTGGAGTTTCCGAAATTTGACAAGTGCAGACAAACTGCGAGCGAAATAAATGCCGAAAGTAATTACCTGGTATCGTCGAACATTCCTGAAGTTGTGGTTGCCTTCAAAAATGATAAAGGACAAAGCACGACGTTAACCAGTCCCTGTTTGAGATGCGCCATACATTCTTTCTACCTTTGTGGGATATCGTAGAGGTCATTTGGGTGTGGGTTTGCCTTATAAAATGAATTGCGGTTGCCGCCGATGTAGAGGTCAGTGCTTTATCCTTCCCAGACAAATCAGGTACCAATTTACAACCCAGCAGGTATGGAAAACTTGACTGCCCGTGGTAGGACTGTAATCAAGAACTCCTATTCTGGAGCATGCAATAGCCATCCTCCTCCGACTTCCCTACCATGTGTTCCCCTATGCGTTAAAATGCACCTTGTACGAATCAGTTAAACCACTATCAATTCAAGCTGCACCTTTTTTCTCTACTTTACTCCTAAAGAATGCCACAAAGATATCTTCTTTTATAATTTCAAGTCAAAAATCCGACTATGATGAGTGTCCAAAAATGTGATCATACTGTTTCGTCACACAATTCCTTTCGGTCTGCTACAAAAATGCTGTTGGGGCACAATTCAAAATGTGGGAATGCTTAGAACTTTAGGTGTGTCATACCATAGAAATGTGCCATGCGCTCACAAGTAGGGGATGCTTGTTGGATTATTTGTGTAAATACTGTTTTCGTCGAGTTGGCCAGCGATCAAATTATTATTTCTGGTTTTGGATGGAATGGTTTTTGTTGGTTTATTCGGAGTTGTTGTTATTCGGAGTTTGTTTTTCTACAAAGTCATAGTTTTATATGCAAGCCAATGGCTAGTAGATTGACAAACGTTTTTGGTCGTCAAAGCAGTGTAAGCTTTTTATTTGGTAACCCTGTATAGGCGCCTTTTAAGATAGCGCTTTTGAACAAGCAGTTTATTTTGGTTCCCCAAAAACTTGTCCAGCTCGATTTTAAAGGTGCTAGTTGATTTTAGTGGCTTCCATCTTTATTAGAAAAGGTGTCCAGCTCAAGCTGAAAACGTCTCAATAAAACATAGTCAGCTTCGATTAGCTAAAACATAATAGAAAAAACAAGGAAATTAGATGCATTGTAAGTCAGGCGCCTCTTACTAGCTTAGCTAAAATATTTTCTTTTAAAGGACCGAGGCAGTTCTCCATTCTACACAACCAAAACAGCACATTTTGACCGCTGTAGTTCACCCGCCTTGGATTCGATAAGCTGATACATAAGGAGATACGTTAACTGGGAACAGCCTAAATTGTACGGCGTCGTCAAAGTCATGTCCACCAGTGCTCGTGTTGTTATCTACTTGCTAACTCTGGAACGCCTTTGGATGTGCCTCCATCTAGGGAGAAGATGTTAGCAAACAGGATAGCAAGAATTTTTAGGCTGTTCGAAGATAAACAGTTGGAGGAAATCCATGATGAAGAGAACCTGGAAATTGAAGAAGACAAGGTCGACGGCGAATGGAACATAATTGATGAGCACGAAGACCTGAACCTGGATCAGCCAGCTGAATCAAAAACGATCACGTTTTCTGGAGGTCAGGAGGTTCCAGAGGAGCGGGCATGTTTCTGAATTGAAGAATATGGCGGGTATTATGGAGGAATAAGGTCTGACTGAAGAACATATGTCCAGGTTTGGGCGGCAGCTGAATGTCACTGGTCCACATCAAGGAACTCTTCTCGCAGCAGGAAGAGTACACAGCAAAGATTTGCATTTCTTCGCAACAAGCGCGACTGGATAAAGCTAAAACAGATTAATTTGGAAGGTGAACCTTAAGTTTGTAAATGTACAACAATGATTTTTCTGGAGCATATTAACCAGAGTAATGACTCGTAAAAAGAAGCGGAAAGCAAAAAGTGAGACAAATCGCAGAGGCACTTGAAAGGAAGGTTGTGGATAAAATCAGTTACGGTAATACAACTGGTGTTAGAAATCACATATAGTATCCTTGCTCGAAAAAACCATACCTGCTACAACCTACTACTGGTGTTAGAAATCACATATAGTGTCTTTGTTTGCTTGTAAACGCTTGCTTATTTGTAAACCTATTTTGTGTGAAGCTGTAGTTATGTAACGTTAGATATTTTGTAATTGATTTAATTTTTACTTCGCAGGTGGGTGCTGTGGAGAACTGCCTTGGTTCTTTAGAAGTAATCATTTTAGCTAAGCTATAGCTTGAAGCACATGTTATATGTAAACATGCTCTATAACGTACTATAATACCCCTAGGTGGATCACCTACATGATAAACATGGATTTTGCAAAAGTACAAAACAAAAGCAGTCTGCAGGATCCAAACCCCCGATCCCTCGCTTAAGAGTCCGGGCGCTTCCCTACTACGCCACCTGCTCACTACGCTGATCCGCGTAGAGATACCTGCAGTTTTTACTTCCCATGTAGAGGCGGTTCTGCCCATACACAACACGTGGGCCGTTCCAACCTACCGTTGAGATAATATCCTGGTCAGTGAGCTGTGGATCGCAGCGCACAGAGGACTGATGTTTTGCTTTTTTCAACTGCCTCTGGAGCTAACAAGTGGATTCTGATTTATCAACGAGCCAGAGTAGCGGTCTGGGAGGTTCGGGGAGCAAGCTGAGCATACAAAAGCGCGCGGCAGCCGCGGCGACTGCTGCGGCAGGCGCTACATCTACAGAGTGTGTGCTGATACAGTTACGAAGTCTAACGATCTTGTAACTGCATTTTAGTTGTTAATGATGATTGCGTTTGTCTATGGTAGTTTCTTTTTATTATTCTTTGTTTTTGTTTCGTTGGTTGTTCAAGTATTTACATACTCACCGCTAAAGTTTTAAGGAGCAAAGGTCGAAGAGTGTCATTAGTGAGGTATCTGTAAATTTTCCATGGATTCAAGCGTGACCAAGCATTTCTAGGGTAGCTGTACTCAGATTAGCCAGGTCCTTTTTCTCAGGGGTGTCTAGTGCTGAAGGCCAGTTGATCTAAGATTTTAGATTTTTACACAGAGTTAAATTTTTCTATTATCATATTCGGTTACGCCTCCTATGGCAGCTATCAATCTGGCGTTACCGATTTTTCTAGGCTTACGAACTATTGTGGATTTCAGTGCTAGGTAAATGACGTACGGCGATTTATAGGGCCACAGGTATCATGTTCCAATATGTTTTGTAGTCCGCTTGGAATTGTTTCGTATGCTGTTGAAAGCCTTTTCTGTAGAACTGCCTGGGAACATGCTCTTCGTTGGTCCTTGCCGTCATGTGCGCTGTCCGTTAAGGCTGGTTTATCTGTTTACATAAACCGGCAGTCTGCCAACTTCTAACGGACTTAGTTTCTGAAAAGTTTTTATCAGGGTTTACTCTACTGGTACACATGTGGACAACGCTTGTTTCCATGGAAAATCCGCCTAGATTAGCTAAGAGTGTTCGTCGTTTCTTTTGTTTGTTTGTGTTTTTTCCCTTACGTGGCGCGTCTTAGGACGTATTCAATAAATAAATAAATAAATAAATAAATAAACTACTTTGGATACCTCTGCTCAGCTGTTTGAGGGTCCTCCGGTGCACTTAATTAGACGAATTGGTTATTTTGGGTGGGAATTGGATGACCTAATCAAAGAAATAGACGATTCCTGCCATTGTGAAGAGATTTTGGGTTCTTTCATGACACGAAGCTTCATTTCTAAAAGCCACATATCTAGGTATAACACAGCATAACTCGGGAGTTTGTTAGAGATCCGTTTCCCCATAACAGCCCACTCAGGAACGATGCGACAGTAGCGATTCATCGTGCGTGCGGCAGAGCCCGTTGCGCGCGTGGCGAAAACTTGTATGTTCCTACTACCAGCCGGAGATTCAATTCGAGGAATCAATTTCTACAGCACGATTCCTCTTGCAGCTATATCAGAGCTGTCTACAACGGAGTAAAGCAGCTCCACCTTGCAACTGTATGGCCGGCAGCAGAGTCTTGCGGGTGCCGCGGACCCGCCATGGCAGCGGCGGGTGGTGCGGCGCCGCGAGGGTCACTATACGCAATACTGCGTACTTTTGCCG
The DNA here is from genome assembly GCA_947359475.1 of Heligmosomoides polygyrus bakeri. Classification (NCBI taxonomy): domain Eukaryota; kingdom Metazoa; phylum Nematoda; class Chromadorea; order Rhabditida; family Heligmosomidae; genus Heligmosomoides; species Heligmosomoides polygyrus. The sequence continues at coordinate 67,965,484 of OX375870.1, forward strand.
TAGTTACGGCTTCTAAGAATGTCAGAGATGTAGTAAGCAAAACGCTTTTTCTTTTGTGAAGAAGCGTTTTCCATGCCAAGTTAGGAGTTCTTGAATGTAAGCCCGGAAATCTAATAGAACACTTCTTGTAACTCAACAGTTCTGTGCCATTTTGCGCTTGCTCTCACTTTTGTCGTTCTAACTCCACTAAAAGTTCCTCGGTTGACAAGAAGCTCGGAGATAACGTGGTAGCCCATGTGATGACAGCATTCCCTCCGATGCCTTGTTGAGTCAGGGCGGTCAGTCCGATTCAGTTATAGCTGATTATATATGGTAATGATACTTAAAAAACGGTCTGCTTTATTATTGCATTTCTGTGCAAGGGTTTTCCCTAAACCCCACACGGCTCACTTGTGGCTGGAAGGCCACGAAGGTTTTCCGTGCAATTAAGGTTACCTAATTTCGTCCTAAATCTTTTTTTTTTTGCGTTACGTTTTGAGTGCAGGATTCCATACGCCTCCATTTGTCGACACTTGGGGTGATTATATTGTTGGTTGTCAAGCCCTTTTATGGACAGAAATTACGCACCAACCTATTACATTCCTAGCATGTAAATTCGTTTAAAAAATGTTTCCAAGTAAATAAACCATTATCGACACCCGTCTATCACGTCCCCGGCGGGTCTCACCCGCAGCTCCTGGCGCTGCGGGTGAGAGCCGACGTGAACTGCGGCAGCCCTCGGGGACCTTTGCGTGCGGCGGCTCCGCGACAACTCGTCCGCGCCACGGCTTCCACCACAGTGGCAGCGTGGGTCCCACTGCGGCGGGAGCGATATGGACGAGTTGTCGTGGTGCTGCCGCGAGACTCTGTAGAGGCCCTATAGCTCTTCGACCAAATTCCACCTCACTTCCGTTCTCGTCACTCTTGCGACCTCATCCCGGTCATTTGTGCGTCTACGGAGATTTCCTCCACTTCTTTTGGTTGGGGAGGGATTTCGGAAAGCATCCCGACATGCGACGTCCCATTCTGGATCGAAAGCTAGTTCAGCTTTAGCCCATCACTTATTGCGAGTTGTAAAACGACCACGACGACGACCACGACGGCGACCGCGTCCCTTCCCGAATCGATCGGTTGCCAGGCGTTCGCGGCGTGGAGAAAAGTGCCGCCGCACGCGCCGCCGCACTTCTTCCGAACACACGCTGTGTTCGTTGAGGTGCCTCGTCCAAATTCCCTCTGGAAGTGTGGAGTCTTGCTTGGTCATCACGTCCTCAGTGGATGCCGTATCACTGTCATTACAGCTAATGCCCGTCAAACGTTGGCTCCAGGTTCTGAGCTGACAGTATTTCGTTGTTTAAAAGATTTTTGCTCCGACACGGCGGTCGACATCACTGCTGCATTGAGGACAGTTCCGCTCTGCAAATAACATACGACGGTGATCCGCTAAAATTACCGCGCAGTCGTTGTATTTTTGGCACTGCTGTGGTAAAGGGGACGACACGAAGGAGAACGCTCAGAGCGGTGGTCCACTACCCTCCTTTTTCATAACACCCATAGAATTGGTATAAAATTTTTAAAGCGAGACTGTTGCCCAACACGGAAGCAAATGGAAGTCGGGCGGATCTGTGATCGGAAGGAGGAGATAAGAGTGCGTTAACATTAGCTGTATAACATTGTATACTGTATATGTATAACATTAGCTGTATATGTAGCTACGCACCGCGTTGGTGACCTCCCCTTCTCTCCCGAGGTAGCATGGCGTCCACTTGGGCTTGCTGTGGCTAGGGCAAAACTGCCTCTTACAGAAAATGTACAGGGTGGATCCCTCGCTCTAAATCTGTATTCACGGGAGAAAATACTCCGCTGCAGCTACAGGTATGGTTCCCCTTACTATTACAAGGAAAAGGGAAAATAAAAGGGATCATACCTGTAGCATCCGCTGCACTGCTATAAACTATAACCTGTAAGCCTCCCGCACCACAGTTACGCACTATTTTTCACCTTTTGCCTTCTTCGCTACAGCACAAACGAAGCTTTTATACTTGCAATATATGCCAGCTTTTAGTAGTTTGGACACTAGTGTACTTAGTGTATGCGCGGTTCAGTGGATTTGTGCGAATGCGTAACAAAATAGAGAGAAGGGAGGAACGTGTTTATCTCTTGGTAGGCAGTAAGGTGAGTGCCCTATGGTGGGTTGGAGACAGGCCCCGCCCCTGCCGTCGTCGTTGGCGGCGACAGTGTACTGCACTAAATCTTGTTCAAAATAGGTCTACTAAGGGTAATCTGCCATGGAAGAACGAATATCATAGTCGTTTTCTGCGGAAATGCCTTCTAAGCCCACTACATTAAGTTCGAATCGCCCAAAGCCTTGCGGAATAGCGCGCGCTGGTAAGAGACGCAGAGACTCCGCCCCCTACCAGCACGCATTCGCGGCCGTCTCCGAGGGGGGGGGGGGGGGAGTTACCACAGCATGCTGTGACGTGGAGGCGTGGCGACTAGGTACACACAGCGAATGTAAATGCAGTCTTATCTCCTCGTTTCGATTACAGATTCAGGTCTCATTTTCTTCCGAATTGTGCAAGGGAGGGAACTCTAGGATGAAGGCAACTTTAACGTGGATGTGCTAGTGGACCCACCCCCCCCCCCCCCCCGGAGTCCCTTCCTCTGCCCGATTCTGTGAGCACAGAACAGCTTTCCGGGCTTTTCGAGATTTCAAAGCTTCTGCCCTGGCTAGCCTCTGCTGCAGGCTAGAGACGGCGAAGTAGTGCGCATCGGTAGAAGACGCGCACACTGCGTCTCTTACCAGCGCGCGCTATTTCGCAAGGCCTTGGGAGATTCGAGCTTAATGTAGTGGGCTTATAAGGCATTTCCGCAGAAAACGACTATGATATTCGTTCTTCCCATGGCAGATTACCCTTAGTAGACCTATTTTGAACAAGATTTAGTGCGGTACACTAAGTACACTAGCACTGTAGGTTTTTACAAGCTGCAACTTTATCAAGGACACTGCGGCTTTATCGATCAGTGTTTCTGAAGGAACTGCGCTACTAGCCCATATTTTGCAGATCGACACCGTGGTTTTCATTTTTAATTGCTCCATCTGATTTCCGAAGTGTGTTGTGAGTATTTTCTGATGAATGCAACACATGAACGGAATTCTCTCTGGGTACAAATTTCTCCTCAAAACACGCTTCATGAGCTCTGTAACATTTCACTTTATCAGAACGCTTCCCGTTGTGGAAGAGCTATTTCTAACTTGTTCTGACTGCAAGTCTAAGGAACAGTCCCTTGCTGCTACAAGGGAACGGAGAAAGAGCAGAGCGCATGCCATATTCCTATTCCGGAAGCTTGTTCATATGAAGGTGACACGTGCACTGCGTTTTCCTTTCCCTCATACTTCTTACGCTATTTATCCGGCCATCTTCGTGAGTCGTCCTCTAAATGAAGAAGAAATTCGTACCCGTGAGAATTGCGCGCTCGAAACCAGGGAGGCTGGCGTCGCCAAGGGGCACGTCACAGCGCCGGCGGAGTGGGGACGAGGGGATAGAACGCTCGTCCCCCCCTGCCGTTCACGGGACTGAACACCAATTTCTCTCCACGCGCACGACGGCCACTGCCGCAAGCGTGGCGAGTCGACATTGGTGCGATGCTCGTACGTCGGGTGCGGCGCAAAATTTGAGCTCTAGCAAACCTCCGGGTGACGCTGTAGCGTACAGAAAATGCGTAGCTTCTGGAAGTAAAACTTTTCGTAACAAATAAACCCTAAATCTTCCAGAATAGGAACAATTCTCTAGATCTGCGATTAAATAACCCAATTCCTCCTTAAAACAACTATATTCTCTAGCTAAATGGAGCTGAAGGCTCCTAAATAGCTGTGCAGAAACATCATAAGAGATTGTTGCATTGTAAGGGCAGTACACATCTTGTATGTAGCAGCACATACTACGCAGAGGTGCAACCCCCATGTTGGAATGATCTCTGTGATAAGGTGTTCTCGCCAGTGGTATAAAAGGCCTCTGGTGAGGTTGGTTGTATTCATTCTTCGTCTGCGATAAACCAATGCGTCTGCCAGTTGTAACACTGGCAATCAGGATCGACTCCATGGAAGCCCTACCAGCCATCCTACAAGCCGTACAACAGCAACTCGACGTCCAGGGAGCAGCACTACAACAGCTCATGAAGAAGCTGTGCGCGGTGAGTACAAACTCGTACTCTGCCGGAGCTGCTGTCGTGCTCAGAGACAGGCACGCCGTTTTCGATTCTCTGTACAGGTGGATTGAAACTTTCAATTACGACCCCGACCGAGGACGAACTTTTGACTCATGGTTGCGCCGGTACCAGGATCTATTCGATAACTAATGCATCGAACTGGATGAAAAAGACAAGACGAGACTTCTCGTTTCTCGTCTTGACGAGGATTGTCACTGTATGCTGACGAGTGCGATTTCCCCTAAACAACCTTCAGACTTACCATGGGAGGAAGTTGTCCAGGTACTAAATCGCTTATTCGGAACAGCAAAGACACTCTTCAGGCGCCGGTTCGAATGCTTCAAGGTCAGGTACGAAGGTCAAGACTTCAATAACTACGAGACGATGGTCAAAGCCAAATGTACGGATGCCCATTTCGACTCGATCGACTTTGATGGTCTCCAATGTTTATTCTACGTAGCCGGATTCCAAGGGTCCGAATTTGTCGACTACCGTACCCGGTTGCTAAGGAAGCTTGACCAAGCAGAGAATATCACTCTGAAGGACCTCACGGCTGAATGTCAACTCATCAAATCGTACAGGGATGATGCCCGACTTCTCGGAAGGCACACCTGCTGTCAACGTTGTTCGTCGCCAGAAGTTCCAACTTGGAAAAAAGAGGAAACCTCAGCGACGACAACGAGATGAGTCTTCACCCAAAGCGATTCCCCATCGACCAGGCAAGAGCACATTTGAGCCAAGGGCACCTAGTTCGACCGACCGCTATAGTCGAAATCCACATATCCATCGAATTATTGCCGCTCTCCAAAAAAACGACCACCCACAAGTGGAAGTAACAATCAATGGTCGACCGCTCCAGCTGCTGCTTGATACGGGTGCTGAGGTAACTATTATCTCCGAGTTCATCTGGAACATACTCGGAAAACCCACCTTACGACAAACACACTTCACTGCCTATGCAGCTAATGGTACCCCCTCAAAATCCACGGAAGCTTCGACACTGATTTCACTATAAGCTGTTCATCAGGAACACAATGCGTAGGACAGGGAACATGCTTCATAACCAAGGAAAACTGCAACGTTTTCGGAATGACATGGATTAAACATCTACCGGACCTCTATCACGCCGTCCGAAAGTACCAGATCTGTACTTCTATCGTGGTTGACCACATCGCTGGTTTCCGAGATACCACCGTTGCCAAGCTGAAGACCGATTTCGCGGACGTCTTCGCTCCCGGTCTTGGCAAATGCACCATGGCTAAGGCCACGCTGCTACTGAAACCCAACTCGCAGCCATTTTTCAAAAGGAAACGTCCAGTACCCTACCCACCGTCGCGGCCCTTGACAATGAAATTGATTGCCTACTCAGAGAAGGCGTAATTTCTCCCGTGACGTACTCCAGATGGGCTGCACCCATCGTCGTAGTAAAGAAGTCCAACGGAACTATTCGACTTTTGTGGTTTAACGAAGTGGTATAAAAGGCCTCTGGTGAGGTTGGTTGTATTCATTCTTCGTCTGCGATAAACCAGTGCGTCTGCCAGTTGTAACACTGCGATCAGGATGAGATCGATCTGGGTGAAAGCAGTTCCTGTGTGCCACCACCAAAGGACATTGTACAACTGAGGTCGTTTCTGGGTCTACTCAACTACTATGGAGCCTTTGTTAAGGAAATGCGTCAACTGCGGGAACCTTTCGACAAATTGCTCAGGAAAGACGTCCTATTCTGCTGGTCACCCGAATGTCAACGAAATTTGAGCGCGCCAAAGTTCTATCATCGGATTTACTACTCACTCACTACGACCCCTCAAAGGAAATAGTTGTGGCAGCAGATGCTTCGGAATACGGAATCGGAGCAGTTATATCCCACCGATTCTCCAACGGAATGGAAAAACCAATTTACCACGCATTTCGTTCTCTATCGACTTCCGAGAGAAATTATGGGCAAGTGGAAGAAGAAGGCCCGGCTCTCGTTTTCGCTGTGAGAAAATTTCACCGATATCTCCATGGCCGTCACTTTACACTCCTGACAGATCACAAACCACTTCTTGCGATCTATGGAAGCAAAAAGGGAATACCAGTCTATACGGCCAATCGTCTACAGCGCTGGGCTTTACTGCTTCACAACTACGATTTCACTATCGAGTATCGCAGAACGACAGATTTTGGACAGGCAGATGCATTGTCGCGTCTCATTGCAGAACAACAGACTGCAGAAGAAGACGTCGTAATCGCCAATATAAACACGGACGCTATTCACCTGTTGGAACATGAGGCGACCAAGCTACCAATCACTGCGGAAACAATTGCCGAGCAAACTCTCAAGGATCCACTTCTGAAGGATATCCTTCGTTGTGTTCAACTTGGACAATGGCCAAGGAAGGAAGCACGAATTTTGCATTTCAAAAGAATCCGCAACAGCTTGTCCACACAACAAGGCTGCTTAATGTTTGGAGATCGTATCGTCATTCCTGCAAATCTTCAATTGTCCGTCCTTCGTGACTTCCATGATGGACATCCTGGGATATCACGGATGAAAATGCTTGCCAGAGATTACCGTTACTGGCCAAATATCGACAAAAATATCGAAGAGATGGTCAAGTCCTGTAAGAACTGTCAAGAATCCGCAAAGAATCCCGTCAAAACTTCGTTGTCGTCATGGCCGAACGAGACTACCCCATGGTCTCGTGTACACCTCGATTATGCCGGCCCTATAGGTGGAAAAATGTTTTTAATCGCAGTAGATGCGTATTCCAAATGGCCAGAAATAATGGAGATGACATCCACTACATCCACGGCAACGCTCAACCAACTTCGTCGAATATTCGCTCAGTTTGGGTACCCACAAGCACTAGTAACGGAAAACGGAACACAATTCACGTCAAAAAACTTCAGCGATTTTTGCACAAAAAATGGAATCAAGCACATCCGTACTCCCCATTCCATCCCCAATCAAACGGCCAAGTAGAAATATACGTGGATACCTTCAAGAGAGCCTTACAAAAGCTCAGAGGGAAGGGAACTACTCAGGAGGCCATCCAAACCTTCCTGTTCAACTATCGACGAACACCGTGCACTTCAGTCCCAGGAGGATGATCACCCGCTGAAGCATTTATCGGTCGACAGCTACGTTCCAAGCTAACCATGCTGAAACCACAAGACACAATGGAACGACAATACAATAAGAAGATGGAGCATCAATTTAATCGCCACCATGGGGCGCAAACGAGAAGATTCGAACCTGGAGACCTAGTTTGGGTTCGCGATTACAGAGAAGGAAGTCCGAAATGGATCATCGGACAGGTACTCAAGAAACACGGTCGATGTGTTTACGACGTCATGGTTCAAAGTCAACTATGGAAAAGACAAGCCAACCAGCTGAAAAAAAGGACAAGCACCACTGAACAGACCTTGTCCCTCGACGACTTACCACTCCTTCCTTGCCACCAGACCCAACAGCCCACCCAGTGCCAAGAATCAGCATTAGTCGACAACTCTCCTACCGATATCCAGCAGTCTACCCAGGTACGACTACCATCACAGGTCGAAAATCCTCAACCAGTTATTCAGGCACCAACAGACTTAAACAGCATGGCTCCATCCCGACCGATCAGAAATAGACGTGCACCGAAGAAACTCAGTGTGGATCCTACGAAGAAGACTTACGCCTCCGTTGTTCGTCTTAGGAGGGAGGTGTTGGAATGAATGATCTTTGTGATAAGGTGTTCTCGCCAGTGGTATAAAAGGCCTCTGGTGAGGTTGGTTGAATTCATTCTTCGTCTGTGATAAATCAGTGCGTCTGCCAGTTGTAACACCCCAGACAATTATAAACGGCAGATATCAGGACCGGCTCACCGTAACCGCAGTGCGGGTCGCGCCGAGACTTTTGCTGTCTGCGCCCTCCTACCTCAGAGATCGCGCGTCGGCGGCCACGCTGCGACGTCCGATCGATGTCTTGTGCGCCCGCGATGGCACCGTGTGCAAGTGGGTCGTGGTGTAGTAGGTAGAGGGTTTACTTCATGCGAGGGATGTCGGGGGTTCGGTTCCCGGGCGCCGCGGCGTTCTTGCGCTTTAGCTGAGTATCTGAGATCTGGGAGGTTTCGACGTCTACACGACGTTGCGCGTTTTTTTGCGCATTGTTTCAGCCGTATGCGCTTCTCAAAGAGCGCAGAACCCAGCCGCGGACTCCCCCTGAGCGAAGAAAGCAGTCTCCATACGAGCAGTATTATGGCACACCCTGGAGCCCTTCCTTAGCCTGGCTCCGCGCTCGAAGAGCGCAGAACCCAGCCGCGAACTCCCCCTGAGCGAAGAAAGCAGTCTCCATACGAGCAGCTTGTATGGCACACTATGGAGTCCCTTCCCAAGCCTTGCTCTGCGATTGCACAATGGACATTTCACCCGACGCCTAAGGTTACGGTGAGCCGGTCCTGATATCCGCCGTTTATAATCCTGTCAATCCCCCAGGCGGGAGGGGGCGCCTGCCCTCCCTGCAGCCTTTTCGTGCCTTTATAGCTAATTTTTTTTTCTCAATATTCCGGCGACGGGACCAGCTGTTTTCATGGGAGGGCATCAGGTAAGCACTTCTATATGTTATGTTGTGTGCGTTTAACCTAAAATACTACATATTTACAAGTGACTATGGACTGTCCCCCCCCCCCTCCTTGGGATTGCACCTACGCAGATATCGACTTGTTCGTATGATGCGTCCAGGGCCGTATGCTTGTCTACACCTAGTCTCCCCTGATAGGGATTGGGTGTGACAAGATATGGCATCTGGCATACCTCCGAGTCGCTCCAGCGATTGTCACGGGAGCTGGAATCGCGCCGAGATCCCTTACCTGGCCAATTGCCAACCCCACTACGCCCACCTTCCGCGGACCGACACAGCTTATCGCTGGAGCGACTCGGAGATATGCCAGATGCCATACGGACCAGGGATGAGCGGATTAACCGTTATCCGTTATCCGTTATCCGGTTTCCGGGGGGTTTCGGCCTATCCGTTTTGTTGTTCGTTATCCGTCAATTTTGGGCCGGATAACGAACAACAAATTAGCTGATACCCAGGTTTGGACGTGGTATTGGATAGCAGTGTAGAAGTTTCACAATCATAGTAGTGATCGCGAGCAACAATAGAGGGAATTTAAATCTAAAAAGGTGAGGTGACTTCAGGCACAGGTGGCGCAGTTGTAAAGAGGTCTAACTTCCATCCTCTCAGGGTCGTTCATTTATACCTACATCTATGAAACCACTATGGATTGAAATATTCATGAGCTTGTCACCACAAGCCATGTGCAGACCAAGAATGCATACAAGTTGTTTGATAATATTACTGACGGTCGAAAGTGGAGGGTCCTGCACATCGCAAGATGGATTGTTTAGTGCCGAATTTAACGGCCTCTTCCGCGATTGCAGTGTGTAGGTAGGATGCGGCAACGGCGTTTTAGTTTTTACTGATAGACTGTTGTAACACATCAAAACAAACACATACCGCTGAGCAGTAATGAATACAAGCAAAGTGGGCACAGGTTCAGTCTTAGATGAATGGAGAAAGCGACGGTCCTACAAATTGTTGAGGTGTGCTTATAGAAACGATTTTCTGGAAGCATTTTCTATACGCTGGTACTGGTGGAACCTTTGTAATGTTAAGCAATTGATTGCCCGCCGAGCATGTTGGAGCTTCATTCTAATTTTAAAAAAATTTCCTTTTAGGGTCATTCTACTTCTGCTTTTCTAGTTTTCATATCTCTCTGCATGTGTATTTGGACTGCACAATGGCTTGTAGTGGCTATCCTTTAGAAAGCTGGTATTTCATCCATCTCATTCCACGTACTTCTTAGATCTTGGGATACTGTCGAACAAGAGAATCGGTCGAAGCTGCGAAACCAGCATTGTTATGCAGACTTCATTCGGCTGAGTCGGCCTAACATAGAAAAGTCAAGAGGCGTCGGAGGAGCCATTCAACCAAGGATCATTCTGTTTGGCCAGCCTTAATTCAAAAAGAAAACCTGACGATTGAGCAGTTAAACAACCCAACAATGAAAAATGACAAAATGCGAGCGGCATGTTGCTGTTCGATGAAGGCAAATGTGAGTGAATGAGTCTCACATTCTCTCCCTATAGTGCGTCTTGTGAAGGTTTCAATACTGTTAGTTGGGCTGTTTTACGCATCCTTTGTCTCGTTATTCCCATTCGTTTTAAACGACAAAAATATGAAAATTGTAAATTGTACTATGGAAATATGCTTGGATGAACAAATTCTCAATCTCTCCTTGTCTTTTCCAGACTTTGATTGAGGTAATCATGTCGAAACATCAGCAGAGTAGCAGTTTACAAAACGGTTTTAGTTTCACGGCTTGGCGGTCCTGCTACTTGTCCTCCCCGATGAGTTTGATAGCGGTTCGCGGAACCTGTTAAAGGCATTGTGGTTCGCAAATCGAACTCGTCATCAGTTTGGATGGCAATGAAGAAGCGTTTCTTTAATTGAAGTTTCGTGAGAATCCTCAAAGGGTCTTGTTAAAGTGACTACACTATGTTTCAAAAAACTCCATTAGAGTCGTTAGAAAAGACTTATAATTTGACAGCATTTGCGTTCCATGCCTGCTGTTGAAACTAGAGCAGTTTAAGCCCAGTTTTATTTTTGTTGTTTGTTCGTTATCCGTTTTTCCGTTATCCGGCGATTTTTGAGCAAAATTATCCGTTATCCGTTATCCGGGTTTCAAGATTTTGTTATCCGCTCATCCCTGATACGGACCCAGCAATCGCCACAGGATCCCCAGGTTGGCATACTGTATGCACGAGGTGTGCGCAGAGGCGGACTGGCGCATTTCGTGCGTGTTTTTGCGCGCTCCGCGGCGCAGTGGGAGTTCTATGAAGCTGGGCCGTTCCGCGTAGATTGCTCGTCGTGCTAGTAGCTCGGTCGCTCTTGCGCTGTATTCCTAGTGCAGTAGCGAATGGCAGGTGGCTCCTGTCTTCATCACCACTCTTTGGCCCTATTATGTGCCCTTGGGATGACGCGTACGTGACTTTCTGGAGATCCAATGGCATCGATTTGCTGGATAGTTTGCTCGACTCTTCGTCGGAGTGATTCGGCTCCTTGGGTTGACGAAGGTGTCTGTTTGTTGTTTTTTATGCTATTACTCACTGGACCGTTGTTCCTTTCTCTCTCGTTCGCCTCCACGTCAACTGCTGCTTTTGAGGTTTCTCGCACTAATTTTCGCTGCGGTTTCAGGCGGAATGTTATCGGTGGCAAAGCGCGGTATCGGGAACTTGATATCGCGGCGTGCTATTGCCCTTTCTGCACCGGCCTGTGATGTTAAGCGTGGTAACATCTCCAACTACAAGGTCGTAGACCATGCCTATGATGCTGTCGTTGTCGGTGCAGGTATTGATTTTTTGGTACAGGATCTATATTTGTTTTACCGTTTAGGGGCGTACTGCTGATGATTTCGTTCTAGGAGGTGCGGGCCTTCGTGCTGCTATGGGGCTATCCGAAGGAGGTCTCAAAACTGCCGTAATTACCAAAATCTTCCCCACACGATCGCATACCGTCGCTGCCCAGGGAGGAGTCAACGCAGCTCTTGGTAGCATGAACAAGGATGACTGGCGTTGGCATTTCTACGACACGGTCAAGGTGAGATAGCATGTTTCTTCTAAAGATGGTGACGTCAAGCTGTTTAGTGAGACGCCCTAAGGAGCTTAATTTAGGATAAGGCCTAGTTTAAGAGTGTTGTTCATGGTGCTCATTTGTTCAAGACTGCACCAGCCGAATAGCAATCATATCCTGGTTTCTGACAGCCATCTAAGCGGATAATGTCGCATACTGCTGTATTAGTTCAACGATGTAGTGGCAATACGTAGGATTCTTGTGTTTGCAGGTAAAGCTCTCTCTGCAGGTAGAGCGAAAATCTGATTTTTATAAAAATTTCTTAGACGAAATTAATAATTCCGCTGAGCAATTACTGTGAAATTCGACGCAACAAGTCGCTAGTCGACTAACGCAGTCCATTTCGTCCAGATCTTGTACTAGGCGAAGTAGAGTGGCAATCATAAGGTCTATTATTGACTGACATCTAATCTTCGTGATAACCGAAAAAAGTATCGCTAGATGTGTGCAACAACCTTTTCACTTCTAAGTGGTGGAAATCAGGGTTTACACGAGAGGTATTTGGAAACATCATCAGTTTAGAAAACTGTTTTCGGTGAACTCAAGCACGTTAGCTGTCCTTGCCGCCACTCAAATTGTACGACCCCTTTGATAATCGGGCCAGTCTCCTCGATTGCGCTGCCATCTTTCGCTGTTTTACATAAGAGTTAACTCAGTCTCAGCAAAATAAAGTAAAATAAATACTTCGTTATAAACCGCTTCATGTTCTAGGCACCTTCAGCAAAATTTATTAAACTATATCATTAACGCAGTTCGTAAAGGTAACTACTTCGGAACTAATGTGCAGTGCTAAGCCACCCCTATAAGCAGATTGGGAACTTTAGAGCTTTTACTCGGCTTCGCTAAAGGTTCTGTATTGCCGAATGGATCAATATCGGGTGTCTATTGTAATTGGTTCTCGCTCTTACAGCCTTGGTGAGATCATCGGTGGGCTGGCCCCTTTTTTTGCTGGCGGGATAAGATCGATGTGTACTTCGCAAACAACTGGTGTAGCTCTGATGTACAATTGACAACTATTTAATTTGTTAGCGAATAAAATAATTGTGACCGACTTTGACTAAAGTATTATTTTAGAATGATGTTGTTGTGGCATGTATTGTAGCGAAAGAACGGCTTTTATTAAATAGGAAAGCAGTCTTACCATCATGATTTTAGGGATCCGACTGGTTGGGAGATCAGGATGCCATTCACTACATGACAAGGGAAGCGTGTCGTGCTGTAATCGAGTTGGAGAATTATGGCATGTTTTCTTAACATCCGTTCTTTTTGCTCGAGAACAAAATTACATTGTCCGCTTTTGTTCAGGCATGCCGTTCTCTCGTACACCAGAAGGGAAAATCTACCAGCGTGCTTTCGGTGGGCAATCGAATGATTTTGGTCGTGGCGGACAGGCTCACCGGTTGGTTCCGACACGACTTACTATTTTTAGTTGTTCTAGAATGCTTTGTTGAAGGTTACTAGGTTGACGATTTTGAGTTGTGCCTTCGTAGTCTTGCTTTCCTTACTGGCCTTCGTGCTTGGAAAATGTAAGCATAGAAGGTTATAAACGTTAAAAAGGCTTTGTGAGGTACTAATAAAACAAGATAATTGTGTAGTTTTATGAGATGTTGAATTTCCTTAACCAAAAGCTGTTTTCAGAACATGTGCTGTTGCCGATCGTACTGGACATTCTATGCTTCATACTCTTTACGGGGCTTCGTTGCAGTACAACTGCAATTATTTCGTCGAGTACTTTGCTCTTGATCTTATTATGGATAAGGTGAGAACGTTCTTGCACTATTTCCGTTCTACCTCATTATGTTTTTTCATTGTTTCAGTGTGAGTTCTTATATGTCTTTCGTTTTTACTTAATTCAAAGCTACCTACAACATGTTAAGAACCCAACGTGTTTTTGGATTTGCAATGTGGACCAGTTTTCTCCATTTTCCCATTGTCTAGCTGACAAGCGCAGCGATTAGAGTGCACTCTTGGGCGATATCATGCGACATTGGCGCATAAAAACATCACATGCGTGGTCGTTCACTGGTTTCTGAAGTGGCTGTCTCAGAGTTTCCTTAGAGATGTGCTATGCTACTATACTTTCTTAGAGATATTTCATAGAGGTACGGAATTATTTTTTTTTTCGTTCAGGGCGCATGTGTTGGAGTAGTGGCGATGTGCTTGGAAGACGGAACGATTCACCGTTTCCGTTCGAAAAACACCGTCTTAGCCACTGGAGGATACGGACGTACATACTTCTCCTGCACATCCGCTCATACTTGCACTGGTGATGGTAAGAAATACCTTAGTTTTTACCTTATAGGAGAATCCCTTATGACTCTAGAACCAAGTGATATATAGGTGCCAAATATTCAGTCGGGATTTAAAACTAAAGATGTCTCTTACAAGGGAGGCCCATGAACTTCACCTAAAGATTCCCAGTGTGACCTATATGGTCTTGTAGAGCATCGGACGAGGATCGCAGAGCTGTGCTTCGTTTTTGCTACGGGCCACACTGGGTGGTCCGAAAATGGCGGTGCTGCTTCAGGGCGGGCTGATAAGGCAAAGGTGACACTTGGAGTGGCCCCGTCGCGCTCTGAGCTTAACTTATAAAAGGTGTTGAGCTCAAGTTAAAGTTTGATTATATAGTAATACGATAATTTCCTACGGTTGCTAGACGAAGCTGCAGCATACATTCAAGTGATTCATTCGCAACGGTGTCGGCAGCGACTGGAAGGCCGAATAGATAGCGAGGCGAACTTGCGGGAGGGGATCGAGGGTTCGATTCCGGGGGAGGGGGGATTCTGCGTCGCTGGGTGGACTGGTAGCGTTTTTTGCAAATGAAAATTGCATTTTGGCTTTGGTAGGGTACCTTATTCGCGTCCTAACCCAACTCCGCTTTCAACCTGTTGTCAGATGTGGAAGAAGCTGCTTTTGTTGTGTGGAGCAATATCGCGCGTCCATTAAATGATGCTTGACTCGCTGAGGAAGGTTGCGTGAGATGCTATTCCCATATTCCTATTTGGTATGTTCTCAATTACTTTTGGAAGTGCTTCTCACTGTCACATAATTTATGAACAAGATCGACAAGCATTGACTTGACCCATCATCAAGACAAGCTCACTGCTCCTCGGATTTCTTTACAGACTGCTTTTTATTCTTCTCACAACTTTCACAATCCTACTAACTGTTACCAAGTACAGCATATTTTATCCACCTCATGGTATTTATCGAGCTGTGTATTTTTTCCTGATCATCCTCCTATACACTTACAGGAGACGGGTCGGTATATTGCAGCTATGACCACTTGCATTCACTCCCTCAACTCTGGAGATCGAAAAAGATTTTTCGTCCCAAATTCATCTATAGAATTATCTGGGGTGCAGATGACCAATCTGGCAACCATTTTCGTTGAAACGATGGATGGCAGAAGGATACGATGGGTATGTGTAAGTAACGGGGTGTACGCAGAATAACCGTCACTGCTGTCTTTCACGATTCCAGAGGACGAGGAGAGGACGAAAGAAAAAATTTCGCCCAAACATCGCCCACGAGGGTTATTTGGGGTGATGATCACGGATATGATACCTGTTTTCAAAATTTCGGTATAAAATTTAAGGGTTAACATGAGGTCTCATGAAGCAACTTCTGAATAATTCAGGATTAGCCCGTTTTGGTGTTGCGTTTACCAGTGTGCTGACTAGCTATGTTCTGTAACGAAGTCCTGCTATATTTGCGCGTTCGCTGAGTTATTGATCCTTTTGCACCCTAATGGATGATAGATTGCGGCACTCAGAAGGACGTTTGTCTGCGATAGTGGAACTGTCACGTAATAGAAAAGATTTGATCGTACGATATTTGCGCAGTAAGTCTGCGTGGCTATAAAATGTCGAGTTCCGCCCCTCATAGCAAATCGAGACACGACTTGACGTGAAGCACTGTTTGCCACTTGGTGGGAACATTACAAATTCACAGGACAGGCACGTCTGTGGTACATTGGAGAACTGTGATACACTTACAAGGGACGTCTGTGGGTTTATCCCAACGATTCTTAACCATACCTATATAGTCTTCTAGAACATCTATAAAGGAGTACAGGGGTAAAGTTCGTTTTTGCTGCCGGCCATTGGGTGGTCCTAAAATGCAATTCCAGTGTCATTGCAATTCTATTTTTCCCTTAGTAAACCCGTTTCGACTTGCAGCGGGCTTAAGAAGAATGGAGACTACCGAGTCAACCCGTGTACTAAGGAAATTTTGGCCCATATTTGGGCTAAAATTGAAATGCTCGCCCGAACTCGCTTTAAAGTGAGCGCGGCAAAATGACCAGCACTAATTGCATGGGGAAGGATGCGTACCTCTGACCTCCCGTCCAAGAGTTACTGGGCAACAAATTTTGTCATTTTTGACCACCCAGTGGCCCGCAGCTAAAACGAACTTCACCCCTTGCTTCTAGTTAGATGCCCTACAGTACCATTTAGGTCATGTAAAAAATCTAGGATCAGTTCACCGACGCCTCTTGCTAGTGGCGTGTATGTTTATGTTTATTACGTCGCAAAACGCAGATATGAGATAGAACTAGGTCAGTACAAACAAACAAGCAACGAACGTCAGTAAAAGAACCACGTTTAAACAAAAGCTGGGTGTAGTTGATCTCCAAGTCGTGACTAGAGTCCGTCAAACAAGTAAAATTTTCGACGCATTACGCCTGAACTAAGTTTTTGAAGTTTTTCGTGAGCGTTATGCAAGCACTGATTGCTCAGTGCGTAACGAAGTGAGCACGAACTGTTGTCTAGCACAAGGCAATAATGCTATTTTCAGTACTACTAGTTCGGGAAGGCATCAAACTATATCCTATAATTACATAATCACAGCCGTACTAGGTTGGTGCAGAATTTTGTAAACGAGGGAAACATCAAATACTTTTAATCGTGATACGAGGAATGGAAGATCCAAACATACACTTCTGAATACTGCGTTAGGCTTATTGGAGTACCAGAAGCCTCTCATGCCAATCAATAATTTCCGGGTAAAATTATTTTGCACCTCAGTTCTGCAGACATCTTCAGAATGGTTAAATATGTGGTGCTCGTTTCAACCAATGGACGTATATAGGTCCTGTAAGTCTTGACCCAAAGAATTCTGCGATTTTTCGCATGTTCAGGAAAGTGTAATTTGTTGCTATATGTAAAACCAAGATCTATGATTGAATCCAACGATGTGATGTTGTGACTATCCACTTAATGTACATGTTGTGTAGTTGACGGAACGCTGCTAATACGCATAAAACTCCGTTTCATGCGGAGCCACGGGCAGCTACCATTGCTTAGAACACCCAACTAATAAGTTGATTCCCATTTGAAGACATAATTCGTCATAGGCATCGTCAATGACGTATAATTTTACATCATTAGCATACACCGCACAAGCACAAACATTTCGCAACATTTCCGGCATTTCCGAAATAAAGGCGATAAAATCCCTTCTTGTAGTATCCCACTTGTAATGTGTTTTAGGCACTGCAATGGTTGCTCGTGCTGGTATCAACAACACTGATATGGAGTTTGTCCAGTTCCATCCTACTGGTATTTATGGAGCCGGCTGCCTTATCACTGAAGGATCTCGCGGCAAGTGGAACTGAAATGTGTTCTCTTGCGTAGCTGTTTTAACATCATCGCTAAAACGAGGTGTTTTAGGTGAAGGTGGATACCTTGTGAACTCGAAGGGAGAACGGTTCATGGAGCGCTATGCACCAACAGCTAAGGATCTCGCCTCTCGTGATGTTGTTTCTCGTGCAATGACCGTTGAAGTAATGGAGGGTCGTGGTGTTGGACCAGAAAAAGACCACATTTTCCTTCAACTGCATCACTTGCCGGCCCAACAGCTTCACGAAAGATTGCCAGGTTAGTTATTGTTGCGGGTGTTTGCATGAGACGTCTGTGGATTTTGGAGAGAATTTTTGGAAGTACTGTTGCCAATGAACGAGAAAGGAGACTGCTAGATGAGTGTTATCTCGTCCAGGTATTTCTGAAACTGCCATGATCTTTGCTGATGTGGATGTTACTAAGGAGCCTATTCCTGTCATTCCCACCGTCCACTACTGTATGGGTGGTATTCCAACCAATTATAAGGGAGAGGTAGTGATGTGTTCAGTGATTTGCTACCCTCTTCAGTGCTACGAAATCATTGCTTACCATCGAGGAACTTTTCAGGTTATTTCCTATTCAAAAGAAAAGGGTGATCAGGTGATACCTGGACTCTATGCTGCTGGTGAGTGCTCGGCTCAGTCCGTGCATGGAGCCAATCGTCTAGGTGCCAACTCACTTCTCGACATTGTCATCTTCGGAAGAGCCTGTGCCCTAACGTATGTTTATTCAATGACCATTGTCATTTAGGTGGCACCTTCGGTTGTTCATGTTATCTTTGCCGTCGTTTAGAATTTTGGGACACACAAAGCCAGGAGTAGGTGTTCCTGACCTGCCAAAGGATGCGGGAGAGTCATCTGTGGACAATGTTGACACCCTTTTGCACAGAAACGTAAGTTACTCGCCAGATATCTGCAGGATTTCCGGTTCCATGTTTTCAGTTTCGGTTTCTGGTCGTTTTTACCCACCCGTTCCGTTTCGTGTCCCGCTTGTTTTCGACTACAAAGCGGAACAGAGTCGAACAGTGCTTTTGAACTAAAAAAATCACATCATCATTCACAAGGTCTGTTTTCCATGCAGTTGTGGGAAGAATGCTCTCCTACAAATCAAATATTATTGTCCTTGAGACGATTTAGATATTGCTTGCAGAAACGGTTACAGCTGAGGGAGAAGACAAGACTAATATTTATTTATTAACTCTGCACACTCTACAAAGAGTGCGTTGAAAATAATAAGCAAGTCAATGATACGCATTGTGTGCTTGAAGTGCACTCAACGCGTTTACATGATCATAAAAATTTTGTTCTAGTGGCAACGAATGTCTTCGAAAAGCTTATGGGCATATATTGCAGCAATATAAAGCGAAAGTTTCAGTCAAACTGCTGCACTCATCACATATCGGTCTTTATCGGTGGTATGGATTCCATCCATGTGGAGTTACGAAATAGTTTTTTTTTTAATTGGAGCATTTGCGATTGTTTACCTTGAGCTGCTATTTTAATTGACAAGGATTATTTATTGAATTCTCAGACACCACTAGAACTTCAAGGTGCTCCTGGGGTCTGTCCGGTTGTGTCACCTCCTTATCAGGAAGAGGTTTCTAAGCTCGTAAAATTTGGATATTCCTTCGGTTGTGTAGAGCAACTATCACTAAGCAGCCTTCACAGATCTATCTTCGGTTCTGAAATGTAATCTGAGTACCGGTTTTTGGAAGTTTTGGTGTATTTGCCAATGCTGCGTATGCAAATGCTAGTTCAGTCACGACATTGGCATCACTGATTAGTAAAAAAAATGAAGGCATTCAAACTATTAATAGTTTATTATTAGTAATTTTGAAACTGCTGTTCAACAAGTTGTTGCAGCAAAATATTACGGCAGAGAAGCTGCAGTTGCAATTGGATTAGGAAAAAGTGAAGAAGTTGCACGGTGCTATAGAATGACAATATTTAGCATGTGTTTTGCGTCACTGTGTTGTCCCTAGCTTAAAGGATGACATTTATCACATGCTACATAGGAATACTTCACTAAATCGTGTCCTGCTGATGATCAGCATCCTTCTATGGAAAGTCTTCCTTCGCCGAAAGTTTTATACAAATAAAAAAGCAGCAGGAGCAACTTTAGACGCATCGACGCAGCTTTGGATGTTTTTTACGGATGGTGAATATCATTATTTCCGTTTCCGTGTTTCGTGTTCAGTTCGGTTTCCGGCTATTTTAGGACTTTTACTTCCCATTCGCCCGCGGCGTTCAGCTTTTTGAACAACAAAAACATACAAACAAGAAACTGTGCGTACCTGATACCTCATATGTGTATTAGATGAATCCACGAAACCAAGGGTTTCAGGATGGGCCTTCAACCGCTAAGACTCGCCTGCAGATGCAAAAGACTATGCAAAAGCACGCGGCTGTGTTCAGACGAGGCGATATTCTCCAGGCGTGTTTTTTTTTTTTTCGAGAAACAGTAAGAGCAGTGTTCACAAAATCAACTGTTTGTTTCAGGAGGGCGTTAAACAGGTTCAGGATATTTACAAAAACTACAAGAATCTACATGTCAGCGATAAGAGTTTGATTTGGAATAGCGACCTGATTGAGACCCTTGAGCTGCAGAACCTTCTCATCAACGCCATGCAAACCATCGTTGCCGCCGAGAGTAGAAAGGTAACCAAAGTAGTTTCTTCATGTCGTCTCTTCTGAAATTTAAATTAGCGAAGAATACGGACTCATGGATAACGCTGTACACACGCATATGCCTTTAGGAGTCTCGTGGTGCTCACGCTCGTGACGATTTCCCTACTCGTATGGATGAGTATGACTACAGCAAGCCAGTCGAGGGACAAAAAAAGAAGCCAATAGAGGTGTGTTGCGGCTTCCATCGATCTTGTGGGGTATTCAATCGCGATACTTCGAGCAATTAATTGATTCGAATTTGCAATTATATCAATTTCAGGAGCACTGGCGTAAGCACACGATGATAAAAATGGATATCGACACCGGAAAGGTGAAGCTCGACTACCGTCCAGTTATCGACAAGACCCTTGACAAGAGCGAGACTGACTGGATTCCGCCAAAGATCCGCTCGTATTAAGCGAAGATTGGCCTGACATTGCTCTATAGAGTGGATTTTCCTACATATGGCTTAATCGGTATATGGAAACGAATTTTCCTGGTTTTGTAGAACTTCGGCTGAATTTTTGCTATTGAGCCTCCACTACCATGGAGAACTTCGGCTAAATCTGTGCTCTACTCTAGCCACTAAGGTGGCTCTTGTGTTAGTTAGCTTGTCGGTGTACATTGAATTGTAGTTGAGTAGATTGTTCATAGTTCTTGTTGTTTATTTATATAGTCCGTGCAGATGCGAGTAAATTACAATCCGGTTAATGAATTTTGTGGTTGTCAGCTAGAAGGTGGGGTGTGTGATCATTTGGTTTCTGACCGAGCAGTACTTCTAAGGTGTCTAAGGTCGTGCCTGGAAGGGCTTAGAAGTAACCACAGAAGCTTGTTGAGTTAGGGCTTTCCGCGTTCAAGCCACGTTTTTTATATAGCTTATGAAGGCAATGGAAGAAGCCATTGCGAGAGCCGTGGAAGCCTGTCAGCGTGGCAGCTTGGAGGCGCTTGAGGTTACCTTCAAAGAAGGTGTCACCCCTGATGCTTGCGATGCTGATGGATGTTCTCTTCTGCACTGGGCTGCCATAAATAACCGCATTCCAGTTGTGGCAAGGTTAGACCAAGGTTTTTATTGCTTTGTTTTGGTACTTGGGTGGTCTATGCCTCTACCGCATCGTTAATTCGTCATAAAATGGCTGGGTCGGCAAGACGCCGCAGTTCCAACCTTGCGCCCTGACGCGGTGGAAGCACAGAGATGACGTTGTCTGGTCATTCTACAATTATGTGCAATCTCGATGCGGACAAAAACCGCTAAGAGGATAAAGATAAAAATTTGGAGAATTGGTGGTTCCTTTTGAGAAGTGGAATGGTCCAACGACTATAAGTAGTATTCATGGTTTTGCTTAGGTTTCTCAGAAAACCACATCTTTTTCATAGGCCTCTAAAGAGTTACGTGGTGTTTTCACATTGACTTGGACCTGATGACTATGACTGTATATGAGGCGCTGGTCCTGGTTTTGGTCTAGAGTTAGCTTTAGTTTCAGTCTTCAACCCTTCCACCCTTAATGTTACCCATAATTGTTGGATCTGTGACCACGTTGCGGAAGAGTACCTTACGCCGAGGAACAGTGCTGTATTCCTAGAATAAAAAGGCTTTGGATTTTTATGTTGGTTGGTGAAGCTTGCCGCAGAAGCGTTGTTCTCAGTGTTCGTCTCTGCTGAAATCGCTTCGGGCTAAATTATTTTCAATGAAAGACCTGCGATTTGAGGTTGTTAGTTTTAGGATGCCTATATTTATAGAGCTTCGTTTCCCTTAGGAAACTCTTTGCACTGAAAAGCCTTCTAAGAATTGTGGCTAAAAGAAGGCAAAATAGTAATTTATATTGTAGTTTGGTTATGCGCATAGTAGCACAGTCCGAGGAGCCGCCAGCTGCCATCTGCACTCCGAATCAGGTCATTGGTTCGCGCTTCCTGCCCAGACCAACCAAGCCTTGCATCCCCTGATTCTGAATAGATGAATTTCTACCAGATTTGTCTGGGAATGGTGAAACACTTATTTGTTCATCGGATAGTCACCGCAAGTCGTTCTGTAGGTCGAATAAGGATTAGGATAAAGGACGGTGTTACTCAATCTCTTTTGAGATGCGCCACGCATTCCACTTCTACGGGATATCGTGAAGGCGACTTGATGCGTATTCGGCCAAACAATGACCTGCAGTGTTCGGCCGATCAACATGTCAGCGCTTTATCCTTCTCAGACAAGGCAGGTACTAATTCACCGCCACTCGGGGATGGAAGGCTTGGCTGACCTGGACGGGAAATCTGAACCAAGAACCTGGTGTATGGTGCACGCGACAGCCGGCAGGTACCTCCTATTGCGCTACACGCGTCCATGAGGACCAAATACGCATTCGAATTGCCTCCACGATATCCCGTAGAAATAGGTTGTGTGGTGCATCCTAGAAAGGTTGATTAACACTGTCCTTTATTCCTTTTATCCTTTATTGGTGACCTGTTCACTGTAGTAGTTCATTGTTCGTTGAGATAATCATTAGCTGTGGGATAAGGTTTGACCAGGTTTCTGCTTGGTGGGACTACTGCATGCTATCCTATGAGCACCTCAATAACCCATTCATTTCTCGTGTAATGGCTAATGGTAAGTGTAGAACGTTACAGTCGGTCAATGCCGTTGGACGGAAGACGTTCTTGCACCAGGTCCCTGAATCTGAAAAAGTTGAAGACGTACTATTCCATTTAGGCTGCTCGAGCTGGGCGCAAATCCAAATATTCTTGGAGGTCTACTTGTCTCATCACCGCTACATTGGGCTGCTCGTGTTGGACACCTTTCCAGTTCTGCCCAGCTTATTAAGGTGTTTTGTATTCGTTTCTCAACTGAAATTAGACAATCGCCTACGGGGAGCACGATTGTTCTACTAGGATGAATCATTCATCATTTTTACCATATGCACTATGAATTTGTACGATATACTTTAAAAAGATGTGATGAGCAGCAGTCAAGAATCAAAGTCGTTCCAATAATTGAGTAGTTGACTATGGAAGCTCGTTATGATGTTGCTACCTTTGGAATTAGAATTTACAAGCCTTTCGAATATGAAGTTGACCTTAGATTACTCTTCACTCATATCTACTTGTATTGGTTTATTGTTTTAAGTTTATGGTCATGCGTAGACTGGACGGGCTTCCTAAACCATGACTCACCTCCTACTGTGAAATTGCATGGCTACTGTGATACTTACTTGAAGACAAGGAGCACCATGTATTTGAGAAAATCGGCTTTTTTGGTTGCGTTCAACATGGAAAACACTTCTTTTACCAGATTTCTCAAATTCCTGTCTATTCAGGCTGGCGCAGTTGGCAATGTTCGAGACACACAAGGGTATACACCGATTCATTTGGCCGTGCAATGTAATCAAACCGTGCTTGTTGCCTATTTGCTGGAGAAGTTCAGCTATTGCAAGGACATTACGGACAATAGTGGTACTGTATTTCTTCCACTTTGCAGTATTTCTCGCTTCATTTCTTCTCGGGAAACACATGTCAAAATGCTCTTCTTCATTTTGTTTTACGTAGGTGTAGATGTACCTATCACCGTCTACGGCGATCCTCAGATCCGTCGGGAGGTCGAGAAGGCGGAGCAACTGGCACTGTACCCGCTTGTATGCGAGAGTCGGCAGTGTTGCCTATGTGCTGATACCACTCGCCTTGGACCTACGTGTCCTCTTTTATGAGACGTTCACCTGTACGCTTAGAGGAACGACGTTCCTCAATAAAGCCAATTTATCCACTCTTCTGTTATCATTGTATTTCCGCAATCCACTGAACCACCCTTAACGGTGAAAGGGGAAGAAGCAATCCTCACGTCTCAAGCGCCCATAACAGTACCGAAAACAAAAAATCGGAGAACATGTGTCGGCCGAAGCATAACAGCAGCAACAGCAAAGCGTTTGAGGTTTGCTAAACTGGTCAGGGACGTACTGAATTTAGTAGCTAGCTATCTCCAAGAAGACATCTGTCGAAAGGCAACTGGGACATCAACTGAACTACAAATGTGACCAGCAGTCACAAAATTCAAAAACTTATAAAACAGTTCCTATCGTCGTGCCGACGATCCGGCCCCCTCCCCCCTCGCCCCGCCCCAACAAGGGTGCGAGGGGGTTTGCCTCGTGACTCCAGTGTTCCTTTCTGCCTTAACAGATAAAGGTTGGTCGTCTGTTCTGTTCTTTCTCCTGTGTCCATAGAATCATTACACTGAACCACTATCTTCTCCCACGGGTACACCAACCCAGAAGTCTCGCGCCCATACAGTTCCTTCTAGCGCCTTGCTTTAAGCGGAGAATTAATGAAGCAGTCGAAGAACATATGATGTCGTGTATGTAGGGTGCTTAAGACGTTGGGAACGATGGTTCTCCTTTTCACCATTATGGGAATTTCAGTGGATTGCGACAAGACTAGGATAACAAAAGAGTGGAAGAGTATGCTTTATTTGAGAAGCGTGGCCTCTCTGGAGATGCAGGTCAACGTCGCATTAAAGAGGGCACGTAGGTCCAAACCGACTGGTATCAATCAGCACATATACAACCCGTCTACGTTGATATCGTGCCTGCCCGGTTGGCTATTAGGCGCATGGTAGGGGAAAAGTTTTGCGAACTTTTGCATGTAAACGTGGGAGTGACCCGTTTAGGATTTGGCAAGGCAGCGACCAGACTCTCATGCGAAAAACGAGGACAGGGGAGTGTGCGTGCCAAAAGTAACAGCAGTGACACGATTACCTTCCTTCTCCACTCCATGATGGTCTTTTTAATCCATCGTGACTTCGGTTCCTTTAGTGAAATTAGTTTTCCACAGTTGTTATGTTATCTTAAAACCACAAAATGTAGTATTTCTGTAAATAGCTGTCTGAAATAAGTGTTGCAGTATTTTTGCAGTGCGGGTGTTTTTTAAACACCAGTCTGGGTTCACTTTTGCTTGCTAGCTAAAAACATGTGGGTGTTAAAAATTCATTTCATTGAACCGTCATCATAACCTACAGATTAGAGACATATATAACACAGATTAACTATAGGATATTCTCGAGGTACGTTGCATTCAAAGTGAATCTTCAAGCAGTTCTGGAAGGACAACTGCTGTCATTATGTCTTGATAATAACAGCGATTATGGCTTTGCTCCAGGAATGACGCCGGCGATGTGGGCAGCATATCGTACGTTTGGAATGTTCCCGATCCGACTCATTATACGAAGTGGAGCAGATTTGAATGCTCACGAGCATCTCTCTGGGAACACGGCGCTTCATATCGCCGCACAGGAGCGAAACTATACTTCTATTCGGTGAGTAAAACTGGCTTCATTATCTTTGCTTCTTGATGCAGTCCAAGCGAGGGTAACTCTTCTAGTGAACTACTGTTAGGAAATGCTGATGTGTCTCTGCGGAACAAGCAACGTGAGACCCCCATTGATATTGCCAGGAATATGCGAAACCAGAAGCTGATCAGTGAGTGGTGACCGCATTTCTTTAGTTTGCTTTGTTACTAAAGCTGAGTGTTGTACTGACTGGGCCTCTTTGAAGATTTGCTGGAGGGAGCCGCAAAAGCTCAGAAGGCTACCCTACCCTGGAAGAAGATGAAGCACTACGGAGGATTTTTCTTGCCAGGTCCTTACGCTTTATTAGAAGTGGATATCAGTTTCTCAGCATCATTACTTAATAAGGTTAGGACTAGCTTATGTGCTTGTGCTTTTCAGGCTTCTTGTTGGGGATGGTAGCGCTTATGTTATCTGTTCTGCATTACGGAATCGCTGCATTCGTTTTGCTCACTGCCATTGTTTTTTCGCAGTGCTGCAACAAATTTAATCTGCATTCAACAACGGCTACTCTTATCCCGATTGGAGTCTCCGTTGCTGAGCCTGTCTGCATGATAATAACATGGTAATTTTAAAGCTGCTTTTTTAAAGGTTTGGAGACAGTGTCGGTGAATTTTAGGTGCTACTATGTGCACTTCTTTGTGAACTGGTGGCTTCAAATCGTGTTCTTTATTACTATGGTAATATTATTCGTGTCGCTAGTAATGTGAGTTTCGTAAATCATGATTTGTTTTGTAGAATGCGATGCGAAGTAAGGGAGAAAATGATGTTTAACCACATATGTGCCTGTGTCGTATGGTAGACAGCTCGGGATCAACTAACAAGGGAAGGGTTTCGACCTCCCATGGAACTTCAAGTTGAGACCAGGGTCATTAGAAAGAGCTCGGAATGCTGAATGCTGAATATGTGTGTCAAAATTACAAAATGAAACTCCTGAGCGAGTTATAGCCTGCCGAAATCGGGGGCCTTCCACAGGCTGGCTGCGCGACACACCGGGCGCGAGAGTGATGAGTCATCGGGACTCCGTAAGAGCGCCCAGCCAGCTGCGGCGGTGGAGCGGGGGTAGTGCTCCCGCTCGTCAAGTAAGACGTCGTTGGTTCGGTCCCCGCTGATGCTGTTTTTTTGCAAATCATAATTTGTCTTCGAAATAACATTTTGTTCTGAATTATGACACATTTCTGATTAGATAGCCGGGAAACTACCATACACATTTGTAAAAATTCTTGAAGGCAAAAAACTGCTATGATGATATTTTTATTTACTATTTTGCACAAATAGAGTCCAAATCATACATTGAATAACTAGAGGTGTTTCTAACAACCTTGGCATTCATGAAGCAAAGCAAAAAAATGTGTGAAGCGAAAAGGTAAGTGGAATGTATGATGAGGAAGAATAAAATGTCGTTGATCTACTGCAGTTTGGATTGATGTGGAAGCCCAGAATGTCGTTGATCTACTGCTTTTTCTTCACTCACTATGTCCTTTTCACCAGCAACGGTGGTGTCCATTCTTCTCGCTGAATTTGGAGTGCCAGACGGCAACGATGCACCAACTCGTGGTGAGGAGAAGACGATCGCTGGAAGATTCGCAGCTATTCTACGCGACGGTGCTGCAGCTTCAGTTGATGTCGAAACGGGTGAAAATTTGGGATCAGATGTGTCTACTGATGACGAGTCCAATTGGGACTATTGCGATGACGAGGGGGAAGAAAACTTGATTGAACATGGTAGTTTTCCTGGCTATTTAATCAGACACGTGTCATAATTCAGAATGAAAGCTCATTTTGAAGATAAGTTACGATTTGCAAAAAAACCGTCAGCAATGGGGACCGAACCAGCGACGTCCCACCTGACGAGCGTGAGCGCTACCCCTGCGCCACCGCCGCAGCTGACGGGTCCTCCTTACGAAGCTCCGATGACTCACCACTCTCGCGTCCGGTGTGTCGCACAGCCAGCCTGTGGTGAGGCCCCCGATTTCGGCAGGCCATAACTCGCTCAGGAGTTTTATTTTGCAATTTTGACACATATATTCGTAATCAGCATTCCAAGCTCTCTCTAATGATCCTGGTATCAACTTGAAATTCCATGGGAGGTCGAAACCCTTCCCTATTAAGTATTACAGGGTGCGCAAAAATTACCCGCACAAAGATATCACAGTGTAACTTCAACACAAATGCGGATTTGGCAACAAAACTCATTTCGAGCTCATTTCGTTCCATGCTTCAGTCAGGGAAGCTTTCAGAGAAGTCAATCTTGCGTGTCGAGTAGAGCAAACTTTGCTCTCAATAACCAACCAGACAGAGAAATCGAGAGGATTCAAATCCGGTGAATTCGAAGGCCAGTCTTCGTGCGCAATAAAATCCGGGAGCTCACGTTTGCATCACTGCTGCGGTGTCCTCGCCTTGTGTGCAGACGCGGAGTCCTGCTCCAAGCATCTGTCATTATCGAAGTGTGCATCGGTCCAGGGCTCCAACGCGTCCTCTAAAATCGTGTTTTGGTACTCGTACTTGTTAATTTTGACGCCGGATGCGATAAAAACTAATAGGAACTTGCTGTTTGAAGTAATTGCATCCAAAGCCATAACTGAAGTTGACTGTGCCATTCTACCGACCAGTTTCCCACTGCAGATAGCAGCTCAGTATTCTGTGAGAGAATGCGATTGTTTTGACGATTCACCGTGGGTTCCAGGGTGGGGACTTTCTCATGAGAAAAAACGATCGCGCGGCGCGTGCTATGCTAACGTGCTAACGGCGAGGATTACGACGAATCCGCTCGCGAACCTTTTTTTCGTTTCCGGAGTGATAGCAGTCAATTTCCTACCTCGTCCAGTCCTCTCTGATAAAGTCCCAAGCTCCTTGTATTGTTTTATGACATCAAACACCGTTCGTCGAGGAACATTGTGAACATTGGCGATAAAAACAGCGCTGCGACCAGAAAGGTGCAGGCTGATGATGGCCGATCGTTTCGGACTTCGCTTTACCATTACCGTTCCGTCAGCATTCATGAGCTCAAACTTGGAATGCATTTCCGTATGTTTGCGTAAGTGTATAACACATTCCAATATGGAGCTTGGAATCCAGTTCTGCAAGTAGTTGCGGACTGCGTCGTACCCTGTGCGGGTAATTTTTTCGCACCCTGTAGACTACGACGTAGCTTTACATGATCTCTAAAACCTCCAAGTGTTTCCAGTCCAGTCGTTTGGATTGTCTGACTTTCCTTAGTCTCCTGGCGGAGGAGTGCAGCTATGAGGGCATGAAACGTTTCTGTGATGTGTTTTTTACATATTGGCTTCAGCAATATGGTGCATTAGCACCATTCCCTTCAGCTTCTATTGAAATTCAGAACTTGCATCATTAATAAACGCACTACATTTCACTGCTTTACACAAATCTGTCGATTGCCATTTATTTTCA
Source organism: Heligmosomoides polygyrus bakeri (assembly GCA_947359475.1). Lineage (NCBI taxonomy): Eukaryota > Metazoa > Nematoda > Chromadorea > Rhabditida > Heligmosomidae > Heligmosomoides > Heligmosomoides polygyrus. The sequence continues at coordinate 67,994,341 of OX375870.1, forward strand.
GGGTCTCATTATCTGATCCAGGTGTTATTGAACGCAACGAAGGATCTCACAAAGAATTTGTGGAGTCCATTGAGCGATACGAACGAGTGAACTACTGCTTCACTTGTTGGGTTGACAAGCCTCAAGGAGCAAAACATTGTAGTGTTTGTGATCGGTGAGTGGACGCTCTGTTGAAACGGCATACCTGTACTGCATCAAGCAGGATTCAGATTACATTGCTTTCGTCGTATCAGCGGTAAAAACTTGGTTGGTTCGCTTCTTAATTTTTGCTTTTGTCCTCATCCCACATTTTTTTTCGGGTTTGTGTATAGCCGACTATAGGAATATTAATCAAAATAGGGTCTAGTGGTGTGAATTAGGGAAGCAGACAGTCCATGGAGTGCGTCTGTCGTCCTATCGAACATTATTCAGAATTGTAGGTGGTCTAAATCTCTGTGCTACTTCATTAGCTACAGCGTTTCGTAGTCCTTGACGACCATTCATTTCAGAAGCTATCAACACAACACAGCATAACACAATTTCGCTTACCAGAATTGGACGTGATCTGGTGACTTCAAACCCATCTCAGTTTTCCTTTTTCAGATGCGTGAAAGATTTCGACCACCACTGTCCCTGGCTACACCAGTGCATTACGATTCGTAATCTGCGATTGTTCATGGTTTTCGTTGCCTGTGTTTCGATTTCAGCGGCAATATACACTGGTGGTTGTGTGCTGTTTTTCGTAGCAGAGTTTAAACGTGTGGATGCAGGTACGCTTCTGGGACTGTGGCATTTTTTGTTTCGAAATCGCAATATTTTTGGAGGTGGGGTAAGTAAGTTTGTGAATGAATGTAACTTTTTGAATGGCTATCTACTCCTTTTTCAAATGGAATTTTTGCACCTTTCTGAGGAGGTTTCGGGAGAAAGGGCTTGGCTGACTAACTAATTTTGCTAGTTGCGATTTTTGTTTTGCTATAAATCTCGTTTAGTATTTAGTCGTTCAGCAGCTAAAATGTGATGGATGGAATTGTCTTACATTCGATCAAAACACAAACAAACAAAGGATGTCTTAGAGCTAGGAATACATGAGCTTTATAATTTCCAAGTTTTTTCTGAATTTCCAATCATTTGTTTGATATTCGATTACAGATACTGTGCTGAGGCACCACTCTTGGCTGATGTTTACTCTTATCATTGCATTTTTCCACGCTGTAATGCTAGCTGCACTCTTCTTCAATCAGTGCATCCAGGTTTGTCCAGTTCATAGTTAAGCACAAGTTTGCATGTGTTACAAGCGTTAGACGGAGGGAATGGGTGTTAACTTTCCTCCCTTATTTTTAGTTTTTAAAATGAAAATTCGCGAAGAGCAGGTGTTGCTCGTAACATCTCTTCACACTTACGCAACGATTATCCGCCATTCTCAAATTGTTTTTTTTTTAAAAAGATATCATTTTTTAAAGTTCGAAAGGAAGTGAAACATATGAACAATTAAAGTGTTCGGTCATTGAATTTCGTGAACACCAGATGCTTTCTCTGGTCGCCTTCTCCAAAGCGTACTGATGAGAGGTAGCACGTGCATTCTTCAAAATTCCTGCTAAAAGTGTTTCGCCTTTGAATTTTGGTTCCGCCATTACAGCTCTGTGCTATTTTTAAAGTTTTTTTTCTCATAGAGCCATCCATACCCACCTTACTACTGCCGTTACCTGTTTGCAGAAGGTACATCTTGCCTAAAACATTTACCTAATTTATTGAAGTACCAGTCGTTCAGCGGCCTAGCGGGCGCTGACGACTGGTTGGGGACTTCTCCCCCAAACCCCGAGAATGGAACACTCCGGCTATCTTATTTTCTCAACGTTTAGACCTTCATACTTTCATTCGGTAAGGAACTGGTTTTACTATATAGAGTACAGCCGTCGGCCGCACTGACGGCTTCTCAACGGCTTCGCCGTAGTGATAACTTCTCATCATCAATTTTAGCTGCAACAAATGTCATGGTTTCCTCAGGAAGAACATCTTAACTACGTCGATTGGGGCAAGTTAGAAAAAAAGCGAAAAAATGGAGGACATCCACAAAAAACGATTGTTTGACCAATATCGATTGATGGCGATCTATAGTTCAAAAACAAATTTAGGATTCGTGTTCAGCAACCTCGATTACCCCCAAGGATGAAGTTTCGTGCCACTTGAACGTCATCCTGAAAAAATCGATAATATCGATCGATGTCGATTGGTCAACTTCAAATTCGTGTTCAGCGTCCTCGATTACCCCTAGGGCGGACGTTTCATGCCGCTTGAACGCCATCCTCAAAAAATCGATAATATCGATCGATATCGATTGCATCCCATGCTGTGAACGATGATCATCTAAACATCCAGGCACGGTTGCCGACGTGTTCGGCACGTCTACGGCTCGCCACGCACGGTTGCCAAGGTGTTCGGCACGTCTACGGCTCGCCATGCACGGTTGCCGACGGGTTCGGCACGTCTACGGCTCGCCATGCATGGTTGCCAACGTGTTCGGCACGTCTACGGCTCGCCATGCACGGCTGCCGACGTGTTCGGCACGTCTACTGCTCGCCATGCACGGTTGCCGACGGGTTCGCCACGTCTACGGCTCGCCACGCACGGTTGCCAAGGTGTTCGGCACGTCTACAGCTCGCCATGCACGGTTGCCGACGGGTTCGGCACGTCTACGGCTCGCCATGCACGGCTGCCGACGTGTTCGGCACATCTACTGCTCGCCATGCACGGTTGCCGACGGGTTCGCCACGTCTACGGCTCGCCACGCACGGTTGCCGACGGGTTCGCCACGTCTACGGCTCGCCATGCATGGTTGCCAACGTGTTCGGCACGTCTACGGCTCGCCATGCACGGCTGCCGACGGGTTCGCCACGTCTACGGCTCGCCACGCACGGTTGCCAAGGTGTTCGGCACGTCTACGGCTCGCCATGCACGGTTGCCAACGGGTTCGGCACGTCTACGGCTCGCCATACATGGTAGCCAACGTGTTCAGCACGTCTACGGCTCGCCATGCACGGTCGCCGACGTGTTCGGCACGTCTACGGCTCGCCATACATGGTAGCCAACGTGTTCGGCACGTCTACGGCTCACCATGCACGGTCGCCGACGTGTTCGGCACGTCTGCGGCTCGCCATGCACGGTTGCCGACGGGTTCGGCACGTCGACGGCTCGCCATACATGGTAGCCAACGTGTTCAGCACGTCTACGGCTCGCCATGCATGGTTGCCGACGTTTCGGCTACTCAGTGCCCACTCCAGTTGTAGACGGAGACGAACGAACGAACGAACGAACGAACGAACGGAACGCACGAAACGAACGAACGGAACGAACGAACGAAACGAACGAAACGAACGAAACGAACGAAACGCACGAAACGAACGAACGGAACGAACGGAACGAACGAACGGAACGAACGAAACGAAACGAACGAACGAACAAACGAACGAACGAAGGAACGAACGGAACGAACGAACGAACGGAACGCACGAAACTAACGAACGGAACGAACGAACGGAACGAATGGAACGAACGAAACGAACGAAACGCACGAAACGAACGAACGAACGAACGAAACGAACGAAACGAAACGAACGAACGAACGAACAAACGAAACGAACGAACGGGACGAAAGAAACGAACGAATGAACGAACGAACGAACGGAACGAACGAAACGAACGAAACGCACGAAACGCACGAAACGAACGAACGGAACGAACGAACGAAACGAAACGAACGAAACGAAACGAACGAACACACACCCACTTGCTTTGGTGGCTCACCAACGGATGCGTATGTAGCGAATTGTAATAAGTATTTATTACTTCACAACTATCAGAGCACAACCCAAACAATAATTCACAGCGGTTTATATAGGGAATTTCTAGGGGAGGAACATAGAAGCACGACATATATTGCTCAGCGAGGTTGATAACCGCTAGACTTAAAAGCGTGTACCGCGGCTAGAGTGTAGTATTTGTGCATTATCTTATTTACCTACTTGCGGTATCGTTAGATCATACCTGTGGATGCTATGCAATGATGTTTATCTTATCTTGTTCACCTAAACATAGTAAGTGTTATCATTTATACCTATTTGCTTTATTTTTTATATAATATCATGCATTTATATAATCAGATGTAACCCTAGTTGGGTATTCACAACACTGGGGCGAGGGGCAAGTAGCGGTAGTGATAAAAAGAACATTAACACCGAGGAATCACGAGGGAATTGGTGAACATAATAGGACAGATAAACAACAGAACAACAGAGGGCAACAATTTGCGGATTAGGTAGAAATTTCAATGAGTTCCCGCTTTTCGAAGTCCTTGTGTGAAGTTGAGGTGCAGCCTTTGAAGTTGGTAGTTTTCCCTCTGGGACGTCGTTTTTTTGTTGTTGAGGGTCTTCGTATACATTGATCGTCTATCCAAATGACTGAGCTATGGCTTCCATTAGTGTATGGTGAAGTGGCCATTCTTGCATGTTCACCTCGGCGAAGCTGCTTTAAGCAGACGGCTCCAGTAGCGTGTGGACAGCTGATGAGTTCTAGATTACCAGTCGTCGAAATCATCGTTCGCTTCTTGGTTCTCGGTAGTGCGTTAGTGGCAAGAATTATGGAAGAAGACTGGAGAAACGGCTGAATATTCGAATTCATAGTGTCCTTATCGGCCTTTGGGTTCATCATTCCTTCGATATTTTGCTTCATGAATTCGCGTCGACGTCGAATCGCAAGTAAATGGTGTCCATTTCCATTGACCATCTGCCGTTTTAAGCTGGGAACACTGTCGTGTTCAAGTCGGATGCTTTGTCTTCGTTCGTTGTGAAGTTTGAAGCTGTCGTCTCCTCGAAGCTTTGGTCTCGAATGTGGCTCTGAGTCCATATAGCTGTCTTTTGAAGATATTCTTGCTTCTGGTGCGACAAATACACTGCACTGAGTTCCTTGCTTTTTTATTTCAGAGATGTCTATGCCACTGGCTCCGGATACGGTGTAGCCAAAAATGGTAGGCGTGAGGACCAAACCGCTTCATCATAGGAGTATCGTGAAGAATGACCTGATCTAAGAGATCCTGTCCAACTATTATGTCTGGAGAGGACATCGTAGAAGCAAGACTTCTCTGAGCAATAGAAAGCTTCTTCTTTCTGATGAAAGCCTTGTCTGCCTTGATAGCATTGTGGTACTTGACGACGCGGTCAGCTTTTCTTTGGCGAAGACTGACACTCGCTTTAACTTCATGCCGGAGCGAATGTTCTTCAGAGTAATCACTTTGCTCATCCACTTGACTTTTCTTGACGAAAGCTTATCTGCTGATTTTTTTCTCTTTCGTGCGTTGGCGAAAAGACGAGATATTGTGATTTATGTCACTGTTTTGAGTTTCCGATCAAGTGTTTTAGCATGAGGCGACTTTTTGAGTTGAGTTAGCATATGCTCCTTCAGTCTTCTGAGACAATCAAAGTTAACCTGAGTAGCGCAGAGTTGTGATTGATGAGTTGCAAGGGGTTATCGTCTTTAGTGGGCATCTTGCTTGCAACTTCTTTTCAAGCAGGTTGAATTTGCGTATGCAGTTGATCTCTTCATATGGGACACTCCGTGTTGCTTCTAGTTTCCCACTTTTACTTTTTCCTATCCAGCATGCCTCGTCTCACTTATTGAACGTTTTGTGTCTCCGGGCCGCCACTGGGTGCGTACCAGTATAATGAGACTCCTGAGATACGGAGTCCGCCCGGTGGTGCGTGTCCTGGGAGACCGGGATCACAAACTACACCGCGAAATACATTGTCCGTTTGCAGCTACTCCGGCTGGTGTCCTCCTTCCTATAGATAGCGGTTTGGCTCATATTACTGCTACGTATTTTCCGTGATATAATAGAATGCTCCAAAACTTTCCCTTTGCAACTCCCGTCGCATCTAAGCGTGATCTGGTTGGAACGGTTTTTTTCTGTAGAATCCACATATAGATATAGTTTTCCTACCCTTGGATCGACTGAGAGTAATCCTTAACACCCAGAACGCGCATTTCGTTGGCCCTTTGCTTTTATTTCAAATGTTGTATTGCCATTAACCAGTATTTGGTATTGTTGGTTTTCTTGCTAAGTTTTTTTTTCGCCCACTACTCTGTCCTTACTAACCTTGTCTTTTATTGTTAAAATCCTCAGCACGCCCCTCAGTGGCGTAGCACATAAATAAATAAATAAATAAATAAATAAATAAATAATATGAACTTCCGCGGATTCGAAAGTTTCCTGGAGCTCTCCCATTCCTGTCGTTGTGAATGAATTTGAGCCTTTAGTTGGAGGCTTCAACTCTATTCGAAGTTTTTTCTTTATAAAACTTCTTTGAGCTCCAGAGTCGAACAGGACAGTCACCGGTTGGTAGTCCACCTCTGACTCGTTGAATATGAATGCAGAGGCCATTTGTAGCACGCATTGTTTGTTAATCGGTTGTTTTGAACCGATGGGGCTTTTATATGAAAATGAGAAATTAACTTCGTCACATCGGTTCGATCTTTCAATGCTTTTTCCGTGTCGCATGGAGCGGTTGTTCTTCGGTTGCAGCACAACCTTTACTGCTCCTTGATGGACTATTGTTGGCGGTTGGTTTAGCATTCCGTATGAGCGGTTTTTTCGCTCTGCTCCGGGCACGCTTGAGGTGCAGAGAGAAGAATGGTGGTCTTCTCGACATCTTGGGCAAGGACCAAGGATTCTGCAGAATTTTGAGTTGTGCCCCTCCCGGAAGCATTTCCAGCAAAGCTTCCGTTGGCTGACTTCGTTTCTGCGTTCCTGGGGAGTTGTAAACTTGTTGCAGTGTTGTGGTAGATGGGTTTCTCTGCAAAGGCATACGAGAGTACTCTGACGTGACTGATGCGTGAAGTGGTGTAGCTCGTTCTGAAGTGAGAAGCAGTCTTCATCATCACTGTTAACATTGTTGCCGAACAAGGTTGCTGTTGTGAGTTCAGTAGTTTCCTGCAGAGTGACAATCTCGTCAATGGCTTCGATTATGCCCTTCACGTCGAGCGGTGGGCCACAGTTGCTTTCCTTCGTTATTACACTGCTGCAGATATATTCTGTGAATTTTGACAGAATCAAGCGGCGCCATACTCGGTCTACATTGAGTGACACACCGGTTTGCTCCAGGTGTATAACCCGTGACGTGATGGCAGAAAGGGTGTCACGACAGCTTTTGGGCGTATTGTGAGCACGCGGGACTTCTTCGATCTCGCTTATAAGTCTATCTGCTATACTTGCCGATCTGTCGTACTGCTTTTTAAGGATGTTGACCGCAATGCAATAATTGTCCCCAATCACAGGGACGTATGTGATGGATGCTGCAGCTTCTCCTTTGAGAGCCTGATTCAAGAACAGGAACTTTTTTTGGTCAGTTAAACTGGCATCATTGTGTATGAGTGCCTGGAATACCGAACAGAAGGTGTTGAACTCTCTGGTCTCCTGAGAAGGTTGGAACGTCGAGAAGGGGTCGTATGAGTGCGACACTGCGTTCCTGCGGAGGTGTGATCCCATTTGTCGACGTGCAATTACTTCCACTATTGCCATTGACAGTACGGTTACCGTTTCTACCTTCCTGACAGCTGGCAATTAAAACTGTTTGCTGAAACAGTTCATCCTTTCTGAAGTCCACTTTATTCTGCCAACGCATGACCGTGATGTCAAGCTCGTTTGATTCAGCTTGCAAGTGGTCATTTAAATCCGTCATGAGCTTTTCACGTTTTTTCTCATCGGAACGTGAATTAATAATTTCGATGGCTTCCTTTAAGCAGTTGTCGTGGTACTGCTTGTTGCTCATTACCGTCCTCATTAGGTGGTTCAGCTGCTGTGCTGTCTTCTCCCTAATGTACGCTTCGCAATCCTTCCTTTCTTCCGGAAACGCGAACGGTTGGTCGAGACGGTTGACTTCTGACTCGCTTTTCTTGATCAGTCCGCAAGCATTCGTCATCTTTGTCTTATAGACCTGTATTTCTACCATCTTATTGATTTTTGCAAGTTTCACAGTTTCACCCTAGATCTTAATTCGTTTGGTTCGAAATAGAACTCTTTTCCTGCCACGCGGGTCTTTTCTTTGCTCTTCCGGCTCTCTCATATAAAAATTCGCACGGTGAGCGAGCTTTTTCAGCGATTTCTATTGGCCCCTCTGTTGAGATTTAACCAGAACGAACGGCTGATTTAATCTCTTTCCAATGAGTTGGAAAGAAACTTTTTGCTTCCTGGTAAAGGAAGGCTTTGAAAGAACTCCTGGTTCCCCGAGGAACGCTTAATAGAGTGCTTTTTTTTCGAATTCTTCTTTCCCTAACGACGGAAAGAAGTTTCAGTTGCTTCCAGGGCTCTCCTGAGAGAACGCGGTAGAAAGTCTTTGAAGTTTTCCTGGTCCCCTGAGGAACGCTTAATGGAAAGCTTTTGAAAGCGTCTTTCCCTAGCGGTGAAAGGAAGTTTCGGGTGCTTCCAGGGCTCTCCTGAGAGAACGCGGTAGGAAGTCTTTATTAAAGTTCTCCTGGTTCCACGAGGAACGCTTACTGGAGCACTTTTTTAGCTTCTGTCTCTCACTGGGGAGAGCTAGCGCAGAAACTTTTGCGTGGGTTTGAATCCACGGCTGGTGCACCAATTTGGTGGTTCACCAACGGATGCGTCTATAGCGAATTGTAATAAGTATTTATTACATCACAACGATCAGAGCGCAACCCAAACAATAATTCACAGCGGTTTATATAAGGAATTTCTAGGGGAGGAACATAGAAGCACGACATATATTGCTCAGCGAGGTTGATAACCGCTAGACTTGAAAGGGTGTACCGCGGCTAGAGTGTAGTATTTGTGCATTATCCTATTTACCTACCTGCGGTATCGTTAGGTCATACCTGTGGATGCTATGCAATGATGCTTATCTTATATATTGCTTACCTAAACATAGTAAGTGTTATCATTCATACCTATTTGCTCTATATTGTTATATAATATCATGCATCTATATAATCAGATGTAACCCTAGTTGGGTATTCACAACACTTTCTCCTTTATATATAGTTGGATGCCTAGAATTCGAAAGTTGGGAATGATGAGTTCAGAAGTTAACACCGTTTTACTTGTTACGGCGTACATTCAGGAGTATTTAATTTCAGACTAGAAGTCATTTTTGAGAGGCATGTGATGCCAGAATTGGTAATTAAGTTCTTGTCGTATGCGGCGTTCTTTGATGTAAAAATTGTTGTATTGCACTGTTTTATTGAAGCAGTGCTTTCAAGGAAATGGTCGCAAACAGTTTTCGAAACATTCTATTTAAAAGGTATGATATATTTTATTCACGGCGTTATTGGCAAGGCTCACATGCGTATCAGATCTTGTTACACATATCGAAAAGCTCACATCAGGTTAAAGGTGCTATTCGTCGTTCACGAACTGTTCTTTTCCAAGGATGCACAATATATTTTGTAAGATGTGAATCATGAAGCTCATTACACTCCGCATCCTTAATCCTTTTGTGCACTGTGCTACTCACTATTTCAAGCAGAAATATCTATTAACCAAACGCTGAAGGTTACAAGCGATGTCAGGGATTCGTATTTGGAAAGCCTTAGGAAGCTCCTGGTTAGCTGCGCTGATTACGTGGCAGTGCATGAACGCATCTGCCCAGCAGCCAACAAGGTGAACGTCGACCGGCCAGTACTTGCTCAGCAGAGCCGTGTAGCAATGGCCTTCACATTTGTAATCAAGGCTTTAAGAACTTCCACGGAATCCGGGTCGCCTTTCAAAGTTATATAGAAAATGAAAGGCATTCCCTTGGTTAGTGTTGTTGTTGCTGTGTTTATCACTTCTGAAGCAGGTTGGTATGCGATATGTGTGCTGATAGTGGCGTTTAGATTTCGGAGAAAGTGACGACAATCGACCGCATTCGAGGACGCTTCCGGCCAAACGCTCATAACCATTCCCACGCGCACTCTTCGGACTCGCAGACGACTACGGACGAAAGCAGCTCTAGCACTCGATCAGTGCCCGAAGGTATCTCGATGACGACGCGAATGCGTAATCTTCTCGAATTCTGTTTCAAAACCTCTTTCTAAGGACGAATTGTGTCACAGTCGCGAATTCTTTTTAATCGATATGATAACCTTGTCGTCCACTCATTCCATCTCTCTTTGTTCGGGCTAGGATCTATTCTATTCGAATTCAGAAAAAAATAGGCCAGTAGAACTTTGATTCCACTTCTTTTTTTTTGCGATTGAAGAGTACGATTTTTTGCTACGAAGCTGCTTGAACTAAAGGACTAGCATTAAATGTGATACCCAGTATGCTTGTGAATATGTTAGAATCATGACTCCACTTGGTGTGCAGATCTGAGATTTTCAAAAATCTCATTGTTCGTGACGTTTCTTTGATTGATTTATTGATGGAGAGTGGAGGAAACGACGTTTGCAATGGACTTCAGAGATTCCGGGCATAGGATTTCTGAGTCTTGAGAGCTTTTTTATTTGTACTTCACTCAGAATTGTATTTGCTCCACTCGTTTTGCTTGGTTTTTAACAATTGGGAGGGAGACACCGTTCAGTAAGAATGGGTTTGATTTTCATTTCCCTCACTTATGGAAAGCTTTAATAAAATCTTAGTCTTTCAGAGGACATTAGTTGATCATGTTTGTTACAATATTTTGGGAAGAGTATCTCAATTTCTGCAAAGAATGGCGTATGACAAAATTTTAAGTTCGAATATAGGTATACTTTTCATTGGTAATGATTTGCTAAACTCACCTGAGTGGTCTTCCTTGAAGCGTAATGTTTCTTTGAATTAAAGGTACGCAAACAATTGAGGATCAGGGGTTCGACGAGTGTCCTCTCTAGCATTCGTTACGCTTCTCGCGTCTTATTCTAGTCATGGGTTAACTTCATCCTGTGTCCCGTCCCGTGCTGGCGCGTCTTTTTCTGCCGTGCAGAAGCTGCTGCTTTAATTATAGCCATCGACACTGTTCTTGCTTCGAAATCGTTGTAATTTTATGAGTGAATAGCTAAACAGTCCGCGGTGCAAAGGCTTTCTTCCAAGCCTCCTTCTCGAATGGATATCGTCTTCGCGCTCGATATACTGTGCATTGATTTGTTTTCTGTTGTCACGCTGATAAGCTGGTCATTCCATTTATTCGCTCAAAAGCGTTCTGTGCACCTCCATTCGGCTGCTTATTTATGCCTCCCTGTGTTCTCTACTAATTTAAAATCAGCATTGATGCAATGTGCGTATCGTGTATGAAAGTGTTTCACTTGTTTTGGAAAGTGTCAAGCTCTCAATTTTGTTCTGTTTCTGTTCATGTGTTTTCATGATTTCATGAAAACAAAGAGAATTCACTTCAGAGTTGCTGTGATCGTTATATAAGGTGAACGATTCAGTCGTATTTCTGGGGTTTGATTGTTGTGAAAGCGATCTCTGTGTAATAAATTGTTGCTGCTCGTTTTGCATCATAACCAGAGGTGCACATTTAACGATTTAACGAATTAACGGAATTTCTTCGTTAACATCAAGCTTAACGACTTAACGGAAATTTTCAGAAATTAACGGAATTTTTAACGAGCATTTCTTACAACAGCGTTAACACTTTCCCCTTAGTCTTCACTAGTAATGCAGGCCTCATTCTCCCTATTAGAACAGGTCCTAAAAAAGCTAGTGAATTCAGCTAGGATTATTTTATAATTTTATTCTGTTTTTCATAACTTGTATGGCGCATTCGTGTTTTCGGAAGCAATGTTTTTATGAGCTAGCAAAGTTCTTTAACGACCCTTCAAGCATCGCAACGAATCCAATAGAATAGTGGTCCGACCCCCTCGTAAGATCTGCCTATCCGCACTTGGCGCTGCTTATTCCAAAATAGTTTTTTCTAGCCACCTGGAACAGTCGAGACGGAGAGATGTTTTCGGAAGCTAGACGTTTTCTGAATAGTTTGTGAAAAACGCTAACAACAGGAAATTTTGGAAAGCTACTCAACCTGGTGGCTAACTTTGCATGATATGCTTTTAATTGTTTTTTATTATTATTAGCTCTTTCTGTACATAGCGGGCTGGTGCCCGCATCGAAAGTAATACACATGCCTGTAGAAGTCTCACACAAAACGGTTTTACACAGAACTAGGAAAGGGAGGGAATCTCAGAGTCTGTGTTATCTAACTTATATTTTAAAATGCTATGTCGTCTCAATACGGGCACCACCCCACAAAGGCTTATTTTGCTGTCCACTGGTTCCTGGCAGTGAACTGTTTACGTTACATCGTAGTATATTACACTGCGATCGTGAACTTTAGCTTTTGACCTGTTGGAGTTGGAGCATAAAACGTTTTTTCCGATTTTTTTCCTTTGAAATAACAGTTGGCAGCTAACTGTATTCTGCAACGACATTGAGTGATTTGCCGGAAATTTAACGAAAATTCCCCTTTAAAAAATTGCTAAAAAATTTAATGCCCAGAACTCTGTGTGCACCTCTGATTATAACTATGTAGACTGATGAGGGTCAGGTTTTCAGCAAATACAGCTCAATAGCGCATTCGAAATTTCCAGGAAATTCTTTTCACTATCGTGATTATTGCTTTGGTACACGCGTCAGTGATGTTACTGCTTTAGCCCCATCACGGGCTATACATGTTATCAGAAATCGCCAAACAGATGCTGGTATTGAGCTTTCAGGCTCAGAGTGAAAGACGTCGTGGAAGCGCGTTCAGTGCCATCAATCAGTGACGATTGAGTGTTTAGAAGATGTACTACTATATAATTGAGTAAGCGGTCGATGACTTTTGAGTGATCTACCATAGGTGAGATTCGCCTCATTATCTACAACGCTGGCAAAATTTGCAATTCAACCTGGGATATTGTTGCAACAGGGGAAGCGCAGCTTTTTACTGCTTGACACTACAGCACCTGCGAGCGTTTCTGAGCGTCCAGACTCAGAAGTCGTGCCGGCGACATCGTGTCATGAGCATGTGAGAACCACTAAAAGAGTAAGAATAGAAAGGAGGGACTTCGTGGATGAAGAACCGACAGCGACGAGGAAGGAGCAACCTGGAGGAGGGGTTGGGATTGGGGGTCAATAGGGGGAACAATATAGCAGGTCAGGAGGTGGCGCCAACAAAGGTGGAAGCAATAAGGGGTGGGGACCGGTAGGGAGGTACCAATGGGTGGGAGTGGGAGGGGGGGGGGGGGGGTTAGTAAGGAGGACCAGGAAGAGAATCTATTAGGAGGGGACCAGTAAGGGAGACCGAATTTAGAGGATGTGACACGGATGTCGCGAAATGGACGTTCGCTCGCCGTCGTCGTGCCATGAGCTTGGGAGAGCAACTTAGTTGTGGTAGAGAAGTAAGGAGGGCTGCGAGGGAGAGAGAGAGAGAGAGAGAGAGAGAGAGAGAGAGAGAGAGGCAAATGAGGGACCAGGAAGAAGGGACCTGGAGGAGGGACCACTACGGGGAATCAGCAAGAAGGGGTAAGGGGATCCATACAGGAATCTGCCATCTGCGCAACCTGGCAACGACACAGCGACAACTGCGCGCAATTCTGAGCTTCTGGATTTAGAAGACGGATCCCCAACGTCGCGCAATAAGGGTCTGGAGTCAGAAGAGGTGTCCCCGAGTCGTGCGACGAGTGGCCGCTCTTAGAATTCAGCATTATCCCATGTTGAATGGAAAATTTTACCCGCGCGAGATTCGCCTCTGCGTATCTCGCGAGGGCTACGTTTGTCGTTCAATATGGGATGCTCCTGCAGCAGAGGAAGCTTCCTCCTGCTTGACACAGCGACAACTGTGCGCATTTTATAGCGTCTGCATCTAGAAGACGTGCTCCCTAGGTCGCGCAACAAGCGTCTGGAGTCAGAAGAGGTGTCACCGTCGTCGTTGACGAGCGGCCACATTGAGAATCCAAAGAGGGACGCTGCTGCAGCAGAGGAAGCGTAGCCTCTTCCTGCTTGATATAGCCGCATCTGCGCACGTTTCTGAGCGTCTGGATCGAAAACGGGTGAAAACGGGTGTCGCGCAACAAGTGTCCTGATTCCGAATACGTGTCAACGATGTCTGCCGTGAGAATGGGAAGACCACTAGGGGGGGGGGGGGAGAAGGGCAGTAAGGGCGACCTCTAGGGTGGACCAGGAGAGCGACCAAGAAGGAAAGGAACAACCTGGAAGAGGGACCAGGACGAGGAAACCAGCAAGACGAGACCAGTAAGGAGGTCAAAAGTGGAAACAAAGAAGTGGGCCAGGAATGTAGGGGGACCAAAGAGGAAGGGGCGGGGAAGGTCAGTAAAGGCGGACCAGCAATTAAATCCAGTAAGAAGAAACGAGTAAGGGGGAATCTGACGTCCGGATTTGGAAGAAGTGTCAACGATATCCGGAAATAGAAGCTGTTGGGCATAAGAGCGGTTACGGAGGGACCACTTGAGGGCAGAAGTTTTGCGCAGCACAAACCAATGGCGTCACTGGACGGTCCGGAGAGAATGTCTATGGTGAAGGTATCGAAGTGGTGATCGGCTTGATGCCGATTAAGATCGCAGCAGGTCCTAGATTTAGCGAATTTTGAGTTTTACTAAAATTACTTTCCGTATGTTAGTGATGCTGCAAAGTCGCGCGAAGCGTGCAAGTGCGAGACGCGCCGTTAGGCGTGTCGGAGCACTTGTATGGTATACATCAGCGGATTGCCTTCTAATGCTTTGTTAAGAGGCGTATTAATGAGCTGATGTGCTTGATATACTTTCGGTTTAATCGTAGGAGTTCGAACTAACTCAAAAGTTTCACATTCAATAAAACATCGCTCAAGCTGGATACAAGAAGACAATGAGAGCAAGTCTCTGAAGGATGTGCTTCAGCAGCCGAAACCCAAAGGACTCTTGAGGAAGCTGGAGAGTTGGGGAACAGTGACAGTCATTGTGACAGTTATTCGCTGGTATCGTGGTCTCACTAGGGAGGTTAATAAACTTCCCATTTAGTTTTCGAATGGCGTTGTCTAGTGCTGTTGTCTGCAAAGCAGCGCAACGGTTTTCAGATTTTCTGTGGACATCTGGGCGGGTCAAAATAGCGAAAAATCGCAACAATTCCGTGCGGCCTGATAAGAGAAGCCTGAAAAAACTGGAATAGCTTTATCATGTTCAGGAGTTAATCAAGGAAGGTTTGGAATATTAAATCTAGTCAGATCATAGCGAAGCGACAGTTTTCTGGATCACAGAAACCGAAGTGGAACATTGCGGCGAGCCATTCATTAGGACGTTGCTATCGACTCGCCGTGTAAAGCGTTGCAGGCTTGCGGGAGAAAGATCGGAGGTTTGATTCCGGTTCCATAGATGGGGTTTCTGAATTGATCTGTGGCGTCTTTGCGTTCTTGTAAATGTAGAGGAGATTTGAACTTCGGTATGGTACCGTAGCTGCTATCTAACCTCGTCTTAACCTGTTGTGGGAGGGAAGCGGGTAGTTTTCATCGCGCACCCATCAAACAGTGCTTGTCAGGGCCGAGAGGTTCTCGCAAGAAGCTATCCATATGTGATCCCTTTGTAACGCACTGTGACAGTTCTTGAAATGCTTTTCACTTGCTATGTCATCTGCGAGTATAATATGCAGGTATTTCCTCGAGCCGCCATCTTCACGGTATGCCAACCTTCTTCGGATTTCCTGGAAAATGTTCCTCCCCCAACTGTCGCCAAATCTAGTAACATTTAGTAAACCTACAATATTTCTTTCACTGCATGTTGTTGGTTGTATACCATGCTATGATGAGGATGGGCATCAATGCGTAAAAGATTTTTCTCCCTGAATGTTTTGCACGAGAAAATATACCATAAAAGAAGCCTTTGATGCCGTTTGGCCGCGGTTTTGAACAGATTGCAAATATACCGTTGCTATTTTCGTTTCCGTGTTTTTTCCAGTTTCCGGCCATTTTTGAGCCCTTCCGTTCCGCCTCTTGTTCTCCGTTCTTTTCCAAAAAAAAAAAAAAAAAAAAAAAAACTGCACATCCCTATTGCCCATAATTGACTCACCTCAATGTTTCGCTTCGGTTTCTTTAACGCGATCCAGAAAATTGTCGGATCGCTATGATCTACTAGCATTGAATCCCATAATTTTTGATAGGTCAAATCCTGAGCCCGAGAAGGCTATTCCAGACTCAGCTCTCCCGTGTCATGTCTCATTGAAGTGTTACGGTTTCCGTGATTTTTGATCTACAGCGGGGATTTGAAAACCGTTGCCTTCCAAACCGCAGCACTCAAAGAGCCTTTTTAGAGAATTCCATGGGAAGTTTACTGACCTCTCTCGTCAGTGAAGGGGTATCCCGTATTCTCCTCCATTCAGATTCACGGCCAGACTATCTCGCTAGCTGGCCTACGCAACATCTTTAACATACCCCTTGCTAATACCCGTATTTCCATGTATCAATAGAAATTTCAGCACAACTCTAATCCAGGAATGCGTGAAGCTGTTGGTTTTGAAGGCAGTTTGCTCTCCCTCCATCTTCTGTAATAAGGATCCCCTTGAGGTCGATAGTTTTGCAATACCCGTAGTTGAGTCCGACGAGAACTCGATTCTTCGATACGTCAAAATGTGCACTTCATCATTCTGAAGTGCAACATCCAGTAATAAGGTTTTCTGAGTGAGTTAGCATGACGCGAATATTTGCAAATGAGCTCCTCCGTTACGATTGAATTGCCCTTCTATACCAAGCTTTTTTGTCGCATGATTCACTGCAAACGCGATATTCAGTTTGAGCCGTGCACAGTGAATTTAAGACTAAACATGAGGTTAGGTAGCCACTAATTTGTCGGTTACGGAGGATTGTGTCACTATCACTGCTGGCCTTCGTTTTTCTGAACCACAACAGTAGATTCAGTCTGACTCCTTCGTTCATCTGAATGAGAAGATACCTGCCTTACGGATAGAGCAGTTGGCGTGAACTGCTTTCTTTCTGCTAGGAGAATTCAGAACAATTTGGCGCTCGTATTGGCAAAGGGAACCGCCAGAGGAATGCAGAATGCGCGAAAACAGGGAGCTTAGTCCTGCAACTGCCATTATACTCGACGGTGGTTGAGAGTCACTACACAACCGTGGAGATGGTACCCTATGGTTTTCTAATAGCGCGCTTAGTGTACTGCTTAAGAATTTTTTAGTTTAAACGTTTTCTGTCGAAATTGGTTGTTTATTATGTTCTAGTGTTGTTATTAAAACTCTGACTATTTTCAGAGTTTTAATAGCAACACTTATTACTTTTCAGTGACGGAGTTGGGCTCGCACCGGAGACGCACACTGAGATCGAAGACGATTCAATTTGCGCAGTAGCGTGTAAGAGAGGTTGGGATAATTGCAATTTCAGCGGCAGCTGATAGCTGGGGAATTCGAATGACTGACAAGTGAGGTTTTAATTGAGTCATCATTCCGTGTGATTTTGGAAAGGCAAATTGTTGTGAAGCGGGATCTTAAATGCATCAATAGCCCCGAAGTTCGGTCAAATAGCTGGAATTAATCCATTCGTTCACGTTTAGTAGGTCTGGCAACGTATGCGGAAGCAGCGACGGAGGCTCCACGATAGCCCAGATCGAACCTTTGCCAAATCGTCGTATGAGGATTGACCTACCAGAACATCGCGCAAGAGGGTTCCGCGGTCGCCATACCAAAATTGAGCTCGAGCGAAGTTACTGTCACATGCCTGCTCAGGGGCCAGATTCGTCAGCCGCTTACCGGACGGTAACGATACACGATTCGTCAACCGCTTACCGGCCGGTAACGCTTACCGGCGTGTCTGTATCTCTGTATCTCTCTGTATCACATACTACGTAGGCCGATATGGTGAATCCGCGGTAAGATGATACCAGCGGTATCGTTGATGAATCTGGCCCCAGATGTGCATGCTATTCACTTCCGAGAATGTTTTCTTCCAAGTGGTTGTATGCAAAGAATCGTATTAAGATCGAACTCAAGGATTTAAACGTTCCTAGAAAATGGTTGTCTCACAGAAAAAAGCTTCACTGTTGAACTGCGTAGTTGCGTACGTCTCAAAAAGGCGATCACAGATGCAGTCTGCGCTGTCGCAGACGTAAGGTTTGCTATCTTGTTCATAACAGTTCATAGATGCCACGATAAACGAAGAACGACTGCTAACGCATACCGCCATATCGCTGGCCTCTGTTAAGACATAGACGAAAGTAGAGGTGAATTACCTGAGCGAAAAGGGAGGGATAGAACTCATCATGTATCTCTGGACCATGTGTACTTTTCTGCTTTCATTATCAGTTTCTTAAAACATTTTGCTAAGGTAATTGTCAGAGAGTGTGATAGAGCGAGAGGCGCGGCCAGTCGCGGGCAATCCGAATCGAAGTTCTTAGTTGGACTGCCACGCAGACTAGCCAAGTTTTCTATAACTCCACCTCGGAGGCTTGGAAAGAGACTCTTCTGGGAAATATAAAACGCGGTCTTGATCATCGGATGGCCACCGCAAGTCGCTGCGTAGGCCAAATACGCATTAAAATTACTCACCAGGATACTATCTCAACGGTAGGTCGGAACGGCGCAAATGTTGTATATGGGCAGAACCGCCTCTCCCTGGGAAGTAACAAACTGCAGAAATCTCGACCCCAATACAACTCTGCGCAAAGTTAGGGGCGACGGAACTCGCCTGTTGGCTCCCTGTTGATACACGTGCTCCACAGCTGACGGGCGCGCGCGGGATGAGGGCTGGTATCGCGGACTAGCTCTGTGCACAGGTGGCGTAGTAGGGAAGAGTTCGGGCTCATGAACGAGGGTTCGGGGGTTTGGATCCCGCAGACTGCGTTTGTTTTGCACTTTTGCAAAATCCAGGTTTATCATATAGCTAATTCACCTAGGGTATTATAGTGTGTTATAGAGCATGTTTACATATACATATATCACGCATACCGTTAACAATGGTGGTCCAGGCAGGGTCACCGATTTCGCTGAAACTTCGTTTAGGGGGTTATTTGGGGTGGTGATCACGAATCTGATATCTGTTCTTCACGATTCCGTCGGAGGCCACCCATACCGTTAACAAGGGTGGTCCAGGCAGGGCTGCCAATTTCGCTGAAACTTCGTCTAGGGGGTTTATTTGGGGTGCTGATCACGAATCTGATATCCATTGGTCACGATTCGGCTGGATAAAGGCAAAGGATTACATTCTTAAAGTTTCTGCCGGTGACGGCAGGTAGAGAAAGAATCGTGAAAAACGGATGTCAGATTCGTGATCAGCACCCCAAATAACCCCCCCCCCCCCCCAGAAGAAATTTCAGCAAAAAAATTTTTTGACTGAAGTCTTGTTGGTGGAGTCGGAACTTTTAACTAGTGCCACCAAATATCTATCGTTACATATCTACAGCTTCACACAAAATAGACTTAAAATAAGTGACACAGAAGTGATCATTTTAGCTAATCTGTAGTTTGAAGCATATGTTATATGTAAACATCCTCTATAACACACTATAATACCCTAGGTGGATTACCTATATGATAAACATGGATTTTGCAAAAGTGCAAATCAAACACAGTTTGCGGGATCCAAACCCCAACCCCCCGTTCATGAGCCCGAACTCTTCCCTACTACGCCACCTGTGCACTGCGCTAATCCGCCATACCAGCCCTCATCCCGCGCGCGCCCGTCAGCTGTGGAGCACGCGTATCAACAGGGCGCCAACAGGCGACTTCCGTCGCACCTAACTTTGCGCAGAGTTGTATTGGGGTCGAGATACCTTCAGTTTGTTACTTCCCAGGGAGAGGCGGTTCTGCCCATATACAACATTTGCGCCGTTCCGACGTTGAGATAGTATCCTGGTCAGACGATATCCCACGATGCGTGGAGCGGGCCACATAAGGAAAATGGTTAGTGCAGACCTTTATAGCTTCTTACTGTTCTGACAGAGCGTAATTCCCATCACCCCATGTATATGCGTCTCATCGCTGATCAGTATAGAACCCAAAATTTTCTTGCAAGGAATTCTTCGTGGAGATTTGAGGGCTCTCGTGGACATTGTTCCGTTTAAGAACGAGTAGGAAGAATTCCATAATACTGCACCTCAGTTGTCACTAATTTTTCAGTTAATTGTACTTGGCTTGTTGCGAGCTATCATGCACGATCGAAGACGTATGTGCTCCATTCGCCCTTGCCACAATTACGGTAGTACTCCAAACGCGATGCGAGACGTGGCCGGCTAACTGACAATTTTTATTCTTTCACTCAGCACACATATGACGACGACTAAAACGCAGTTTGGGAGACACGGATGGCTTCCTTGTGCTTGTGTGCGCGCAGGCGCGCTCAGCAGCAACATGCATGATGATGACGATGATGGGGTGGGAGAGAACTAGAGGCGTGGAAGAGGTTCAACGACGACACACATCAACCATTCAGCCGAATCTGATGAATTTCGCCGCTCTCTTGTCGTCTAGATGGACATCGGCGAAGTAGTTGCTCAATTCGTCGTCCTGCAATTCATGCATTAAAAATCAATTCGTTCCGTGCAAAATCCATTTACTCCTATCATATACCTTTTTTACAATCAAGCCTTTACAGAAATAAAGCAACGACTTAAATCTCGACACAAATGCGAACGTGTTTGCAGTGCTGCATGGGCAGGAGTACTGCAGACTTAATGATCAAGGGTAATTAAACGGAATCTTTATTGAAGGGCCGCACGGCTCCTTAATTTCCATTTAAGAGATCGTTCGGCCACTTTTATTGTTCTTCGGCGAAGGGATAAATATTGAGAGCAAGAGTAAACTGCTGCCAAATTAAAGAGCCGCCGCAAACAACGGACTAGCTACTCAAAGATTAGGTTTCATGGCAGGAGCACACGGATAAGCGAAACAGTGTAAGCGACAGTTGCTATTGCCAACGACTGTCACATAAATATTAGTAATTAAAAGCCTTATTGCTGCACTCCATGCTGAGGTCATGGATCTCTTCAGTTGCAGTTTCTATCTTCTTGCCTTCAATGTGGTTAGATCTCAATCTCCTCATTGCGAAAAGGTGAGGATTCGTCAGAACTACGCTATTTTTTCCGACATCACGTTACGCAGCGCTATGAATTTTGGAATTTTATTCTTCTCTACCGTTCCATAAGAAATACCACCTCGGCAAACACTTCAGAAAGTTCTACTCAGCTTAGAAAAATTCGAAAAATTCGGATCTATCGTAGTCAGAGGGCGCACAAATAAAAATTATGGAACCAATTGACTTGAGACTTACGGAGCGGCTTCAATATGACAGCATATGACCCAAACACAAAAACAAACAAACAAACAAATCGCTGCGGTTGTAAAGACGTCTCAGAGGGCAAAGTACATTCAACCATAGCTGACCGCCGCCCGACATGTTATGAACCGGATCCATCATAGAGAGGGGCACATAACTTTGCCTATTTACAACCGCGACGAAAACGAATGCTATTTTTTTTGTGAATTTTGCCAGTTTAGGTCCTATTTTGTTCTCGAGAAACCGCTCGGTGAGTCTAAAGTCAATTTGTTGCTTTTTAGTTTTTAGTCCAGTGCCCACCCCCACTGGGAATAGATCCAAAAATTCATTAAGCAATGAAGTCGCATGTGTGGTGCCTCCACTCGCTGGAATAGACGAATCTGTACGTCGCGGCACAATGGGCTTCATTTGAAGAGTCTTACTTCATGCTGCACTTTTGAAACTGCGCCTCTCCATAGACCATACAAGGAGAGCCTCAGGAGTGGCGGTGAGGTTTTGCGATGCAATTTTACAGGGCTTTTTTCGGAATGCTACTTCATGTGAGCAAGAAATTTTTTTTATGTTAGCGATCCAATATAATGATACAGTGCAAATACGATCCATTGAGAGGTAACTCAAATGAAAGCCCAAAAAGGCTAGGTTTAATTACTAAAAGCATCAATCGCGTATAAATTTACTCCTGTGATCACGCAAGCCCATAATAATAACGATCCGATGTGTGCAAGAACGTTGGGCCCACCGGGGACCGAACCATCAAACCCGTTCGGTGCGCCCGAATGCCGACCCCGCTACCACTACGCCAACCGACCACATCGGGCAGGGTGGCAGCAAGGCGCCACGAACATTGCGCTCACGCGTCCACATGCTTTTTTTGACCAGAAGAGCATTCCGAGAAAAGTAACTATGGTTTTGACTCCCCACACGGGGCCCTACATCCCGTAAAAATTGCATCGCAAAAGCTCACCGCCATTCCGAAGCCTCTCCTTGTTAGAAACAATGGCGGTTCACGTTTGATCGATCAAGCTCCCTGATGTCAAGAACGTTAAACGACCTTATCTCCTTTATTGACCTACTTCCGCGTTCTCGGATCGGTTTCAGGCTGCTTTCGCGCTGAAGCTAACAAAGCTCCCATCCCTTAGAGGCCCAACAGAACTGAGCGCCGACTACTATCCTTAATACACATATACGTTCCACACCTTAAGGTGAAGAAGGGGAAATCTGCAGTCATACAGTGGAAATAGAGCTGAACAATTCGAGGGGGAAGTTAAGAGCAGAGGAGTGTATTCTGTTCGCCCTTCATACACCGAGGGAATTCTCCCGAAAGGGTGAAGCCCCACCCTGGGCTTGCAGATTACGAGAGAAAATGCCCGAATCGCGCCGCGTCTACTTCGGTGCGAGAAAATGCCCGCAACCAGGGGAGAAAATATCTGTGGCCACTGAACGGTTTTCGATAGGGTCCACTACAACAACCACAACAACAAAACACTGGTAATCACGTGGACAGGTATACGGTATTTTTCTCATGCCGTCCAGAAAAGGGAATGAGAAATCGTGGGCGTGGCAACTGAAACTGTGGCACCATCACTTGGATTCCCTAGCAGACTTGATGGCCTCACCGTGATAGAGAAGCTTTGGAGAATACCAGGAAGGATTCTCGTTACACAGTTAACAGGCATGCCCAACCGTTAAATTAGTACCAACGGTGTTTTATGTAAAAAAAAGCACTTGAAAACACTGAAAGGAGCGAAAGAGGCATTTTCGCCCAGATCTCAATTTCTAGCACGTAAAACTAGAAAAACGGAATCTGGTAACTTAGAATTACTTTTCGAAGCAT
Organism: Heligmosomoides polygyrus bakeri; assembly: GCA_947359475.1. Lineage (NCBI taxonomy): Eukaryota > Metazoa > Nematoda > Chromadorea > Rhabditida > Heligmosomidae > Heligmosomoides > Heligmosomoides polygyrus. The sequence goes on from OX375870.1 coordinate 68,017,363, forward strand.
TGAGCTGCGGAACTATAGGCCACCTCAATTTTTGAGTTTGTTTTTAAGCCACATGAACGCCACATGGAGTGGACAGTAAGGTACATGCACTTCAAAGTGATGATAAGTAGAAAATGAAAAAATGGCAGAACTTACTTGGAAATTTATTTACAAATTGGCTTTTAAATTTTACTGAGGTTTTACTGAGTCTTTCTGGTGAAGTCTTCATTTTTGACCAATCATTTCCTTCTTTACTGAAACAGGATTTGAACATAGATATTTCAACACTCATTGCTCTTCAAGTGATTTTCAATGATACACCGTTGGTATCGCAAATACTTGTTGTGCCCCCTTTTTTTATTAAAGTTTTTCTCAGTGTAGGATTTCTATTTTGATTCGCTTTGTTGCTGTTTTTCTGATATTTCCACATATCTGAATAAAGGATTTAAATATCTGGATGGTTAGTTGCAACATAGGTTCTACCAAAAACGTTATAAATATGACCATAACCTACGGTGTTGCACCTCGCCAAAAATCTTTCAAGACGCCTTCTCGAAATATGGAGCGTTTTCGAACATGAAATTTTGCGACCAACTTCTTATTAGAGCTTTGGTACGAATGAAACGTTACGGAAATAGACCATTGTATAATAATAACGATACGTCCGGTTAAGGCTCTTCTACGGCTTTTTCCACAGTTTCAAACTTTTCTTAGTTTCCTAAGTGGTGATTACCGCTCAATGTTGCTTTCCTTATTACGGCGCTTTTGCTATTCACCACATGATGGTGTGTTATAGATTATTCTCGTAGACCCGGGAATTTTCTCTCCTGATCGCGGGCATTTTCTCCCTTGGTTGCGGGCATTTTCTCCCCTGGTTGCGGGCATTTTCTCCCTATTTCGGGCATTTTCTCCGCACGCAACGCGCGCCGTGAGATTCGGGCATTTTCTCCGTAGACCGGGCTTGCACCTATGTACTATGTAGCTGGATATATGAATTTTGAGGACCAGAAAAAACACACTTTAGATAAGATTCCAGCTCTTCTCTTCGAAAATCATTGGCATAGCAAGTTGATATTGCATTAGTTGTTTTTTAAGTCTGAACGATCGTTTGTGCTGGACCTTTATTACACGACCTTATTATTTATTAGGCTGTGTAATGAAAGGTCCACACAAAGACTTCGTTCGTCACATAAAGAACTAAAATTTTTCCTAGCTATTATGTTACGACTCGTATTTTTAGTAGATGTTCTAGTAGGATTTAATCTTCGAGGAAAAATAGAAGTTGATTAATCCGATACAATAAATCAAGCGCTGTGCAAGAGTGGCCAAAGAGGAAGTGTACCTTAGGATACCTTTGGGTGGTCTACGGGTGTTCTTAACAGCTCGAGATCTTCACTGCACCCCAACTTGGTTTTTAAGAGCTAACCTAATAAGGTTTTACTTTTAAATTATGACGAATGGCATCTTAGCAGGTTAAGCAGCTCCGCAAATCAGGAAATTGTCCGAATCTCGTTTACCCTGGTGTAGCGCCGCCAGGAAAACTCATCACATCACAAACGCACATCAAAATCTATTTGCATGCAAAGTCCTCCAGTCAACGAAGGAGTCAACAAAAACACAACAGCGTTATTTCCCTCCTCGTCATCGAATATTTGAATTCGGACCCAGGCGGACGTGTTTGTGAAGCGTGGAAGTGGCGCTTTGAAATCCGTCATCCTTCTCGGTGGAGCGCTTTCGCATCGGCGGCACTATGAAAAGCGTTCAGAAGCAGCTGGTGACCACTTTGAGGAAATGAGGTGACTCGAGGCCTGCACCGTGAGAGCGACCCTCACCGCAGAATTCGCTATTTTGAGCAGGGCAAACTGGAGTGGGAATCGATCCTATGTACTACATGAACTGCTGCTGTAAATTCTTCGACGTTCACTGCTCTAAGTGTTGGGCATACAGCTTATACAATAGATGGCACAACACTGCATCTGTCAATGCTGTAGGCGTCGGTGCGGAATTTTGAATCCTTAGCAATTAGTGTGCTTAAAAGCGAAACATAAGAAAAAATGTCAAAACTCGGTCAGTCTAACATCAACATTTTTCAGTTACGAAAGATCCTCTTCTCTCGTTTTCTGAAGTAGCTCATGACACATTATAGTACTACTGTTTTAAAGCTGTATAAGCAAACACAAATATTATATATCATACTATATAATGAGAGCCGAGTTAGCCTAGTGGTTAGCAGTGTAGTTTCATGGACAAACGGTCACAGGTTCGACTCCCAGCTGCGGCACGCCATGCCCTGCAAAAATTGCAAAAATGGCAACGGTTCCAGCGTCAGGCCCAGGCTGACAGGCCGGCTGATGGAGAAACCTCGTCACAAAACCATGATCACAAGTCGCAATAGAATCAGTGTAAAGGCTAGGACGTCACCAGGAAGTGGCGCACAGAACCCCCGCCCGAGTTCTGTAGTCAGTATGCGAGGGCTACCGAGGGCCGAACGACCTCGGCTAAAGAATCTAGTTCGACTGGGGATTCTGAATGTGGGAACGCTGACCGGAAGATCTAGGGAAGTGGCTGACATGATGAAGCGCAGAAGGATACAGGTCCTGTGTCTGCAGGAAACGCGATGGAAAGGGGCGAAAGTCAGGGAGATCGGAGAAGGGGTCAAGCTGTACTACAACGGAGAGGACACGAAGAGGAACGGGGTAGGGATAGCTGTCGTGAAGTCCCTCAAGGATTCAGTAGCGGCTGTCCAAAGAATAAACGACCGCATCATGTCACTGCGGCTGGACTCGAAGGAGGGTTACTGGACCATCATTTCTGTCTACGCTCCGCAGACCGGATGCTCCGAGCACGACAAGGACGACTTCTACCTCTCGCTCGAGGAAGCCGTAAGGTCCGTACCAGAAGGCGACTACCTCTCCATAGCAGGGGATATGAACGGGCATGTGGGGAGTGGCAGAAGAGGAGTGGAAAGGGTTCATGGAGGTAAAGGGATCGGCCTGATAAACCCGGATGGAGAACGAATTCTGGATCTGGCTATCGCCACGACCTGGCTGTCTGTAGCACCTTCTTCGCGAAGAGGGAAAGCCAGAAGGTGACCTATGCTAGCGGAGGAAGAAGGACGGAAGGCGATCACATCCTGGTTCGAAGGGCTGCCCTGAAAACAATCCGGGATGTGAAGGTCATTCCGGGAGAAGACGTGGCATCACAGCATAGACCCTTGGTAGCAGACCTTAGCATACCTCTACCCACCAGGCCCAAAGTGAGGACGGAACCCAGGATCCGATGACGGAGACTGCGGGGTTCAGAGCGGAACGAGCTACGAAGGGCAGTGCTCGAAGCAGGCCTTCCAGATCCAGCTGGTCCCGTGAATGAGACCTGGAGGATGGTAGCCCAAACAATCCTGAGATGTGCCAAGGAAACCCTGGGAGAAACAAAGGGAGGAACCAGAGGGGATAAATCGGCATGGTTCTGGAACGAAGAGGTGCAGGCTGTGGTGAAGAGGAAGAAGGAGGCCTACAAGCTGTGGCAGAAGGCGAGGGCACCCGAGCATCTCACAGCCTACAGGAAGAGGCTGGCAAAAACAGCTGTAGCGAAGGCAAAGAACGCGGAAATGGATGCCCTGTACGAGAAACTAGACGGGCCAGAGGGAGAGAAGTTCGCCATTCGCCTGGCCAAGGTGCGTCATAGAGCTAGCCTCGACATTCGAGTAGTGAAGACTGTGAAGAGTGCTGACGGTAGGGTGTTACGAAAGCCGGTCGAGGTCAGAGAGAGAGATGGGAGGAGTACTTCAAGGAACTCCTGAACGAGGAGTTTCCTCGTCGGGAGGCCGAGGAAGAACAACCAACGGAAGGACCCATCCCACCCTGGACGCAAGAAGAGGTTCGCAAGGCCATAGGGAAGATGAAACTCGGAAAGGCAGCAGGGCCTGACGGTGTGCCAGTAGAGGCTTGGAAGGTGTTCGGGGACCTCGGAATCAACTGGCTGACGCAGTTCCTCAACAGAATCACGAAAGAAGGTAAGACGCCGGATGAGTGGAGAAACAGCACCCTAGTACTCATCTTCAAGCAGAAGGGAGACGTTTCCGAATGCTCCAACTACCGAGGGATCAAACTGATCTCACACACGATGAAGATCTACGAACGACTGGTCGACTCAAGGCTGACGGAGATGGTACCCATCTCCCAGGTGCAGTGAGCTTCATGCCTGAGAGGTCCACCGCAGACGCCATCTTCATCGCTCGTCAGGTGATGGAGAAATATCGGGAGAAACGAAAACCCTGCTACCTGGCATTCCTGGACCTGGAGAAGGCCTACGACAGGCTAGCTCGGGCCGTAATCTAAAACGCCCTTCGAGGGAGGGGTGTCCCGGATTACGGCCATAACGGACATGTACGAGGGCTCGAAAGCGGCGATACGAACTCCACACGGGGTGACAAGGAAAGTGGACATCACAGTGGGGGTACACCAAGGGTCGGCTCTGAGCCCGTTCCTCTTCCTGCTGACACTTGACTCTATAGTGAACCACCTTGAGGAAGGCCCTCTCAGAACGATCCTCTACGCGGACGACATCGCCCTAGTAGCCGACAACCAGGAGGAGCTGGAGGAGAAGGTGCAGCTGTGGCAGAGAGCCCTCGCAGACAACGGCCTACGGCTGAACATGAAGAAGACGAAGTTCATCAGCTCTGAGCAGTGCGCTGGATCGATCCTAGACTGCCAAGGGGAAACGATCGAGAAGGTGGAAGAATTCCGCTACCTCGGAAGTGACCTATCCGAGGAAGGAAGTGTGGACCAGGCGGTCAGGGGACGGATAAACGCAGCCTGGCTCAAGTGGAGGGAGTCCACAGGGATCCTCTGCGACCGTAGATGCTCCAGACGCTCAAAGGCAAGCTCTATAGAACAGTTCTGAGACCTGCCCTCCTCTACGGCAGTGAGTGCTGGGCCCTGGGTAAGGCGCAGGAGCGGCAACTGCACGCGGCGGAGATGAGGATGCTGAGGTGGGCATGTGGATGGACCCGTCGGGACAGGGTGCGAAACGAGGATGTAAGGGCAGTGATGAAGACAGCCCCGATCCAGCTGAAGATGAGGGAGCAGCGCCTAAGGTGGTACGGACACGTCCTCAGAAGACCAGAGGATCACCCCACAAGGTTGGCCCTAGATTTCGAGGCATCCGGAAAGCGTCCGAGAGGAGCCCCAAGGAAAAGATGGAAGGACGTCATCAAGAGAGATCTCGCCGAAGCCGGCGCCACAGCAGATGACGCCCTTGATAGGATGAGGTGGCGACAGATCACAAGAACAGCGGACCCTGCGACTGCGCGGGACTAAACGCTCAGGAGAAGAAGAAAAAGATATATCATACTATATAATAATCCGCTAAGTGCTGAGTCATACTATCGACCGGCGCAGAAATTGGTCATAAAATGAGGGGAAAATCGGGGTGGGGGGGGGGGGGGAGTACGAAATTAATCATAAATTAGCGGAAAATACGCAGACGTCTTCCATGTGCCTGATGACTCAGACGATCGTCCACGGAAGGCCTTGCCAGTAGGCAGGATGTTTCAATCGAAAGGTCAACGTCGATCGATATTGCTGGTTGTATAATAGTTTGAAAGTAAGAAAGGAACGTTTGTCTGTCTGTCGATGACGGTTAGGCAATTCGTCACTTCTGTAGCGGTCTCGCTTGGAAAAAAATTCTGCTCAACATTGTATGTAGTGGGAGCGGTGGGAATCCTCCGTTCTGACAAAAAGGCTTTTCGTCGTGTGACCAAAATCGAGTAGACGCTCAGTACCTGTCGAAGATGTCTGAGGTTGTCCTCTTTGTCTGAGGTTTATCGCTTGAGAGTAAGGAGTGCTGCAGTGAAGAGGAGGACCGTGCTGTGGGGTATCAGGAGGGTTGCTTAAGAGGGACGAAAGCACTGCACAGGCAACGACATCGCTGAACCGTATGGAAACGGTGCCCGAGTGTAGTGGCGAGGCTATTAATATAATATACAAACAGCAATTTCCGCAATTTTGTCTAGGTATTTAGAAGAGATGGGCGCGTGTAGCGCAGTCGGAGGAGGCGCGACTGTCGTCTGCACCCGATACCAGGTTCCTGGTTCGGATTTCCCGCCTAGGCCAACCAAGCCTTCCATCCCTCCGGGGTCGGTGAATTGGTACCAGACTTGTCTGGGAAGGATAAAGCGCTGACTTGTTCATCGGCTGGCCACCGCAAGTCATTGTATGGCGAAATACGCATTCATGTCGCCTCCACGACATCCCGTAGAAGTAGAATGCGCTGGCGCATCCCAGAAGGGATTGAGTAACGCCGTCCTTTATCCTTTATCCTTTTATTTAGAAGAGAGTACCGCAAAAAGTTGACTTCATTATTTTTGACCCGTTAGCCTTCTGTACTTTTTTGACAACATAGCTAAAGCCGAGTTCAAGGAAGCTATGTAATTGCTTTATAGTGTTATGCGCTGTTTTCTTAACGATAAAGTTGAGCTGTAAAAGTCGTTGTTAAAAAAATCCCTGCAGGCTTCCTGCAAGTTTTTAGGAAGCGACATACACTGGACCATTCAACTCATAAAGTGACAATGGTCTACAGCTTCACAGAAGATCTGGAGCAAGTCGTGGTCCGTGAAAAACCGCCACATGCGCTCAAGCAAGAGACAGTAGAGAGAGCTAGAGACATAGTATATAGTAGTCAGTGATAGATACAGTGATTGCTGGGTAGGCTCAAGGCTCAACCGTTCTACGTGTCTTGCTGAACAACAGGCGAAAAAGCTTAGCTGTCTAGTGCAGTGGGCACCATATCATGAGGGCAGAAAAACAGGGTTTTTCAGGTGAGCAATTAGTAAAGGGCGCCTGGCACAGCAACGCCTTGCGTAGACGCATTCACCGCAAAGCCCTCCAGTGGATATGACACTGATTCACCATCCAGGTCGAGAGTCAGAGAATTGTTGCAACTCCTTATGGGAAGTTGGCAACGCATGTTACATGTTCATCAGTTCGACGTGTGTCGCATAGGACCTTTGTAGGCCACCCGACCACCACATCAGAGTTTCGTCCATCCCAGTCAGGACAAGTAACAATGAAACGTCTTTGTAGGGGGCGAAGGATTGGGTGGCGTGGACGCGACTCAAACATTTACCTTGACTCGCGGTGCACGCGAAGGTCGGTGCCTCGTTCTGCACTCCCCGTGCCCAAATTATTCTCAATTGCAAGAAAATCCTCAAACGCTCATTACCTCGGTCACCACCGCTAGAACAAATCGAAACAATCCTTGGCAACGCTATCCGCAAAAGAGGTGGCAAGGTCTTATGTAACTGGAGATGGAGCACTTCAGCACTTCAGAACAATTAAATTCGCTGAAACATCTACCTCGTATGGAAGGTGGATAAGGGGACAGACACGCTTTGCCTAGATCCGCCAACGCTCGGCTCACCAATGTAGAATCTAAAGGGAATTCTTACTGCAGCAGTGGAGTGCAGTGCAGCAATGAAGTATGCAATGGACCTTATCAGGCTCTAATGGCACATTGCACTGCTGAGGATGATGGCGACATTGAGAGACGAGAGACCAGGTATATATAAAGAGCCCAGAAACCCTGCTCTTCGTTTACGGCTAAACCACCAGACAAGGAGTCTTTCCCCTGTCTATTCCAGCGAGGTCCAGATATGTAAAGCGCCGTGTTTCAGTTGAGCATGTCTGTATGAGGTATGTAGCATTGTTATTTTGGACTTGTAGAAGGGTTTGAGGCCTGAAACGTTGTGAATAAATACTGGAGAATCTCGAGTGTCTAAATTGAGAAGAAGACTATACGAGTATAAGCTTAGCGAACAAACAATCTTGTAGTAATAGACGATAAAAGCAGCGCCATAGCTTGCTTCTCCTGGAATCCTCGTGTTCTGATTTAGGATGAGTCTCTCTCTGACTCTAGCCTGGGTGCATGGCCTTTTTGTCTTTAAATTTGTGAGTGGTACAAAAAAGTGTAGAAAGGTCGAAGCCCTTCACTGCGTTGAATCCGAATATTGTTAAATCATCAAACGTTGGAGTGAAGCGATGAAATTCTATAATGCTGTTATCGAATCTAACTTTAAGTGCTTTTATAAACATCCAAAAGAGAACGACAACGAGTGGATTTAAACCCAGTTGCCACGATAACTGTTAGGTCATTCAATAACCAACACCCACTAAGCAAACCTCTGGATACGAAAACTCGCTGCATATCAGTTTTAACCAGCCGTAGCTCCGCGCTCTGCAGGACTCGGATAAGGACAACTGTAGTTTCTGAATCCCGTGATAAAGACGCTTCTATCCACATGCACCATTTCGGCGCATCTACCGCTGAGGTAGTTTCTATGTAAGTTTTCGCAAACGCTCCATACAAGTACTTGGCTTCTTAAGCGTTCATATACCTTAAGGTGTTTGTCGAAATTATTTGAACGCACGTTGAAGTGTTATCATCTTCATACAGCATGAGTATTGCTCACTCTTCACATACATCTTTACAACCAAAATATGTGCTTTACTTAAGGATAACATGTGCTTTGATCATTGTCTTTGTGAGGTGCGCCACCCATTCTGCTCCTTGAAGATGAAAAAATAAAATATTGGGCACTTCAAAGACTGATGTCGATTCGCTGAACTCGGCGAGATAGAAGGGTTGATTAGCCTAAACGAAATCCCCTTAGCGAGAGCTTCTATTCGGGTGCGCGGCAGCCAGCACCTCTTCCGACTGCGCTACCACGCGCTAGTTAGGTCACCTCTATTTATTGTGTATTATTTCATGCCCTCACCGCCCCTCGCTTATGTTCAATGTTCTATTCGAAGTTGACATACTTTACCTTTCTCTGAATGCATTGTACAAGTAATCCAATCTTATGCGGTAGTGCACGCGTTTTCGAATTTATGGTAGAAGTGAGTTCGAAACGTATAACAACAGTAGTGCCGTCCTTCTGATACTAGAACGTGGCGCTCGATGAATATCAACAGTTGGATCCTTAAAACTAATTGTCTGGCACAGACTCATTATTTAGCAAAATGATAAACAGTGTCACTATGGGGATTGCTTGCTGAGCCGCCATCCGCAGCATTTTAACAAGAAGGCATAATTGACTGTTATTTTTAGCTTTATCAGTTAGTAGAGGTACAGTCTGTATCAGACACTACTCTGAGCATTCACAGACTACACATGCTTTTGAAAAAAATCAACTAACGTGTCTTCATAACTAAACAATTGGAATGCGTTGCGCGTTCTATTGAGGTGACTATTGACTTCGGGTGTTGAACTCACAAAGGAATAATACTAGGTGACCATGGCCCTTTGAGATGAGATGTACTATCACTGGATATCATGTACTATCACAGATGATCTATCACTGGATACGGCTTCGAATACCGAAGATGTTAGAAGACGCATTAAAGTTTTTGTTTTACTGCAGAACTCGTCTGCTTTTCCCCACTGTTTTTGTATCTGGTGAAAGTAACACTAAGACACTGGGAATACACATTTTCTTTTTTATTCTTAACATTTTCTTCATTATGTCGAGTTCCGCACGAATTTCTTTCACGATAGCGTGATCTGTCAAAAAAAAAATCAAGAAAAACATCGTTCTGTATCACAGTTGGTTTTACATACGAACAGCCTCTGCCTTAAGCAGGGCTCCACCTCCTTTTTACAAGGCAGCATTCCATGGTGGTGACAAATACATGCTGAAGCAAGTGCAATGGTTTGCTAAAGCAGAACTACCTATTCCGCCAAAAGCTGGACAAATAAGAAGCTGCGGATCAAACAGTTTGCTTAACTGGAAAGTGCATTGATTAGTAATCTGTACATTGTGTCAGCGTTCTCTGTCACGTCTGGATGGAGGATGTTCGGAAATAATCAAGTATGAAATACGTCAAACATTCTGCTTCAACGGGATATTGTGGTGAGCATTTGAATGGACATTCGGGTTTCATAATGAATCTGTAGCCAGAGGAAGCAGATGATTTACCCCTGCTAAACAACCCTGGTAATAATTCACCGATCCTGGAAGGATTCAAGGCCAGATTGGCTTGGAGGATCTGAGTCGTGAATCGCTACTACATAGATACACGCTCCATTCGGTTCGCCCACCGTTTGCGTTGCAGGTGCCAAGCATTTCAGCAAGAGCAGGAAAATGTTGAAAGTGGTGACCGTTGAGTTCATTACTTTTATCACCTCACTTGATTATAAGGGGGCTAGTAGTGACCAGGAAACTATCTCAACGGTAGGTCGGCATGGCCCAAGTGTTGTAAATGGGCAGAATCGCCTCCCTCTGGGAAACAAGAAAACGCAAATATCTCGACCCCAATACAACTCTGCACAGAGTTAGGGAAGACGGAAGTTGGGCCGTTGACGGCGTTAGCCCTGTACCTGGAGGCGGAGGGAGGGCTCAAGTTGGCTGGAAACATCGATGACGAGCGAGCGATGGTGGCGCAGTGCGTAGAAGGGCGGCGTTATCCCCATAATCGCTGTTTCCAGCCAATTTGAGCTCACCCTCCGCGTGCAGGCATAGGGCTAACGCCAGCCACGGCCCAAATTCTGCCGCCCCTAACTCTGCGCAGACTTGAATTGGGGTCGAGATCTTTGCATTTTGTTGTTTCCCAGAGAGAGGCGATTCTGCCCATATACAACACTTGGGCCGTTCCGACCTACCGTTAAGATAGTTTTCTGGTGAGTCTAAAAGCAGCTAAAACGATTCCTGTTTGCGATCAAAGCTTCAGCTCCCGTCAAGACTACAATTCGCACCTTCCGCGGCTATTCGAGACTATGGTAGTTATGCCGTTACATCACTGGCGCTGTTTCGCACCATGTAGCATTCCCCGTGTTGTCTTGTTTATGTAACAGCTTTCGGTGAATGCTGATAACAAAACAGACTAGGCCATTGGCTGGCCACCGCATGCCATTGTAAAGGAGGAGAAATCTAGTCAAATTGCCTTCATGAGATCCCGTCGGAGTAGAACTCGTGGCGGATCCTGAGCAGGGTTCGGTTAGTGCAGAACATTTTCATCCTTGTTTATGTGTAATATCAAAATTGGTCTTTTCATTTGTTCTGGTTAATTATCACCGGCCCAGTTTCACTCTGATTGTGTCGAGTGCAGTTAGTGATTACGTTATTTTCATATGATATTCCGGCCCCGTAGTAGTAATAGTATAAAACACTATCTTTATAGAATGGCCTGCGTAAAACTATTAATTGTATCAGGGGTGTGCGTAGATGAAATCAGAACCTTCGTAAATCGTAAATCGTATTTACTGCAAAACCATCGTAAATCGTAAATCGTAAACCGTAAATCGTAACAAGGCTGAAGATAAATGAGAAGACTATCTGTCTATTGCGCCCCCATGTCTACAATAGACGTTGTTTTAGTGCTTCATAGCAAACAAATTTGTACATTTGTCCTTTTCCAGTATGCAAATTGATACCATGGCTTTCAGAGAAGCAGGTGCTTGCTTGCTGGTTAACCTTACGAATCAAAAGGTCATAATTGACCACATAGAATACTTAGCGCATCGCAAAAAGCTTCTATGGCATGTAGTTCCAATTTTTATCCTGAGATTTGACTATCCTCTCTATTCGACACTTTCTGACCTCTAAATTACGCGAGTACCACTCGTTGTGAGCTCGATGTCAAAGCTAATTTACTGAGCCAACTTAGAGGGCAAGCGCTGCAAAAAGCATAAAGGTAGACGATACTTGGCACTACATACTAAGCCACAATCTGAGCCAAAATTCGAGAGAGTTCGCACAAAGAAAATAAACAATCCGCAATCTTTAGTGTTCCAGACAGCAAAAAATTTTGGCACTGAGAAGAAGTGCAGTTAAGAAATGCTCTGCAATCTGTTTATATTAACCTAGAGATACAGATTATCCCATAAACTGTCGTCACTGTCTTGTCTTTTAGCCCACCTTAAAAAGCAGAAAGTCAAATTCTACCAATTAGTGGCTTCAAGACGTTGAATCACATAAGGCTATGATGAAATAGTAAAAATTCACTAGATTTGCAACTTTTTAATCGAATCGTTTTTTCTTTTTCATCTCAAGCTGCTTTAGAACTGCGGTAGAGAATCATAAATTATTAACGATCTAATAACTACACCGTCTTAGGCCTATGGTATACTCCCGTCCGCTGCCGCGACGCGGGAGTGCACAGCGACGCGATGGCTCGCGATGCGCGTCGCGAGCCGTCGCCGTCGCTGAGGCTGACATAGTTCACGCAGTTCTGCAGACGGAGACTTTTGCAGAATTTTGGCGAATCAGCTGACTCAGTGCATTTTTTTCCCGGATTCCTTGTTTTCTCAGCATTTTCGTTCGTGGTTTCGGGTTTTTTCTCGTTTTATCGCCTTCTGATCCGTATGCCGTCGTATGGTTGTTGCTTTCAATGGTATTTCGTGGATGTCGTGTTTTACAAGGGGGGTTTCCGCCATGCCTGTGTCGATTCATGCATTTCTTTCGTTCCTCATGCTATCCACAGGCACGGAAACCCACGTTTCTGTGCTCGACACGACACGAGAGGCTTCTCGTGACGTGTCCAGCATGGAAACGTCCCAGCTGTGGCCCAATTTTTCAAAAGTGGTGTTTTACAAGGGGGGTTTCCGCCATGCCTGTGTCGATTCATGCATTTCTTTCGTTCCTCACGCTATCCACAGGCACGGAAACCCACGTTTCTGTGCTCGACACGACACGAGAGGCTTCTCGTGACGTGTCCAGCATGGAAACGTCCCAGCTGTGGCCCAATTTTTCAAAAGTGGTGTTTTACAAGGGGGGTTTCCGCCATGCCTGTGTCGAGAACTCCGAGCGCAAAGGCAACGAGTCAGCGAAACTTAAGTGGTTAATATGTCGTTCATTCGAATCGAAATGCAAGAATCGGCACAAAAGAGGGAGAAAACGGCCTAGAAAATCATCTCATCCGAAAAGCTGCCGTTCATTTGGCACATTCCTGTGCCGGACATGTCAGCAGAACCTCCCTGTGACTTGTCCGGCACAGAAATGTGGACTTCTGTGCCGTCGAGGAGGTTCACAGGCGAAAAAAATGCAAGAATCGGCACAAAAGAGGGAGAAAACGGCCTAGAAAATCATCTCATCCGAAAAGCTGCCGTTCATTTGGCACAGAAAAAACCCAAAATGACTCTACCCACGACGAAATTTCTACGAGAAGAACAACAGAGACATCACATGACCACCCAACATCACCAGACGTGTGTTGACATTGCTGTGGTATGGTCACGAAACAAGGAAGTGTCGAAATAAGTGAGGGGAAGTGCATAGAATAGGGCATGACAAGCGCTCCCCCCTCCGCGACCATCGCAGCCCGTCGCTCGTCGCAGTGCACTGCACTGCGACGAGCGACGGGCTGCGACGGCCGTCGCACGGGAGTATGTTTCACTCCCGCGACGCGGAGGTATAACACCCCTCTGCGACGCATCGCGGGAGCGATGGCGCGCCAACTGACAACCGCGCCCCACTGCGCCGTCCACCACTGCAGCGAAGGCGCGCCGTTGACAGTTGCCCCGCGCCCATCGCTGGAGCGACGCGGGAGTATACCATAGGCCTTATGCAGGCTATTCGCGAATTCTTGGCTGATCGTGGAGCAACACTTTCCAATCGCAATTAAATTTTGAAGCGTATCAGAGCCGGCTTTGCGTAGCTTCTTGAAGAATTTCCGAATTTTTAGGGATTCATCACAAGGCAGCGATTCGAGATGCACCATGCAATTCCCACTTTTCTACATTTGACTTTGGTGGTATTTGAATGCCATTTCAGCGTAATGCCTTTTTTGTACCACTCGAAGACGTGTTAGTCCTCCACTCGTTGTAGGCAAATCTGGCGTTAAATGACCTAGAGATGTTTGGACCTTCGTTGAGCCAGCCGAAGAACTGAATTTCACCTTGTTCGAGCACGTATTTGCAGTTCCACCCGCTAATCTCCAAAATGTTGATAAAGACATGACCGTCAAATGCTCCACACAGAGATTGAACGCTTGCGGGAGGTGTCTACCATCAAAAAGTAGGCAAAGCATACTCAAACTGGAGCGCGCTCGATGTGAGTGTGTCATCAGAGATCACATTTACGAAAATTTACGATTTACGACCCAAAATGTCGTAAATCGTAAAAAATTACCCAAAAACTCTAGCCTCTTAGGGAGTGTTTAGTGTGCACGTGACGCGCGACGCGATGAAGTGATAGCTCCCATAAAGGCCCCCACAGAGCTCTGCGGCAACGCCGCTCGCCGCAATGGTTAAAGGCCCCCACAGAGTTTTGCGGCAGCGCCGCGGCCCTATGCTTAACCATAGGGCAGAGACGCAGAGCTCGCCGCCGGCGGCGTCCCTGCCCTATCCTTAACCATTGCGGCGAGCGGCGTTGCCGCAGAACTCTGTGGGGCCTTTAAGGCCCCCACAGAGTTCTGCGGCAATGCCGCGGCCCTATGCTTAACCATAGGGCAGAGACGCAGAGCTCGCCGCCGGCGGCGTCCCTGCCCTATCCTTAACCATTGCGGCGAGCGGCGTTGCCGCAGAACTCTGAGGGGGCCTTTAAGGATAGGGCAGGGACGCCGCCGGCGGCGAGCTCTGCGTCTCTGCTCTATGGTTTGGTTAAGCATAGGGCCGCGGCGTTGCCGCAGAACTCTGTGGGGGCCTTAACGATTCGCGCCACGGGATCGATATGGGAGCTCATCATTTTCATTGCGTCGCGCGTCGCGTGTACACTAAACGTTCCCTTAAGTCTCATGGGAGCGTGTGGCGCAGTCGACAAAACTCTGCCCTCGCGTATATGAACAATGGATCTATTTTTATTCATGCCGAGAATGACAGGGGCTTCCATCCTTCAACCCAGGTCTACGGAGAAGACGCCCACATCTCACGGTGTGCGTTGCGTGCGGAGAAAATGCCCGCAAACAGGGGAGAAAATGCCCGCGAAAAAAGGGCCAGGATCGACGTACTGTACACCAGAATACAACATCGTGATAAATAGCAAAAGTGCAATGATAAGACAACTGCGGGCGGTAAACGCCAGTAAGGAAACTCATTGTCAGAATAAATTCGAAACTGCTGGGTAAACCGTCCATTTGGAGAGTCTTAACCACATACATCGTTAATCTAATGCTCCAATCGCTATTCCAATTTCCGTAGCGTTTCAATCAAACTTAAGCTTCAATAAGGGGTGGATCAAAAAAAAAGTCGTGCACGAAAAATACTCTACGTTTCAAAACAAAAGAGCTTGACAGATTTGCGATAAGGTACTGCACCGTAGGTTTTGTTCATTTGATGGCAACCGAAACACATAGAACGCCGTCATTTCAAGGTTCTTTGTAAAACATTCTACACTATCACATTGTAAAAATGCGCAAAAATCCTTTTATTTTCACAGTGGTAAGGGCTCCATATCTTGTTGGGTCAAACATTTTCATGCATCGGCACCCACTGCATACATAGTAGCACTGCATACATACTGGTGTGACGGAAACATCATTGTTGTTTTTCCTCTTCAAAGTGTTTTCGTATCACTGCCCTCAATCATGCGATGAAGTGCAAATATAGCAAAATATGTACTTTTTGAGAAGGGCTAAGCCTTTCTGGTGTGGGTTCGTACGACATCTCGTGAACTTTGGCGGACAGAAAGTGACCATAATGTTCTTTCCGAGCATGCGGATGAGATATTCTCGCGGCTCCAGTTGTGACGCCTTTCGCAGGTCCTGTCCATGACGGTATGAGAAATGATCGAGTCCTTGTTCATGTGACTACCATGTGTTTCGTTGAACGGGTTTGATCGCGCTATCGACAACCGCTCAGTGGTTACGAACATTTCTCCCCCGATCGCGGGCATTTTCTCCCTAGTTTCGGACGTTTTCTCTCATGATCTTCAACCCAGCCGCTCCCCTTGAGCAGTTAGTTCCGTACATGTCCAAAAAGTATGACATTCTGTCTGGCGCCTTTCCTACGAAGGCCATTCTGTAAGCCAAACCTGCACGGGGAACCACACGGCGCGGGGAATACGTAGCTTAGCGCAGTGTTTACTTCATCTACCTATACATCCTTCTACCAGATTTAGCTCCTTATAATAATTACATCACAATTTCTGAGTTGCTTCTAGAATGCACACCTCACCAAACCACATAAATGTCGCTAGTTAACATGTGCCACACAAAAAATTCCTTGTGTGAAATGACCGTGATCGTCCGTGTGACAAGTCAGTGTCCCTGCTCACATACACACAGTGCCTATTCAAAAACTTCGTAGAAAATGCAACGCTGGTGAGCCTGAGCGCGAAATGGTGATCGATTCGTGGCTTATTGTGAGGTCAGACTTGCCGTCTGCGTCATCTGCGCTCCTGTTACTAATACCTTCGCGACAATGCGCTTTTTCGTCTTTCTGTAGCGACTTTTTTGGCCTCAAGCGTCGGGAAGCACTGTTGTCCCAGGGGAGAGGCACTTTTCCACTGATGTGGCTCTCTGGAGCAGCACAGAGTTCTCACACAGTCTTACTTCGGAAGTGGGCCCAGAAGCACGCAATAATTAATTGGAGTAGATTTTTACCGCTTTAGAATTTTTCTGTTGTTTTGTTTCGAAAGGCTGAGGGCCGGTTCAATGACGCCATGAACGCCGTATATGATAGCCGTTAGCATAAATGTGTGATATCGATTGATATCAGTTGATAGAATATATTGCGTACTAATAAATTAGTGCAGCGATCACATATACATCACACCAACTTTCCCTCCATTGGTAAGCATTGATAAATGGTTGGCAATTACTAGGGAAGGGTTTAGACCTCCCATGAAACTTCAAGTGGAGACCAGGTTCATTAGAAAGAGCTCGGAATGCTGATTACGAACATGGGTGTCAATATTGTAAAACTCCTGAGCGAGTTGTGACTTGTCGAAGTTTAGCGGGTGGACTGTGGGTTTGCCGCGCGAAAGAGCCCACTCGAGTTCGAGTTTAGTTAGTTCTAGGAGTCAACAACACTGACGCTGATCAATATTGATTGGAAGATAAATTTTTTTACCTGTTGTGAAGGTGCCCAAACCACATTCGTGTCTTTTTAATCTCGTTCGGCCAACTGCAGATAAAAATCGGTATTATCAACCAGTAGATTCTTTCGGCATTGAAAGTTAGCTGAGCTGGAATTTCTTTGCTGCTGACTGTTTTTTTAATACCATTGTACTGCAAACTCCCTTCACGTGCCACCTCATCACGGTGGAAGGGTGAACATCACTTTTGTGATGGCTAACGGCACAAATGGTCACGCCGTACACGATGCTTTGTCGTGTATGGGCGGCTCTCATGTACTCGTGGTCAGGAACATGTGAGCAACCAGACCACCGCCGTGGCTCAAACAACTGAACCCGCGTCCCAGTCCTCCGCGCCGGAGGTGGTCTTCTACGACGTCGGTTGAATCCACCACCCTCGGAGTTAAACTATCAGGACGTCATTGGAATCGGAAACCCCTCTCACCACGACACGGAAACTGCCTATTCATCTGCACTTATAACTGTCGTACGATCGCATCTGAGCAGGATCTTCGGACACTGCTTTACAGAAGTCGCAACGTCAAATACGACATTATTGCACTGCAGGAAACGAAAGGCAAAAAGGATACCATAAGAAGGACCGACCACAACGAGCTTCTCATTATCGGAGCAAAGGTGGACAGAAAGAATATTGGCGGAGTTGGATTTCTCGCGGGTCGAGCGTTCTACCTCTCGTCCCCCTGGGCTTGCTCGAGTGTCCAGTGGATGCCTTACGAGATACTGGAGACGCAGACGTTTGCCACGCCTCTGTTTAAAGGGCAGGGGGTAGAACGCCACTCCGCCGGATTTCTCGTCAACTCGACAATGCACCACCTAGTAGACTCTTACAAAATCATCAATCCGCGAATAGCTGTTCTGCGTTTGGAAAGCAAAGATCAAGGAACCACCTCCATCATAAATGGATATGCTCCAACATCTGCGGCCACAGACGAAGAAAAGGAGGAATTCTACAAGCTATTCGAAAGGACTGTTAACGACGACAAAACCTACTATAAAGTTGTTGATGGGGACTCTAACGCTACCGTCGGTACGAATGATCACGACGAATGGAGGCTAGGACCACATGGAACTTCCTCAAGGAACGAAAACGAACAGCGGCTGATAGACCTACTATCCGCATGCCGTCTCTTCTATGGAAATTCTATGTTCAAAAAGCCTTCAAACCGGCGATGGACCTGGGAAAGCCAAAACGGAGAAATAGTTCGGAGACTGACCATGTTCTTACAAACAGACGTTGAAATCTGTTCGACGTCTCCGTGCTGCCTTCGTTTGACACCGGCTCGGATCACCGCCTTGTCCGTGCGAAGCTGACTCTCAAAAAGAGGATGTTCAAGCGTGATGGATGATACACCGCTCCCTGCTGGGGGGCGTGCGATCTTCCTCTCATCTCACTTGCTTACTCACCCCAATCCCCTAGGCTTCACCGCGAGTCTAACAACTGCCTTACGGAACCATTGACACGCAAAACAGAAGTTTCTGGTCCGCAGAACAGCGGTGTACCTCCTGACCCCACGCCCCTCAGCAGGGGCGGGTGTACCTCCTGTCGCGCTGCCAAGCATGACACTCAAAAAGCGGCACCGGTGAGGATCCCTACATTCAAGTCTGAGGAGTTGGAATATGCAATAAAGTCGTATGATTGGAATCTTCTTGAAGATCCATCGGAAGACTACGACCTTCTCTCCCAAGGACTGCTGAAATGTGCTACCAGCTCTTGCGAAGCCACATCATCCTCTGCTTCAAGACTCAACGCACATGCGATTAAATTCTTGGAGCAAAGAAGAGCTGTCAAACTGGATCCTAATGCTTCCCATCTGGAAAAAGTCACTATCTCAAAAGCCTGTCGAATTGCAGTGAAGGAGTCCATTTAAGCCCACAGAAGATTGAAGCTGTTAGAAGCCGCAGGAAAAGGTTCAAGCACAAAGCGCTGCAAACGAGATCTCTGCAACCAGAAAGCAATAATGTCAGTTCTTATGGATAAGGATGGAACAACGTAGACGTCTCGAAGAGTGATGGAACCCATCGTTCAAGAATTCTGCGCAGATCTGTTTCGTTCTTCCATCACTGTCCCAAAATGCTTGATGCCACCAGCTGAGGAAGCAACTCCCATTCTGGAATGAGAAGTTTGTTCATACCATCAGAAGGATAAAGCCAGGCTCTGCTCCCGGGCCGGGCGGCATTTCTGCCGATCTCCTTCGAGCGGGTGGCAATGCCCTCTGCTCACTTCTTGCCAAGCACTTCAACCACTACCTTCGTCTTAGAGACCACTGAGACGACCGTCAGACTCATTCTCATGATCTTTCAGAGAACGGAGTCTGCCCCACTGGATGAAAGCTTCTCAGCGGGGATCACAACTCTTCCAGATCGAGCGATCTGGAAGAGTTGTGATCCCCGCTGAGAAGACCTTCAGCCGACAAAAAGACCATCAAAGTATCAAAGTAAGTAAGTACTGAAGATAACTCTGCACACTGATGTGTTGGTGTGTTTCCAACTTTTTTTGGAGAGGTGGGGGGAGGGTGGTTGCAAGCCGTTATGGGACTTGTTCCTCACATGGTTTGCAGCGACACGAATGCACTAACAACATCGAACAAGGGAAGGATATACGTCTAACGGCAATCGCATTGCCTCCTACCTAATTAGAAGCCTTCATGGCAAATGTCCCAAAGGCATTATGGATACAGGCCTTGTCCGTCACACCTCTTATCTATTTACCCCGAAGCTCATCGGAGCGAGAACTTTCAGAGATGAGATTTGTCCGCCTTTGCACAAGATATTTATGTAGCTGCAAGCAATAGCAATCAGCGTATCGAAGAACATATTCACGTCATACGAAATGCATCATCGGGTGTAATTATTCGAGTGACTCCCCGACCTTTATTCTCCTGTTCGTCGCAATTTTAGCCATTCGACAGGAAATTGAGCGCGGGTCGCAGTTTATTACTGCCTGATACGACCGTTGACCACGTGGAGGGCGAGAGGAGCAAACGGCATCTCTTGCAGCAGCTAATGTTAGTACCGGGCTATGAATGTAACTGCCGTGAACTAACTTTACTTTACAGCCAAGAGAAAGGACGAAGCGAGGAAGGTTGGCGTTAGATAATCCCTCTTCGGAATGCACCACGTGTTTACTACGCGTCGTGGAAGCATCCTTTTTGCGTATTTGACCTCTACAATAAGCTGCGCTGAGCAGCCCGTGTACGAGTCAGCGTCTTCTTCCCTCCCAAACAAGTCTTGAATCAATCTGCACAGTCTGGAGGTATTGAAGGCTTGACTGACATAAGCGCGACTCGAACCAAGAACTCACGAGAGCCGCCGCCTTCTCCTACAGCACTACTGCTCGCCCTCGCACCTCAAATAGGGGAGGCTATTCTGACCATTGACGAGATTTCTGCCCAGGTTTTTTCTTTTCAGGCTAAAGTCTTATCCATTAGCATTTACGCACTACTGGTACTGCTATTAACAGAGGCGTATGCTATTAGTGATCACATCGAATCAAACATGCGTGCTATGAAGATAGGACGGTTGATGTTTTATCCTAGCTTCATAAGCTACGCATGCCCTCCGACTTTTCAGAATTTCACCTCACCGTAGGAGTGTCAGAGTTAGTTCAGCAGTGTTCTGAAATCGGTACAAACAATCGCCCATTGAAGTTGAAACTCAACTCCTGTTGGTATTTCGTTCGAAGAGTTTACTGAAGTATACACACACCGGAACACCATTGACGTATACTGCGTGATTTCTCGATCAGTGTCCTCCAGATCCTTCTTGAGCATTTTTCGTGAGATCCGCTAGATCGCCTTACGTTGAGCGAAGTGCTTGAGTACTGGGTCAGGAGCAGGGTCACTTGGAGACGATGACAACATTCTGTTCGTAGGTGAGAAACCAGTGTGTCCATCTGTCCCAGTGCCTACATGTCCATGCTTCGATATTCTAGAACAATATCAGGGAGAAACGTTTCACATCTCGAAGGCCTTGTGCGATATCTGCACAGGGCTAGCGCAAGGTCAAGGGGAGAACTATCCGGATGTGGTGCACAGAGTTGAGCGATCAAGCGAATATCGCAGAACAACGGGTAACTATTGTCAGTTGTCAATCGACAATTACAAGGCGAAACTCTCAGCCGCTAATAGCACCAGTTGTTCCTTTGTGAAACGCATGGGCGCGGGGTAGCGCTGTGGGAGAATGGGCCGGTTGTCGTGTGCACTTCGAGCAATCGAAGTGGTTCGCCCAGACAAAACAACTTCCCTCCAGAGATAAAGATAAAATACTGCCTTGCATTTATGCTGATCAACGCATTGTATAGGTTAAATTTGCATTCAAATTGCCTCCATGCTACGCCGTAGAAGTAGGGTGCGGTGCGGATCCCTTGAGGAGACTGATTAGCACCATTTTTCGTCTTCTATCGCTTATGTAAAATGTGAAAGTGTGATAGGATTAGGTGTTTGTAACGCTCAAAAATAGCAAGCAGTTAATAACTAGGTGCTGAGCCTCCTTCATTGAGCTCTGGTCCAAAGTCAATGTAAACCATTTCCTCACATTCTGTGCATCCAGGAGTGTAAATAGTTTAACATCTTCCTAGTATTTAGTTGTAAACAACGTCAAAAGGGCGCGTGGTAGCGCAGTCGGAGGAGGCATCGGCTGTAGCCTGCGCCCGATTCCAGGTTCCTGATTCTCCCCGTTCCAGGTCAACCAACCTCGTTATTCTTCTGGGGTAGGTGAAATAGCACCAGACTCGTCTAGAAAGGATAAAACACTAGCTTGAACATCGGCTTGCCACGGCAGTCATTGTATAGGCGAAATATGCATTCAACTTACCTCCGCGACGTACCGTAGAACCAGAATTAGTGACGCATCTTCAAAGGGATTGATAATGTTATGATGCTTTGCGCCGTCCTTTATCCTTTCATGCTTATCATGAAAGATAGGAAAAAACCACCATGTTCGCTTGTCGCTGTGGTGGACTTCAACATAACGTTGACTACTCCTACTTTAACTTTAAACTGCTGCATGAACGCTCAACAATCGACTACTATACCTAAAGAGAGTAATCTAGGGCGCTTTTGCCACCCCCGTATTGATGTGATGAAATTATTATTTCAAGTCTGTAACCTGTAATCTATTCAAGATCCTGTAAAGTTGAATAACTTCAATATTAGTTTCACGTATCTGACACGAAGCTTGGTTAATTCAAGAGCCCGAAATTGAAGATGCTCGAAAAACTTGGAACACTTATGTAGGCCGAATCGATTTTGGAAAGCTGAGACTGCTGCCGGCAGTGGAAATTCTACTATCAAAAACGGATGTGTTAAAAGCACACACCCTTAAGCAGTGTTAACTTGTTAGAAACTATGTAAAGAAATTATAAAAACCTAAACGCAACGAAGCATCTTTGCTGGCCTCTTTCACCACTCAAATAGTTTCGGGAGCAAGAGGTTCATGCTAGTGATGAGAAAGGCTACTGTTCCTCAAACTAAGGTGTTCTTTTTAAGAATAAATATAGGAAGAGAAAGTTCGGCATTGCTATGTTTCAACCTGAACTACGCTGTGGACAATTCTCCTACGGGATGAAGGATATCGTAGAAGCTGTTGATGTATTTCATCTATACAATAAAAGTTGGCTCATCAGATGGACATGCAATGGTTTATAAATTTCAGTTTTATCACCTGTTCCCCGATTCGAGTATTACTGAAGACTTTCTGCCTAACTAAAAGTCGCTATCTCGACAACTGGAAGATTCCGCCGTCTGCCTCACGCATGCGGCTTTCACAATAATGAGTCAAAACCAGACGATCGCAACACATCGTCGGTTTTCGAAGAGCGATTTCAGCTGGCGTGATAACATGTGGTCTATCCATGGGATCTGTCGGATAAAACGTAAGCGAGCGCTTTTAATTAGTCAGTATAGAGCCCTCAGCATAAGTGCTGTTCTGGTCTTGCTACGTTTTCCTCAGAGGTTGTAGAATTTCCAAAAATTAGTCGGCGCGCCAAAAATAGAAGCAAAGCTTCCTGTTCGAGTGACAGTGAAATGAAAATTGCCTTCCGGTTGTAGTATACCGCACGCTATGAGACAAGAGCTGAAGGACAAAGGGATATGTCATTTGAAAAAGGAGTGAAAAGGATGGATTGAGGTGCCTGCTGGATGAGGCTACCCCAGCCTTCATCGGGTGAAGCTTTTCTGATTCAAGCGACGATGCCAGCAGCATTCTTCGCCGATGTTGACGCAGTTTTGGTTTAATGAGAGCGATTTCCGTAAAGCTGCGAACGATTCAGACCCTCTTATCGAAGGTCGATTCTGAGGGGCGAGCTGAGGCCACGGAAACCAGGGTCCACTCATACCTGGCTGCACATTATGGTTCGACTTGGTGTTCCGTGTCGACTAGGCAAGTTCATGACATACATAACTCTGAAACAGCCTTTCAAAGTTCCGATATATAAGATGTTTTAGCAAATGGAAACACGACGAAATAGAAGGATTCAACTATCACAATTGTTTCTAAACAATAAAGGCACCCCAATGAGCTTCAAAAAAATTTATGTTTGCCCTTTAAAGATGAACAGGAATAAGGGACGCCGCAAATCATGTCCTTCTGGGATGTACATATGTACCGCACATACTAGTTTTACGGGATGTCGCGAAGTCAATCTGAATACGTATTGGGCCTTGGTCTTCTTATTCTTATACCCAGCTCTAGAGAATTTAGTGTTTTATACCTACCAGGCGTGCCTAATACCACTCACCCCGGAGGGATGGAAAGCGTGGTTGGCGTAGACGGTGAGTCCGAACCAAGAGCATGGAATCAGGTGCACGCGATAGCCGACGCCTCCGACTGCGCTGTCATGCTTTATCTGTACTTTAGGAACGATAAGGGTTGCAAAGATTTTAAATTTATATCACGGGCTGCGGCTATTATACAAAATTAATAAACTATACGAACTTACAGGCAACTCCTAAAAATGATAAAATCGCTAAAAGTTAAGTACCACTCGAAGGCTTATCACTGTTCAGGTTACAGCGTCTATCAACTGCACGTAGGCGATGCTGGGGTGATCAATTTAATTGAATCCGTTGTGAATAGCCAATTGTGTTGGCCAAATACTCGTTCAAAATACCTATATACTGTCATGCAAAACTAGAAGTAGCGGCGCATTCGAAAAGATACTCTGAGCATTGCCGCTTGCCTTTTAGTCGCAACACCTAAAAGCAGAACACTTGGTGGAGTTCAAGGGCAATCTGTCAGTGTCTTTCCACCCTCTCCTCTAACTTGTTTGCATGAAAGACCTTTTCACCGCACCGACGAGGCGGAACTGAAAACGAAAGGCTGGAGGCGGCAGTACATTTTCGAATAGTGTCGGTCCCAATTGGGATGCGTCGGGCGTTTTATGCGCTTTTCGAACCCGCGGATGGTCGTGAATATGCTTTATGCCACCAGTAATGAGACTTCATTTAAACTCCACCTCCAAGAGTGCTACTAAAACCTTTCCAATAGCTTCCATATTTGAGTTCACTTTTTCGAGAGATACCAAGGTAACAGGGGTGTGCGTAAATGAAATGTAAAATTTCGAAAACCGTAAATCGTGAACCGAAAATCCTAAGAGTAATCTGACGTGTGGTGCAGTACAAGTTTTCAAAGGCTTTTTCTGCTGTTCCAAACTGTACCCCTTTTTCACGTCTTGCTAGCAAGACACCTTCTAAATAAAAATTTGCATATTTTAAGAAAGTCGAAAAAACTCTAAAATCAAAATCTTAGACCTATATATGCGTAATATTTTAGCAAAGAGCGTGCGTCGTTTAAATATTCATTAAATTCCTAACTTACTATCAATTTTCAGGTTACTCTAATTTAGCAGTATTCAGCAAAAAAAATTCGCTGTCAAAACTAAAAATTAGAAAGCCATTTCGGCGCTGACCAATGTGGGTGTAAACAGCAACTGCGCGTGTAATAGTGTAACAAACAGACGATGTCAGACGATGGGATTGCACCATGCGCACTGGATGAATACACTGCACAGTCCTATAGTGTGAATCTCCACGTTTCTGCATTTTAAAATAAGTCCAGAAACATTCCCATAGCAGACGGATAAGAGGTTTGGTCGCCTAAACTGTATGATGATATTTCTTGACATCTTTTGTAGCCACTTTAGAATGAGAAGGTTAATGCGTAACTTTCTTGAAGCATCTTCAGTTTGATTCCATAGACAAGACAATCTTGACTTAGTAGGTGTCTAGCTTGATTTGGAAGCAATCCCTGTGATTTGTGAGCTGCGAAGAACGCGCTTTAAGTTGGAGCAGGTTCAGTTCGAGTTTGCAGAAGTCCATTTTAAACGCAGCAAGTGAAAACGGTATATAGCGGTAACCTAAACCTATCTAGAGCGCGGGTTAAGTTTGCCGGCTTTTATCCGATTTTGAAAACCCTAAAATACGGCACTAGTATTTAATAATTCTTTGCACTCGCCCGGGCTACCTTTCGCTAATTCTGTAACGAACGATTGCTCTCCGAGTAAGAATCAGAATCAGATGGGGTAAAGAATCAAATGGGGCAAATGCAATAGCTTCCCTCAATCAAACCTCTTTTCTTGAACTGTTCGCGTTGACCGTACTTTGTACAATACATATGTATGTGTTATAATTTTATCAATTTGCTTTGCCCTATGAAGTGCAATGCAAACCGATGGAAGCATCAGTGGCTTGTCCTTTCCACATGAGTGTAGCAACTTTCTAATACCCTGCTTCCAATCAAGAGTGACGTTTGACTATGGATTTGCGTCAATTCTATTCTGAAGGATTAGCCTGAATCTACCATAAACAAATTGACCAGGCGTTATTATCAAATAGGACGTGGAACAAAGAATACTCGTCCCTCTTTCTCTAAGAAACCGCCTCCAGTGTTCTTCTGTGGCTGGAGTGGTAAGGCCTTCAGCAGTAGGAATGCCATGTGACTTGCTAGCTTCTTCTTTTCTTCTTCTTCTTCTTCAGCGTTTGTCCCGCTTCGTGGCGGGGTCCGCTATTCTGGTGTCATGACGCCACCTTTCCCGATCCAGCGCTAGATCAGGGTGGACACCAGCCGCTTTCAAGTCCGTATGTAACGTATCAGCCCAGCGCTGCTTCGGGCGCCCTCTAGGCCGCTTTCCTGTTACCTCGAAGTTAAGACCTATCTTGCGGACGCTGTCTTCTTCTCCACGCAGAACGTGGCCGTACCATCATAAGCGAGCTTCGCGCATCTTGTCGGCTATCGGCGCGACACCGAACTTCTGCCGAATAGCATCGTTTCGGATGCGGTCCATGCGCGTGACTCCTGCCGTCCAGCGCAGCATCTTCGTCTCCATGACGCTGAGGCGCGTTTCAACTTCCTTGGTCGCTGGCCAACACTCAGCGCCGTACATCGCTACGGCTCTGTAGATCTTCGACTTAAAGCGCTCTGGTATCTTCTTGTCACAGAGCACGCCAGTCAACGAGCGCCACTTGGACCAAGCTGCACTCACGCGTGAGTTCACTTCAGTCATCAGATTGCCATCAGATGCTACTGCTGATCCCAAGTACTTAAAAACCGAAGTGCGTGGGAGCTCGATGCTGTTAACCTTGATGGAGCTGGACTCAGTAACGTCTGTCGTTAGATATTCGGTCTTCTTCACGTTCAATCTGAGTCCAAACCGCTCCAAGCGATCACACCAAGCTTGCAACTCTCGCTCGAGTTCTCCTTTATCTTCGCTAGCGAGCATCACGCCATCGGCATAAAGCAACGTCCAAGGGACGGGCTTCTGAAGATCTCGTGCGATGGCATCCATGACGACAACAAAGAGAAGTGGGGAAAGCGCAGAACCCTGGTGTACTCCGACAGAGATGGGAAACTCCATCGAGGTCCCAGCTGCAGCTTGAACTCGACTCTTTGGACAAGAGTAGAGAATTCGCACCCACTCTATGAGCTCTTCAGGAACCCCATGTTGTCGCAGGGCGTACCATATCACTTCACGCGGTACGCGGTCAAAGGCCTTCTCCAAGTCGAGAAAGGCGATATGCACTGGCTTCTGTTTCTCGCGATGCTTCTCTATCAGGAGGCGGACGGCATGTATGGCATCAACGGTGCCACAGCCAGCCACGACGAAGCCGCACTGATTGCTGGAAAGCTGGACTATGTCCCGAATTCGTCCATCGACAACTCGCTCAAAGATCTTCATGCTGTGCGAAAGCAAGCGAATCGGACGGTAATTGGAGCAGTCTGCAGGACTGCCCTTCTTCTTCCAAATCGGAATCGTCGTACTTTGACGCCAACACTCAGGCACTTTCTTCTCCTCCACAACCTGATTAAAGAACTTCGCCAACCACTCAGCAGGGTACCAGTACTTGGACTTCCATAAATCAGCTGCCACGTCATCGGGCCCAGTCGCTTTGCCTGGCCTCATCTTCTTCAAAGCCGCTTCAATCTCCTCCACGGTGATCTTCTGAACGGGGCCGTGGGTTGGAGCCGTGGAAGGGATGGCTGGATGAAGAAATTCTACTGTAGAGATTTCCTCAAAGTAGTCGCGCCATCGCTTCAATGACTTCTTGCGGTCCGTAAGAAGATGGCCGTTCTCATCATTGATGCTGAAAAACTTCTCAATATCCTCGGTCTGCCGATGGCGATTCTTAGCAAGCCGGTACAGATACCGCTCGCCATCGCGTGACTCGAGCTTCTCGTTGACATCTCCATAATGAGTGGCTTTTGCAACAGCCACGGCCTTCTTTGCAGCTTTCCTCGCTTTTTGGTACTTCCGCCAGTTATCGGCCGTCTTTTCGCCGAGAAACACGTGATAAAGCGACTTCTTCTCTCGCACTTTTGCTTTCACGTCATCTGTCCACAGCCATGCCTGCTTGTCGACCTTCCGTCGCCCAGGCTTCGTAATGCCGAGTTCCGACTGTGCAGCTTGACGAATCGCGTCGGTCGTTTTCTTCCAAGTTTCGTCGATAGTCGTGACTGTCGGCAACCGCACGCGAGAAATCACAGCTGCTTCCTTCTCTCTCATTCGCCACCACTTGATTCTTGCAGCACCGCATCGCTCGACCTGCTTCAGCCTCGGAGGGACAATCTTCAGAGTGCAGATCAGCGGTCGGTGCTGTGGGGCGACCGTCTCATACGGCACGATCTTCGCGTCTGTGACAAGACTCCGGTCGCGATTTCTCACAAGGACAAAGTCTATCTGAGACTTGGAGCTCCCACTGTAGTATGAGATAAGGTGCGAGTCGCGTTTTCGGAAGACGGTGTTCACAATGGTGAGGCTATGCGATTCCGCATACTCAAGAATGCGCTCACCATCGGCGTTACGTGATCCGTATCCGAAACCACCATGACAGCTGTACTCGTCTTTCGTAGCACCTACGTGCCCATTAAGGTCACCAGCGACTATGATGACATCTTTCGACGGTACCTCTGCTGTCTTCTCATCCAGCAGGTTCCAAAACTCATCCTTGGCTTGATCGGAGCAGCCAGTCTGCGGAGCATACGCAGAGAAGAAGTGATAGAGTCGCTCCTTAGCGGCGACAACGATCTTCATCAATCGATCGTGAAAGCGCTCAACGCTTACAATCGAGTCACGAAATCGTTCGGAGACGATTATTCCGACACCACTGGTGGTCCTGGGACTTCCACATAGAACGGCCTTGAAGCCACGTCCTATGTCCCTTGACTTGCGGCAGGACCACCTCGTCTCCTGCACCGCACAGAAATCAACTCTTCTACGCTCCAGTGCTTCAACCAACTCGCACGAGCGGCCCGTCAGCGTACCCACATTCAGCGTTGCCACGCGGGTCCTGCTTACGTTACGGGACTTTCGGACTAGCTCAGTTGCCTCCCGATGCCGTCCTCGCATCAGGGACCCTCGCATACTTCTCACACTCGCCGGGCTCTGCGAGTGCGCGTCGGCTCCCGCGGACGCCATAGCACTATCTCGAAACACTTGAGCTGTCATACACCATGTGATGTGACATGGGTGTTCGTAGGCCGGCCCGTCACAAGGGCCTGTCGCCTGCAATCGAATGTCCGTGTTCGGCTTAGCTCGCAGAGCGGGCAGTTTCCAGTGGCACCATGTGGAGGAACGGACATCGCCACCATGTGACTTGCTAGCTATCGACTGCAAACGGAGGGGCCCATCCTCCCAAAGAGGAGGCTATTTTTTATTTGCATTTGTTTCTCCTCTTGAACTGGTCTGATTCAGGGGTGCACATTTAACGGTTAACGATTCAAAGAATTTGACAAATTAACGGCATTTTCGATAAAATCTGGCTTAGCGACTTAACGGAAATTTTTAGAAATTTAACGGAATTTTTAGCGGAAGTTTTTCTCAGTGAGTTTTCCACATTCGCCCTTAATGTTCACTAATTTTGCACTCTCATCCTCCCGATTAGAACTGTTCCTGAAAAAACTAATGAAATCAGCAAGAATATTTTTATGTTTCCATGGATTTGATTTGATTTTTTTTGGAAACAATGCATTTTGTGAGCGCGTGCAGCGCACTCGGAACAGGTGCTTGCTGTCGCGTATACCCGATACCATGTGCCCGGTTCGGATTTCCCGCTCGAGCAAACCAAGCCTTTCTTCCCTCCGGGGTCGGAGAATCGGTAGAATTGGTATCATACTTGTCTGGGAAGGAGAAAGCGCTGAATTCTTCATCGGCTGACCACCGCAAGTCATATGTACGGCCAAACACGCATTCAAATCCTCTCCACGATATCCCATAGAAGTGGAATGCGTGGCGCTTCCCAAGAGAGATTGAGTAACGTTGTCCTTCATCCGTATCCTTTAATGCATTTTGGAGCAAGAAATTTCCTCTCCGAACCCATAAGCACGTTAACAAATCCACAAAGATGTTTGTCTAATTTCCTCGTAAGATGTGCATATCCTCACCTGGCGTTGCTTATCCCAGAATACTCTTGCTCGCCACCTGG
The DNA here is from genome assembly GCA_947359475.1 of Heligmosomoides polygyrus bakeri. Classification (NCBI taxonomy): domain Eukaryota; kingdom Metazoa; phylum Nematoda; class Chromadorea; order Rhabditida; family Heligmosomidae; genus Heligmosomoides; species Heligmosomoides polygyrus. The sequence continues at coordinate 68,047,282 of OX375870.1, forward strand.
AACATTTGAGACGGAGAGGATGCTTTCGGCCATTGGACGTATTTTAAATAATTTTTGAAAAAAGCTAATAACAAAAATTTGGGAAGCTGCTTTTCCTGAACGTTAACAACATTGACGACGTGTCACACCTTGCGGCTGCGTCGGATCTTGTGACATGATGTCGTGTCACGGTCCTGACGTTGCAATGGATTGGTCTCGAGCACCAGGCGCTCGAAATTTGTGCGTTCGACAACGTGTTAACATCCCACTGATAGGCGTTTAATTGTATTTTTATTAGTTCTATCTGTACCTAATGGGCTGAGGCCCGCATCGAGATTGTATGTATATGGTCGTAGAGCAGCCACACATAACGGTTTCGCAAAGAACACGGAAGGGGGGGGGGGACTCCGGGTTCTGCCTGATCGCACATTTTAAGATGCGCTGTCGGTGACCATCTTCAATGATAATTTCTCAGCTGTTTTTATTTCGCACCCTGTAGACAATTTGTTGTTGAAGGCTTGTTTATTTTTCAATGTTGAATTGTTTATTTTAATTGCAGTGTTGCACTACATTCCTTGAACTTAAGCTGCTGACCTCTTGAAATTGAAACCTTTGTCTGGGAGGGAGAGCTAATTGCAGCTAATTGTGTTTTTTTTAACGAAATTTAATGATTTACTGGAAATTTAGCGAAAATTTTCCGTTAAAAAATTTCGTTAAAAAATTTTAACGCACACAATTTTGTGTGCACCCGTGGTCTGATTCCAACCGGCAGCGGTCGCAGTGTTAGAGAAGCGGAAAAGCTAGTAAGCGAAGTGATAAGGCGGATTCGAAAAACCTGTGCATAGGACGGTGTCTTCTGCCAAGTAGCACATTAGAACATCAAAAAACGAAAGGGGAGTGGGAATGAGCTAAGAAGAGCAAACTCTTAGAATGGGCACATCTTTATAACCACGCCTACATACATTTGTTCGCCAGTTGCCTGTTGGTTAAAGATCATATTTACAAAAATTTACGATTTACGTCCCAAAATGTCGTAAATCGTAAATCTCAAAAAAGAAAATCGGCAAACATAGCCGTAAATCGTAAATCGAAATTACGCGCACCTCTGTTAGGAACCCAGTCCTCGATAAATAGGATAACGTGCTGGTTTATACGGACGAAATTATAGCAGATCTTCCATGAGATTACGGTGCCGCTATTCGATGAGGTTGGAGGACGGAACCGTCTAGCGTGCTGTCACTTCAGATGTGATTTCGGAGTAACTACGATCGAAGGTGGGAAAAGGGACGAACAAGCCACTGGAAGGTCTCATCTGTAGTCTGCTCAACAAGGCGTTTCATTCGTCACTGGGAAAGTGCCACGATGTGGGTTCAAGATGAGGTGACCCGCAGCTTTCTAGACCCTTAGCTAATCGTTTAGCAGTCATGACGTGATTGGAAAACACGTGCGTGATGCGGGCGCGAAACCTCATTTATAGCGATGGAGGTTAGTAACAGAATGGCATCATAGCCAATTCCCCAACGGCAGTAGGCCGCGCGGCAGTGGGAAGCCAGCCATCGCGATCCAATTTACGACCTTCACTAGTAAGTGTGTCGGTCCGAAAACGTGGGTGCGCTCGAGTGCGGGTTGTGGCTACATTGCTTGTGTTGGTAGAAATTAAGCAAACAGAAGACGGCGGGGCGAGCTGGACGCCTGAACCTTGCTGCAGTTTGGATACGCAATGACCCGCAGGGACGCTCTCATAGAACACCCCTTGCAGCGTCCGTTCCGCAGAGTCGGGCTTTGAAGTGCAAGAAGCTTGGACATGCACTTCACTTGGATCCTCTAGTGCAGCTGTGAATATTCGAAAAGATACTAACTACTAGATCGAGCGTTTTGCGGAGTTTCTGAATACCTCAAAATCTTCCATCTCATTGAAAGGCATTTGTGGTCGGCTGGTTATGCCTGTTAACGCCTGATCCCATGAATAGAGAGCAGTCAAGTTTCACAATGAGGCCAACCGAATTTTTAAGCACTACGTATTCAGAGTATTACTACAAAACTTGTCTGAGGGACCGATTAGTGGACTGTAAGGAGTCTATCGTCACAAGTTGCTGCAGAAGCCAAATGAGACTTCAAAGTGTTCTTCTATATTACGTAGAAGCAGAATGCTTGGCGCGTTCCAACCAGGACTGACTGAAAAATGTGTTACCCTTTATCGATTGTCTCTACAAAAACTCCAAAAGTCATCAACGGCGAGATGCTAAACACGTAGTGGGATCCAGTACAAAATTCACTTTCATTTGCAAGAATATCGTTGTCAAAACTGTGCTCACATTGCTTGGTACAAATTGTGAACATGAGCTCAGAGCAACTGAATTTATTTTCGGTCTCTAACCTATTCTTTTCAGAATTGCTAGACCTTACGTTTTGACAGCATTGCTTTTTGTAGAACTTTTTTTAATTAGATAGTCGCTCATAATGTGAGTTAATATTCTATTTCCTCTTTTCAAGATCATAAGAGCAGAAAAGCATCGTTTTCTCTAGTGAACGATGAGAGCCCTTTCTCCATTGAGTGGCTACTCTTAAGTATTTGTCGAACATTGTCGAACCAGGCAAGAGAATTAAATATGGGGCCAAACAGAAATTTCAAGAAAAAGTACTACTGATATTATTCCACTTTTCGTGAAGGTGTGCGCGTTGAAAACCGCCGTGACAAGCAGCTGCGAATGATATGAATTTTAGAGCAAAAATCGGACCAGTCAACATATGACAGGATAGAGTTATAGTTTGGTTTCTTCGGCCACTTACCACGCTTTCAAAATAAATAGAAGGACATCTACTTCGTCAATTCCCTTCAAAGATAGTGTGCACGTTTTATGTGGTTCTCAGACCCGTTTGGGGGTGAATATGCTTTCGCTCGTGCGTTGAGTTTATGGGTCAGGCAACGCTCTGCTGATTGTCATTACGCTTCCAAGACGAGTACGAAGCCATCGATCCGGAGGAATGAGCGGCTTATTCTAAGAAGAACATCGAATGTGGGTTGCAGCGGCGCTACTTTAAGGTTACAACATACGGTAGCCTCACAACACACTAGGTAGTGCGCACCTCAACGATCAGCAGTGCGAGTGTGATTCCTACACGATGACTGCAACATTATGCCAGTGCAAACACTAATTTTCAGAGCATGAACAGGATTCTCTGGTGTAGGAGAAAGCCGTTAAAATAACTCTGGGATGGCCGAGCCTTATTTTCAGTGCTGGCATACGCTGTCACGATAGTGTTTAAGCACATCTGAAGAGTAGAGCAGTGCTAATAAAGACCTATGGTGAATCTAGGGCCTGCCTATGCCAGAAGAAATATCCAAAACACGCCGGTCAACAAGGGTGCTCGGACTGAATGCTCGATGAACTGACGTAGTATTGATACAAGATGCGGCACATGAGATTCATATATATGGTTGTCGGATTATAAATGTCGTTTTTGCTCTTTGCTCGAAAAGAAATTTCGCTACAAGAAAGGAGTGACCATACCTCAATACAAGAAGTGGCTCCATTATTGTCAAACTCCATTATTATCAATGACATGTCTCCAAAGTCCTCGCAAAGAATGGATGCCTTTCTTGATAAACTTCGGTGGCTGCGACTAGAAGAAGTTGGGAACCCAAATTTCGACTTCGTCACGGTTCTTGAAATTTTTCTTCGCCAAGCTGTGCTGCATCGACCGGAAAAGATGACAATCTGATGGCGCAAGGTCTGGGCTACAAGGCGGACGAGGCGAAAGTTCCCAGCCCAACTCCTCAATTTTTTGCAGCGCGATATTTGCGGCGAGTAGTCGTGCGTTTTCATGGAGGAACTTCACAGCTGCTGTGTTCTCTCGTTGTTGGCGCATGGTTCACGCGGCTCATTCGTTCTTTGCAAAGGTCTGCGATATCTGTTTGGCCTGGATCCAGCACCTCGAAATGCAGCAGACCTCTACAGTTCCACCAAGCACAAAGCATGACTTTTCCGTGAATGTCAGGCTTCGCCGTTGTCTTCGGAACATCACCGGGGCTCAACCACTGCTGCTTTCGTATGGTATTGTCGAAGTGGATCCACTTCTCATCCGACGTCACGAAGGAGTCATAGAAACCGCTGTTCTTGGTTTCGCAGATGGGAATTCCAGCGATGGCGACTCGTACTGCCTTGATTGTGTCGCCGAGCTGATGCGGTACTCATTTTTCACACCGATTTGAGTTTCCGATTGCATGCAAACGATCGGCAATGGTAGAATGGTGGCCTATGTACGAGCTCTCGTGTAGTGTGTGTTCGATCCCACTCGACAGCTTCCTTTAATTGCCGGCTATCCACAACTTCAGGACGCGTCTTCAGCGCTCTCATCACCGTCTCGGAAACGTTGAAACCATCGCTGGCATTGACGTAATGATGGAACTTCGTTACCAAATACTTGGGACAAGATGCGATGGGATTCTGCAGCAGTTCTTCCTTGCTTAGAGTCGTACAGCAAGCAAACCCGCACTCTGTACTTTTGCTCGATCATCGTAATCTAAAAGAATTCTTCAAAATGGTCAACGAATCGGAACGAAACTTTGGTCGAAGATGCCTTCTGAAATACTTGTTAAACATGTCAAGTTAAATGATCCACGAAATAACAATAGCAGAGAAATGATAAATCGAACGCAGGCGACATTTATAATCCGACAACCTAATATTACCCTCCTGGTTCGTTGAGGACTTTGCTGTCACATTCCAGACGCCTAATTAGCCCACTTACCCAAGTATTCGTTCCGCTTCGGCCGAATCGAATGAATTTCGCTCCGCCACCGCGACCGAATCGGATGAATTTCGGAGCTCGAGCCACTCGCTGCATCTCATAGACGTCGTCACTGCAACGATAGATTATGAATAGTGCAAAATAAGAAGCTCTCACCAAAAACCTACGGAACATGCGATAGTGGAAGAGGAAGCGCCAAACGGCTCGCTTGCTGTGTGTACGACTTTTAGCAAGTGCTGAACGAAGCTATGCAACTTTCCACTCGGAACCGCGAAAGCACTTCAGACACTCCAGCTAGTACATTGATATGTAGCCCTCTGCACTCTGTTTCCTTGTTCCTCCTTAAACGGTGACACAAGTGTCTGGTGAATGACTGTGTCATTCGCCAGTTGACCGCGTCATATAGCACTCCTATGCAGAGGCAATTTAATCTGCGGTAATGGCCCCACATGTTTGCACTCATGTCCTGGTGCCAGCGTCGCTGCGAAGCGTACGCCTTGACGATCAGAGTTCGCAGCGAGTTAGCGGCATGTGAAGTTGGGCAATCGGTCGACAACTGTGATTCCTCTAGCATATGTAGCCGTGAAAGTGCGACAGATTAGCGATTCTTGTGATTCAAATCGTGAGCGGTCATAAAGCTCTCATCCACAGCAGCCCTCTGTACTCACTCCATTTCGGGGAGGAGAGCGAAAATCTTTCAGTGCTATGATGCTGTGATTGAGATAGAGATTGAGATGCTATGATTGCGCCTTCTGCCCAATGTGCCATGATGTTTACTTGACGGCTAGTGTAAATGAGAGTTGCAGTAACTTTACCTTTGTTTAACGTACGGTTTTCAATTTTCACTCTTTCAACCCTTATTTTCTCCTAACACATTCGTTTCCTGAGATCACTTAGCTTTGAGTCGGAAACGGGGTTCTGAAGTGGACCTAAAGTTGATCACTAGCCTCGTTATTTTTCGAGTAAAGTGGTTTCTTGCCTTAAGCAGCTCAAAATCTTTAGATACAGAGTGTCATGAATTTTGTCGCGATTGAATAATTATCTGTGAATCGTTCCTTCTATTCACGAACCGTATCCTTGAGATCGGGATGCAATGGGATCCATTTCGAAGCTTACTTCTGCAAAAAATCAGAGATTTTCTCAAACAAGTAGCATTTTTCTCGAGGAGATCTATTTCTTGGCTACCGATTCTATGACTCATCCCAGAACATTGGTTCTGGCTCAAGGCTTCATGCATACTGTTAAATAATCGAAAATAAAGTGCCGCTCGAAATAGAGCCTGGCCTAGCCGTGCACAAGATCTGGTTCGTTCTTTATTATCAGAACTTCACGTGAACGGCGATTGCACTACCAATCAAGTAAACATTATGGCGCACGAGGTAAGTGTTACAGGCAATATCAGCAACAAACTATCTTTAAAATTATCGTCATTTTTTCTTCAAAATAAACTGCAAAACCTTGTAATAACTAGAGCGGTGCGAATTTTGCGACCATTGATAAGGTGATAAGATTTTTCGGGGCACCCTGTATCACTGCAAGCGTGACACGCTTTCTGAGGAAATCATCGCATTTGTGTTTTCCTTCTTTTTCCTTTGGTTAGACCAACCGTGAGCTTTTTAAATTGCGTGATTTCGGTTGTAGCTGAGCATTCGCTCAGCAGGTGAAACAACGGACGGGAAGGAGTGGTGGAACGACGAGATGGAACGAAAACGGAAGGTGTAGCGATACCACTGCTTAACCCAACTAGGAAACCGGCCGAGGAGCGAGGACCCACCAGTGAGGTCAATTAAAAAATCGGTATTTTAGAAGAAGCCTGATAAAATATTCGGTTTAAAAAAATGCGCCCTTACCGGTGCGGTGTCAGTGTGCGGTGTCAACTTAAAGATCAAAAGAAATCCGGACATCAAATGATTGGTAGGGGAGCAAATGCCTTGATTCTGTTTTCTTCTTCAGAGATGTATATTGTATATTCAAGTGATTGGATTTCGAATCACAGCTGAACTGTCGACAAAGTCTTTCTAGAACAGCGCGGATTGATCACTGATGACCGACGACTGCACAATCAGGATGTACATACCACCCTGGCGTGGGACTGGAGTAAGCAGCGCACGGTGTTGTATCTGCTTCAGTTACTCCCTACTGCCTTCGCGGCGAAGTGGCCGGGAGCCGCCGACGTCACAGAGCAACGAGGCGATTTTAGGTTCGATTCTTGCCCATGCCAACTAAGCACTCTTCGGGTTTGGTGAGCTGATTCAAGACGGGTACGGTAAGGGAAAAGCGCTAACCTGTCTTTGTTCTTTAACAGCTGAAAGGGGGTAGTACTGATAAACCTCTGCCAAGAACATCAGATGGGTTGATTCGTGTGCATTGTCAGACCTTGGAGCAAGAGACTGTTCATTAGGTATACTCGTTATGGCTAATCGTTATTTGGAGAACTTTTTCTAGCAATTCACACTGTCCTTCACTTGTTGATTAGTGTTAAAAGTGTCAATTTCCTATGGCTTACCCTCTTGTTTTAACGTTTGAAAAGAGAAAGAATGCACTAAAAGACGTTTCTTTCCGAGTTGTTTTATTATCGACTTTTGTAAATGTTTCGAAACAAACGGATCTATGCGAGGGAGAACCAGACTTTCATTAATAATACAGGAGAGAGAGAGAGATTGATGTAGGAGAGAGATTTCAGAAGACTCCTTATAATATTTTTTAGCAGAAGAAAGGATACTGCGCGATGGTAGGAGGAGTTTCAGAGAAAGTTCGATTGAAATGCGTAAATACTGAGCCTTTTTGTCTCGTTTGGAGTAAGTAACTCTGCGCTACCTACAAGTTTTCCAAGCTACCCATTGAATATGCGAATAGAGCCTAATTCTAACCACACCTCTTGGTTTCTAACAAATGATTTTCTTGTCATTCGCTAGTTTCGCCCTGTGCTTAGGGTCGGTAGTTCTTTTAATCCTTTGATGCTTAGATCAAATAAGATTTGTAGTGTTATGCCAGTTTTCAGTGAAATTCCGACGTCAGGAGTTTTTGAGCCAAGGACTCTGCTTCTTTGCCCGCTGTTCTGCTTATTGGGGCATGAAATGGAATTGAATTGAAATTTCAAACTTTCGTGTTTTTTTTTGCACATGGAATTTATCTAGGATCTTTCGCACAGCTTAAACGTATTAGCATTTTGTGGCACTCAAAAAGTCGGAGCAAAAAAGAAGTCTGACTTCGGGCACCGCTCCACCCAAAGATGCAGCGATGGAGTTGGAGTCAATACAAAAACTTTCCCCGACAAACTAAACTTGATGTTGCATGAGCTTCAACCCTTCATGTGAAAATATAATAAGTCCAAGCGATTTATTAAAAGTTGAGGCGGTGGAATCCTCAAGCATTTCGTTTCAGTATGATGTCGTCTGCCCACATGTGTTGTCGACTTATGATTCCTTCGCCTTGAGCACCGGAACAGAAAGCTGGTATAAGCTGCCCAACGAAAGTAAACGGCCATCCCGTATTCGTGATTGGACCTATGTTCCTTGGTCAAGACGTGAATCTCATGGAACAGATTGACTCGCTCGTCCCGATGATAGTGATTAGCGCTGACTTTAATTCTAGTGCTGCTCGCAAAAATCTGTAGCTCGAAGGCAGGTGCATCCACCTTCAAAGGCTGTTTGCCATCGGAGCGTTCCCGACGAAGTCACAATTACTCGTCGATGATCAATCAACGCCCTGTCGAACACCGAAGTTCGAAGGACATTTTATTTGCATGCTGCACTCCCCATAGTGAGGGCATGTAGCATAAACGGAAGGCTAGAGGTGGTTATATGAACACTTCATGAAGTCATACTGAAAGCACTCTTGAAGGATTCGGAAGCGGAACCGGAAACACTGCCATGGCATGCAAATATGTCATCGATACGAGGAACACTCGAGCTTCGGTCAACATCAAGGATCAACCCCGACCTCGTAAATCGGTAAGCGAAATTCGAAATACTGGAGGCCACAATAAGCATTTGTCTAGCAGCCCAATCGACTATGAGCAGCTTGTCGGCTGCAATGATGATTAGTATCATTAAAAATCGATTTGAGTAAGTGTTCAGGCGTGATCTTGAGTAGTACGCTGCGGACCATTATGCCATGAAAGGCATACAAATTGACATCGTAATGGCGTTTCCGAATTACAGTTACTTGCATTAGTAGCGAGAGAAAGAGAAGATGGAGGAGTCCTAGGCCTTTTAATGCTGATGAAAGCCACGAGATCCTGCGTGGGAAACGAAGTATTCAAAAGCAAGAGGCACAGTCTTAAGCCTTTTGCTCTCTACTGCTTTCGATATGCTCTGTCGGCTACCGTCAAAAGTGTAGAATAACAAGATAAGAGGGATAACTGCTTTCCTTCGTCATGCAGCAAATCGACACTGTTGATGTAGCTCGATAAGGTTCCTATAGCTCGAATTACAGAGAGCCGTTGAGGGTTTCAAATAACTTTGAACTCGAATAATAATCATTAGATCGTCATTGCTGAGAAATTCGAGATCGATTGATTACGTAAAAGCAAACGAGGAAACGGATCCATTTCTAGATTATTGGAGACCGCTTACAATGTGGGAGTGTGACACAGTGGAAGGAACTGGAGACGGCGAGGTAAGGTTGGATGTGGATAGAGTGCAGATTGATCAAAGTGGGAAAACCAGGTAAAAGGAATCACAAAAAAGGTCACTGATTGAAGGAAAACTATGTGCGCTGCCAGGACAAAGATTACCAACTGACGTAATCGTGACTGACGAAGCAGAAAATCCTGCTGAGTTAGAAGCCAAGCTTGCTCTACTGTCAATTCAACCTGAAGCTAGCATTGCTGAAAAGAGTGTCAGAAGTCGATGCATTTCCCCTTCTGAATAAATATTTGTGATTTAGACCGTTTCTCTCGAAATCAGTGACAAATTTCATGCCTTAAACCTCACATCATATCTTGTCAAAACGGTTCAAGCCTAGCTCTTGTTATTTAGTTTCACCAGCTGTCAATCTACACTAGGTACACACCTAAACTGCGTCAAACCTTTAACGATAGAGTATTGAAAAATATATGACACCCCCAAACCGGTAAAATAACCCGCACATGCCTTTCGAACAGTGCTTTCACAGTAAATAAGCGATGGTTTAAGGGGTGACACTGTTATCTCTCCTTCAATTAGAAGCTACCATTGGCATATCTAATCCCCCTACGTATAACGCAGTTAACAGCAGTCGCCCCTTGCGCACCCAAGATTTGATCGCAGTCCCGTTCTGGATACAACCCGAGTAAACCATGAATTCACGAAATGAAAGGACACCGACACATGCCTTTCTACTCTTTAAAATGCTCTTGCTCATTAAGACAACATTGAAGTAGACTCTAAGAACGCAAAGGTTTAACCACGACGTATTGCGGTGTAATGCCACTTCTTCCATCTATTTTCGACTAAATAAAGCTGGTTTGGTTTCAGAAAGATGTATTTTACAAATGTAATGCCTAGATGTTTCTTGGAATTGCTCGGAAGTAGTATTAAGTAAAGAATACAGACATTGACTTTGATGAAGAAGTTTCTTTCTATAGTTGAGAAGTGGGAATGCACGAAAAAAGCGAATAGGTATATACAGTTCAAGAAAAAGTAGCAAGTAGATTTGTTTTAGCTGCGGTGCAAGTGTGCGGAGTTATAGAAATTATGGCTAAAGAGATAAAAATAAACAATTATTCGAGAAAAGCGACTTAAATTCCAACTTGCTTAACTTTGCTGCATTATTTGTTAGAGTTCAATGAAAGTAAAGAAAAAATAGAATGCAGTGAAGATGAAAAATGTAATAAATATAAACGAGTTGTTAATTTCGTCACGGACGAGCATTCATACACCCTATCCTCTGTTACTTTTGAGGCAAATGTAGAATGTCAGTATATCGCAAGAGTTGCTAATGGACAGGATGAGAATAATCGGGAATGAAAGTGTGCTGACGAAAGCTATTCTGACTTGGTTAGCTTTTTTGGTTTGGTGAGAAATGTTCTGGCTACAACATAACTGATGATAAGGGCTGCTCATGGGACGTGTAAACCACGGAATTTTCGAGATGTCGGCTGCAACTGAATAGAAGCAGCACAGCCAATATGTCAGTTGAGCCAAATCAGAATTCAAAGCTTTCATAGGATTGCGAGCAGAAGTCGAGCATCCAACGCTATTTTGAAGGAGCTAGCTATAGCCCCAAGTGGGAAATCGTACTTCGTATAGAGCACTTCTCCTCTAGAAATCGAATTGGCTTTCCTGAATTCTTTTTCTTTTTTCTTTGGACGTCAGGCCTCGCTTTAGAGCTTGATAGGGGTGCTGACACTATTAAATTAGTTGAGAATCCATAAGGAAATTTCTGAAAAACTTTGGCATGGCTGGAATTCTAACTTCTTTCGCATCCTCCATTCTGCCTCTTCCCCGAACAAGGTTCGGATTGAATGCTGCCAAGAACTCGAACCTAAAGAGTAGTAAAGGTGCCTTTTGAAAACGAATTTGTCGAGTTTTAGAAAATCGTAAGATCCGCGAGTAGTCGTAAATCGCTTTAACCTGTCAGCCAGCTGAAGGCAATGAAAGCTGTTGGCACGACGCGCAAGTAACGTTCTTGTCAAAACAAACTTGTTGATGACCTGATTGGCTAAGCATAGTCGCTCTGAACTTGTTCTTGTTCAGCAGCTCAGAAAAACACGTCAAGGTGGGAACTCTGACGCCATCATTGAGACTACTGAGACTTTTTGTGGCCTTGTCCAAATACTGGACATTTCTGGTGTTCTAGCAGGAGTTTCAGGCTTTGAGCTTCTTAATACTCTAATGAAGTCAAGTGGTGTCTAGTAATTGGTATGCTCCACGCACGCAGCATTTAATTCCGGATGGGCTGGCGATTGAATGGTCGGTGAAGAGCACCAGCTATGAAGCAATCGTCGTACGTTTACACAGCAACCGCGACCTCACACCCTGCCCTTCCGCGTATTGCGAACCTTAATTAATCTGCCCGTTACCGATTTAATCCACTTTCGTCGTCTTCAGATGCCGCGATTTACATTGCGATCTCTCTACCAGGGAGCTTCTCAAGGACGCCAAATTAGTCCATTAGTGTCAAAGTAAGACGACTGGATTGCACACCGCGAAATGGTGTTACGCTGTTCAGTAAGGCCACATCCGTCGCCCAACTGGTCATCGAAGGTGGAAGGACTTTCTGACCTCAGAAATTCGACAGCAGGGCCTCGGCCTTGCAGGCAGTCTGGTTGCTCAGATAAGGTATAGTGCAGGCGCGATTTGTGAGGTTGCTCCACTGCAGTGTTCTCCATGCGGATGTGTGGTCGAGCATGGGTCGCATTCGGCACTGCTGCAACATCATACGGCTCAGCGATTATGGTGTGTGATATCGCGCCTGACTGTGGACCCTTGAGAGCAGCGAATTCATTTCTCATTCTTTCTTCATGAACCGAGTTTGCCTTGAAAAGGTTTGAAAGGAAGGGGAGTGAAGCGTGAAATCTACAGCTCGCAGTCTAGGATCAGGAAGTGCTTCCTTTCAGAGTGGTCCCGCCTTCGAGAAGAATTTGGATGCAACAGTCTTTCTCTCGATCATTATACGTGTTTCCAAACACAGTGTTTGGGGGTTCTCCCTTTCTCTTTCTTTTTCTGAATCTCAAATTGCTACTAGTGCAATATCGGTCCCAGATTAAATGAAAGCTTCTGTTTTGAGGGTTGTACCGAGTCGTAGCCGTTCTGATTACCGCTGAGCACGCCTCAGACCATTCTTCTGACGATGCGACAACTCGGCTAGTTGTAGGTGGCTGATTTCAATGTTCTATGAATAAGTTGTTATTGTCGATTGACTTGCATACACTAGATGAGTAACGAGGTTCAGGATACGTTTGAAAGCTATCTGCTGAGTGTGGCGAGCTTTGTGTCTGACTGAACGACGTGGCGAGCTGGAAAGTGGTGAAAATGTTTCACTAGAAGTCCTCGTACAATCGCCTCCCACACCTTAGGCTATGAGGGGCAAGGCTTTCCATGCTCCATAGAAAAGCTTGGACTACTCGAATTGGCTTGGAGAGAAGATAATTACTCGTAATGGTTGGACCTAGCGGTCCGTCACCGACGTGTTCATGCAGATGTCCATCATAATGATGCTTATGCACCATGTCTGCACATCCCGTGCAGTAGAACGCGCGTCCACTGGTCGAGCTGGAGTTCTCTCATCGAAATTTCAATTTCAAAACCTCGTGTGCCAAATGAAGCGAAGATTTCTGCGACCGACATAATTTGTATTCGGGCCGAATTCTCCGCAGCGGGAGAAAAAGTTATTGTACTTTTCTGTCCATCAGAAGCCGAAATGAGATGAAATAATGGTGTCTAGAGGACAGCAAAGAACATTTCAACAGGTTCCATTTAGAACGGCTCCTCGTTGGTGCCATTGGTGCAGACCCTCTATCTTATACCGCATACGAAGACGACGCTAGATGGAACGCACTTTCAGTGTTGCGGCCCGACGCATCAGCACTTATTGAATAGACTACGGCACGGAAACGGTACTCACCTCTCGGCCGCGACATACTGTAACACCAATAAGCTGGCGATGAAAAGTACAGCGTAGGTGTGCCGGGAACTCATTTCGAATGGTGCGACGATGGGAGGCGGTGCCGTTGTCACTTTATCGCGGCCAGCTAGCTCCGCCCGCTGACCGTGGGAACGCTGCCACGCCCTGGCGTCCTTTAACAACACCGACGGGTCAGAGGACGCGTGCGTGACGTAGCGTGTCGAAACGCCATTACGCCCGGATGAACTTTATCGTGACTGCAGACATTCTGCTCTTCTCCCGGATGTTCATTGTGACACGGTGACTTCTGAACTACTGAAGGATGACACTGGAACAAACGAGGGAAAGGCGGTGATAGATTCGTCATGGCAGTTATGATACGCAATACATGATATCTAAATATATATATACATATATGTAGATAGATAGATAGATAGATAGATATAGATTTTAGTCACGTGTTTCTTGCCGTCGGTTGCTGCGAAAAAAGTGGCGGTCTCAGTATCTATATCGAAGTTGCAGCGAAGGAGAGGAAATGCTCTACGCAGAGCGCGAACAATGGGCTACAGAAAATCTGGAAGCCGAACAATGGTTTACGATCTACCTTTTTTAGACACACATCAACTGTTGTAGCAGACGCGTGTTTGAAAAGGGTAGTTCAAAAAAAGGAAAGGTGAAACATATATGCCAATGCGTTTTCCTACGCTTGAGCTAGTTTTCTAACGTGTTTGAACACGTTCGCTAAGACTGAGCATTTACTAACTGGCTTTGGTGGTACCCTAACCAAGAACTTACGATTTGAGATGCATGCGGCAGCGGACGCCTACTCCGACTTGCGCTACCACGCGGTAGTTAGGATATTTATTTTGATTCATACAGAACCATCTACGACCCAATGGAAAAGAAGTGCTCAGACAAACGAGTCCTGTCCTTTTAGGATAACATGAGTTTTTTCTGCGAAAATTTGAAAAAAATTGAAGAAAATTACTGGCGGCGGCTCCAGCATAGTGCTCATGTGTGTATGGGAGATTTTTTCGAATGGTCAAGGCTCAAAGCTAACACAAAAGTACAACCCGAGGCGATGTGATCAGTAATGCCTACCAAGCCAAAAGCAGATGCAACAGCGAACTTGATATGCCCAACAGGTGCTGTGTCGAGGTTCCCTCGTGTGATTAGACTTTACTGTGTTATAGTTCCCTCTGTTTTTAGGTTTGTTTAGAAAGTTTTCAGTCGTTTTCTTTTGTAACTTGCAGTAGACCAGTGTTAGTTTTGTTGAGATTTAACGACGAAAAATTGGAAAGGAGCCAATTTCCAGAGAGTTGTTGAAGTGAAAATGTTGACACTTCGGCTTCAAATGTGGTGTATGGTAGACCGGCGAAGACGAAATCTTCGGGAAACCTGATCCTCAAGGAAAAGAATTTATCCACATCCAAGAGGGCTGTGTTAAAAAATTGCGAACGCTCTAAAAAGGATCGTGAGACAAATGACAGAGTAGGTCAGGGGACAGTGCACCCTATGTAACCTGCGCCAAGTTCATGAAGCTTATATATTGCGAAATCGAAGGTTTTCTGGGCAGCAGAGGACCTGCATTTTATTGCATGGAATAGGTAAGACAACAAAGATGGAGACAGGTACAGCTCAAGTGAGGTTGGAACCTATGGCCGCTCCTTCGCAGGAAGCAGCGACTAAAACCAGTTTTTGCAGAGTTTGGCTCTTGCTACGACTATCACATTTGCCTTTTGCCTTCGAGATTCTTGTGAGCGCTGGATCAGTTTGACATCATATTTGAATGCTCCAAGGTTACACCAGGTTCCTTCTCACTACTCATTAGGCTCGCGGATAAAAACAACTTCCCTACTGAGAGGCTCTGGCTGAGTTGACGTCACCTCTCAAATAACATTCTGGGATGGCTGAACGAATTTATCTAAAAAGTTCCGATGTGGCTTAGATTCCGAACACGGTCCCTTTCCTTATCATCGCACTTATTTTCCACACTCATAGACTTGAATTAAAGGCCTTTGAGAGGGGCGCAATAAGATCAATTTCATTCTTTTTAATTTAGGTGTCCTCCTTATTCAGTTTGTTGACTTATTTTTCGTGACTGTCGCAATCATAGCTAAATATAAATCATTTGCTGTAGAGTAAATAATTCAATAATTTTGCCATCTTTGCAGTGCGGCTTTATCAGATTTAGATGTTTGCCTAATTGGTGTCCAATGCTCTCTTTGTATTTTAAAGGTGACTGACCAGTGATTCGGTTACGGCATAGACCTTTCGATATCATAACCAACGCAAGTTCTTTGCACTGCACGTATATGAAGTCAGATGAAACGCTTCAGAAGATTGTACGTATGATTCTGAAGGCAACCTTGATGTCAGCTGTCGAAATTTTGTGGGCGCTTCCGCAGTTGTTACCTGTTTACATGAAAGTGCTCTCCGCCCAAGGAAACAGATCAGACGAACTTCTTTTGAAGCTGTGCACAAGATCACCGCTTGGTAATCAAAAAATACTGCCTAGATGGAGTATTAAATTTAACTTGAACAGGATTGTGATATTGTGATCAGAAAGCTCTTCACAAATGATAAACCCCATAATGTCTGTGAAGAGCACAGGTGGGCGCACACTTGCTTGTAGAGGCACGTTGGATGGTCATAGCAGTGAAAGTGTACAGTGCAGTAATCCATGCTTGACATGAGCTATGAATACTCCTATTACACAGCAATGTTGTGCTCTCGATTTTTTGAATATTCCAATGATTCTTTGATTTTTCGAATATTCCAATGAGAAGTTCGATTGAGAACTATTCGAATGCCCATCAGACTAGATCATTAGAGCACAGCTATAGTTCACAGATAGCTAAATGTGCAAATGCTGCCACATCGATTCTGCGCCGGAACGTATCAAACGTCACTACCAGAGATGTGTACGAGTTCCGTTTTTTCCAAATTCCGGTTTGCGCACGTGTTTTAGTCCTTCCGTTTCGTTCCGTGTACTGCTTTTTTAGCAGTGGAGCGGAATGGGAAAGGTGACTTATAACTCAATGACTGTGTAGCACTGACTATTCACCTCTCAAACTTAGACAAAAGGCGGGAAAAAGAAATCAGTTATGCAACACCTTTTATGCGTTATGCGATTGTGTTGTTTTGAAACCTTTTTTTGGGAAAAAGGGTTTAAAATGCTACCTAAAGAGACGATGACTGTCAGCGCCAAGGTGTGGGCTAGCTTGATAGACGAGAGTGTATGTGTCCAAAGGTGTATGCACTGCGTTACGGTAACAAACTGATGCCTACAGCACGCAACCAAAGGTTTATTCATCCAGTGCACTGCGATGCTCACCTGATCGGTGGTATAAAACAGTCTTCTATTTGCCGAAAGAACGCTCCTGAAACTCGGAAGCAAATCATCTGCATAAAGTGAGAAGTCATGCATCAAACCGCAGGTTGTGAATTAATGGCTACTCATCTTCGATCTTCGAACCGCATCACCAATTCGAACTCTGCGATCTATAAGCATTCTTGGGTTGCTGACACAAGCACTTGGCAGTGCTTTCCATGCGGGACATTCAATGAGACCGATTAAATGTTACGAGTGGCGAAGTCTCTGGCACCTCACTTGTCAGCAAATGTTGGCTTTATTGCGTTTAAAATACTTTCTTCCTACTTACAAAAAGGTTTTGCACAATCTTCGCTTTGGCAAACTAGTAATAATTGAAAAGTGACCCTAATAATGATACGAATGTAACCATCTTTTATTGTTATATGCTGTCGAAGAAGAGCAGCATGTTGTTTGCTTCCTTAAATTCGTTAACGATCATTTAGTTACTGCCACCATTTAGACAAATTTGTGAGAAATTTAGATTTTTTTGTCTTCACGATTTTTGAGGTTTTCCTCTCCGCATTCCGCCTTCCGCTCTCGAAGAAGTTTCCATATCGTTATACAACATCCCGCTGTAATTAAGGTCAAAATTATCTCTTCTTCGCTATTTCCGTCGCATTTGTCCTGAGCTCAACCATTCGTCTAATAACTTCGAAGCATTGGGGAGGTAAGAAACAGGGATGCGCGGAAGTATTTCCGAGAAAAGTGGAGAACGGAATACGGAGCGAAAGAGCTCGAAAATGGCCGGAAACGAAAACCAAACAAGGAAACAAATATTATTCAAAATTCATGGCTTCGCTATGTTTTTTAAAAGGTATATTGCCCAAAATCTAAATGGAGACATTAGCTACATGCTTTAACAATCCTCTACAGGAAGCAGGTGAAATTTTTATTCAACGAGATATAATAATGAAATATTCTTGAAATCGTGACTTTAATTGGATTGCTTTTCAATTGTCACTAGCGTAAGATATTGGGATTTTTTAAAATTCCTTTTCCACAACTGACTTAGATGTTTTACATACGTTTACAAAGGTGCCGATGTTTATCGCAAAGCACTGTCGCTGCAATTCCATTCCAAACTTTGAGGACCCCGTGATCGCTTGACTCGAGGACTCAACGGATACTTCTATACAAAATGAAAGGCGAGAATTCTCCATATAGCATTCTCTTTCGCCTTTGCTCCTTGGTTCGTACGACACGCCGATCACACGCTTCAGACCCATTTTTCGTGCGTTATCCTCACAACGGATTAGTTTAGAAACACTGACTATGCAAAAAAGAAAACATTCTGCATCAGAGGCACGGGGTCCTGTGTTCTGTTCCATGAATTGCAGCATTCCTGCGTTTTTCTGTATGTTCGATGTTGGGAGGAATTGCCTTGTGTGACTGTGCAATTCCATAGTGAACTATCGGAACTCCTAACTCGATAGGTTCAAGGACCATCAAAAATGAAATAGCACTTTTCTACCTCTTGAAGGGTGTAGATTCTCGCTGTGACATTCACCTTCACAGTTTAGACATACGCCTAACGCCCTTGCCTGGCTGGTTTCTTCCAGCTTTCCACTATATTGAAGAAACACTAGCCTTTGCTCCTCCTTCTACGACGCAAAAATATATAATAAGTATAATTAGAAAAAAATACTAGTAAACACCCGTTTCGACACTTTCTCACAAGAACATTTGTGATACATGTGCTCCTTTAGTGGCCGTTCAATAAAGAGGAAGAGCGTATATCAGGTAGTCTGCTAAAAATTGTTCAAAAAAGAGAGAGCCAGTACTTAAATTAGAATAAAGGACGTTGATCAATCACTGTTGGGATGCACGACTCGCGGTGTCTGCGGGTGAACAACTCTGTGTCTTATCCTTCCCAGAAGAGTCTGGTTCCAATTCATCGAACTCCTGAAGACATGGTGCAGATTTTCTGTGATAAGTCATGGAAAAGTGACACTGGCGAGAGCGGAGTTTAAAGAATTATAAGTGTTTGGAAAAGGAAATAAAGCTAAAAACTGCATGGAAACAAAAAAAAGAAAACAGCAAAGCAGAGAAGACAGGAGAAACTACATACACATAAGGTATGAAACGGTTACCACCTCACAAAAAGGAGCGAATAGGATTCCATGGGTGGTCTAGGAGTATAAGTCATCTTCCGGGACCGAGTTTTAAAGGTTGTCGTCTACAGTAAACGTTGCAAATGAGGCTCCCTCGATACGCCTTCGACCACCTGGAGAGACTTTGTTAAGCTTGCTACGGATGTCCAAATTTCTGAGAGCGGTTGAAGTGCTGGAGGCACGAGTTACGCTTAAAGACAAATACTTTAATGGGCACAAGTCACAATTTCTCTAGCTGATAACATGTTCGATTCTAGCGATGTCTGTTATGCTCATCCAAACCAATGATCGGTATTCGTTTCGGAGCAGCGCTCGTAGACGTTGGCTGCAGCGAGAAATTGTACCTAACTTACTTTTCTACTGCCCTTTCTATATCTCTCGCGCTACTTTTCTTTCAAGGTTCCTCTAATTTCAGTGGTTTCTCCATAGCATTAGTCTTATGGTACACTTAACATTTACTTCTTTGTTATTCGTTGCAACCAACATCAGCAGGAGTTCAGGTTAGTTTGCAGCAACTCGATCTTCCTTCACCTCCCTTACTGATGAACAGAACGGAAGGGTACTTTATCTGTTTGGTTTTCGTCTAGGGGTTTTTCCATACTTTTGCAATGGAAGTTACTATCACGCTTAAATAGCTTTACTCCTTTATAATAAATTTCTTTATCATAAGTCCAGAATAAGTACGAAAGTAGCCTCTCCCTTATTATTAGTTCAGGAAAGAATATTCGACGCACCATAGCTCTTCCATCTCATACTAGCATGCTAACCCAAGTCATTGACGAGGTTTATTGTATACACCAGGGATGGAATCGTAAATCTGGAATGAGTGCCATTGTATTTAAGGTGTCACGCACACAGTTTGAATACAGTAACGGTGTCATGGAGTAATGCTACCCTAAAAAGTGTCTAGTGCAGCTGGATACGCGGTAGAGAGAGATTTAACGCGCACACAAATTGATCCTTGTATTTGGTGCAGAAATGATGGCTGTTTTCGCATCCCCGGTTTTTCAGCATTGATAATGATGCGAAACCTTATGCGAATGCAGACGTGTTGTACGGCGTTAGAAAACACATTCTCACGCTATCGCATAAAATTATTACCGTTCTTCTATCGCCATTTCTTCGGAGATTTTGGATTGCTTGCGAAGTTGCACTCAAAGCGGGAAATTCACGTCGCTTTGCTTCACGAGTTCAAACTCGGGAATAGTGCTGTGGAAGTAACTCGACTGTCATCAAGATATGGGGTGAGGACACCACATCTGAAGGTATCACGCGTAGATGGTTCGAAAAAAAAACTTAAGGGTTGGAGACTTCAGTTTCGAAGATTGGGAGGGACGCGGTCGGCTATCGGAGGTTAACAACGATGAGTTGAAGGCAAAGGTAAATACCAATCCAAGAAAATCCGCAAGAGAGGTAGCTGAAGAGATAGACGTTGACCACGAAACCGTAGAACAGCATTTAAAGAAAATTTTAGAGAAAAAAAGCTCGACAAATGAGTACCGCACGAGTTGACCGAGCATCATCAATCTCGTCGTCTCAAGATGCGCTTGACTCTTCTTTTGTGCAACAAAGGCGACCCTTTTCTGGAACATGTTGTGATGTACGAAGAAAAATGGATTCTCCACGACAGTCGACGACGTTCAGGTCAATGGTTGGATCACACGAAGCTTCGAAGCATTTCACAGAACTGGTATTCCACCAAAGAAAGGTCACGGAGACTGTTTTGTTGTCAGCAGCCCGTTTGATTCACCACAGCTTCCTTGTTCCGGACGAAGCCTCAAAGCGGGGAAGTACTGTGAGGAACTCGACGAATTGCACTATACATTTATTTGCGCAATTATATTTATCCGGCATCGATCAACAGAAAAGGTGTGATCCTACTCCCCGTTTCACTGATGACAACATTGAGTTGGGATATGATACTCTCGACTATACCTCATAATTGCCTGACTTTTTTTCCTACAGTCTCTCACTCTTTCAAGCATCTCGACACCTTCCTGCGCGTGTAACGCCTCGAAACCCAAGGCGATGCAAAAAAGGCGATATTTGCAAAAGAGGCTTGGTTGTTTCGGCCCTTTCAAAGGCTCTTGGAATTTGTGGTCCACTAGGTGGCGTTACGATTTCGCCGCTTCTATAATAGAACTCCAGTGTTTTACGCTGCCGGAACAGCTAAACTATTTTCTCGTTGCTTTGAATTGAAAAGCCTCCCACTAGAGCGAGTTATAGTACGTCAGTACCATTATAAATAGCTGTCAGTGAATTGAAGCCGATTACTCTTTTCGCAGGTAGAGTGATCAAAAACTGAAGGCCTGAGAACTAATCGTCATACCATCTGAGTAGAGTCGACGATAGTTCATTTCTTTATTCTCACACGGTGATATTGAGTTACTAGTAAAAACAATGGAAGTAATTGGGTCATAACGATTATATGTGTGCTGTAGAAAATAACCGCGATGACGAGAAAATGTTGAACAGGTAGGACGCAACCTGGGGGAGCATAGTTGTTCCACTTTCTGTTCTGCTCTATCCCCTTCCCTCGTAAAAGTGAGGCAGGACAGTTGTCTCACAAGGAGAGCCTCCAAACTGGTGGTGAGCTTTTGCGATACAATTTTTACAGGATGTATGTAGGGTCCCGTGTGGGAAGTCCAAGACCATAGTTACTTTTTTCGGAATGCTCTTCTATTCTCGAAAAAAAGCGTGTGAACGCGTGAGCGCGAAGTTCATGACGCCCTGCTGCCACCCGATCAAATGGCGGCTGGCGTATGGTAGTGTTGTAGCTCACAGAAGCATGGTCGTGGGTTCGATTTCCCCTTACACTTTCTGCATTTTGCGATTTACCGTCAGTGGGACCCTTTATCCCCATTTCCAACACATTTTTGAACAAAAACACGGCAAAAAATGTCGTTTACATCTATCGAGCTCTTTGAAAGTTTAAAGGTGAGGATTTTTGACTTCCAGGTTATACAAGTAAAAAACTGATGCCAGATTCGTGATCACCACACAAAATAACCCCACGTACAAAGTTTGGGCGAAACTGGTGCTTCCGACCTCACCACCCTCACTCGAGCTTCCCCCGAGGTCCCTTTGCACCACCCACGGTCGTCCTTGTCAAACAAGGACGGTCATTGAGATGTGAAGCTATTCGAGGTGGAAACCAACTAAAAACATTGAGCGGTGGAGGGCTACACAGAAAGTAAAATATCGGTGCAACTACGTCCTTTTTTGAACGGGTGGTAGATACATAGAAGAGTAGATGTTCAGTCGGTGAGCAGACTATTTCGCTTACATGCTTTTTTGCTATCGTATCGTTTTTTGCTATCGTTGAAGAAGGTTGGTACATCATTAGCTATCCTTACCAGTTGGTCACTAGGTTTTTGACTCCATCCATGTGAAGAATAGAATAGAATTTGCTATCTACAACACTGTATCATCTTGAAGCACTTTGACTGTTCGAAAATCAAAAAGGGTCCATGCACTGTGCTAGCGAGGTCGAAAAAATACTTAGTCATACTTCGGTTACGGGTGTTAAATACTTGGAGTGGTGATCATGAAGCTGACAACGGTTTCTGGATTTCCCGTTTTCTTATGACAGGTTAGAGAAGGTGTGAGTAAGTGAGGGTAGTGGTCGGAAGCACCAATTTCGCCCTAACTTTGTGCATTGAGTTTATTTGGGGCGCTGATCACGAATCTGGTGTCAGTTTTTTACTTGCTTAACCCTACTTGGTCAAAAATTCTCACTTTCCCACTTTCAAAGAGTTCGATGAACGTAAACGCCATTTGTTGCCATGATTTTTGTTCAAAAATCTTTTGGAAATGGGGATAAAGGGTCCCACGTACGATAAATCGCAAAATGCAAAAACACAAATGCAAGGGGGAATCGAACCCACGGCCATGCTCCTGTGAGCTACGACACTACCATACGCCAACCGACCAAATTTGGCTGGGTGGCAAGAGGGCGGGGAGGGGGACGTTCTGCCTGAAAGCGGCGCGGGCAAAGACGCGGGACAGCGCCTGCAATTAGCGTCGACTCGCGCAGTGACACCCGCCGCTTCGCACTCAGCCAGACAGCCCTCGCCGCGGAGGCGATGCTGACCGAGCCAACCACGGGAGCCTGTAGGTCGACCAGATTTGGTGTGATTGCAACCGATAGAGAGATAGGAGGCTGAGACGGCTTGTATTGGCAGTCCAGAAATTGGGATTGATCTGAACCCTACCATCTCCTATATTAAAATTTCAAGCTCTATCGAATGAGCCAGGAAAGAATCTTGCCTCAACAACACTTACAACAATTTTTTCAGGCGCTGTTTAATTTTTGTTAAATATCAGTTTTATATACACCAGAATTAACTACGAGGCATACTTCCAGGCTACTGATGTGAGCTCTCCATCTCCGGTATTATATCATATCTAAATAACCCTTAAGGGGACTTCTTAGGAGTTGTTTATTTTCGTTAAATAGCAGTTTTTATTTATATCAGAATTAATTGTGCTTTCAGGTTGAAATTGCGCGAAGAATATAACTAGATAGACGAGAGACCTTCTAAGAGCATCTCAAGTGCTGAACCTTTTTGAAAACGACATTAGGATCCTTCAATGCTGAAATTGCCCGACGAGTTCGATTTGATAGTCGGTGGACCTCCTAAGAACACCGAAGTACTCCAGTTTTTTTTTCGAAGCATTTCATGAGGGTTTCCTAACTCGTTAATTGCTGGAGGAGACATTGGCTATGCAGGTACACTGCCTGTGGGACGCGAGGTCAAAATACTGCTAGAAGCCACAAACGACTGGACAAGGACGTAGTTGAAGGACGTAGTTGCAATTGCAAAAAAAATACGTAGCTGCACCGATATTTTACTTTCTGTGTAGCCCTCCACCGCTCAATGTTTTTAATTGGTTTCCACCTCGAATAGCTTCACACCTCAATGACCGTCCTTGTTTGACAAGGACGACCGTGGTGCAAAGTGACCTCCGGGGGAGGCTCGAGTGAGGGTGGTGAGGTCGGAAGCACCAGTTTCGCCCAAACTTTGTACGTGGGGTTATTTTGGGTGGTGATCACGAATCTGGCATCAGTTTTTTACTTGTATAACCTGGAAGTCAAAAATCCTCACCTTTCCACTTTCAAAGAGCTCGATAGATGTAAACGACATTTTTTGCCTTGTTTTTGTTCAAAAATGTGTTGGAAATGGGGATAAAGGGTCCTACTGACGGTAAATCGCGAAATGCAGAAAGTGTAAGGGGAAATCGAACCCACGACCATGCTTCTGTGAGCTACAACACTACCATACGCCAACCGGCCATTTGATCGGGTGGCAGCAGGGCGTCATGAACTTCGCGCTCACGCGTTCACACGCTTTTTTTCGAGAATAGAAGAGCATTCCGAAAAAAGTAACCATGGTCTTGGACTTCCCACACGGGACCCTACATCCTGTAAAAAATGCATTGTAAAAGCTCACCGCCAGTTTGGAGGCTCTCCTTATCAGTAAAATAGACCTCTGCCTGGCTAAACGTCATGTCTTTCGATTTATATCACGCTTTGGAGAGCAGCAATACGCGCTCCATCACGAGGTAGCACCTGCTCGCAGGGCTCATAGCAACCACCTGCAGAGAATCGGCAACATAATGCTCGCAGCATCAACTTCGAACCTATGCACAGGTCTTGGTGATGTAACGGGAGGCATTTGCAGTTTTTGACAGCGGAGTACATAGTCGGATGAACCGAACAACCTCAACCTTTACACTGCCTAGCTGTTGCCCGACTGCGGCAGATCTGCCTAGGGCTGATACCTTCTTCGCACTGCAGCCTGCGGACGTGCCTGCTTAGAAATTCTGTGCTCTTAGAATCTCAGGTCCATTAGGTGGCATGGTGGACTTATCTTCTGACCCACTCCTTTGTCTATTCTCTGCACACTGCGTCCAGAAAGTATAGTAAAGGATAAAGGATAAAGGACGGCGTTACTCAATCCCTTCTGGGATGCGCCAGCGCATTCGACTTCTACGGGATGTCGTGGAGGCGACATGAATGCGTATTTCGCCATACAATGACTTGCGGTGGCCAGCCGATGAACAAGTCAGCGCTTTATCCTTCCCAGACAAGTCTGGTACCAATTCACCGACCCCGGAGGGATGGAAGGCTTGGTTGGCCTGGGCGGGAGATCCGAACCAGGAACCTGGTATCGGATGCACGCGACAGTCGCACCTCCTCCGACTGCGCTACACGCGCCCTTGCAGAAGCTCCTCGGTAGTATAGTGGTGAGTATACGCGTCTGCCAGAAAGTATAGTGCCACCCAAAATTACATATTTCTTTAAAATAATTGGCAGCAATCGAACTAAGATTTGTACTAGGGAATTCGGCACGGCAAAAAATCATAGGAGCAAATGATTTGGCAAAATGTGTCACATTTTTGTAAAAACCTTCTCGAAGTCGAAGAAGTCTTCAGGTCGTGTCAGGTCTGTTTACGCCCGAGACGAGAGGCAAATCGTGCAAATGGTGTCCAAAAGGTCGACCAGCCTGGAGCGGGTGCATAAGAGTCTCAAGTAAAAGATGACTGCCGATACTTAATCACTTACTGACCAATTCAGTTACTCTGAAAATTTTGACAAAAGTTCGTGTGCTTTTTTAGCCGTACTACAATGATTGCATAACACCACTCTGTTGTGTTCATGGTGTGTTTTGTTTGTGGCACTTATTTGGCTAACGTAGAATAATAATAAAAAAGTAAAAAAAAATAAAATCCTGTTCGTCTTACTGACGAGTTGAAGGAGGTCAATGAGTCCCCTGCGGTGCCGGCCTTCAACAGCTTGGTTGACGAGTTGACGTCTCTCAAGCGGGAACGGGACAAGCTACTCGAAGAAAACCAGATTCTTCCTAGGAGGCTGGAGCTTCGGCCCGATTCATTTGTTCATTACACTGTTGCGGACGTGCCTGATGATGGTCAAGGTTCGAGATCAATCCGAACTACTGCCGTTCAACCGACTGACGAGCGAGATCTCGAACGCCTTCGATCGATCATCATCAGTGGAATCATGGAATTTCATTCAACGGATATCGAAGGTAGAGTGCGCTACGATTTTCTCAGTGTTAGGAATGTTTTGTTTCACACTGGAGTTGAATGTTTCCCTGTTATAACACATTTGCTTAAGCCTGGAGCGGCTGGTAGAGAGGCTACATGTTGTTACAGGATGTTTTGTTGCGATCAAAGCTCTTTCACTGTTAGTGTATATCGGCTTGGCAGGCCGATTATTGGAAAGTCTAGGCTTCTGAAACTGGTGTTCCTCATGGTTTCAACGTCTTGCTGTCAAACTGGCCCAACGTCTTCGCTCTTTCCCTGAGAGAGGGGTTTACATTAGGCAATCATTCTCGCTGGAAGAAAGAGTGCGACGACGTGAGGCCTATCGCAGTTCGAGTGTAAATTCTTCTCAAAATATTACGCTCAACACCAGCTCCGTTCAGGAAAACTAGTTACTGATCCTTGGTTCGATGAGGATAAAAGTGATGATTCTTTTGAATACATTCCAAATATCAAGTGTTTACTATCGAATGTCCGCTCTTTGGTTAAAAATGGTTCAGCTTTGGGATTGACCCTTCTAAAAGAGAACTTTGACATTGCCTTCATTACCGAGTCTTGGTTGAAAAGTTCGGTCGAAATTTCCGCTATATTAGGCTTTGCTGGTTCACTATATTCTGCCTTTAGGTGTGATAGGCAAAATAAAAAGGCGGCGATGCTGTGCTTCTACATAAAAAAAATATTTCGGTCAATCAAGTGTATCACGAGTCGGTGTTAGACTCATTTTATATTCTTATAGGGGATATTGCCTTCGACGTAAGAACTGTCAGATTTATCCTGTTCTACCGCGCCCCGACCTGTTTGTCGGCTAACTCTGGTTGATTATGCAAGGTTATAAGTGATTTCAGCGCCTGTATTCATGCCTGTGTTGTTCTAGGTGATTTTAATTTGGCCGATATGTCGCCCAATCTTTCTTACGACCCTCAAACCCCTCAGCTGACCAAAGTTTTTACTGATCTGTTAAGAGCCCATTCTTTTAGACAACTAGTCCCTCAACCCACTACATCAAGTTCTTTCCTAGACTTGGTTTGCTGTAATGCCAAAGATCTCTTCCAGGATAATAAGGTTGATGCACCTATAGGTTCTAGCGGCCATGCTACGGTTGTGCTTAAACTGTACTCCAAAAAGGTAGCTCCATCATTTTACTTTGAAAAAGACTTCAGTCGCGCTAATTATTTTCTGATTGAGTCCTACTTAAAAGGCGTCGATTGGATTGGATGTTTCGCCACAGTTGGGAACGCTGACTCAGCTTACGAACTCTCTCTTAGTGTTTTACATCATGTTATTGACACTTTTGTCCCTCTTCGTGATATACAGGCAAACAGCGCTAAGTTGCCCTGGTATCTTGTTAGGATGATGCGAAAGAGGAACATTCTGTGGAGTAAAGCCACTCGTGCAAATAATAGCATATTATGGGACGAGTTCAGCTGCATTAGTAAACAGGTGTACAAAGCGGGTCTTAAATTTAACTCTTATCTGGAGCCTAAAATTGTTTCGTTTAAGGATAATGCGAAATTTTATAGATTTCTGCGCCCTAGACTAAAGGAGAATCACAAAATTTCTAGCCTGATTGATGACGTTGGTAATTTTGTCTACACGGACGTTAATAATGCCGAGATACTTGCAAAAGAATTCTCCAAAGCCTACTGCACCCATGATCTAAGTGATGGAGATAGTCCGAGCGGTGTCTCCTTTTCAAATTCAGGCGGCGGTTTTTGGTTCTCTAAAAAGGACATATTTGAGATCCTCTCTACTTCCCCAGTTTTCTACAACTCCCAACTTCATCCCCATGTCTTTTATAGAAAAGGTGCTTCACCTCGTTGCATTTCCACTGGAGTACATATTCAATCTGTCTCTTACCACCGGTATAGCTCCCGGCAGATGGCGACATTCGATTGTTACAGCGATTCCCAAGAAGTCTCCTTTCAATTGTTCAGCCAATTATAGGCCTATAAGCATCACATCTGTTTTTGCTAAAGCCTTTGAAAAACTTCTAAAGAAGCTCATTTTAAGTCACTTCGAGCGGATTGATATAATTCCTGTTTGTCAACACGGATTCTGGAAGGGAAGATTTACCGAGACTGCTTTGCTATCCGCACTTAATGACTGGACGACTGCTATCGATCAAACCAATAGTGCATGTGGTTTATTTTGATTTTGCGAAAGCTTTTGACAAGATACCCCATTCTAGACTCATAGCTAAATTGAATGCAGTTGGTCTTGAGTCTTCCATTGTGTGTTGGATACAAAATTTCCTGGCTAATCGAGCCTTTCAAGTTCGCGTTGGTAAATGTTACTTTAAGATTTATCCGTGTACGAGTGGTGTTCCAGAGGGAGGTGTATTATCTCCTCTACTGTTTTTGGTATAATCTCCTGGACTCCCTGCAGAGATTTCTTCATTCGGTGTCAGCTACCAAATGTACGCTGACGATGTAAAAATATACACCACTATAGTCAATCATGATGAAACAACTCGTCTTAAGCTGCAATCAACAGTGTTAGTAATTGGTCGGTCGCAAATGGACTGCCTCTTGCTCCTTTGAAGTCCCATGTTCTTTGTATAGGTAGTGGTTTCTTAGAGCTAGCATATTATGTCAATGGTCTTAAGCTTAACTGAAGTCCGTGACTTAGGCTTTTTGCTCAATAGTAAGCTATCTTTTGGTCGCCATATCAAAAATATTTCAGCCAAACCTTTTTCACATACTTTTAATCTGTTCAAAGCACTTAGAACAACGGATTCGTTAACACACATTAAGGCTTACAAAATATACGTTCGTCCCATAGTTGAAAGCAGCACATCAGTTTTCAACCCACACTTGAAGAAGGATATAAGGATTTTGGAAAGTGTGCAAAGCAATTTTACAAGAAAACTAGTGGTACGTTGTTCTAGTGTTGACTACCGATATAGTGTGCAAAGTCCTAAAATGTTTAGGCTGCCTAGTTTGGAAAGTAGAAGGCTGAAAAGAGATCTTGTTACGGCCTTCAAAAAATCACTGGAAAAACGAGTGTCAATTCCGCCACCTTCCTTAAATTTTTGCCTTCACGCGCCAGAGGTGGTTCCTTTAAACTCAAAGTTTCACCTGCAGGATCTGGCATTAGGTCTCCGTTCTTCTGCCAAAGGGCTATCTCCAGGCTCAACCAATGGATTGCTAAAGGCGGACTGTCGTTACACTTGAATTCATTCCAAAAACTGGTTATCCTGATGTTGGGCATGGATTCTTATTCTCATTAGTTGTTGTTTCTTTATGCTGCTGATTTCATATGTTTCAGGTGCTTAGTTCTCTGTATTCACATATATTACTTTCAGGTTCTTGGTCTTAGGCTCTCCAGCCAATCAGTTTTCCACGTTTATTTTATTCCTCACTCATTCTTTGTTCCTAATTTTCTTCTTCTCTTTGTTTCTAGTTATTGCTGTTGTTTGTTTCGTGTTGTTGTGTGCCCACGCATGCGTAAGCGTGCGTCCATTAAATAAATAAATAAATAAGGAAAACGATTCATTGTTTCCTAAAACGCAACGGGTATATTTTCCACAATCAGCTCAGTTCCGCACCACGTTTGACAACAGCTCACAAGAAGAACGGTCTGGAATTCGTCTCCAACTACATTAGTCGTTCCTGGGTTAAGGCAGATTCTACTTCTCGTTATCTGTTAGGATAAAAGAAAAAAGAGACATTATTCTATCCTTTTTTTTAGCATTTTACTTCTACGGGCTATCGTAGAGGCGATCTGAGTGCGTATTTGACCTAGCATGGAAGGAAGGCTTGGATCACCTGGACGGCAAATCCTAACCAAGAACCTGCCATAAAGTGTAAGCGATAGCTGGCCTCCTTCGACTGCGCTAAATGCGCACTCGTTGGGCGTTACGCTAATTATTCTGGCGCTTGATAACTCAGGTGATTTTCTCCGATGAAAAACGCTTCAGTCTTGATGGGGCAACGGTGCTAATGGCACCGTTGCCCCATCGAGACTGAAGCGACTGTGTATAATCCGAAGCCGATGTAATAGCCACACTCGCTTTTTTAAGTAATAAAATCTAAATGCACGCCCCTTCACACAGAGCGCGACACGGAACAAGGGAGGAATCACGGATAAAATCTCATAACTTGTGCAAATTGCGAGAAGGCAATTGTCTCCAGGAGAGCCTTGAGATTGGAATTATTTTCCCATTGAATAAAGAGTTTCTTGCTCACACTCTTTAAGCGTTGGAGACAGCAGAGACTAGTAACCTACGGAGCATTCACGCGCAACATTTCATAAGCAATCCTAGGTTGCCAAGAGTGTTTCTCAAAAGTTTGACACAGCCATTCACAAAACTTATACATTTCTCGATTGAAACATCATTTAATGTAGAAAACATCAGAACAAAGCAACTGAGTGCCGCGCTCTCAAAATCTAACAAAACGGATGATTTTCACTCGCCTTTTTGCACGATAAAAGAAGTTGTAGAACCTCATTACAGAAAACGTGGAAAAGATTTTTTGGCCAGTGGAAAAACTGTGAAGAATTCAAAAAGTGAGCTTTTTCTGTTGGAACACCTAGATGAAAGAGCACTAAAGCACAGCCCATATCTTGCACTTTTCTTCGGCGCAGAGGAATCCAAAGTGGCTTTTTCCTATATGCACTCGAGACCTAGGCGTGCAGATGACAAGAAGTTGCAAAATATGTCGACTTGCTTCGCAGTGGTTCGGGACAACTTTGTTTCAATACAGACGAGCTGAGCAAAGGCTGCACTTATCTAGCACGTCATCTCCCTATAATATTCTATCCTATTGCCTTATTTCTGTAGGGAAATGGAGTTTGGCGGGGTAATCCACATCGGTTTTCGGCTCAGCAGGGTAATCCACTTCTCTTTTTTGGCTTTCGAGCGAGGCCGTGGTGAATGCGGCGACAATGCCGGAACACGGATGAAACTGCAGTGCTCCAGAAGTGTCAGCTAGGTAGCTTCAGATGCTATTTGGTAGATCAAGAAAGTAGTGGGAAAACAGATTCCGACACAACTTAGACGTTACATGGAGTGCAGGTATCTGCGTCATGCGTCTAGCAAAATGAACACTTCGAAGCTTGATAAAGGTGTGGAGCTGAAATTTAGTGGGATAGTAGAGAATTTCGTTAATAAGGTTGTTAGGGCTATCATTCAGCGTTTTTTTTTGTTGAAGGGAAAGAGTTGAGTGAGTTCTCATATGTAGGTACATCGCATGATATCATTTCAGTCAATTTAAGCTCTTCAAGAATGTTGCAAGATCTTTAGAGAAGGTAGGTGGCTTGTTAATGATATGCTGTCGCTTAAACTAAGACAAGCAGTAGCGAGACAACAAACAAGAGAGGCGTGGGAAGTTGTTTGTCAGAATGATGCAAATTTGGTTTATGCTGTGCTTGAGTATTAATATTTTAGAACTTGATGTCGTTGTGGGATGTTGTTGCAGGGCAAAAAAATTGAACCAAAGAAGCTGAACCATGCGGTTTTCTGTTCGCACACGAATTGAAAACTGATGTAATACTTTGAAGGCACATTACCCCTTGATTTGCCTTCAACAATTATTACGCTGCAAAAATGACTGCACTGTTCCTGAAGAAAGAAACGAAAGCCATGTTTGGCTGGAAGATCCAAGTTTGGATCCAACGTAAAAATACGTTATCACGGTAGTGCTACACTATTGAGTTCTATACTCTACGGGATATCGCGCAAGTCGTTTGATTACGTATTTGGTCCACACAATACAATGTGCTGGTCTGCTGATGGAGAAGCCAGGGTTTTGTCCTTCGCAGCCGAATCTGTTATCAATTAAGCGACGCCGGAGGGTTGACTTGGGTGCGATTCCCACCTGAAATTGACCCGTGATGGCACTCAAGATCAGCCTTCTTCTCAGTTGCGTCACCCCGCGCCCATAGCTTCAAACATGAAGCCCCGAACGTCGTCTGTCACCTGTATCACCTGTCGCACCGTTGATCATTGAGCCGCTCGAGCGGGCGCCAGCAGCGTCCTCTTTCGTTCCCATCGCGTGACAAAGCGCTCCAATGGATTCTCCTTGCTTGAGGGACACGAAGGAATTTCGTTCAGGACTTTCACGTGATGAATCCTTCCCGAAATCCTGCATGGCTGTCCTTCGCCCAACGTTCTGCTGATCCTATTCTTGATGATTCGAGTGAACAGCTTGTAGACCACGGATAGCAGGCAAATCGGACGGCAATTGCCAATGTCGCGCGCGTCCCCTTTCCTGTACAGCAAGGTAGTCCTACTGATCTACCACCAAGCCTATGTGGGCTTCCGTTGGCCATGACACAAAATTATTTAATAAGGTATTTATTTTTAACACTACAATCGAAAGCGGGTTACCAGACAGAGGAACTCAACAAGACTGAGACTGCGGTAGCGGTCCTTCCTTCATAGGAGACGTCGTGTACATTCTGTTTTCAAAGAAGAAGGCACTGTAGGAGAACTGTGAATGCACTATTTTTTGCCCGCCTGATGTCTCGTGGGTGAGAAACTCATGAAAAAGTAGCGCCAGCTGGTGCGTGCCGCGACAAAGCATTGCACTTCGACAGTACAATACCCACCACAAGGATTTGACAATGGGCGCGGTAGGCGCGTTTTCCGCATTCTTTCTGATCTTTTGCTGTAGCCGTCTTGATCGTCATCCTTTATGAAAAACTCACATACCGTCGTAGTCTCCTCGACGAGATCTATCCAAAGGCACAAAATTTTTTTTTCGTTACTCCGTTTTTGACCGCTATTTTTTCAAAAGCGCCGGAGGATACTCATTGGCGAGCGACGTCTCTACTAATTGCTCTCAAAGGCCATTTAGGCCAGTGTTATACTCCCGCGGGAGCATCCGCGGAACGTCAGCGGACTAGGAGTGCACCGCGGACGGCGGGCGTGGCGAGCCCGGCGATTGGCCAGGTGAGGGATCTCGGCGCGATTCCTGCCCTTCCGCGGAGGCTCCCGCGGGAGTATAACAGGGGCCTTAAGCGCGCGGATTCAAACCAGCGCGTTGACAGTAGCTCTTAACTTGGGAAAATTCTGTAGACAGATAAGCTTATTAGACCATAGATATACCACATTCACATCGAACTGGACCCTCTTCAAATCAAATTGGACACTTTTCACGTCGAATTGGACACTCCTCTAAGTTTGCTTATGACTTTTGAAAACAAATCAAACGCTTCCGAATCAAAGTAAACTTCTTCTATATTAAACAAAATACTCTTGAAAAACGTTATTTTTTTATAATTTTTGTTTGAGAAAGATTTTTGTGTGATTTCTTTTACTTTTAAATGACCTGCCCAATAAATGAACATTGTTTGAAATTTTATAAAGTTCTCATTTTTTGCGGAAAAATAAAGGCATATAGCTTGTCCTAAGAACAGGAGGACGGCAATTTTTGGCGCCAAAAAGGGACTGCGCCATGCCCTCGTCCAAGACGTCGCGATTTTTATTCGATTGATAGCAAAATCTCGGTTTTAATGGAGTCACACTTCACACTTACAAGAGATGCAACTTAAACAATTGTAAAAACACTCATATTCTCACTTTAATGTTTGTGTAAGCAGAATTTACACTATCAGTCAAATAAAAATCGCGAGTTTATGAGGTTCGTGGCACAATCCTGTCTTTTATTACTACTTTGTTGCACTTTAAAACAAAATTTAATTTGTTATTTCTTCTCCAGAAGTAATTTTTTAAAAATTACTGCACTCATTCGGGCAGCTGAAGTAAAAAATCTTAACACTCCCCTCCTTTTAACACTACCTGAGAAGAGTGTCCAATTTGACGTGAAAAGTGCCCAATTTGATCTGAAAAGCTGAGTTGGTATATATTATTCTACTCTATATTATTTTTTTATTTTTCGATTATTCTAATAAAGAATAACAAATTTTTTCTTTATCTACCGAGTACCAAGGAAGAGGCTACACAATAGATGAGAATTCCTAATTGGGACGCGCCACGCATACTACTCCTGCAAGATATCGTAAAGGAAATTTGAGATAGTGGTCCACACAATAAATTATGGATAAGCCAGTGATCTGTCTTCGCTAGACAAGGCTAGGATACCGGTTATTTGACTCCGGAAAGTTGAAGGCTTGGTTGGTCTGCGCGGCACCCAGCCAGAGGACCTCGACTCTCCAGCATGCGACAGCCACCGTATCCTCCAATTGCTCTATGCCTCGCACAAGGAATAGCTAATTTTTATTACTGGAAGTTTCTTTGCAGCTCTATTGACTTAAAAAAGGTATTATATCTGGATAAATGTCCAGATTTCGCATTCCCAATGAGCTTTTCCTGTGTAGCAGATACTGTAACTTTTTTAAGAAGGAAGTTACAAAGTTGAAACTTGCTCTGAACTCTGGAGCACGTAAGTGAATTGCAGATCGGCCACTTTTAAATTGCAAAAAAAAAGAAAATTTTTGCTAGCCATGAATTCACTGCGCACCACCTTTAGCAACGCTTTTCACAACGTTTTGCGTACTGCAATTTTTTAAGGACAGAAGCCAGTATGCTGAAATTTTTTCTGTGCAAAATAGGCTTGCGTGGTGCTGACACAGGCAAGGTAGAAGGAACTGAGTTCACTGTTATATAGATTCTCAGGTGTGTGTCTAAACCCCTGGAAAAATCAACGATTTCTTGATCCTATTTTGTTTTGAAAATTTAGAACTCCGCGCTGGTCAGTCCCTCAAATGCTTAACACGGCACATCTCACCATTGAAAGCGCTTCCCAACATAATTTTATAAAATTTGAAGAATTCCGACGTTTTGGCCTTTTCCGCCGAGGTCGAGTTCTGGGCGGCCTTCGGCTCGACCTGGGCTCTGCGTGCATCGCTCCTGCCTGATCAAGGCCTCCTCGCACCTACGTGCGAGTCCCAGCGGTATTATGCCAATTATAGGGAACTGCATAGTGCCGTTCGGTGAACGATAGCATTGATTCGCCTTACTTGGCACATTCGAACTTTTTGAAAACAGGTTTCATAGAAACATATTTTTGTATTCTTCTTCTTTTTACTTTTTCTCTTTTTTTATTTTTATTTTTGTAAAGAACACATGTTGTATAATTACCATGTAATGATCCTGTCATTTTTTTTCAGGTTAGGTTTACGCTCAAGAGAGAGTGAGAGAGAGTGCAGGTTTGCACTCTCTCTCACTCTCTCTTTTCTTTTATATTTGAGAGAAACACTTCCCTCATTAACCAAGTGTGCTTGAGTTTCGGAACCGCAAGGATTTTCTGCTTTGTCCAGAAGGCTCAGGCCAACCAAATATCCCCCCTGAGTCAGGGAATTGGTACAGCACTTTTCTGGAAACAATAAAACGCTGACTTGTCCAGTTGGTTGGCCACCGCAACTACTGTACAAGCCAAATACAAATTGCTTAATATAGAAGAAGTTTACTTTGATTCGGAAGCGTTTGATTTGTTTTCAAAAGTCGTAAGCAAACTAAGAGGAGTGTCCAATTCGACGTGAAAAGTGTCCAATTTGATTTGAGGAGGGTCCAGTTCGATGTGAAAATGGTATATATATATATATATATATATATATATATGATCTAATAAGCTTATCGGTCTACAGAATTTTCCCAAATGAGGAGCTACTATCAACGCGCTGGCTTTGAATCCGCGCGTATAAATGTCCTCTGGGCGCAATTAATAGAGACGTCGCTCGCCAATGAGTATCCTCCGGCGCTTTTGAAAAAATAGCGGTCAAAAACGGAGTAACGAAAACGGTTTTGTGCCATTGAATAGATCTCGCCGAGGAGATCACGACAGTATGTGACTTTTTCAAAAAGGATGAAGATCAAGACGGCTACAGCAAAAGAACAGAAAGAACGCTGAAAACGCTCCTACCGCGCCCTTTTTCCAATCCTTATGGTGGGTATTGTATCGTAGGAAGTGCGGCGCTACATAGGGTGTTGATGAGCGGTGTGATAGATATCTTAAAATACGACCACGATCTCCAGGAGAGCGAGGTTTGCCGACTGGATAACGACGAAGAGTAATTTGCCCTTGTTCGAATTCGAGCCTTAAATCGTCATCACCTGACGTATGAATAATTTCCTTTAAGATTTCCTGATCAAATCGATTAGTCGTCTCTTTGTTGGCTTGTTCGCCGATACCTATCCACGCAATCATTCTTGCCTTTTCTTCGAGCTTCTGGTTGTCATTCTTTAGTTTTACCATACTTGAGTTGAGAATACTTTTTTGCGAAGATATTGACGGTTGTGAATCAGCAATTTTTTTCTCTGTCTCAGATAAGCGTTCTGGTATGAGCTTTTGAGTATCAGTGATACTTTGGATTTGTCCGAAAAACTTGTCTAGCATGTCGGTGATAGTGTGCTGCATTTGCGATGAGTAAACATCAAAGCGGTCAATTAACTTACACGCCCAAATGGCATAGATTCTTTCAGGTCAGTTCCACCAATCTTCTTAACAGATGACTGTTTTGCCACTTCCTTTGCCAAAAAGCAGGAACGTCGACCGCGCTGTACAGTACCGTCGGTAAATCGCCAAAACGCGGCCGGCGGCGGATTAATCCGCCGTTTCCGCCGCTTTGCAATAACTCTCTTCAA
Organism: Heligmosomoides polygyrus bakeri; assembly: GCA_947359475.1. Taxonomy (NCBI): domain Eukaryota; kingdom Metazoa; phylum Nematoda; class Chromadorea; order Rhabditida; family Heligmosomidae; genus Heligmosomoides; species Heligmosomoides polygyrus. The sequence goes on from OX375870.1 coordinate 68,083,667, forward strand.
AGTCGCTTATATTCAATGGAAGGCACATTGTTGGAATCAGAACAACATGATCTACCCAATGGCCTAAAAATCTTAACAAGGTTTCAAAATTTTTGAGTTCGAGATGACCTAGATTAGTCGAGCCCGTAATTGTCTTGATCTGATCCACATTCGCCCCTGAGTCTCCCTTAATTGTGCCCCCTGGCAGGGATCGACTTGCCCAGTGGAATTTTAAAAATTTTAAACGCTGTCGAAAATATGTTTCATGCTAATAGGTTTTGCCTAATCATGGCGATCTATTTGATATCAAATTTGGCTTGTTCGGCCGCATGTACATCACTCCATGCGTTCTCAACTGCCGGTTTTTCGACTTTCGCTAATTAATTACGACCGCATCACCTTTGCTCTAGGGCTGAGTTTTGCTGAAGTTTTCGACTTTGAGGTGTGGATTGCAACTGGGGTTTCAGGCTTAGTTTGATCAAAAGTAAGAAGTAGTCAGCCGCCAAATTGGCAGTGCACCAGGGTTCCAGGGAGACCGTCCTGCAAAGGCTACTTCACGTGTGTAGATCTGTGTCTCCACGAGGCGGATCAGGATGAAAGCTGGATATGTGGTCAGACACCATTCAGAGATGCTGTCCCACAAAAACGATGGAGCTGGCAGCTCATGTCTCGGAATTTCGCTTCCTTGGAAAGGCAGCTTCCTTCAAATCCAAAATTGATATTTGACACTGACGTCTGCCCAACCCTCGCAGAAGAGCTCCTACCACTTAGCAAAGCCCATATTTGCGATATCTTTCGAAATTTTTTCCTTCGACTTTAATCGAATTTATTACTTGAGACAGGTCCGATACTGGAGCCCACACTGTTGCCGTAATTGCAGTGACCTGACCTGCCCCTGCAAACATGTGTCCTTTGGACATGCAATCACTGCTTCTCTCCTCTCACTACTCACACTAACCCAACGCAGGGTCAGGATTGAGGTTCCAGAATCAAGGGGGTCGTACTATGACGTCATCTTTTTCTTGGGGGGGGGGGAGGGGCGTCGTACTCCTCCTCGTTTTAACAGAGGACTTTATCGTATTTTTTCGTAGTTTCTTGTACACCTAAAAGAATCCAATTCTTTTAATTTCGGCAGTCTTCAAATCAGTGTGGTCCGCTTCAGTTTCGACGTTATGGACACGACAGTTTTTTTAAACCTGAAAGAGCGACATTTGCATGCAAAATTGCACTCTACAGGGTGCGTAAAAAGTATTGACGCAGTAAATGACGGTTGTGGAAATAGTATTGCGCAGTAAGTTTTAAAATGTTCACTTGAGAGATATGGAAAATAATCTTGCGAACACGATAGAGTAACTCGTAATTGACATTGGCTCCTTTACTGTGAATACAGGAGCGAAAACGACGGAAAAATTCATGAGCACGCGCCGCAAGTACTCGCTTGGATTTCGTCCCGTGCTTTTAACAGGGTAGCCTTCTGCGACTGGTCACTTCTGCTGAAAGTAGCCCAGACCTCATTCTCCAAAATTGCCTAAAAAGAATAATCCAGCGGATTCATGTTTAAGCTGTGTTCGTCTGAGAAGCTGTCCACACCTGTGCGCGTTACCTGTTTGCCGTTATCGGACAGAGATTGATAATTTTGGATTTGAACGTTATCGTGCTTGAACATATTGTAATCATTATCTGTTATAACAGAGCCGTGGCTGACGTTTAGGTTGCTGACCTCTTTCCTCACCAACCGTTTCGAACAGCGCCTAATTCTCTTGTTAAGGAAATATTCAGCTCTTTGGGTAACAGACAAAAAAGGGCCACCGTAGCGACGATGGTCATGTTTCATCAGTCTTTTTCGTGAGTGTTTTTGAGCACAATACAGGAAACAAAAATAACACACAAAAACCTAGAGAGGTAGAAAGAGAAAGCTGGAGCTGAAACAAAATGTAGGTGCGTCAATACTTTTCACGCACCCTGTATAAAATATCGAGTGTTAATTGCTAGTAATCACTTAAGTGCTTCCCTTAAAAATGTAATCTAATTTTCTGTCTTTTGTTTATCTCCTCACACAGTAAAAAAATAAGCTTCGGGCTTCGATATAATTTGGGGCCATCTACAAAATTGTCGTTTGCAGGAAAATAAATTATTTACTACCTAAAGCAGACAACATATATAGCTAAAATTTTGCCTTAAATAGACTCACGTTTTGCTCGATATACAGCGGAAAATACAGATTACTGAAGCAACCTTCAATATGATCTGGGGACTCCATTTTTCTTATTCCAAAAAAAGTATCTGAATAGTGGAACCCCACTGATCGCACAGAATGTCGCTGCAATAACAAATTAATTTTTAATGATCAAACCTTTAAGGTTTTTCATTCGCACAGGAGAAAACTATTTCCGTGACAAGTTAATCCTTCGAATAGGTCCACTGCTGTCAGAGATCGCTTTTGCTTACACTTAAAATGTCATAAATCGGAGAGCTTTTGGAAAGGCTCGATTTTCGGTCGATTTTTGCGGAAAATCGACCAAAAGTCGAACTCCTAATCATATCGAAGATCATAGCGGAGAGCCATGTTTTTTATCGTACGATACCTAAGGCTTGAATTTTTGTGAGGTACTTTTTATGAGGTATTCCGTTTTCTGGTGTTGTTTGCTAGGGATTGAAGACATATATTTCCGTGACAAGTCATCCCTTCGGTTTCGACTCGGTCATAGATTCAAACCGCAGTTCAGAAAAAAATTTGTAATGAAACCACTTAAGTCATCATTAATCGATATTTTAAGAAGTACAAATGGTTAGTGTGAGTAGTGAGAGGAGAGAAGCAGCGATTGCATGTCCAAAGGACACATGTTTGCAGGGGCAGGTCAGGTCACTGCAATTACGGCAACAGTGTGGTCTCCAGTATCGGACCTGTCTCAAGTAATAAATTCGATTAAAGTCGAAGAAAAAAATTTCGAAAGATATCGCAAATATGGGCTTTGCTAAGTGATAGGAGCTCTTCTGCGAGGGTTGGGCAGACGTCAGTGTCAAATATCAATTTTGGATTTGAAGGAAGCTGCCTTTCCAAGGAAGCGAAATTCCGAGACATGAGCTGCCAGCTCCATCGTTTTTGTGGGACAGCATCTCTGAATGGTGTCTGACCACATATCCAGCTTTCATCCTGATCCGCCTCGTGGAGACACAGATCTACACACGTGAAGTAGCCTTTGCAGGACGTGTCTCCCTGGAACCCTGGTGCACTGCCAATTTGGCGGCTGACTACTTCTTACTTTTGATCAAACTAAGCCTGAAACCCACAGTTGCAATGCACACCTCAAAGTCGAAAACTTCAGCAAAACTCAGCCCTAGAGCAAAGGTGATGCGGTCGTAATTAATTAGCGAAAGTCGAAAAACCGGCAGTTGAGAACGCATGGAGTGATGTACATGGGGCCGAACAAGCCAAATTTGATATCAAATAGATCGCCATGATTAGGCAAAACCTAAAATTAGCATGAAACATATTTTCGACAGCGTTTAAAATTTTTAAAATTCCACTGGGCAAGTCGATCCTGCCAGGGGGCACAATTAACGGAGACTCAAGGGCGACTGTGGATCAGGTCAAGACAATTACGGGCTCGACTAATCTAGGTCATCTCGAACTCAAACATTTTAAAACCTTGTTAAGATTTTTACGCCATTGGGTAAATCATGTTGTTCTGATTCCAACAATGTGCCCTCCATTGAATATAAGCGACTTTGAAGAGAGTTATTGCAAAGCGGCGGAAACGGCGGATTAATCCGCCGCCGGCCGCGTTTTGGCGAACGTTTATCGACGGTACTGTAGAGCACCACAGAAATGAATGACCTTAAGGTTGGCACCGATTTCGAGAAATATTTATGTTTTGCCTCCTTTTGCTACATCTGATCATAACGTGTCGTTCCATATTATGTGTTCGTTCGATAAACAACACAAAATACGGTTCCAAATTTCAGAAAAGCTAAATGCGATGCGCTTTCGAACTTTTTTGACGCCGTTATTGGGTGGAACATCCTTCATAACTATACAAGATTTGACGAATTGTACAAACAATTTTGTGTAGTTTGTGTTTGCTGGTCTAGGGATGTACACTCTACTGGACTTCTCACTCTACTGGAGTGTTAAAACAAAGTTGTTTTCTCAAGTACATTGTTAGTTTGATCAGTCAGAAAACTCGACCTTTTAAATCGCAGACTGATCCTTTGTTAGATTTTTGCTATAATAAGGTAAATGCGGAATTACACCAAGAATTTCGTAAATGCAGCAAGAATTTCTTCACAAGCAAGGAGCGGCCAGCCCTCCCTCAACAAAAAGAAGCGCAATATTCTCCTTTGTTAGGGAAAAGATTAAGAGAGTTGGAAAATCACCGATTCTTCTGAATGATTCTGGCAATCGTTATATGAATGATGTCCAGGAAGCAAAAGCGCTAGCAAAATACTTTCGTCGGTGTCCATTTCAGACTCTGCTACTTGCACTTCTACTATCAAGAGCTGTTATTTCACGAGTGTTCTGAGTGAAATTGTTCTCGAAACAATAGGAATAAATAGGAATAAGTGGATTCTGTCGACGTTATCAATTTTGAAAAAAAACCTTTAACAAAGTTTGCCACTTAAAACTTATACATAGACCTAATCACATCCTCATTCGATGAACTTTGTTAGATTGGCTCTGCTCATATTTAAAAAGTAGATGTATGTTAAGTTGGAAACTCGTTTTCTAAAAGCTATTGATTCACCACCAGAGTACTCCAAGTTACTGTGCACTGTTTCTGTTTACTGTTTCTTATATACACATATGACTTGAATTCAAAACTGAAGACGCGTCCGTCAGTAAAAACACTGCTATATGCTGACCACATCAAGGTTTTTGGAATCAACAATAATCAAAACAACGCAGGAATTCGCTATGCTTCATCGCAGTCTATCAAAGGAGTGATTGAGTGTGCACTCGTTTGGCAAATTTTTGTGAACATATCGAAATCACTAGTTCTCCATGTTGGCAAGGATGCGAACGTTTCGTACATGTGTGAAGACATTCTGTTTAGAACTGTTATAGAAGTGCGTGATCTAGGAATCTACATAGATCGTCAACCAAATTTCAACTCATACGTCGACAGAATTGTGAAAAAGGTGTTCTCCACCGTTTCCTGCATCCTATGAAACGTTCAATGCCATGAGTCTACTCTAATAAAAGTAAAGTTTTCAAAGAAAAGTTGAAAATAAGGCTCTCAAAACACTGAATATTTAAGCCGTGTTATAGACGTGTTGGTAGGTTTTCCATCCAGCTTTCAGCAGTTCGCCGGATTCATCGCATGCATTTGTTAGACTCTTTATAGGGGTGCTCGTTGTATCCAGATGTAATCAAGCGACATTAGATATGCTAAATTCTCTTAGACCAACACCGACTTCCTTTTGTATACTACGGGTTTTGGGAAGTTCATTTATTATTAACCTTAAACGTTGACGTGATCAAGAGAGAACTCCTGCGCAACGCTGTGGCACTCCTGCGAAGGAATTGGCACAATAGCTCACTAAGATGCAGTACTATCATTGAAGCAAGAAGACATACGCTTTATTTTAATATCCCTGCTTTGTATTATGCTCCCCGATCTGTTCCTGACGAAGAATATGAGCTTCTATAATCGCAGCAGCAACAATTTCCACAACAGTCTACAAAATGATTAGCTTGCTTGCTCTGATCTTCATATGCACTCTCGGTGTTTATCTCTTCGCTCGCTATTCCTTTTTTTATCCGCCAATCGTTTAGAGCATATTTTTAGGTCATCAACACAGAAGCATATGCCAGTTATTTCAGGCATCGGTACAGATGTGTACATCAATCACATATGCACCGAAATAATTTTCGCATTCACATTGTTTCATCCATTTTGCTTTTCTACGTGATAATAGCTTAGCTTGATCTGCTACGATTTCTTCCCTTGATTGAATATTCCTTTATTAATTGGACGAATGGATCAAGAAATATTCTAATTCCACTACTGTTATAAGTTTGTTTCGATTGTGATGCGCATCTCTGAGTGTAATAAATAAATAAATAAATTTCAGGAAATAAATAATAAATAAACTAAAATAAACTGATTGTTTACATTCATTTGATTAACCTCTTTAGACGCTATATAAAGCAGTAGTAGTCTGAGACTTCGGGGTGCGATTGCTCAGTGGTGAGCCAATCTCCGTTATTCTCGAGCGTCAACACAGTCGTTTTACCATTCCAGCATTTCAGCAATATCGCTTGGAACGAGGTAGGCGACTAAAAGGCAGGACACAAAAGCAGTGAGGTTGTTGTTTAAAAAAAATAGGAGAGAAAACGTATGAGCAATAGTTGAAACCACTTGTTCCATCCTATCCCGAACCTCCAGGATACCTCAAGGAAACCGCGTCGAACAATGCATCTTTCTAATGAGGTGCCACCAACACTTTCTTATGATGATAGAAATTGTTTCCGTTCCAGTGAAAACCGGAGAGAGGGAAGGATAGATATTTAATTAAATGGTGACTATGTATTCAATTCAATGACCGCTAAACGGAGAGTAAAAAGGCGATTGTGTGAACAAACATTTAGTGTGCCCTGTGACGTATCACATAGGACTGCCCATTAATCTCAGAGTTCTTCAGCAGCTAATTCTTGACAAAGGCCTGTCTTCCCAACCACCAAGAATAAATGGATCTTTTCAGACTTGTATGAACTGTGGACTAGATCAGAAGGATGTCAGCGTGAAAATCTTGGGATTGCAGTAGGTAACAAATGCCTGCTTAGAATTAGGTAAACAGGATTAGAACACAAAACTAACTAAAACTGCATAGGCGCAGGAGGAGACTCGGTGTTATTACAATATTTGCATAGCACCAAAGTCCTTTAGCATAAATGCTGAAGATCACAGTCCACTGAGAGGACAGTCGCACTCGTTTCAGTCTTAGCACCTTTTGGCTAAAATTCTAAAATATTCCAACGAAGAAAAGCCCACCCACTGGTTGTTCGCTATTGCTGCCTGTTTTGGTGGTTACTACTGTTAATGCTACTGACGCCATACTTTGGAGCCTCAATAATCAGGAACTGAAGCTTCTCATAAATTATCAATATACTAAAGTTTCTCCGAGCGCAGGTTGGAAACCAGCAGAACACGTCGTAAAGCGAAACGCTCCGGATGGACTTCTTCCCATTTCGAGTGACTTTCCAACAGTAATAAAATGTCCTTGTCCAACGTGTGTCTTCGATTCCTATCTGTAGCTTTGAATTTTTCTGAAACACTAAGGGTTTTTAAGGTGGCGATGTCCGTTCCTCTACGTGGTGCCATTACAGACTGCTCGTTCTGCGAGCTAAGCTGAACGCGTATACTCGATTGCAAGCGACAGGCCCTTGTGACAAGCCGGCCTACGAACGTCTTATGTCACATCATATGGTTGATGACGCTTAATAGTTCTCGAGATAATGCTAGGCGTCCGCGGAAGCCGACACGCCCTCGCAAAGCCCGGTGAGTGTGAGAAGTATGCGAGGGTCTTTGATGCGGGGACGACATCAGGGAGCTAGTCCAAGTCCCGCAACGTAGGCGAGACCCGCGAAGCAACACAGAACGTGGGTACGTTGACGGGCCGCTCGTGCGAATTGGTAGAAGCACTGAAGCGAAGGAAGGCAGATTTCTGCATGGTGCCGAGACGAGGTGGTACTGTTGCAAGACAAGGAACACAGCACGAGGCTTTAAGGCCATTCTATGCGCGATAGGAAGCGTAGAACGTTTCGATGACCGCTTGGTGAAGATTGTTTTCGCCGTAGAAGAGTACGATGTCATTTTTTTTCTGCATATGCTCCACAGACTGGTTGTTGTAAGCAAACCAAGAGCGAGTTCTGATCCCTGCTTGATGCAAAAATAGCAGAAGTGCCGTCCGAAGATATGGTTGTTGTTGCGGGTGATCTTGATGTTCACGTCGGAGCAATGAGAGTCGGTTACAGCTTCATGGTGGCTTCGCCTATGGGTCACGAGATGGGGGGCGTATACTTGAGTATGCAGACTCGCACGAGCTCATCATTGTGAACACCAAAATTTCGAAAACGTCCCACCTCATTTTGTTTTATAGCGGGATTGACGTAAGACGTAGATTTTCCTTGTTAGGCGCAGCGACCAAGGCCCTGTCATAGAAGCCAAGACCGTGCCATATGAGACAGTTGCCACACAACACGGTTCGCTGATCTGCACTTTTAAGATTGCCCCCTCCGAGGCTGACGCAGTTCGAGCGATGCGGTCGAGAAAGGATTAGGTGGTGGTGATTGAACGAGAAAGATGAGGCTCTTATCCCTCCCCTCGCATTCGGTAGCTGAGGGTAACAGCTGTCGAAGAAACCTGGAAGGAGGCTACCAAAGTTCGGGCTGCACGCTTCGAATAAACGTTTTAGTTACCCACTGTAAAAATGCGGTGGTATGGTAAGGCTGTATACATGTTTGTGCAGATTTCGTAGAGACAAATCGAACGGTATCAACCGTTTTCCAACAAACCTCAAGTTAGAGGAATTGTAAGCATGCAGCTGTTTTCAACGGTTTGCGGCCGACAACTCGCCCGCGACCGCCCTAATAGTTGCGACCGCTAATATTACTTTTGTGAACCTTCCGTGGCGTACCTTATTGAATGAAACATCAAACGAGAACATCACATTCGCTATCAGCTCCCTTAAAACCTTCTGTACGCAGCATTTGGACAAACTCTGTGTTTCCGAACCGACCACCATTACTTGTGTGAACCTACCACGTATTGGGTAAAATATCGAAAAAGAACATCAAATTCATAACTAGCCCTCTAAAAACCATTGCATCCAGATTTTGGGCGAAATCTGTCACCATTTGTGTGAATGAAGGCAAACGACGAGAGGCCACCTGCGATTATAGGGATCGGCAAAAAAGTCGATGAGAAAAAAGTTCATCGAGCAATTTGTACACCAATCGATAGAGCTCGAGTTGCTGAGCTTAGCTGTGTTGCCTTTTTCAGAAATATTCAATTTCTAAAGAAGTTACTCGAAAAGGCTGCTTGGACCGTTCCAAAGCGGCCATGCTGACTGCGCGGTTTTTCCGGCCAATGACCAAAAAACATGCTCGGTACTGTATACTATTATATAATATAGTTATCATGTATTATTAATATATAATAACTCCGAGCGCCCACTGTGCTTGACAGTAGCGGTTCGGACGCCCGGTGTTATTACTTGTTAAATCATTCTTCTGTACATGATAACTTCACACAACAGAACACGCAGCTCTAGCATTAGTTTATTTTATATGCAATACATGAATAGTATGTATAACATCCAATTGGAAGAAGAAAGGTGTCAGCTTGAAGGCCGAGCACCACGGAGCTCACACACCACTGAAGAACCCATGAGGGCGTTTTCTGTCCTCCCTGTTGCAGGGCCTCTAAAGGCCCCCACAGAGTTCTGCGGCAGCGCCGCGGCCCTATGCTTAACCATAGGGCAGAGACGCAGAGCTCGCCGCCGGCGGCGTCCCTGCCCTATCCTTAACCATAGCGGCGAGCGGCGTTGCCGCAGAACTCAGTGGGGGCCTTAAGTGGTGGCTTAATGGGGCTCCCAATAGCCAATGGGCAAACTCTCGCAAGGGTATTTTTAGTGGGGCCCAATGGTGTCGGGTAAGACAAGAAGAGGCGATATTGGTTGGTCTAATCAATCTCCCGTGGATTAGTAATCCTTCTCTTGTACAGCAGTCTGTGTCCCAATCTTCCTACACTACTTCATCTCCTTACAATCTCCTTACTACTTATGTAATTGTCTTTTTAAAATTCTTCTAGGCTCTTGGCTAACTTTTGGCTTCGTGTAAGAAATGGCAATTTCTACCAAGTGATCCTATAATTATTTATTTACTATTATTCATTTATTACGATAAACTCAAAACGTTTTGTTAGAAGAGTTTAAGAATCAGGATTCCAAAATTTTCTCAAAATACAACTGCGCACATTTTCTACACAACAAGTATGATTGTGTCATAGATTGCATGCTTTGAACTCGGCACAACGAAGCCTGGGCGGCACTGGGTCGACAAGCAGGATTGGCTGTGGACTGACGATGTCAGAGAGAAGGTGCGAAAAAAGAAGCGGCTCTATCACGTATTTATCGGTGACAAAACAGTCTGTAATTGGCGGAATTATCGAGAAGCGAAGGAAGCTGCAAAGAAGGCATTGGCCGCTGCTAAACCCGCACACTCGCTGATGTGAGCGAAAAACTGGAGACGCGCAATAGTGAATGCTATCTTTACCGACTCGCCAAAGCTTGCTGTCGCCAAGCAGAAGGCATCGAAATCGACATCTTTGGCATTAACGACGAAAACGGTCATTTTCTGATGGATCGCAAGAGGGCTGTGAAGCGATGGCGCGACTACTTCGAGAAAATCTCGAATGTGGAATTGGAACATCCTGCTGTTCCTTTTGCCTCATCTGCATACGGTACCGTCCAGATGATCATAGTAAGCAGAACTGAGGAAGATGAAGTCAGGCAAAGCCACTGGTCCTGATGACCTGCCGGCCGACCTGTGGAAGTGGAAGAGCTGGTGACCTACTGACTGGCTGACACAGTTTGTCAATTAGGTTGCTGAGAAGAAGGTGCCTAAGAGCTGCCTGCAAAGCACGACTCTTCCGATTTGGAAGAAGAAGGCAGCCCTGCGGACTTCGCTAGCTACCGTCCGATTTTGCTTACTTTCGCACACCATGAAGATCTTTGAGCGAATTGTCGATGGAGGTATCCGGGATGTCGTCCAGCTTTCCACTAATCAGCGTGGTTTCTTGCTGTGGCACAGATGATGCCATTGAAGCCTTTCGTTTTCTGCTAGAGAAGCACAGCGAGAAACAGATACCGGTGCATTTTGCCTCCCTGGACTTGGAGAAGGGCTTCGACCGCGCTACGCTAGAAGTTGTATGATACGCATTGCGAAAACATGGTATCCCTGAAGAGCTTATTGAGTGGGTGCGCATTCTCTACGCTGCCCAATAAGCCGAGTGTGAGCACCAGCGGGTACCTCGGTGGAATTTCCCAACCTTAGGGGCGCAAAAGGGAATGACGGCACCTTGGACGCTGCTGTATGTTGATGACGTTATGCTTGCATGTGAGGAGAAAGCTGAACTCTAGTGACAGGTACAAGCGTGGTGCGATCGCTTTGCCTTGTTCGGAGTTAAGCTAAATGTCAAAAAGATTGAGTACTTGACGACGGATGTGAACGAGCACGGATCTATTAAGATCAATGGTACTGAGCTCTCACGAGTTACATCTTTCAATTATTTCGGATCAACAGTCACGTTCGATGGCAGCCTAAAGTTGGAGGTGAATGCGCGTGTGAGTGCAGCCTGGTCCAAGTGGCGCTCGTTGACTGGGGTGCTCTGCGACAAGTCAAACCTGAGCACTTCAAATCAAAAGTTTATAGAACAGTCGTCCGTCCAGTAGCGACGTATGGTGCTGAGTTGGACCCGCGACGGTTTGGACCGCGTTCGCGACGACACCAGACGACTGACGTTCAGTGTCGCCCCGATAGCCACAAACTGCGCGAAGCTCACCTACGATGGTTCGACCACGTCCTTCGCGCTAACGATGACACCGTCCGTAAGATTGGCCGGAACCTTGAAGTCCCTGTAAAGCGGGAAGCAACGTTGGCTAGATACGTTGCACTTGGACTTAAAGATAGCTGGTGTGCTTGCCGACCAAGCGTTTGATCGGAAGAAATGGCGTCAGTTCACCAGAATAGCGGATCCCGCCGCCAAGCGGGACAGACGCTAATGAAAATGATGATGATCAGAGTTTCTAACCAACACCTAGGGTTTCCAATCGCTAATAGTCTAAATGTTGACAAACATTGCGTGATGATTGCCAATAAAGCTAGGAAAAGTGCTAGTGTGCTTAGGGCGCAATCTTCTAAGGATTGTGGACTGCTTCTTCAAGTTTTAGAAGTTTACTTTTAGGAACGTTCCAGAACAGCTTTACGAGGAAGTTAATGATACACACGCTAGGCTTTCTTTATCACCAAGTCCCCTTCAACTAAGGACAGCAATAACAACTTTGGATTAATAACTCTCGCCTTTATAATGAAGCGATATGATCTGCTATTGTTTCATACGACCGCAAATCATGTTTATAGCATGAAACCCTCGAATCTGGCGTCGCTAAGGGAGTCTAGCACTCGAAGTGGTACCACCAAGTATGACGCTGGTAAGATCAAACAGAAATATAGAAGTTCTTCTTCATAAATAGGTCCCTTTTGAGAAGATTCACAGAATGCACACTGTCCCGTCAAGCTACAACACTTTCAAAAAATTCCTGCACGTCCATATGGGTTCATAACAAATAGCTGCTTTGGACGTTACTCGCAGGTTAGTTACAATCCATTCTCCAGTAGTATGTAGGACATTCTGCGGTTTGATATTGCTTGACTGATTTTTTTGCTGCCCCCTGTCATTATTACACCACCTATGAAATTATCTGTGCAATAAATAGAATATAGTCGACGCTGTCGTCAGATTGAGAGTAGTTTATCTGTTGTAGTTGGGAGAAGGCACATAAACAAGAATTACACAACAAGTTCACCAAAGACTCCCGGAGCGGCTTCTAGAAGACAAAATATGTAGGACCTGGGGCCGTATGCTATTCTCGCCCGACCCGGGGACGGGGACGGCGCGAAAAATCGATGGCGCATGATGTGCATACCGGGGATGTGGGCGGAAACCGCCTCATACCCGGCCGGGGACGGTTGGGGAGAGAATAGCATACGGCCCCTGAACTGACAAAACTCACAAAAATTAAAAATTATATTCGGTTTCGCCACGGTTGTAAACAAACAACGTTATGCGCCCCCTCACTATGATAGATCCGGATATAACTTGTTAGGCGGCGTCAGCTGTGTTTGAATGCGCGCTGCCCACCGAGACGTCTTTACAACCGCTGCGGTTTGTTTGTTTTCGTTTGATTGTTTGTTTTTTGGGTCCTATTTTGTCCTCTTGATGTGACTCCGTGACTCTCAAGTCAATTGGTTACGTACTTTTTAGTTACGTGCGCCCCCCCCCCCCCCGCGACTAGGATAGATCGAGCACATTTGCTATCAATGAAGTGGCAGGTGTTCGGTAGATAATACGAAAAGTGCATATCTGGGCTTTAAAAGAACCAGTTAATGCAGTCCTACTTGTCACTAAAGAAGGTACAATTTGATCAGAATTTATAAGGAGAAATAGTGTGGTGGATCTTTATAAGGAGAAATGGTGTGGTGGATCTCCTTGACGACTTCTACTTATATCTCAGCCCAACACTGGGGCAGATTGATTGTAAAGACCAATGTTCTTAGAACTGGTTATAATACAGAACAACCTTCTCGGCAATTCTAAATGGTAGTGAATTTCGGGAATTCTCAAGAAAAAATTTATGGCTAAAATGCATAAGGCAGCACAACATCCTAATTGATAGGTATTGCAATTAAGTATTTCCACTGCGTCAAGGGTAGATGTTTTCTGTTGTATTCTTTTTTTTTTTGCGTGGAGTTTGACGTACAACAAATGAATAAATCGAAGCATAAAAATTCATTAACAGATGTTTTCATTAAGCTTTAATAATCTTCGAGCAATTGTACTGAGAGAAGTCGACGAGATTCTTGGCGTTGGCCAGTGTGCATGACCATTCGAGCTTGGTGATGTTCTAAATGCAACATGTACAGAAGGAGAGTGGAACGTGCACGCGTAACTATTTAATTACATAGAACTATCGACAGAACACGGATCAATCTTATGAACGTTGCAGAAAGTGAACCAGTTTCATGAATGTGCCGGTTATAATAAAGTGAATAGAAGAGTATAAAATCAGAAAATTTTGATTTTTTGAATTTTAATTTCCCTAAAAGCGGTTCGTTTCGCCACCTATCTCCAGACGAACCTTTTTGGTTATAACAACTCCCCGGTGACTCGTCAATGAAGAGAGAGACGTTATAACTATTTTTAAATGTTTACAATTTATCAGAGCTAATTTTAAAAAATTGTTTTAAAATAAGTCCACCATTTAGTATTTACGCTGTCTGCGGAAGTGCTTGTCAGTGATAATTTTGTTACCCTCATGTGACGAGGCTCTCGTAGCCACTCGAATTATTACATAGTCTTGCAGAAGGATATGATCTACACAGGGTGCTGATGTTGGTTAGATCCCCATGAGCACTGAAAATATCCAGACGTATAGTTTACTACAAAAGAGATGAGCAGATGAAATGCGGACGCACCCGTGCAGAAACGTTGCAGAACTACATCTTTCGTGTTCCGTAGTTATCGGACACAAAATTAGTCCATAATGGGACTTTTTACTTCTGATTCAAACTACCTGTACCCCATGAGTAAGTGGGCACCTCTAATGCCTTTCACGGCGACCAAATATGTAACTCTGTCCTGTGGCGAGAAGTTAGCGTGTGACGAAGAATCCCATCCTGTCCGTTTTTCCAATTCGCAGAATTCAGGTCTTTGTACATCTTGATGTTGCAGTCAGAGGAAAATGCGAAATTTTTCAAAATGATACAATTTCATGGACTTATAGTTGTCGAGTAGGTTTTCCATGATCGCGTTTCACTTCGCGTTCGCAGAACAGCTACTTCTTCACTGCCAACTTTGGCGTTTAATTTGTTGGTTTTTGAAAAAAAATCGTTTCAAATGGAAACGTGCTAATCTCAGTGATTCACGCTGTACAGAGCCCATTAGCGGAAAGAAAATTTGCACCTGATGTTTTTCGAGACGTTGCTCATTGCACCTGTCGCTTTCCGCATGCAAAACATGAGATCTGTGTCTGAGGAAAGGTTTCGCAGCTTCGGGGCAGAACACGGATCGAGGATAACAATGAAAGATAAAGGTCAGAGCAAGTCAATCCTTTTGCGGGATGCGCCACGCATTTTAGCCTTTCGACACTTTTCGGAGGAAGTTTAATTGCGCTTACATGTATACCTGCCCAGTGACTACCGGTGGTCAGCCGATATATGTATAAGTCAGCGCGTAAGCCTTCCTAGGCAGCTGCTAGGGAAGGCTTCGTTGGCTTCAACGGGACCAGAGCCTCCAATCCTGATTCAGAGTGTTCTGCTTTTTTCATCAAACAGCACTATCCGCACCGTAGTATAGGTTTGGTAATATCACTCCTTTAGCAAGTGTCTGTGACAACGAAGGAAGATTAAAAGTTGGAAAACGCTTAAGCGTTACGTTAGCAAATGCTTCTTCACAATATAACAGGCTTGCACACACTAAAATCCTTAGAATTTTTTAAAAATATTTGGATGAATTTAGAATACAACAAGCGAGTATAGAAATAGGAAAAGGATTTGCAGGGTCAGGCAAACGGACAAGTTGCTGTGTCACGCTCGGAAAGTGGTACTTCCAAACTGAAGTGTTCCTTCATCGTATAGGAGGAACCCCACAGTAATGAAAATAACCACCATGGAGCAGAATAAGCTCTCGCCGGCGAGCGCATTACCAGGATCTACTTTCAACTCTACAGACTCAACCTTCTTATGAAGAGGCAAACGTCGCCGTTTTTCTGCTTTGCAAAGCAGGATTATCAAGCCTCATTGATGTGAGATGTTCATAATAGAGTGAGACTTCGACCGCTAGGCGTGCGCTCCATATAGAACGGTCATCGGAGAGCGGTGTTAAGGAGCATTTCCACATTCGCTTGCTTGCACACAGAGTCGGCCATCTCGGACGCTGAGCTCAAGCATGCCGGCCGCGAAAACCGCTAGCGTCTGACGAGTGGCGCAGCAGGTAGAGCAACGGTATGGTGGGAAGCACGGGATTTGTGGTGGGAAAGTCACTCGGTATTTTTTCAGTTCCAAAGCAAATCGTACACGATCAATTGAAGCTCTCCGTCTGAAGCGGCGACGAAGAACATCGCTGGAGAGGTAGGTTATCAGATTGATTGGCAATATGGTACTCTTCCGATTCTTAGGGTGCTAATCCTGAATATAATATATCTGCTTTCGAAAATTTGCCGTTTACGGGGGTTTCCTAAGGCGCTAATCAAGAGTGTTATTACTCTTTGGTCGAACGGTGGTGTACAGTTTCTGTGAGAAACACTATACATGGCTTGTGTTTGAGAAACTTGGCCGCTCGGTCAGAATAGGTTTGGTTCTTCCTTTCTTTGCGACAGATATCAAATCCGCATTGAGCGTCGCAAATAACCTCTTAGGCAAAGTTTTCCTTGCCTCACCATCCCCACCACATCCATGCCTACCGTAACCTATCGCAATTGATTGAATTTAAGAAAGGACACCGTATTCATGATCAGCACTCAGAGCACAAGTAAAATATGCTCCACTACTAGGCGAAATTTCGTCGAAGCTTTTCGACCTCTGGAGCCGTGAAGTACGCGTGAGTAGTGCCAATGAACATAGATTCGTTTCTTGGCAAATATTACGTTTCAAATCCACATGGAGAGCTCTGACTGACTGTATCGGATTTTTTTTTGTTGGGAAAGGCTTCACCATGCTGGTCAGCTCTCCACTTCGCCTCCACTGCTCGGTCGTCAGATTTGTTTGAGGTCACCGATGACCGACTGAGCGCTTACAAGGCAAAGTGAGAGGGGACCGCAGCTCCGTTAACAAATGTCCTTCGCAGACGGAGACAAGAATCTAGAAACAGCGTTCGAAGCTGTGTCTCAAGAGATACATCGCATATCAAAGTGTCACTGCGACTTGACATCCTTCTCTTGTCAGTATAAACAGGGTGGTTTGATTTGGCGTGCCCCCTCACCCCTGACGAATTACTCCCGTTTTGATCTGCTCCAACCAGTCATTCGTCCCGGCTAGGTTGTATGCATGAAAACAAGGAATTCACATTCCCCCCCCCCCCCCTCCCTGCATCAATGTCTTGCATCATTCTTGCATCATATTACATGTAGGGAAAGTACAGATTTGTTCAAAGTACGGCACACGAAGCAACTCACGTCGACCAGTGTTTTGCAGACCTGCTCGATCAGCGGCTTAGTCATCACAGTTGTTGCGGTTGTGTAACCAGCATCCAACGCCTCACTCTTCGACTTTCCTGCAGCTTTTGCCGACTTGATAGTTCCAATCACCTGGAATGAATGTCATCATGTCCTCCCAAAGCAAGATTTTCTAGAGAATTGCAGGGTTTCAATTTTGGGCAAGGGTTTTGCAAGGATGTCGGCTCGAAAGTGCAATTTGGTCGCACATTGAGAAATCAATTCCAGACGTTCCTGGACGAAATTCAGCGGCCGGCTGATGGCGTGCTGCTCCACATTATTAAGATCTTGCACTTCTGCCAGCCCCAGGATGTACAAAATTTCAAGAAGAGGGACGTAAATGACAGCAGACTCCTAGAACTGCCTTTGGAAGAAGCAATTCATTCTATGTATTTACGTCGTGTAACAAATTTAATGTTTGTTCCAGTCAACCCTCCACCACCTTCTGCGACCACCCTGGCCGACTCCCGACTGAAGTTCTCCTTAAAGCGCCAAACAATTCCTAAACATCGCTTTACTTGTACAATAAGAGTTCGATTTTTAAGAATTAGTGGTTGCTGATCTAAAAGAGTTACTTTGAAAAGCACCACATCAACCTAGTTATCCTAAAACTCTCGCGCTACGGACTGCTACAAGATGAAATTCTTGACACGAAGAACTACATACAACACTCCGCTGGCTACCTTAATAGTAGCTGCTAGCTTTCCAGTGTTTCTTAGAAGAGCAAGCGTCAACTACTTAGAACAGTGCGCTTCTCAACCATAGAGGGACTCGGAAAAGTACGATGATGAAGACATCCTAGCATGAATACTTCATCGTAATCTTAATCGCACTGCCTAAGAATATGTAGCTCCCTCTGTTTTCATTTCAAACACGACAAAGACTACTGAAAGCGTGTAGGAGCCTAGTTATGATTAAGGAACGTCTCAAGGAACCCTCACTAAAGGCAAGGATGTGTTAACCATCTTCTTGCAAGACGTACCTGATCGTAAATTTTTTGCAGAACCTGTTTTCCGGCTGGAGTAACTTTATCTAGCAGCTTCCACGTTGTCTGGTTTTCCGGCTTGAGGCACTTGTCCACTGAACACAACAGGAATTGAACTCCGTCCACACTGAGCACGACTCTTAGACATCAGTGCTTCGGACAAAGCATCTCTGCGAAACGTGCAGGAGGGAGCCTGCTGTTACGTTACGGAGAAGTTGCTATGTCTTAACTTATCTTGCAGCCGAATCAGTTACGGATCCAAGTCGCGGATACATGGGCATGTAGATGTGTTTGCTATTATGAAATCGGCGAATTTTTCCTCAACATTGACAAAAACAAAAATTTAGGCAGACATGCAAATGATAGGATGACTAGAACATTGCTTCCATTGCATCTAGCTCAGTGGCGTCACAATAGCAGCTACCTTTCGAACTGAGGAAGGAAACTCACTGGATGACATCATGCTCATGAGGGTGATGTACTTCGCAGCTGGAGTATTGTTAAGTGCGCAGTTGATCGCTTCTGGAACACATTTGGGCACCGGTGCAAGAAGACAAGAGTCATGGAATACATGGGAGACTGGAAGAACGACTCTAGAAAGCTTGGAGAATAATAATAATTGTGCCTTGTATTAAAAGATCTGTCACGAAGCTTCTTCTAACTTAGGACGTGATGGCTCGCAAAAAGTCTTAGCAACGAAAACTGCCTGAATTTTGTGAAACGCAACAATTATTTTGTACCGCTAATATACCTTAAAAATTGTCCTAAAAACGTTTATACTGAATTAGGAATGAATAGTAGTAAAGAAATAACAAGATGCAACAACGGTCGGCGTCAGCCAACGCTGGGATCGAAGAAATTGTTATTTTCTCAGAATTACAATCAGTAAGTATACAGCGATAGAGCTGATATTACTTTTACAGTTAATGCACGAGTAAGTTCCTTAGCACTTATAATCATCTTCAGTATTCTTCAGAATCGTCTTGCCATCTAGAGGAGAATGTGTATGCTTAAAGAGCGTCCCATTTCAATTTCATCACAAACATCGAAGATTGGTGCTTTCTTAGCACTTCTTTATGTATCTTTTCACTATATGTTTGAGTAGCGATTACTCTTGGGATCTTTTAAGTAGTTTAAACATGGTGAATAGTTCATTTAAGAGGAATCACTGGTGCACGTCACGAAGGCGCACCACTGGGGTGTGGAAACGCGCCGTTGCTCCTATCGTAACCGCAGCAGCCAATCAGGTATTGGCTCAGCCGCACAGGCAGGGCACGTGATAGGCCGCCGCGATTACGGTAGGAGCAGTGGCGCGTTTCCACACCCTCGCAGCGCGTCTCCGCGACGTGTACTGAATCATCTTATGGTTTTCTTATCAAGATATAATATAGCATCTCATGGTTTTATCCGCTTTGGTGCGCATGACAAGGAACGTATGGGATTAACGAAGTTTCTTCGTTGTGCAGTTGTTCACAGGATTTGAAAAGTTAGGAAAAGAACAGAGTGCTTGTAAAGCAGGACCGTGAAAAGGCTGGGCTGCAGCTTATCCAACAACAACTGATTGTGGTCGTTCTCTTATTCAAGGTCTAAATCCCTATACAGATCAGATACAGATTATCGGTGCAAAGCTGGAATGAATCTGCTGGAAACAGAAAACATCACACTAAGAAATGAATGCAACGGAATATATCGGTCTTCGGCAAATGAAAAGCTGCGCATGTTTAGAAAACGAAGCTAAGCAGAACCTGACCACGAATCCGAACTTGTCATCGTGATTCTTCCACGTTTTCTAAGGTTGTGTGCTCTCCCGGCTGGAGGCTTTTTGATAGTTTTTAAGAGGAAATTAAGAAGCAAGAAGCAGTTTTGCTTCTTAATTTTCTCTTAAAAACTAGCGAGAAGCAGTCTTGAGAAGCAGTCTAGTTTGCATCTGCTTCAGTTTGTGCTTTTGGTCATCATATTGCTACCTTTGATAAAGATGTTCGGCATGAGGAGAAGAAACCGATTGATGACTTTTGGAGAGTACCGTCGCTGCATTCGAAGACTGCAATGTGCCAGTGCAGAAATGCTGGAAAGCCAGACTGCAATTTTCAACATCTGCGGTGAAATTGAGACCGAGTTCTTTGCGTCCGTGCATACTAAGCCGTTTCCTGAAGGGTGCTAGAGGTAAAAACACGTTATATAGGCCCTTATGATTTGTCAACTAATTAACAAATAACTGGATCCTATATAATGCGTTAAACACTGTGTCAGCATTTGTTTGTGGCATTTGAAATGAGGTGAAGTATTCTAGACCAAAATTCTACGGAAAGGAAGCCAAATGAAAAATAGTGTCATCAGTTTAAACTTTTCATGAAGAAACCCAAAAGCAACTACGGGCTCAGCAGTCATACACATTCTGCAATCTTCAAAAGCGGTGATGCCTTAAAACTCTTGCTAGGCAGCGCATGCAGACGTTCATTTCGTCATTTGATTTTCATTTCAGCAGTTAGTTAAGGGAACGGGAGAAGTCTGTCTAGGAGTAGGCAGCTGTCAACCGATGTGCTCAGTATTCCTCACTGTAATGATCAATAAGTGATATTTGGTTTCGCAAACACGCCATCACGCATTAACCCACCTGCTTTCGTTGAAGTGTGGCTGGAATGGCAGCCAAGTGTCAGCTGGAAATCAAACGTTCCACGAATTATGTCAGGCGAGACGTAATACTTCGTGTGTTTTTGTTCCCATAAGATTGGTAAACTGGAATACTGAAGCGGAAGGGAGTGTATAAACTTGGTGACGCTCCTGGAGGGACAATCAACTCACGAAAAGCAGTAGATTTAGCAATTTGTCGGATTTCAATTCTCGAAACAATTTTTTGGGTGTTTTTCAATCCATAGTGCCAACTCCTTTATCGCTGTGTCTCCACGTGAATAAGTTTTTGAGAAAAATATGTATCGCCGTCGTTCCATTGTTTTAAGAACACTTCGAAAACATGACGAGGGTTACCTTGCAAAGGAACGAATTTATACGCAAGGTAGTATTAGGGTAGTTAGTTGATACGAGTAGTTATTCAGCAAGATTATCTTGATTAATCTGAACATTGAAAATGGCTTTTTTCAAAAGAACTGATCTAAAATGTTGCACGCGTACATAGTTGCATTCCTCGGTCTTTCGCGTTGCTAACCATAAGTAGCCTTAAAGCATCCAGATTTGCATTCTATAGCATTCAGATACGGGTTGAGAACAACTCTCGATGTCCGTTCCACTGATCAGCTCTTCAGGAATTGCAGGCTTAGTTTATCCGCACGAGAGTTCGAATGAGATGGATTTACGGGCGCTGAATTGGCGCCTTCGTCCACCTCATCACATATGTCTTTGTCCGGAAGTGATCCTAATAAGCGCACCTTCAGCTTTCACTTTTCAGCACAGTTTTTCGATTTTTCTTCACCGAGAAGTCAAGGAAGCATTCTATATGCCCTTCAGTCCAGAAGCTGTCTTCTAATTATTTGATTTGGAAGTGATATGCGTATCCAAGAGTGCGTGATTTGGAAGGCGTTTCTTCGCTTCTTCGGGAACCGTTTCAAGAACTCTTCTCAGAATTCATTCGGAGAGCGTCACAAAAAGTATTTAGCACTAAGGAATTGTGGTCGCGTCAGGCATTTTGACATTATGGGACTTCTCCAAACAGTTTGAGCGTACTCTCTTTCGCTCACCTATGCTCTCAGAAGAAGCATAATGCGATGAACCCAATAGGTTGGTCCCATCTGCAGGATCGCCATGCAGTCTGCCTACATTTCGCACAGTAGTCCTACATTTTATTGTGTAAACAGGAACGCAAGCTGTAACGGACGACAAGAGGTCCAATCCTGTGTGGCACCAAGAATCGGTCTTACAATTAGGTTTGTTTCTCGTCTACGTTATCCAGACCTTCCATGCCTTTAGGGTTGGCGAACTGATACGTGATTATGAGGGATGAAGTACCTAAATGACTAGTGACCTCCCACCCCACCAATTGAATGGTCTAAATTCACTCCATGAGATCCAGTAGGAGTTTGCTTACAGAATGCATGGCGAAACCAAACAGAGGCTAATTAATGCCGACATTTGTTCTTTATTCGGTTTACGGAATGAGTGGAATATATAGTCAAAGCAATGTGGAAGTCTATGCTTCTGCTTCCCAAACAGGAGCAGATACTTGTGTCAGCTTAAAATGAGCGAGATGAAATAATGATTGCAGTGTGCGGAAAAACACATGCACAGCTTCCAATTCTTTTATTTCCGTCAAGTTTCACAAGTCTTATTGTTCAGTAGCTCACCAATCTTGCCTCTACTCCCTTTACTTTTGGTCCAGCTTACAATTCTTATCGTCCGCCTGTTATAGAAATGCTGGCGCCACAACAACGGGGCAACGTTTTTCAAAACCATGTTGACATCGCCATTGCAGGATAACAATCGTTGAAACACTCTAATAGTTGAGGAAAATCGTTGGTGCCATCATCCAGCGGCTAAAACGCATTAGAACTCTAAGAAACTACCTGCTGTAATTTTAAGGAAAATTTTGAAAAGTGCATTGTGCAAGAGAGGAGAATGTTGTCGAAAAATTACGAATAAGTAAAGCCATGCCATATGACAAGGTCCATGCCTTGCATACGTGGGAAAATGTCGAAGAAGGAACCAAAATGAGCAGTGTGCACTGAGTTGCTTTTTCGACGAACTGCTAATCACAGCATAAACAACGTCCAGCAGTTGAAATATTGAGACAACTGTTGAAGCGTAAGGATAAAGACAAAGGATAAGGTACAACGGTAGTCAATCCGCCACGCACTCTACGATATATCTACGAGAAAAATGAAAATTGAAAGGCAATTTGAATGTGCATACAATAACTTGCCGCTACCAGTGGACGGTGTCAGTGTTTAATCCTTCCCATATAAGTCTAGTACCAAATAGTGATGGAAGGCTTGGTTGGCCTAGCCCGGACCCGAATAAACAACCCTCGATTTGTGGTGCACATGACACCGATGCCACCATAGACTGCGCTCCCATGCGCATAAAGAGTGAAGGAAAATTCAATTGCTGTTGCGCTGGCATAATCAACGCTTAAGCTGCAGCGCAGATCATCATGCGTTTTCACGTTAAAAGGAATCAAATTTACGCCAAAGTGATGGCGGTGCTCTAACGGAGACTACAGCGTTGAAAATAGGTTAGCGCTTTTTACATAAATGATCGCTTTTTGAAGCAGTGAAGCACCGATTTCCACGGAGAAGGTGGCATTGGGTTCTGCACCTGGCTTCTGTGGAACTCACTAACGATCATGAGGCCTTGAGTTGAATAAAAAAATCTCTACGTGCTGTCCAACTATAAAGTCACGCATGCCTCGCATACATAGTTCCCGTGAGGCCGTGTTTCTGGTGAGCTCTGTCGCACTGATTCTCGACCGTTGCTCCCATCTTTATTTGGCGAATTCTTCTGTGCCAGTGCCGATCGAACACATCGATGATCATGGCGACTCCGAATTTGAATTGAAAAACTTTGAATTTCAACTGAAAATGGTGTATAATCGTGCTATATATGCAAACTGTGAGCTTCAGTGACCTATTTAATCCGCTCAGGAGGAAAGACATTGACTTTCTAGAAGCAGCCCGAAACAACTTTGCTCGTAAGCTAATAATGCGATGTTTTGGACTGAAGTGCGCTCAAGTCTTGTGGTGCTCTTGTGGGGCTGAGAGATCGAAGCTACTCGGACTATCTTCTCTCTCATGCAGGAAGAGAAAAGCAGATCTTCTGATGATGTTCAAAATTCTTTCTGGTAGGCTATCAAATAAGGTCAATGGACTTTTTCGGTGTTCCGTTGACTAGAATCGGAAGAAAGATCGGCCTGCGAGTTCCCATGGCTAGGTCACGGGTTAGGGCAAATTTCCTCACATACAGGAGCACTAAGGAGCTAACCTAACCTTCCTGAGTGACGACGAGTGCCTCTCGAGTTACTCTGTTCAAGTTTTTAAGACCTTACTATCTCGTAGCGACTTAGAAAGGTAGATGTATTAATGGCAAATCTTAATGGTCAGTAGAGAGTTTCATTTGTTGTTCTATAATACTGTTCTACTCCTTTCTTTTTTATTGGATGTTTGCGCGTGTGACAGCAACTCGCGTTTTTAAATAAATAAATAAATAAGCATTTTGCACTGCTGAATGGCCTTTAGGTGATGACTTAAAAAGCGTGAAACGAGAATTTGAAAAGCGACTCAACACTGCATTTGCCTGCTATCTAGAAACTGTTTGCATAAAATTATTGCTCAACCTTTAAAAAAGGAAACTTCCGGTGTGCCTATGTTTCATCTGGTAGATAGCCCTGGAACCAAGCACGATCAAGTCGTGGAAGCGCACCTTTCCGTCATAGTTATGCGCGGCTGCTTTACCAGCACTACGTATGTACTATGTATGCTCTGTGATTAGTGTGAGTAAGGATCCTCTGACATGTGAACGCATTACATATTTTCGCAGTAAATATAATTTATATTACTTAATTTATAATATTGAAAGAAAGGGCTATCTGAAGTTTGCAGCATTTCGAGATTCGTCAGTTTAACAATCGCAGAGTTGTAACCATGCAGAAAGCCGTCTAATGTTGTTAGCATGGAAGGGAAATTATATTCAAGGGCTATGAATAGGGAGCGGCCAAGCTCTCTTTCACCCTATTCTTTAACTGAGTTGACATGGCAAATTTCCTTTTGCTATACTTCTGCGTACAGCAGTCAAGATTTTCCGACGGCCTTCCAAAAACGCTTGCTTAAGGCGAACTCACTCGTCTTCAGTTGATCCATTGTGGCGAGGTTGTAGAAGGAATCGTCGACGCAGTCGGTGAGCTGGAACGGGGATCAGTTTAGGTTCCTCTACTTGAAAGTTAGTTGTCTGCTAAACGTAATGACCAGCAAAGCATTTTGTACCAGAAGTGACCTAGCACCACTATCTAAGCAAGGTGAAACAACTGTTGCACAAGGTGTGTCAAAAAATCTGCACAGAGATTGGTCACTAAATTCTAACCAAAGTAAGGCTTCAGACTATTATAAAAAGCAAAGAAGAATTCCAGCCAGCTAAAGCTTGAGAATCTGTCATGCACTGCTGCAGCTCGCTGGGTTGATAGAGTAAATTCCGCTTCTTTGGAGCCTTTCAGTCCAAGATTGCATTATCTTTCGTGTAGCCATGCTGTTCTGTTAATTTGGCTAATAAGTTTAACTGTTTAGGGCTATGTAGTTCTAAATCTCTAAGCAAAATCTGGTCTTTAAACGTGAAGCGGCATATTGAGTAGCGGCTTTATTTCTCATTCAAAAAAGACTCCTGGATGAAATATCCTCCAAATTCCCGTGACACTAGGGAGTCATAATTGTGCTGGAATTGGCCAATCGATATCCAGTCTATTGTTTTTTGTGCATTCAAGCCCATGTATGTGACTTCGTACCAGGAGTGCTATGGTGCAGGAGAGCGGATCTTTAGCCAGCGACGTTCATGACTCCCATCGTTTTAAGGATTTTAAGGATTATCGTTTTATGGATTTTACTGGAAAAAACTTTTCTCAAAAAGAAATAAACCTGCTAAGCCAAACTTCGGTTAACACCACAGCAACAGACATGTGTTTGCAAGCAATCTCTTGCAAACACAACTGACGGTCAGACGAGAAAATCTTGCTTAGCGAAGCGCATGAACGCATTCAGTCGTCCGCTGAAGACTATATGTAGCAACATTTACAGCAGCTGCATTAACTCTACAATATGTTTAAATTGACACAAACTTACACAATCAAGTAAAATCGCGAAACGATGGAGTACTTGATGCAGTCTCAGCAGTTACTACCAGGGTTCTCTTCAATCTATGCAGTCAGTAAAGATGGGTACCACCAAGGTGTACTAGAGTACGGAAAACTCTATCTACCTATTGCCAGGCACAATTACAGCAATTCCGGCTGGTTCGCACTCTTTTGTCCTGCCCTGTAGAGTCTTCTGTTTTTATGGAACAAACGGCCTAGAACCTTACTGTATTTGATTCTAGGGTAGAACCACATGAAGAATTTTCTAAAGAAACGTGTCCTTTCAGTTTGCGTCGGACTATACAGGAGTGCTAAATGGGTGGACAAGCTTCCAGCATATGCTCTGAATTTATTGCCCCAACCTAGCAACATGCTTGATAGGTGAAAGCTGCCTCCCGTCTGAGGCTTGAGCTCTTATTTTTCTCACCAGCTCACTAATGCGAGTGGTAACGTGAAAATCTGCATAGAATTTCAAGCGACTGCACAACCTACCTTCGAAAGTTCAGTGATGGTGTAGAACGTCACTCCCAACACCTTGACCTTCGAGTCGAACTTGCTTTTCGGTGTCTGAGCCGTGGAGAGGTGGATAGCCAAGGATAAGACGACAGTGACGGCAGCGATGAAGGAGGTCATCTGAAAAGCATCCACGAGAGGCTGCACTTCAGAGCATTTAACAGATAAAGGGCTTTGATAAAGGATATCCATAGACCATAAGAACGAGTTTTAAAAGCTTTTTTTGTTTTTATTTTACCACTGTTGTTCTAATCTAACGTATTAATGACCTAAACTGTTATGTGAACAAGTCACATATGTACAATACCTTTGTGACTTCATAAGAAAATAGAGAGGCTGAGAAAAAAGCTCGGGATTCTCTGCAAAACTCTATTTTCTACTAATTCTTACAAAATACAAAATGAGGAGGAAGAAAGAACTGTGGTTACAACCAGTCAAGAGGTGTAGGCTTCAAGAAGCAGCACCTTAGCCCGGAATCCAAGCTAGTAAAAGACGTTTGTTTTTCAGTCTGGCTGTTCATTGGTTAATTTGTTTCAAATCCTACAAATACTATCCACATAGACAATACAGGCAATATGAATAATATTTGTAGGATTTGAGACAAATTAACTAATAAACTGCCAGACTGAAAACCATATTTCGTAAAAAACAACTAAAAACGGATATTTAGAGCTCATCCATTCAGCTCTTATATACGTCATGACAAAAGCGGCCCACAGTAATCCGCTAACCTGCCCATGCCCTCTAATTGATATATCGGCGCTTACTATTCGCATGATTTGCTGGTCAGAGATCAGCTAAGTCCATCACAGCGCAGTTTCGAACTCTTCAAAGTTCAATCTACCATTTTCTATCTGAAATGAATTTTCCAAAGCAGCAGTTGCATTAGCAGTTCACAAAAACTGCGGATTGTGGCAGAGCCTGAAGAAATATGCTTTGGCTCTGTCTGAAAAAATAAAGCCCCGTCAACCATCTCAAAGCTACTTAGATGTCAAAGCTCCTTCATAATGCCTTGGTCCTCAGTAAAAAGAAAGGCTTGTTAGACAATATCCCCCTTTCCAACCAAATAGAAATCTCCCTTATTTAAGATGATCTGAGCACCACTCAAATCGGAACGACAAAAGAGGCATTTCTTTTGTCGTGGGTATTAAGCTGCCTTGAGTATTGCGATGTGGAACAATTTAATTTCAAATTAAACAAGTTTAATGGAACAGCTTGCAAGAGTGGACCTTTCGCTGAAATTCCATACATTTTGCTCCATGTGATTTACGGGCAGAGGCCAGCGAGCTACCACTAGCTCATAAAAATTATTCAATTATAAGTGCCGTACATATTCCCCTTTCTCCCAAACTGGGAATTTTTTCATCAAGCTGGACGCTTTTCAAAGTAAACAGCCTCCTATTCGTATCGAAAGGGACACTGTTTAAGCCAGCAGGACACTTTTCAGGCTAAATTGGTCAAATTTGAAATCACTCCTAATACGCCCCGAATTAGATCATACCCTTTTGCTAAAAAGGTGGCACTGTCTTTATAGAATAGTTGCCATATATCGGAGCGAAACCGTCGCACACTGCAGTGCTGCGGTAAAGACGACAAGTACGAGCCAGTTGAACATCTATGTTGCGGTTGAACGGCGCTCCCATCTAAGCAAGAAAAGGTCTAACGTACACAATCAGTTCGACCCAGCTCGATTACAGAGCGCATATCCTCAGCGTCGTGTTCATGGAAAGTGAATGACATGATATGATGACGATCGACTCGGCATTCATACCGACAACTGATGTTGGCCCGAAAATGTTTAACACAACGAATGTTTAACACAACATGTTTAACACTAAAGACAATGACTAAGGAAAGGTTTCCACGAAATAGTTTTGGGCTGGCAGAGCACCTATCAATTGGAATACATTCAACAAGCCACGACTTAGTCGCTTGCGTGTTGGACAACTGTTCATCGTATGCCTACATTTGGATGCTGGCAGCCTTATTTTTTTTAGACTTGTGATATATTGAAGCTGATGCTAGCACTGGTATCCACCCATTGGGTGCCGTAGTCGTCGTGCTCCACGTTTTGTTCCCTTGCATGGTTTCCCGGCGGCCAGGAAAAGGAGAAGAAGACGTCGGAGGACGACTGGATGAAAGCGTCCCACTGGCCTCTGGCCTAAGCAACAACGCCACGGGATCGAGGAAGTGGTACGGATCGTGTAGGGAAGCCTGAAACGTATACTTCGCTAGTTACAGGCAGCAGCAGAGGGAAACGTTGACCACAACTGTGGGATTCTTAAGACAGAAGCAGCGAAAAGTCCCCTGTATGAGATCTGCTGAGCGCGCTTCGTAATAAGCTCTTCTATTGATATATAGTGACGAACGCAGCTCAGCTGTCAAGGGAGGCCTTACGGAACAAGGCTGCTTATTCGCGTTCTTCGATGAAGGACTTAACAATCTTCAAATCGCCCTCAGTTATTTTCTCAGTTGTTAGTGCCTACATACATCACCTGTCACCTGGTGGTATCACGTATCGTCCCGTTGATCATCGACTTGCTTGAGCGGGCGCTAGCAGCGTCCCCATTCGTCCCTGTCGCGTGTCAGAGTGCTCCAAGGGATCCTCCTCGCTCGAGGGAAACAAAGAGCGTCATATCGTTCGTTTCTCGAAGAAGTCCGACCAACGCGTTGGTGGGCGTCCTGGTGTTCTCTTGAAATCCCGCGGAATCCACTCGGTGATGGCTCTCGTCCAGCCCGTGTCTGCGAAGTGCATTACGTGGTTGACCCACCTAATTTTCGACGACTTCGCCTATGTGACAGCGTCCAGGATTTTTGAGCGTCGCCTAAGCTCGGAACTCCGGAGGCTTTCTCTCACTTGCGTGAGTCGTGTCACTCCGAGCATCGTCCTCTCGATTTCTCAAAGCATGACGCTGATCGCATGTTAATCCTGCTTTCATATGACCCAGGTCTCTAAGGCGTATGATAGCGCAGGAAGAACAGTGGAGTCGAATAGGTGGGCCCGGAGTCGGACGTTCTTCGTCTTCTTCGCGATTTCTTCGACGCTCTTGAAAGCTCCCCAAGCCGCTCGTTTCCTCCTGCTCAGCTCTGGCGCTAGGTCGTTGGCCATATTGACTTCGCGACCCAGATACACGTAGCTGGAGCATTCGGAGATGTTCGCTCCTTTGAGCGAAAATGGGACATCAGAAACCTGTCCGCTCCTTATGAACACCGTCTTCGTAACTTTCAGCTACAGTCCAATGTTCCCACATGTTCGAAATCGGTCAGCATTCGCTCCGCCTGACTGATGCTCGGTGTTTTGAGCACGATGTCGTCAGCGAAGCGAAGGTGGTGCAGTTGCCGGCCGTTGACCTTCACTCCCATGTCTTCCCACTCACTTCGCGCATGACGTATTCGAGGGTGCTGATGAAGAGCTTCGAGGATATGGTATCTCCCTGCCTAACCCCTCTCTTCACGTAGATGACGACGTCGTTCTAGAATGGTGAAATCCTGGTCGTGAATCCACTGTACAGCTCCCGAAGGACTCTGATGTACTGAGTAGGAACGCCCTGAGTGAGCAGGGCTTCGACCACCGCTTCAGTTTCGGTAGAGTCGAATATATTCTTCAGATCGATGAACGTAAGGCACAGCAGTAGCTTGTACTCGCGATACTTCGATGAGCTCCGCAATGTTGTGGTCGATCGTGCTGAATCTCTCCGAAATCCCCTGCTTGTTCACATGGCTGGTCAGCTTGCAGACTACGGGCAACAGACAGATCGGGCGATAGTTGTCAATGTCGTGAACGTCTCCCTTCTAGAACAGCAAGACGGTCTTGCAGGACTTTCACTAGGGTGGAACCTTGCACACCGACAGGTAGCGTGTGAAGAGCTGCGCGCGAAAGGTGAAGGAAAGTTGTTGATGAGCGCTGGCGGGAGGTTCTTCAGGTGTCCGGGTCTGATCCTGTCGGGACCGGGTGCTGTACGTTTCTTCACCGACGAAATGGCGTGTCGTATCTCGGAAGGGAGAACAGAGGGGACGACGCATCCATCGTGCGGAGGATGGCATGGGAGCAGCTGGACGTGGATATCGAAGAAATCGGAGTAGAAGTCGTGGACGACCTTCTCCACTGTTCTTCTGGTAGAGGTAGCCGTTCCGTTAGGACGTCAGAGGGCGGACATTCAGTCAGTTTGTAGTTGCATGAGGCTCATTCTGCTCCACGCCGGCGTATCAGTTCGAGAGTTTCCGGAAACAGACGTCTCTTGGTGGACTTCAAGCTGTTGAGCGTTACGTCGATCTTGGCATCTTTTTCTTCAACTATCATGTTGCGCTGCCAGACAGGCTCTCGGTCAGTTCGATGACGTCGCATTTGATATTTCTGACTTGCATCATCAGGTCTTCGACGGATGCTTCCGATGTCAGCGTGCGAGCATTGTAAGCGCAGGTCGTCATCCTAGTCGTTCTCAATTTGCGCAGCCTGGTTAGGCCCTCAGATTTCAGCAGCTTCTCCGTACTCGTCCTTCACATCGCTGCAGAAATGGGGGCTTTTTCGGGGTGGCCGGGCCGACACAGTCACAATCCACATAGGCGCCAACACATCCACGCACACTGTGCATGAACATGCCACTGCCACGCACAAGGAACGGGTCGTCCCGACACAGCAGGAGCAAGGAGTCCATCCTCTGCATCCCACATGCGTGTCTGAGCAGTACACGGTCGCATTTGGTTCGCGTTTCATTCCCCTATCCACCACCCGGGGACGCGCTACGTGGACCTACAACAAGCGGCCCGAAATCCTTATTAACAAGAGAACCCGAAGGCTCTTTATTGTGGAAGATCCGACATACGTATGATAGTAACTATGGAACATCGAGCAGTGCAGGTTGCGGGAAAAGTACAGTCCATGTTTTCACAACAATATCGACACAATATCAACTAGAAGCTGGTTATGATGGGGGGTCGAGCGTTCTACCCCCTCGCCCCCCTGGCCCGCCCGCCCCCCCCCCCCCCCGAACCCCCCGGGCTTGCTCGAAACTCCAGTGGCTGCCTTGCGAGATAGTGGAGACGAAGACATTTGCCACGCCTCTGTTGAAAGGGCGGGGGGTAGAACGCCACTCCGCCGTTATGATGGTCTGCTGGAGCTAGAAAAGGTCACCTTCGCTAGGGTTCTCGCCATTCTGTTGCACTACTATTTTCCTATAGTTCTCTGAATTTGTTCCCAAGGTTCCAAGTGAAGTTTTCGTAGAACTTTACACTTCAACAGCTGTTCTTAGCCAAGTACGAAACGACAATACATATGCACAATAAATGCAACAATAGGACAATACTTTCTGCACAAGAACGTGCTGCCAGAGAACATTCTGAATTGGAGGCCTCGTTCGTCGTAAATGCTTTACTTGTGGTTCGTTCGCCCTACGATCTAAACATGCCTTCATCAATAATACATGCAATACAATAAGATTTAGTAAGGCTTTTCCTCTAGTAGTAAGTTCACTGCCTCGAGT
Source organism: Heligmosomoides polygyrus bakeri (assembly GCA_947359475.1). NCBI lineage: Eukaryota > Metazoa > Nematoda > Chromadorea > Rhabditida > Heligmosomidae > Heligmosomoides > Heligmosomoides polygyrus. The sequence goes on from OX375870.1 coordinate 68,115,402, forward strand.
ATGTAGCTAGCCCACCCAGTGGCTCAAGTTCTGTCATTAAAATATCCTTCCTTTTTCGGCTAAGAGTGTATTCCTATTCCGGTGATTTACGCTCCTGTCGACCAGAGTTCGGAAGCCTCTTTTCACAACAGTTTCCGGCGATGGGAGTACCTGTGCATGATAAGTCACAGCGCTGCTTAATGGACCTCTCCGACTTAGTCGGAATTCAGTTCAGTTCAATTCGCGATTTCAGGTTTTCTGGCTTTTCCAGCTTCTATCACCACCTATATATAAAAGAGTTTGTCCGTCGAGTGATCTAATCTAAGTGAGATACGCCGCATTCGCCGCATCATCCACAGCGAGAGCGGTCGAATGATCTAACCTAAGTTGGGTACGCCGCATCACCCATAGCGAGAGCGGTCGAATGATCTAACCTAAGTTAGGTACGCCGCATCACCCATAGCGAGAGCGGTCGAATGATCTAACCTAAGTGAGGTACGCCGCATCACCCATAGCGAGAGCGGTCGAATGATCTAACCTAAGTTAGGTACGCCGCATCACTCACAGCGAGAGCGGTCGAATGATCTATCTATCTATCTAATCTAATAAGTGAGGTACGCTGTATCATCCACAGCGCGGTCGAAATTTCCCATTGAACGTGGGAATTGCTGCAGCATGGAAAGCGCATCCTTTTACTGCTTGACACAAAAGCACTTACGCGCGTTCCTTAGCGTCCAGATTCAGAAGCCGTGCTGCCGACTTCGTGCCATTAGTATAAGAAGACCACTAAAGGGGGAAGAGTATAAGGGGGGACTTCGAGGGTGGAGAATCGACAGCGACCAGGAGGTAGAGACTTGGAGGAAGCATCGGGAAGGAGGGGGGGGGGGTGTCGATAGGGGGATCAATGAAGCATTAAGGAGGGACCAGTAGGGAGTTAGCAATCAGGGGGGGGGGGAGCAGTTAAGAAGATCAGTAAAGGGACCCATTACCAATAAGAGAGTACGGAATTAGAAGATGTGACATCGATGACACGCAATGGGCTTTCGCTCGCCGTCGTTGTGTGTGAGCGTGGGAGAGCTACTTAATTGGGGAGAGTATTAACGAGGATCCCTAGGGGGGGGGGGGAGAGATCGACCAGGAACAAGGGACCTGGAGGCGGAACCAGGACGGGGAACCAGCAAGAAGGGAGCCGTAAGAAAATTTATACGCGAAACAAGGAATCTGCCATATGCGCAGCCTCTTCATGCTCGACACAGCGGCAACTGTGCGCGCTTCTGATCCTCTGCATTCAGAAGGTGGTCTTCTGTGGTGCTGGTTTCAGAGGACAGGTCCTCTACGCCGCCCTAGAAGCATCTGAATTAAGGAATTGTGTCACCGGCGTGCAGGCGCTTTCAGAATTCAACATGGGATGCTGATCTACAGAGGAAGTATAGCCTTCTCCTGCTTGACAAACGGCAACTACACGTATTTCTAAACGTCTCGATTCAGAAAAAAGGTCCTCTACGTAGCGCTAGAGGCATCTGGATTATCCTAGGAGGTGATTTCAGACAAATTCCTCCTGTCGTGCCAAAAGCAGGACGGTCCAAAATTCTGAACGTTTCTATTAAGAGCTCCCCACTGTGGCCTCATTTCTTTAAATACAGATTGACTGAGAATGTGAGGGCGTCCAGCGGTGGAATCGGTTGGTCTAACTTTCTAATTCAACTTGGAAACGGAGAGCTCCAAAACGATTCCAATGAAATGAAAGTGCCCGACGATATGCTGAGCTCTGTAGATATAGCAGATGAGATATTTGGTAATATAGTGAGCTTAGAGGATATGTCGGTAGAGCGATTTTGACGCCTAGGAATTTCGACTCTTTGGAGATAAACAACAAAGTGCTTTCGAAACTACCTGGGCAGAAGAAGATTTACAGAAGCATAGATGAGGTTATGAATGACGAAACTGATGCTAACAACGACACAGAGTATTCATTTGAGTTTCTAAAGAGCTTGACACCCCAGGGATACCCGCCACATGAACTCCATCTAAAGAAAGGAGCAGTCATAATGCTTCTGCGGAATCTTAGAGTCAACCAGGGTCTATGCAGTGGTACGCGACTCACCGTTGAACATATGGATAGGTACATTCTTGGCTGCAAAATTGCAACTGGAGCGAACAAAGGACAATACGTCCTTATTCCTAGAATAATATTCTGTCCGCCTGCCTATGACACCTCACCGTGCAGATTTAAGAGGAGACAATTTCCTGTGCGTTTGGCCTACGCAATGACAATAAACAAGAGTCAGGGACAAACATTCAACTGGGTCGGTGTATACCTCCCCAGCCCAGTTTTTTCTCATGGTCAACTGTACGTGGCGTGCTCACGTGTTCGACAGAGATCCCATCTGAAAATTTGGCTACCACCAGAACGGAAGACTATATCAAACGTAGTATTCACCGAGATGTTTGAGTAAAAATTAAACCATTTTCGTTGCGCTATGAATAATTTTTTTGAAGCGCACATCTTTCTTTGTACAAGAGTAGCTCCTGAGAAAAAGACTAACTGTATCACCCCGCGGAGCGGGCAAGTGCGAGACACGCCGTTAGGCGTGTCGCAGCACTTGTAATACATATCTCCACTAGCGCATGCCCTCTTCTGCAGCAATGAGAAATATAATTATTAAAATTCAATAGTTACCTGACCACTGTTTTGCAGGTACCAATGGCCACGAACTACCTTTTAAGTGCATTCGATTTGCTACAAGTGCCGCGCTCCGGCTGATATGTCCGGACTGCGTTGATTGGATCAGAACAAGGCCACGTGGTCCATAGAATGTCTTCTGCAAAACAGTGAGTATTGCAGAGGGTCCTTACTGAATTCCTCCGAAAATCGACGGTGTGCTGCGATGTCTGTTTAGATCGTAGCTGGGGCAGGTGCAGACAGTGACGGTCTACTCTGATACTAGACACAGATGCCCTGCTATTTCGCCATTTGTTGAGGTACTTAATGACTTACTTTTCTGACCGTTTCTGACTTTTCTGCACGGAGGTATACAGAACCCGTGTTTTAAATTGATTTCATCTTCCTTACCATAATATTGAAAATGACCTGCACCGGAGGCGTTTTCCAATTTTTGTCTAGAAGTTGTCATGCGGACCCCATTTCAGGAAGTCTCTAAACCTTCGCTGTGCCGTAATAATACGTGCTTGTTCGGCAGCCAAAGCTGGCGACTGTGGAAGGGGTGCGGCGCCATTCGGAGAAGGAAACTGTCTCCGAAAATAATGCCCAACTTCTCCAAGTACAAGAAACAATGTACATTCTTGGCAAAGACTCTTGCTTCTCATCTGGTAAGGTATACTATTAAGGAATTCTCGGGTTTTCTCGCTCTTCAGCAAAGGCACGAAATTTATGTGAACGATAATGGGACATGCTGTGCACTCTAACGGCCAGTTTCAAACACCACCTTTTTTTGTGTTTCATGTACTCATAGCCAATAACGGCCGTGTCCTTAATTGAATTGGTTGGACAAACCCTTTGGATGTACAATTTCACCGTTATGTTTCATAGTAAGCAGCTCTTCTGCGGATATTTTAATGAACGATAGTGATGAAGCTACGATTCGTTTGTGTGGAACCATTTGCTTCTGAAAAAGTGCATGTACGCCCTAGGAAAATAAATTTACTCTGTATATAAATAAGGGAAAGTAGACAAGGCTCATCATCACTTCGAACTTCTCTCGAAATGCTGCAGCCTCAAGCGCATGGTGCGCGACAGTGCCTCCCAATGGAAAGCTGTCTTCCTCTTAAGGCCAACAACTCATCAACTTTTCTTTTACTTGTGCTACTATGGGTTTGGCAGATGCTATTGGAAGAAAAAGAAATACCAACCAAATTTTTGATATTAAGGAGGACATCGTTAGCTCCCTTTCTTGAGCTTCGTTGTCATTCTTAAGATAGATCGAGGGTTGACATCACCAGCCACAGATTGATCCTCTAGCTATGCAGCAGTCACGACTACGATTGACCGTTCTGCCCAGCTGAGGGCAGACGTAGTAGATCCAACTACGCACTGCTCTGCTACCCCATTCAAATTCGCAGTGATCTTCCTCAATCCACTATTTGTTCCAGCTTACACATTACTTTAATACTATCGCGGGCTGAAGCTGCAATTAAAAGCTTCTGTTCCTGACGTGAAAATGAGCCCGCGTGTAGGGACTTCTTCTGTGTTAACTGCACAACTAGGCAAACAGCCTAACGCCTTCTAACAAATGCATGCGTTAGAATGATAAGGTAATTTATGCGCTGTCTAGATCACCATGATTATTGCTCCACTGCTTCTGCTCAGAATCACTGGTTTGACAACGGTGCGCCAAGGACGAAAACTCTTAATGTTAGAACTATGCACACTTAAAGAGACGTTGAGCGTAATTAATAAAGCGGCCAGTCCATCTTTCTGTTTGTGTTTGCGTGCGAGGCACAAACCTGTGTGAACCTGGCGTGCACGTTAAACGGTTAACGAAAAACTTGGCGAATTAATGTCATTTGTCGTTAAAATCTGGTTAGCGACTTAACGAAAATTATCTAAAATTTAACGAAATTTTAAATGGATTTTTCCCAAAAAAGTTTATCAGTTTCTCCTTGGTCTCCACTGCAGGCCTCACCCCCCACCCCTCACTGCTTCTGACAAACTATTGGAATCGAATTAATGAAGGAATTAAGCAGAAACAATCCGTTCTAGCACAGCCGTAGATGGCGACAGGATATCGCATTCCAATGCCAGCCTATCTCAGCTTGAATTAGGGCTTGCTCACACGTAAAACTGATGAGCTGATGAGCTTCTACTGGTATTTTTATTAGGTTCTCCGGTACATGGTGGGCCGATGTTCGCGTCGAAATCGTATACGCTCGTAGAACAGTCACACAAAACGGTTCCGCACAGAACTAGGAAAGGAAGGGAATTCCGGGGCCGGTATGATGCGCGTTTAAGCACACGAAGGGCCGTTCTCTCGAATGGTGATTCCGTACCCTTTCTGTTTTCACACTCTAAAGCTAATTTACGGCCGAAAGCTGCTTTTTTCTGTCCACTCTTTGTTTGTATTGAATTCTTTGTGTTACACTGCAGTACGATACGCTGCATTCTTTGAACTTTCGTTGTTGCCCTGTTGACGTTAAAACATAAAACGCTCTTCTTGTTTTTTTAAATTGAAATAATAGTTCACGGCTAATTGCATTTTCACGAAATTTAACGATTTAAATTTAGCTGCTGCTTTGCTGGCAACAGCACTATGGTATGTAATTTTTAGAACACTCTGCAGGATAGTTAGAATTTGGCTGTTCAAGAGGGCATATACTCGAGCGCATGGATTTGCTAGCGTTTCAGCCTGCACCTACTACTGTACATATCGTTTCCAGAGGCTACGCCAGCTATTAAAACAGCCCATTTCGTAGGCGTATTCTTCAATAATAGTTCCCCTTAGCACTTCTGTGGATAAAGCTGTTTCTACATAAAGAGAGAATTGGGCCTTCACAGATATTTAGACGTCATTTGCAATGTATAAAAGTGTGGCTACATTGACAATTTCATAATCTGTGTAATATGTAGGGGCTTCTCTTTCTTGGACTTGTCGGTTTGACAGATCCGATCGTTCTGGGAGAGTCTGCGAATTCGTGTTGTGTTTCTACCATGAGTTGATTCACAATTTATTGTTGTTCGCCTTTGAATTATTCTCATAACTTCCAACTAACCTTTCCCTACTTTTACTAATTTTTCGAGAAGTCATTTAGTTTATATGAAATCACTTAGCGTGTGAAGTTAACGGATCAAGCGAGCTCGTCTTTCTAAATGCTAGACGATCAAGATCTGGAGCTAATACCACACGGGTTTAACTTAGCTGGAAGAACCCCTAGGAAGGCGGATTTCATCAATTTTAACTACAAAGCAACATATATGTATAGCTGAAATACATGCGGAACATTCCATGCAGAACTATATACGTTCACCTCTCGTTTTGACATCCCCCAGATTGTAATTGTTTTTGATTTGATTTATATCCCACCATCCCACCATATATAATAGAAGAAGGTTTTTGTCTGTTCGTAATTTTTTCGTAAACTTCGCGGGCTCGATGGTTTAATCACCCAAGTTTGAGGCACGATCTCACCTTCTCTCTTCAAAGGGGAGCGCCGGGAGGTGAGCAATCGCCGCTGTCGGGGAGGACACGTGAGGCATCGCGAAATAGGCCGGCGCCGCGGCTCTGCCCGCGCACGTGTTGGGCGGCTACTATAGATAAAGCTGTTTTACATAAGGAGAGAATTGAACTTCGCGAACATCCGAACCTCATTTGCGCTGCATAAAAGTAGAAGAAAGGCAATTTCAACATCTGCACAACAGGTGTTTCCCTTTCCTAGACTTGTCAGTTTGACAGATCCTCAAGAGTGCCATATATCCGACTATGTAACCTTCAGTTGACCCATTTTAGTTTGAATTCACAGTGGTCTCTGCAACACATTTCTTAATGTATATAGCACGATACATAACTATGCAAAGTTTATGTATCGTGTTAAGGAAATATGTAAATACGTATTGCCTTAACACAATCATGCACAAACTTGATGTTACTGAAATGTCTGAAAAAAGTGAATGTCTTCCAATTCGAAATAAGCTTCTTACAGGTTAAACTACCGAATCTAAAAGGTGATTTGAATAACTTTCTGTTCAAGGAAAATTTCAGCTGCCCGAATGGGTATAATAATTTTATATTTTTTAAGGGAAAAGTCAACAATTAAACTTTGTTTTGATGCGCGACAAAGCAACAATCTTTTACTGCATTAAAACAAGTTTTTGTTGTGTCTGTTTTTGTTATATCGCCTACAGGTGTGAAGCTCCACGTAAACTGAAATTTTACTGTCAAGGGGAATGGTGTGGTGTAGTGAATACAAAGCTACGTCTTGGAGGAAGACATGGTGCAATCTCTTCCTTAAGCCGAAAAAAAGCCTTTTTTTGCTCTCCAAAACAACTTATATACCATTATCTTTCCTCGAAAAGTGAGAAACTTATAAAATTTTAAAGAAAATGTTCAATTATTGTGCAGGTGAATTAAAACTTCAAAGAAAGTCACAGTAAATTTGTCTTGAACAAAATTTTTCATTAACTATATTTTTGGATGGTCTCTAATTAAATGTGGAATAAGTTCGTTCTGATTTGGAAGATACTCAGCTTGGTTTCAAAATCGTTAGGCTTGTTTAGAAGTGTGTCCAATGTCTAACAATGATATGTATGTGTGCGCTTTGCAGGTCACCATGATTACTGCTCCACTACTTCTCCTCATAATCGCTGCCCTGGCACACAGTTCGCCAAGGAAGGACACGTCTAAACGTAGGAACTATGTTTGCTTAACGAGACTTTGAGCATAGTTAACAAAGCGCCGTCAATAAGCTTTCAAATTCGCAATGCGTGAGGAAGGTTTTTGCGCCGGCATCTATAATCTCGATGTCAACCCACATGTTGAAATTATTATATAATTGAGCTTTTTGGCAACTGTTATAAGCTATTTATGATTTACAATTATTATTTTGCTGTCAGAATAGTGAAAACTCTGAGCTCCCAAACTCTTCTTCTTAAGACTGAAGATCGAAATAGCGAAATGTTTATTGACAACGTTTCGGGCCTTAAGCCTTTCTTCAGGTCTAAAAGAACTACGATGATTATGCAAACAACAACAACAACAACAACAACAACAGTCGACGCATCACAGACCTGGGTTCTACCGAGAGGACGGGGGAGGGGCAAGAAGTTACAGTAGTGCGATTTGGCCAGAAATGACGTGCAGGGTGTCTGGGCTATTTATGTAAATCCGCGAGCAGTGACCGGTCTCTCGTCTTCCAAAGTCGCCATCATCCTCAGCAGTCATGCCGCGTAACCTCAGAGACTGACAAGGCTCATTGCATAGTTCATTTCTTTCTTCATGTTAATGGGTGGCTGCCAATATTTTATCTCCTGTGCTTCCTTACTCTTCCTCTCTACTGTATCCGTCAGATTTTTGTGAAGGATCGAGACTCGCAGTTGCGGCAGTGGATCTCGTGCGTGTCTGAGGGTGTGGTGCCTCGAGAATGGATTATCTGAGTAGCTTTGAGGGTTACGCAGTGGGCTTAAATTCTCGTCCATTCTTTTGCCAAGTGGTCTCGCTGTTTCCCCTATGTAAAATTCTTTACATGTCATGCTTATCTAGCGATAGATCTCTTCGTACTAAGAAGAATGGTACTATTGTAATAGTGAATATGTACTTAAATCTGAGCGAGTAAGAGCGTGGGGAACTTCAATCGTTACCGTTTCCAGCTCTAAAATAGAAGCTGGGGACAAACCAGTTTGAGTAGCTGAAGAGTTGTAAGCATAACATCGAAAGTATTATATGTCCTGTGATCGTGGGAGCATTCGAAAGCCGTTAACTCGCCGCGTCTTCCTGCACTGAAATCGGAAAAATTCCGTGACACAAGCGGAATCTACATTCGGCATAGTCGGTGGAATTGGAAAACTCATTCTATGCTAGACATATAAAAGGTGTAGAAGCTAATTGATCTGTTATACTTCTGGTGATGTAGCTTGACAAAAACAGCTTATCTAAATACATCAGAAGTACAACAGATCAATTAGCTTCTACACCTTTTATATGTCTAGCATAGAATGAGTTTTCCAATTCCACCGACTATGCCGAATGTAGGTTCCGCTTGTGTCACGGAATGCTTCCGATTTCAGTGCAGGAAGACGCGGCGAGCTAACGGCTTTCGAATGCTTCCACGATTACAGAGACTGGTTTGACCCCAGCTTTTACTCTGCTACAGACGGTAAAGATTGAAGTTTCCCACGCTCTTACTCGCCCAAATTTAAGTTTTCACTACTACAATAATTTTCATTACTGCACTAATACCACTTGCAGGAAAAGATCTGTCCGAATAGTATTGTTCTCGATCAATTTCGCAGAAACGTAAAAATCGATTATTTCCTACAGTATCGTATCGAGGACGTGGCCGCTGGAGGCCGTGCGTCCTAGTTCGATATCGTCAGTCTCAAGTGTGCTAGGGGCTACTATTCAAGTAGTGAAATGCTGTGTGTGTGCTTTCTAAGTCCTTTATGGGCCTGACTTTGCCTCGCTGTTAGCTCATCGCGTCTTCCAGTGGTCGACTGAAATCGGAAAAAAATCCGTCACACAACTGGAACCTGCATTTTCGCTCCGCTATAACTTCGTCTCTTCATAACCTGCTTGCCAATAGAACTTCTTACTGCCGACAAAATCTACAAGCTGTAGTCGGAATGATTCGAACTTGACAGTGTTATTGCTCTCCGAATGCGCATGCGTGTCCGATTTAACAGTACCCGTCGAACAACCGGCATATCTGGTGGATTTGCAAAACTGTATGCTAGACACTTTATGCTAGACATGTAGAAACCAGTTGGTCCGATATACATTTCGTGTATTCAGGTAAGCTGTTTTGTCAATCCAAGTTCACTCTACAAGTTTTCGCGCCCACTCGATTGATTCTGTCCTACCAATGTGCATTGTTCAACTCTATGGGGATTTGTATGTCAAAACAGGGGCTTGAGCTGGTGAACTGAAATATATGTGTCCTATTTCCGAATGCAAAGCTCTAAAGGAGTTTTTTAAAAACGGCGCTTTGCGGCTCAAAATAGTGCCGCTGTTGCTCTTGAGCGCCGCTCTTGTTTGTTGGGCAGAGCAACATGTTAGGTACCGCACCTATGTATTGTTGCTTTAACGGACAATTAACTGGAGCTTTAAGAAACTTCCTGCATAATGACGACTAACTACATGTAATATATGTGGCGCCTCTGCTTGGAATGCCTAATTCACTTTATGCCCAATTCCTAATTGAGCCATTTAAACATGGACAGTAATAAAGACAGAACAGATAAAACTTCAGCATACTGCGCGTCAGACACGTACACGGTGAAGAAACAACTTCTCGAGGATCTCAAGTACGAGGACGTTGTCTACATGTCCTGGTACGCACCTGGAGATGTTGTCCTTGCGTTTTGCGACGAAGGTCCAGGTTAGTTTGGATTTGTTATCTTTGTAACTAGCAGCCCATCATCTCCTTTAGCCAAACTATAACGTCTAGGAAAACATCTTCTTTGATGAGGCTTCGCATAGTGTCCTCAGTGTTACACCCTGTTCACATTTGTTGCCAGCATAAAATCGCCGTGAGGAGTTTTGCCGCGTTGTTTCGCAAGTACATTTGTGTCTACGTCGCCTGACACTGTCCTAAATCGAGCTCACGTAACGTCGTAGAGCATGCGTAGTAATATGAAACCTAGGTGAGGTTCTGCTGGCTCTACAGATAAAACGCGAAATAAGTACCAGATATACAGAATAGGATCAACACTCATACCATACATGTAAGGCCGCTATAGGACCAACACTTACTTATTGGTAACAGAACGCGAAAAAGGGAGCGAAAAGGTGTACAAGAATCACGTGGCTTCGTAATGGGAGGAAGGCGTCCATTATGATTTTACCTCCAATTACTAGCTGTCGCTCAAAGTGGACACAAGACAGCATTAAAATGGATGAATACAAAAGGAGATGAAGCACGGTTGAAAAGTGTGGTTGACCGTAGGTAGGAATAAGGAAAACGGAACAGTATATACGGTTCCACGTCCATTCCTATCATTACCAGCCTTCGGGGGTCAAACTTCAATTGACACTGTAACGATTACGAAGTTCTTCATAGCCCTACATTCCTTTGCCTATCGATACGATAAACTAATAAGGAATTGAATTAAACGATCTGCCAGCAAGGTAGTGCTTGAAACACGCACCAATTAGAGATACCAGCACAAAAATAAATTAAAAATAACACGTTTCGTATCTGTTTCACGCTCTGTTTCAGACATATGTCTTCCGAGGACGCTGGTAGCGCTATGTAATTGGGTGCAGTCTTCCAGGGTAACTAAATAGGAAACGGCCGCGGCGTTGCCATTGCCAACACTTTTTAAATTCCCAGAGCCCAGGGTCTGAAAAGCTTTCATTACAAAGCAAAAGGGCTACTTTAAAAAAACGACACCTGCTTTCCTTCTCTCAGCTTCTTTTGTTAAGAAACTTGCCTGATTTTACAGATGGACACAGGCTGAAGTGCGAGGGCTCAAGATGGAAGCACGAAAATGGTTCCACAAATGTTGGATGCCTTGACGCCAACAAATCAAGGAAGTAAAAAAGAAACCTGCATTCTCTAATAAAGCGATGCAAAAGATGCATAAATGTTTATACGTGTATAGGCAGGAATTTCAAGCCTACCATTTCAATAGCTCTGAAATGTTTAGACCTTGCAAACCATTGATAGCACGAGCAATTTTTGAAAGCTAGATTGGCCCTTCTCGTTTACATAATGATACGTCTTCCTCTATTAAGTCGGATGAATCCGCATTACACCCATGCCAATCAGACACTCGACTCTAACGAAGACGATCGATCTGTATCTCACATGTGGCCCAAGATTTCAAAAACTAAACTATTTACCTACACTTATACAGCTGTTCACTTTTAGAGAGCTCTTTTCACAATTCCTTTTCACAATTTTCTATCAAGGGAAGAATCTGGAGCGAATGGCTTTACTGGGAGAGCGAGAAGTGCAGAAGAAATCTCCACTCTTTCATAGTATAATAAAAATTCAGTTGCGATCAAAACTCGCAATGTTACACGCGGTCAAACAGTGCTGGTGGTGTGAGGCGTAGCATCGCTGCTTGGAAAACAAAAGGTGCGGGTTCGACATCAGATACGGAAAATCCACTGTTGTACAGTAACGAAGTAGCACGGCCAGCATTGGAATTTGTAGAAAGCGCCCGGGTATGAGGACCCTCGAGCTTGAGTTGGTGCTCTCACTCCCCAGTTCCCTACTGAATTGGGACAGCTCCCGCCTGTGCTCCCTCTCTTCTCATGTTAATGAAGGACGTAAATGGACGTCTTTTTGAGTGGACGATAAGAGCAGAAGTGACCGAAGCCATTTGAGAGTCACTCAATCCCAACAGGATAGGGCACGTCGGTTGTGGATTATACCACAAACGCTAGAAACAGTGCAATTTACCATTAACAACGTGTTATCCGTATCAGTTGGCCATGCTACCCTCGAATATTTAGGTGTCTTAGGTTATTGCTGCAGCATCGCGATACGGCTATATCAACAACTTTCGTTGAACGAGCAATTATTGTAGCACATGATACATTATTGAACACTGACACTTACAGAGCTGCTGCGATCAACCTTGTCAGAGTATTTGCGGAGCCCATGTCGTCGGGTGTATGATGATAGTAATATGGCTATCTTCACATACGTGAAGAGTTGTTTTAGTTATTTATTTACTCACTGGATGCTTTTGCTTTAGGTGTTCTAAAACGTCAATAACAAGATAAGAACAAGAGAGACTTCAAACCAGAAAGAAAATATGAACATTAACGAACTAGTAGGACTTTCAGAACAACTAGTGAAAACACAAGAACATATGCACTGCATCTACGTTTTTACAGGAAAAACGAAACTAAATTCCATAATCAGTTGCACTATGCTTTTCGCTCGCGATGCCTCTCATTGCTCACTTCTCATTGCTGGTAGATTGCTTGTTGCTAATTATTAAGCTGTCGCAAAATTAATCACCGAAACGGACCACTGTGTACTTCAAATAGCTAGAACTCAGCTTAAACCCAACTTTATTAGTCGAAGTAAAAACCATCAAAATCTATACATTTTTGGTAATGAATCTAATCTTTTACAATAAGAACTGAGATCACAAGAGTTAACGAAATCAATGGCGGCACATTCAACATCGGCCAAATTAGTGAATTTTTCTGACGCAAATGAAAATCAAGAGCTCGGAAAAAGTGGCAGTCAGTGGAGGAAGGGTCTGGAAAATATGGAGGGTGAGGGAAAACTTCGACACCTAAATGGGTCAATTTTCGCCGAGTGATTTGCAAGGTGTGCGGTCTTGTGTTGTCCCGCAACAGGAGCGGTCCTCCTCTATTCACCACTGCCGGCCACAATTTTCGCAACTTTCCATACATTCGGTCTAAATCACAGCAGTAAAACTCTGCTGTGACTGTCTGAGCAGGTTGCAAAAGCTGTAATGGATTACACCTTTACAACACCACCACAAATAAGCATAACTTTTTAGGGTGAAGGCCGGGTTTAAGAAAAGAGGAGCATCCTTATCTACCCAGACAAATCTCCTCTTCCTGTTATCGTAAAGAAATCAGATTTCATGCACAGTTATAATACGGTTTACAAAAGCTCACTTTTAAAGCGAACTAGCAGGTTGAGTCAAGTGTCGAAATGTGCCAGACGCTGCTCATCGGTCAGCTCATGAGGCATCCACTTCGACATATTCCTCACCTTGCCGATTCTCGCCAGATAACTTGCTACCGTACCGTGATGTACACTAAGGTCCTCTGCTAGCGTGTGTTATTCGTCTCCGGATTTGCTTAGACAGCTCTCCTCATAACTTCATCGTCAAGCGACGACCTGCGCCCGCCGCCCGGTTTTCCTTCGACACCAAAATCGCCATAAGCGAAATTTTTGAAGCAGAGCCTCACCGTTCTTTTGCAAGGACAGTCCATCCCAAAAGCGCAGCTAAAGTTACGGGATACCTCTGTCGCAGAATGTCCCAATTTAAATTCGTAAAGCATGATGACTCGTTAGTCGTGTCGGTTATGATTTTACGGAGCATTAGAAAAGGTCGGCAAGAAACACTAAAACGACATCCACATATGGTTTTTGGAAGAGCGAGAAAAAACCTACCGAAGGGTATATGCGGCTTTTCCTGGGACGGAATGGTTTAGGGTGAAAAAAATATTTATTTATGCTTATCTCAAAACGAGATTAATTTCGCGACAGCCTAATACGTCGCAAAAGTTACTAAAGCCTCCAAGCTATGCTCTTCCTCATGTGATGAAGGAGTAACTTTAGCCACCATTAATAAGCTTTGCATTCGTGAGGACGAAAATGTGTGGGCGAGTCTAGAGCTAGGTCGCCCCCCCCCCCCCTCCCCATCTGATGTAGTTCATGCGCGAAGCTGCCTTGGTATTGTGCTTTCCGATATTAGGTATTCCCTACCCCTATCGACCCAACCTCAGGTCCATCTGTTAAACGACGTAATTGCTATAGAAATCGCATCGTACCTTCCCAACACCAAAGATGGGCGGAATTTCTGTTTTCTGGGAAAATGGCCAAAAAATGGGCCAGAAAACAGAAAATAGAATACTCGTCCTTTGCAGCTCCGACCGAGTTATCCTTGGCGCTTGCCCTACCGTGATTATCTAGGAGCTTCAGGGCAACGACAGTTTTGTGACTTGACACGAGACAGCTGCCCGGCATTGCTCGTAGCTGCAAGGAAAACTGTGACCCTATGCCCACGAACTCCTGAAGTGTGTAGTGGACCAAAGAATGGAGAAGCACGTTTTAGGTGCTTCGTCGCACCAACTTTCCGGCATCCTCATATACAAGGGCGCACACGGATTTGCAGAGCGTACACGCACACACGCACGCATGACCACGCACGCAACAAATGCTCCCATACGAAAGGGCACTGACACGCGCGCACGAACGCACACGCAACGCTCGCGTGCACATGAGGGTGTACAGTAGACATTGGATCCGACACCGATTTTCCGGATAATCGGATGATTCGGATAGGCCATTTTTTCAAACCCCGGATTTTCGGATGATTCAGATGAGGGCAGTTTTAGAAACCCCGGATCTTCGGATGATTCAGATAGCGCCATTTTCGGCCGAGCCGGATTTCGGATATCCGATTCGGATACAACCGGATAAGTGATATAATAGGGGCACGCAATCTCTTAAAAACGGAACACATCAGTAACTCCGCGTTTATTTCCTTGACCAATTGAAGTCATGAGCGCGCAAAGCAGGTTGGAGCGCCTCACCGTGAATTAAATGTTTATATGCCCTGGTAGCAAGGCACATGAATGCCCAGTTACATTATATCTGGCCTAGCTTAGTTTCCCAATTGAATGGAAAACACCAGCGCTACGTAAAGGATGTCGCATTTGGCTGCCTTACGAGGGGAGCCCTCCGCAAAGCTATTTTGCGCTTTCAGAACAAACAAAAAACACCTTTAAGACCCCAAAGAGCCAATACCAACCCAATAGTGAGTTGGTAATGCACAGCGATGTCTTGTAAAGGACAATAATGAAACGATTCCGAAACGCCCGCAAGAAATTTCTCGTGCTCTGAAAAAGGAAGGGTCTGAAGCGTATGTCTGAACGGAGAGAGCGAGTCATCCCACCATATATAGGAATAATCGCCACTCCTCAATTAGTATAAAAATGTGTTTCTTTTTTGCCAAATCGATAAGCCCGAGGAGTAGAGGATCCTTGAAGTTACAGTGGAATCGGCCCCTCACGAGTTCGGGAGTCTTGTACACCAGCAAGGCCGCTGGCGGGAAGCGGCTCGTAGTGCAGTGGATAGCGACGTTGCTCCATGAGAGGGAGGTAGAGGGCTCGACTTTTCTGCGCTGCATCTTTGCATTTCAACTTATTGTTTGATTTGAGTGATTCTGACATCTGCACCATTTTAGATGTTTGCTGTGCAGTGTTTCCAGATGTATGCCGTGAGAGCAACTTTGTTGCCACTTGTTTATTACTGACCGGTTTTTTAACCAAACCTCAATTGGAAAGCTGTTCAACATAACGATGTACGAACGTTTAAGGTCAGTGATACACAGACACAAAGTGCATGGAACATAAGCACTGATCCCAATACGAGCAGCGCATAAAGGCTACTGGCTCCTCACAGTTTGCTCCATATATGGACAAATGAGATCGGCTCCATAGGCGAAATCCAATTGAAGACGTACCCTTTCCTCCGAAACAAGAGTTCCAGCCGAAAACGTTATCATGTGTCCACTGCTTGCCAGCCTTTCCACGTCTATCAGTTCATTTTGCGGATCCCAACCTTCTTCTGGTTTTACTTCCAGCCGTTCGTCTTCGTTAACTTCAAGTTGACGTGCTTCGAAGTCCTTGGGTATGCTAGCCATCCGTTCGGGAAGGTTGGTGCCATTCCCATGAAGGCTGCTTATCTAAATGTGGACCATACATACTTCACCGTGAGCAAGTGGATCAATTCTCGAGCGACTTTGTTGGTGTTAGGGGTACATGTCGCGTAGGTGAGCAGCATTGGTAGGTGGGAGCGCGCCAGCCAATTGTAACCAAACAGAGCACAGGCCAACACATGCCAGCCCATCAGGGTACCAACTGTATATGCCCTCTCTGAATGGCATGCCCATTCCATGCGGTCTGATTGGTTTAGGCGTTCGCATGTACCAATGCTGCTCACCTACGAGACATATACCGTGTTAGGTTTTAGAGAACCTCCAGCAGACCTCTGATTTCCAGATGACAGGCAAAGATAAGAGAAAGAGTGAATTGATGTCGTTTAGGTCAAATTCATAGATCCACAGACTTTCTAGTTTTAACCACATGTGACGCCACATCATGGTCTCCTTTGAAAATCCAAGCAGGATGGTTTTACCCGAGGTAATTGGCCGACTGAGAGGAGCCTGCAGCATTTATACTTGGCCCATTGTGTCCAGTGCTGCTTTATGCACGTTGTATCTGTGCATCACTGGTGTTGAATATTTATGCATCATCCTGTTGAGTACCACAGCATGCAGCTGGAAAGTGCGCAGAAAACATCTGAAAATGGTATAGACATCAGAACCCCTCAAATCTCAACCAATCATTTAAAAAGCAGTAATGCAGCAGTGCATTAGGATCGAACCCCGACCTTCCTCCCATGAAGCATCGTCACTACCCATTGCGCTCCGAGCTGCTTGCCGGCAGAGGCATCGCGGTCGTACAAGGACCCAAATTCGTGATGTGCCGTTCCATTGTGACTTCAAAAACTCCCACTCTTTGGGTTTAACGACTTGGCAAAAATGAAACACACTTTATGCTAATTGAGGGGTGGCGATTATTCCTATTTAATAAGATGACTCCCTCTCCCCGTTCAGATATACGCTATCAGACCCTTCCCTTGTGAGAGAATTCCCGCCAAATGATTGCAAATCTGCCCGAAAAAGTCAGGTTATCAATGGCGCAGAGTTTGTCAGCAAGGTGCGCTAACCTCCTATTATCCGATTTTTATCCGATTTTATCCGGATCATTGCGTTTTTCAAAACCCCGGATCTTCGGATGATTCAGATGAGGACAATTTTAGAAACCCCGGCTCTTCGGATGATTCAGATGAGGGCAATTTTTGACCGAGCCGGATTTCGGATAATCCGAAACCGGATAAATCCGGTCAGATATTCGAAAATGCACGATTCGGATCCCATGTCTAGTGTACAGACACCTATGTTCGGTGCTCGGCCAGAAAGTGAGCCGGCTCACGCACATCCTGGTGCTTGCTTCGCTCCCCCTTCTAAAGACTACGCTCCCCAACAAATCGCAGGAATCCTCGCCATAGTTGTACAGAACGACCTGAAGGCCGATGGACAAGGCCTCTGCTTTGACCCCCAAATGATTCCGTTTTTCTGTGCAGGTACAGCTGTTCTTAACCCTTTATTGGGATATCATCCTGAGCCGCCGCTCAGAACCGCACACTAGACTCAAGAATGCCGATTTCTCCAGGCACTCGCCTCTTATGGCCACTAGGCAGGAGAAGCCACGCCTTCCCGCCCCTATTGGCTGGACGGCGGGCTCGACTGTGGCGCACCGGATCCACGGCCAGGCACATACAGATAATCAATGGATCACATCCACCACGAGAATGACTACCTGGAAACAAATCAAACTCAGCACACAGCTACTAAATACAACAAACAAACACTATAGCACATCAACTACCCAGACATACAAGCACTAGCAGTGCAAAATACGCTATTCCTTCTAAACAGTTGTACCTTACACAAATTCAAACCCGTTGTATTAGACAGCAGAAAAGCATTCTTCTTAGCTGCTGCGTCCGGTGTTATTAGTGTGATCGTATTCAAAATTCTCGTCTAGCATGAAAATAAACTTATTTTCTACCTGAAGCAGAAGAGCAATACAGCCAAAATTCTGCCACAAAATTTGAAGTGTTGCCCAATACACATTGAAAAAAATCATGATATTCTGAGACGAGCTGGTTGGCTCTACCTCTTGTTGCACCAGCGTCACTGGAATACAAACATGGACGATTACAAGAATGACCGTAACTCGGTAAATTTTTTGAATTTCAAAAAAAAAACGCAGAAAATCTTTCTTACTATACTTTTTTACTATACTTCTCACTATATAAAAAATAGCTTTTTGAAAATGAGGTCTTAATACGGGGCGGGGGTTCGATTTTTGGTCGACTTCCTTCAGAAAATTATTCGATCAAAACTTGACCCCCCTCCCTTCCCTACCCGCTCCGCATGAAGGCCTCTTTTTAAGAAGTATAATGTTTTATATGGTGAGAAAACTTTTTCTTTATTTTTCTATTGCTCTTTATCCTTTGTGTTACCTATATAGGAAGAGAGGAGTTTCGTCGGCTTTGTGCAGGTCACATTTGTCGTTGTGTTCGAGGTGCGGAAGAATATGAGTGTAGTCGTGAATAGGCACCAAATATATTAGCGGTCGCTCGTCACTGCCACGCGGGTCTTTGGCAACCTCAAACTTGGGTAATTAAACTTTATTTAATATTATTTACATCAATTTACATATTCGACGAAACTAACATAGTGATCCAAATCAATCGAACGTGTTAGTGAACCCGGTATGAGGCCAAATAAGGGTTAGTAACATAGTAGCTGTATATGAAATTACCCAAAGGACGTTCCTATCCTACTAGTGCAAAATCGAATACAAACACCCTAAAAGGAACGTAGACTTGTGCGTAAAGACTGATGAAGACGAGACTGGTAAAGACTCACTGGTCCTCGTGCGGGCGTCGCTGGCGAAATGATTGTGTGCCGGATCGTCGTGCAGGTTCGCGAGCCAGTCCCAAATCTGATGCTCCGGAAGTACAGTGTGCAGTGGCGGAGATGTGGGTAGGAGTGTTGCGAAATAGTGTGTATATGTCTGAAGGAGCAGACAGTACGCAGCGAAATTCCGGCGGGTGATCGACGGTAGAGCAAAAGAATCCGATAACCGATCGCGATCAAGAATGCACTCACTGTAACAGCGAAACTACGACAGTCTAGTGAAACGAGGTGCAAATCTAGTGCAATGAGGTGCGAATCGTGACTACGCTACTATTCTGAAAGAACTGGATTGGTGATACTGAAAGTAGTTTCAGTATAGTCGTTCTTGGCCTTGTTGATGAAGTCGGCTTTGTTCTAGGCTTTTCAAAAATGCTTATGAACAAGGTAGTTAAAATGCCGTTTTGCATTGCGGTTGGATTTGTAAGGGGCGGCTTAGTAACATGAAATCGTAAAGTCGTTTTCAGCAGGCTCTATTGATTCAACATTGTCTACATGGAAGATGCTGTTTGCAGACTAATCATCGAAAATTTTTCGCTGTGAAAATATATGCTGAAACAACAGAGTAGGGACGCTATCGTGCACGAAGTATGCTATCATGTAAGCACGGCGGTAGAAATCTGTGTAAATTGAAAGAAGAGGCTCTGCATTGTATAAATTGGTGATGCATCGCCATGTCGTTAGTTCACGGATTGCTTAAATCACTAACTTCTATACTTGCTGTTGAAAGTGAAATTTTTCACTTTTAATTTTGAACCTTATTTTAACGAACCGTCAGTACTCGCCTCCGAAGAGCCGTTTAGTTTTATCTGTTAAACTCCGCCTAGTAAGCTCATTATCTAAACTCCATGCTCCGTTTCACCAAATCGTATCGTCAAGTCTGCCTGAACCTACTAATAGAGCCACATCGTGAGATAGATTCTCTCAAGCACTGCTAGTTTGACTCGTAAATTATCTGCAAGATCATCCAAGCTTGGCTTCGCGGGAACTCTCAGCTCCTCTTCAGTGAGGCATCGTCATGTGATACAGTGAAATGAATACAAAGCTTGCATGCTGAAGCTTGCTTACGCATTCAGGATCACCATGATTGTTACCACTCGACTATTATTACTTCTCGTTCTTCTTTTCATCGTTGTGACAACCGCAGTAGACGAACAACTGGATGACGAAGACAGTAAGAGTTCTTCTTCACTAGGTATTGTTCGAGGAAATGTTAATCAAAGCCGTCCGAAAAACGCGAACAGTTCTCGAAGACAAAATGATTCGTCATATATCAGTTCAATAGAATGTGTGATCTTCTCAAACTACAGCAAGCTAACGCTTATTTGTAGCCCTTATTCCTTTTCTAATTGTTACAGAAAAATATGCTGGTAATGAGCAAACTTCTAACCTTATGTGCTCAATGCTAACGATTCGCACTGGGGACTGGCTGTACCATTTACTTTCAAATAATGGCATTATTCAAATAGTAACTACATTCACATCCCACTGGCTGTGTTTGTATAATTTTTAGAAATTGAATACTTCTTTTAACATAGGTGCATACCAAGGTAGGAGGCCTATGCCGACACAATGATGGCCAAGATACGATAATAAGAAGCCAAGTTGCATGTGTCTGTTGTTCGATGTGAGGATGACTTGCCAATCATGACATAGTCTACAGGAGGTTTGGTAGCGCAGTTGGTGGAGGCGTTGGATGTCACGTAGATGCCGAATTGAGGGCTTCTGGTTCGGGTCCGGCCCAGGCCAACCAAACACTCCATCCCCATGGGATCGGGTCATTGCATGGGCCAAAGACGCGTTCAAATTGCCTCCGTGATACCACGTAGAAGTAGAATACCATTTTTAACGCTGTCCTTGATCCTTTTTATTATTAAACGCAGTCCGCGACTCCTCGCGCTGAAAAAAAAACTTTTAGGCGTTTTAGAGGCAAGATGTTCTTCTTTAATCAAGAGATAATGTTAGTATCGAATTTTGTTTTTACCTGAAAGACTGTTCCTCTCAAGGTAGACCTACGCTATTAGAACAGGTTCTCAATATAATTATTGAGAAGCGTAAGATGATTGGTAAATTGAACGCTTTGTATCAACAGTTCTCATCAAGTATATATCCCGATCCTTTGGTAGCCTCGACTTCCAACGTATCTAAAGCCAATCTCCTCTTCGCAAGAGCGCGTCTTATGATTACACAAAAAATGCAAAGTATTTTGGGAACGGACAAACCCTTGAAAAGTTCCGCTTAGCTAACGAATCATAGACGCAAACTTTCTGAGCCTAGCTATAAAAATTTTCTCTTAGTAACCCCTTCACGCTACGTTCCTTAACGTACAGTGTTTTACATAGGCAGTGTTTTTTTATTCTTATCGTAAAACCTCTAATTCGCACCACCGCTGCTGCTTCTTAGAACCCCCGCTGGAGAGGAGTACTATTAGAGGGAGCCTTCAAAAGGCGAGTGTGTGCTTACATTTCAAACAAGCTGGCCAAGACCTTGAGTAGATAAATTTCGTTGGCGTCAAGCCCATCTCTGCTTGCCTTGAAGTTTTCGTTGCCCGGAAAAAAGAGCGGCCGTCTCGGCATCGTTGTGTCGTAAGCGAAGTTCCTCCTAATATTGCTCACGAACAGGTGGGTGAACCATTTAGAATAATTGTTTTTCAAACAGCGTTTGCCACCTTGTAGTTCCTTGAGTCCAATACTGACAAAGCGGCTTTCATGTAGGCATGTAGGCACAGAACTTTGCTCTCTGCTTGGTCCAGCCCTGTGCACGTGAACAAGAAGTCTTTCTGTCCCTTGCAGTCGTGTTTTGGCTCTAAAAGCGTTGTTTCGCTTTTGACAGGGATCCAATCTAGCCCATGTACTACACACTTTCCCAAAGTCGTTTTCTTGGTTTCTTGGCAAGTTGGGGTCATCGAGTTCGGCTATTCCATATGACATTGGCGGTGTGCTGCGCTGTGTACTAGAGCTATCACTGCCTCAACCGTAGTCGTTTGAAAGAGTTACAAGGTGCTCCCTCAACTAGGATTGCACCCTAAAAGGACAATTATGACTTCCGACACGAGTTCATGGCAGTGATGGTACATTAACCGGTTTCATTTTGCGAACGGCTACCTGTCTTTTAATCCCACAGCGGGAGGAGGTCAATGCCTTGAAGTTGATGTGGAGAAGCTATGTATTTTATGGTTGTCGCTGTCATCTTTAACCACAACAACAAACTATTAATTTCAGAAGTATGTGGCTATCCAGCGGCTCTCAGACATCTTCAAGACCAGATGAACTATGAAGAAATAAAGTTTCCTGGTGGATATGTACCTGGCGACACTATAGAAGCCTCGTGTTTTAGCGGAGGACGTCAGTAGGGTTTTAGATTTCAAGTTTTTGTGGTACCAGTTTGTAAATGCTTATTTTTACCTTGGCGAGTTTGACATCTTGAAACCGTAAAAGGGAAAAAACCTAACAGAAAACGTTCATTGGGTCTTACTCTTCAAAGAAGATAGAATTCCATACGTCGTTTGATGCAGTCCTGAACTGCTAGCAAAGCTCCTAAAACGACTTCTGTTAAGTACAGCATGCTTTCTGAAGTTTTTGTATTTTTAGCGTTCCTTGATACGATGATTTTCTGTTTCAGGTAAAGACAAGTTGCAGTGCAAGTGCAATCAGTGGAAAAATCTGGCAGGATCGCAAATGGTACGCTGTCCTGGACGTCACGGATAATTGCTTTCAACAATAAAGTGTTATTTCGCTACTGTGAGGATGTTTGTCTATACCGGATATTCAAACAATGTTTTTGCGGTTCTCACTGGAAGCATATGGAGGTCTTCACACAAAGGAATCGTTTATAGCTGTACATGAACAACTGGAGTTTCTCCCGCTTGGTAATATGATCCGTATTCCTGATGTCTTGACGCGACTTTTTCCGAGTACAGCTCTCGTGTCATCTTCTGTAGCTAGGAACTCAAGAAACAATTTCATTTTTCATCCCAACTGAAGAGTCGAGATCGTGCCTCAAACTTGGCTGATCGACATCGAGCCCGCAAAGTTCACGAAGTTCCGCAGGCTTAGGATCAGGCAAAAAAAACCTTCTCTGTTTGATAATAGTAGGATATGCTTGCTTCTTACAAGGAAAGGTTCCTAACTCATGGTGAGCTATTGCGACGCTATTTTGACGGGATGTAGGGCCCTGTGAGCGGAGTCCAGAACCACAGTCAGTTTTTGCTGAACGCTTTTTTAAAGACCTGAAAAAGAGGTGTGAAGACGTGTGCGCAACACTCGTCAACTTCTACGAAACCCCACGACACGTGCCTCGGTGGCGCATTCAGTACGAGTGCCGCTTCGTAGGAGCACACCGGCCAGTCCGAGTCCGAGTGCTGCCAATATTTTTGCACGTATTGGTTTGTTGTTATTACGGCTTCTCATGACCACAGATGTTCATTTTAGCCTACCAATATTTACAACAACCCAAGGCTGTCTATTTGCGCCTTCATATGTGCTAGCTTTTCAACTATTCATATCTGTATGTACCATCTCATTTTTCTGGAAAAAAGTCTTATTATTTCCCTTTTAGTCAACAGCTAGGGTACAAAACTATGAAACAAGCAAAACACATGCCCTTGTCACACCAGAAGTATCTTGGAAAAGCCAGTGAGGAACAATGTTGTCCCGGGCAAGGAATGACCACTTCTTCTTCGTTGAACGCGTAATCTGTGGACGTACATAGAGGGACGTCCTGGGTGAACATCAAAGTATCCAGCTGCCACCCACGCGTATGACAGACACGGCCGAGACACCGGAGCGCAGAACTGTCGGTAGGTCTGGCTTATAATCTGCAATCAAAAAAAAGTCACGGGTGGTACCCTTTTCCTATAATATCTTATCCCAGTTACTACTTTCAATATAAGTATATTTTATATATTTTATATATTCTACCATACATAATATATTTAAATAGGTAACTGGTTATTTTACACCAGTTACCTACTTTCAATATAAGCCTATTTGTGTGCAATTACGGTATCATTGGTGCTACGGCATGATATGGTGTTGGTACAAATATGAATAGTTCAAAAACTAGCACATATGAAGGCTCGAATAGACAGCCTTGGTTTGTTGTAGGCATTGATGGTCTAAATTTGACTCCTGTGATCATGGGAAAGCGTAATAACAACAAACCAATACGTGCAAAAATATTGGCAGCACTCGGACTCGGACTGGAAGGCCCGCCGGTGTGCTCCTACGAGGCGGCACTCGTACCGAATGCGCCTCCGAGGCACGTCTCGTGGGGTTTCGTAAAAGTTGATGAGTGTTGCGCACAAGTCTTCACACCTCTTTTTCTGGTCTTTAAAAAAGCGTTCAGCAAAAACTGACTGTGTTTCTGGACTTTGCTCACAGGCCTGTCAAAATAGCAATGCAAAAGCTCGCAATGAGTTGGGAACCTTTCCTTGTGAGTAGAGACCCTCGAAAGCCGACACCCCGGTAGGAGGTTCTAAAACGCAACATAAAAATGTCGGACTTCCGGGTGATGGTGGTAACGCGACGAGGCATCTGCAGGTCTCCATCACCATGAGTTGGAAACCTTTCCTTGTTAGCTGTGGGCTATAAGTGAGGTTCTCCCATTGGAGGTTCGTTGTGTTGAGCGCACTCGATTGGTCGCGGAAGCTAAAGAGCAAATACGACGTGAGGAACAAACATATCCCCACTTTGGTGGTTCATGTATGTAAGTGCCATTTACACTATCAATCAAATAAAAGCTGTACTGAACTTTTAAAGTGCTTCTGTGTTCTTATGTGTTCTTCTTCGATCTCCTCTTCTATTGTGCTGTATGCTTGCTTCTTACAATAACGCCCGCGTCGCGTGGTCAAAAAGACGGTTTGCGACGGAAAAATCCGTCGCATGCTCATAACCCCTTCAATTTTAGGTTGTTTGAGAAACTGTTAACACCCTTCGATTTGTCTCTTCGAGATCTACAAAAACTTGTAGAAAACTTTACCAGACCGCCGCGTTTTCGCCATGGGTGGCCTAAAAAATGACTGGAGCAGGCTCTTGCGATTAGAACACCTATTTCCCAGGACCTGCATGTTTTCAGAGTATCTCAAGCATGGCGTACGTCGTCAGTGCTCTGTCATGCGTGGGATGCTCCAAGAGTGCGCCCTGCACAATGTATGTGGGGTCGAGCATATCAATCGAATGGGAGAAAGCATGTTCACTCCGCTTTTATGTTTCCTTACTGGACAATGTAAAGCCTTCAAGACAATTTCGAACCGTTTGGAGAATTTTATCAGAAATTTCTAGCCGCTCTACTCGGGAATTGCCCCACTCTGTCCCGGCGAGACTAAGTGTGCCCCGTGTGCAATGCGTATAGAGATGAACCTATCAATCAAGTGGGTTCGACAACTGGTAGAGTGAACATTTGGGGAGTTCTATCATAAATTTCCGGCCGCCGTACTAAGGAATTGCTCTAAGGCTGTCCAGCTAGCATTTAGAGTGCGCCGTGAACATCGCGTATAGAATCGAACCTTTCAATCGAGGGGGGCGACCGTTTGCAAATTGCATGGGCGGGCGTGTTCGGAGCGCAATAACTCTTTCAAGTTCAAATCGTTTCGGCTGCGTCTCGTGAATCTTGTAGGCAGTAAAACGCTCTAGCAGTACACCAAAGTAGAACGATGTAGCTTTGGGAGAGGCAATGTTACAGGGGTGCGAAAATGCAGGTGAGGCTTGTGTTTTTTTTCCGATTTCGGTTTACCGCATTTTTTCCGATTTTGGTTGACCACTGCGGGAGGACCCGAGGAGCAAACGGTTTTGAAATGCGTGCGCAAACAGAACGCTTAAGTTACTTCACGATTACGTGCTCACAACTCCTCAGCTTCCTAAACTGCCTTAACATCAGCTGCCAATTTAAAGCGGAAGATAGCGGTCAGAGTTTCCTAACACTAGCAATGGTACGGTTCTGTTCAGCAGGAAAAGCTCTATCGAAAGGTACCCATTTCTACCTATTCTGGAAACATCGATTCCTTGACAGTTTCGCATCGAGGACGAGTCCACTCGAGGCCGCGGCAGACGGACGTTGACGTCATTGAAAATCGATGTCTTCGAATTGGGCCATGCTTGACACCATTCGATAGAGCTTTTCATAGAGAACTGAAATGTTATTGGCAATAGAGGAAACTGTAAGGTGGGCGAGTGAGAGCGAGGACAACATTGACCGGTAATGTGCTTAATTGAACGCGCGGTCGTGTTCTAGGCGCGGAAACTCTGTAATGTGTTAAAAAAATGTGTACCTTTCCGGCTGCAGTTTGTGGGTTTTGTAGGCAGTTAAATGTTCTAGATGTGCCCTTGAATACAGCAATGTAGCTTATGATTGGACAAAGTTACAGCAGTGCGAAAATGCAGGTTAGCCCTATGCGACACGATTTTTTCAATTTCAGTCGACCCCTGCGGGAAGACGCAGAGAGCTAAGGGCCTACAAATGCGCAGGCGAGCAGAACGCTTAAATTTCTTTACGACGACGCTCACAACTCCCTAGCTGATTAAATTGCCTTCGCAGCTGCCATTTTAGGGCGGCGGAGTTTTAGCGTTTAAAGTTTCCTGCACCATTATTCGCCCACATTTGAGTTTTCGATACTGGCAATAACACCATTAGCTTCAACACGAAAAGCTCTATCGAACGATGTCAGTCTTAACTAATTTCAGAAAAATCGATTTTTTGACAATATAGACGGGAGCGCTCCAGACCGGGTCTGCGCTGACGATGACGTCATCGAAAATCGATATTTTCGAAATTGGTCAAATTTTCTCGTCCAAAACCATCTAGGGGTCGTTTGGGCGCTGGAGACTCGTACGAATCGATGTTCATGGCCAAGTGCGTGTTGACGAAGACACCAACGCCGACTACTTCCCTACTGTCGCATGTTCCATGTTTTTCTCCGGAGTCGTAGGCGGCGTGTAGGGGATGGTGTCTTCTCGTCTCGGCCAGTCCGATGACGTCGCATTTGATATTCCTGACTTGCATCATCAGGTCCTCGACGGATGCTTCCGATGAGAGCGTGCGGGCATTGTAAGTACAGATCGTCATCCTACTCCTTCTCAATTTGCGCAGCCTGGTTAGGCCCTGAGATTTTAGCAGCCTCTCCGTACTCGTCCTTCCCATCGCTGCAGAAATGGGCGCTCTTTCGGGGTCAGGGGAATGAGACCCTTTAGTGCTGCTGTTTTTGACTGGAGTACACACGGGTAGCTCTGTTGTGCGGGCGAGGAACTCCGGGCAGCCAGCCAGACTTCTCGAAAGGACAGGGCGAGACTTAAGGTGGCCTCGAACCCCCTTACATGTACTCCCAGTCTACCGAGTGCAAGCCTTTGGCCGGGCCGACACAGTTACAATCCCCATCGGCGCAAACACATCCACGCACACTGTGTATGGACATGCCCCTCCCACGCACAAGGAACGGGTCGACCCGACACAGCAGGAGCAAGGAGTCCATCCCCTGCATCCCACCTGCGTCTCTGGGTACTACACGGTCGCATTTGGTTCACGTTTCATTCCCCTATCCACCTTCTGGAGACGCACCACGTGGCCCGGCGACAAGCCGCCCGGGACCCCTCTTAACAACAGAGCCCGAAGGCTATAGGATATCGTGGGAGATCCGACATACATATGATAGCTCCCAGCGGGATGTCCCGTAATTACGGGACATCACGCTGGGAGCAATACAGGTTGTTTTAGGAGCTGGTTAAAACGGTTTGATGGAGCTAGGGAGCGGTCACCTTCACTCAGGTCCTCGCCATTCTATGGCATTCCTATTTCCCTATAGTTCTCCCGAATTCGTTCCCAAGGTTCCAAATGAAGTTTTCGTAGAAATTTGCACCTCAACGGCTGTTCTCTTCAACATTAGTAAGTTCTGTGCCTCGAGTAACTAGCTCATTCAATGGCTCAAGTTCCTCATTAAAATATCCTTCCCAGTTCGACTAAGAAGGGAGGCCCATGAAATTCCCCCAAAGATTCTCAACGTGACCTATATGGTCTTGTAGAGCATTGGACGAGGATCACAGAACTGTGTTTCGTTTTTGCAATGTGCCTCTGGTTGATCCAAAAATGGCAAGAAATGGTATCGCTTCAGGGCGGGCTGATAAGGCAAAAGCGACACTGAAAGGGCCCTATCGTGCTCAGAACTTGGCCTACGAGAGGTTTGGAGCTCAAATTAAAGTTAGATTACAGTAATGCGATAATTTCCTACGTTTAATACAGTGTACATTTAGTGTACGTTTTTTTCTGCAGTGTAAATTTAAGTGATTCATTCGCAATGGTGTCGGCAGGAACTACATAGATGGCCGAATGGATAACGGGGCGGACTTACGGGAGGGGGTCGAGGCTTCGAATCCGGGGGTGTCAGTGGGATTTGAATTGTAGAGGGCTCCCATTTTTGCAAACATTTTGGTTTACATTTTGGTTTCGGTAGGGTACCATATTATTGGGTAGCGGTGAATAAGGATAATGACCACCACGACCACCGATTTCACCCTGACTTCGTGTATGGGAATTGTTTGAGCCACTGACCATGAATCTGAAATCTTTTTCTAAATTTTCACTTTTCTTGCATCACTTTACATCTCAAAATCAAAGGATGAAAAATAACATTGAAGAAGACCACATTGGAGAAGAAAGCGATTCTATCAACGTAGACGGCTTTAGTCACCCATATCTACCGTCACTCACCGTAATCGACCGAAATTTTGAAACTACATGTCATATCCGTGATCAGGGCCCCAAATACCCTCCCTGGTCGATGTTTGAGGAAAACCTTTTCTTTCGACCTCTCCTCGACCTTTAGAGCCGTGAAAGGCAGCAGTGCCGGTTATTCTGCGTACACTTCAGATGATCACGGTCAAATCGCTTCTTGTGCTCATAATCAACGTCATTGTACAAGGAGCTCAAAATACAAAAAGGATAGGAGAAGAAGGTGAGCAAAGCCAGTAATAAGAAATATCACACTGCGCACAAAACTCAACAAAAAGTTTATCAGTTCCGAATCAAAGGCAATGCGGCGACTAGGAATGTACGTAAACTACGTACAGGGTGTCTCAAAAAAATGTATACACTGTTTGAACGGTGATAACTTTGTTCATAGTAAAAATACTAAAGAAGTTAAGGGCTCATATAAAATCTTAAGAAAATATACAATTTCAGACACATGAGAGGCATGGAATGCACCATGCATTCGTCTGTAATTTTCCATTTTACACTCTATTGATTGTGTTTCGCTTGAATATATGTTATAATTTCTGTACAAAGTGGCCGTTTCGATTGATTTATGCTTACTTTAGAGTTCAAACTTAACATTGAAGCTCGCGAAAAATGGAGCGTATTCTAAAAAAATAAAGGTACTATGTGAAGGGTTGTAACATTGCTGCTAGTAAATCATTTGTAGATATTTGAGACTCACATGAAAGTGCATGGCGACGGGATTACTGTAGCGTGCAAATAGTCAAGATTGTGCTATCCTCCTGCCTGAAATCTTGCATTCCAGACGCGAATGATTGTGCATGGGCTGAATGCTTGTTACAGTCTTGTTGCTACTTGGTCACATTACCCTGTGGTGTGCTTCTTTTAACGTTTTCCGTCGTCTAGTTGTTGCATTTATGCCAATTAACCTCTCCATTCAGCTTAAATGTTGCTTCATTCGTCCACAGAATGCGTCTTGTAAATTGCGGCTCCTGCTCTCATTTAAATCGTAGGATCAATAAACTCGCATGTAACGTGTCTCTCACGAGGTTGTCAAATCTAAAACGTTAAAAGAAGCACAGCACAGGTTAGTGTAACCAAGTAGCAACAAGATTGTAACAAGCATCCAGCCCATGCGCAATCAATCGAGTCTGGAATGCTAGATTTCAGGCAGGAGCATGGCGCAATTTTGAATATTTGCACGCCACAGTAATCCCGTCGCCCTGCGCTTTCATGTGAGTCTTAAATATCTCCAAATGCTTTACTTGCAGCAATTTTACAACCCTTCACGTAGTGCCTTTATTTTTTAGAATACCCTCCATTTTTCGCGAGCTACAATGTGTAATTAAGTTTTAAACTCTAAAGTAAGCACAAATCAATCGAAACGACCACTTTGTGAAGAAATTACAATTTCTGTCGCGATGTACAGCGGAGGTTTTCAATCTCCGTATGGTCTCCCAAGCTGAGGAGTTCGACAATTCTTCTCATTTCACTAGGAAGCCTAGTGAAATGTTTGAATCACAGCACGCCCCGAAGGCACAAAACGGGCACCCAAAGGCAAGAAAGGGGAGATACGAACGAGGTGAGAAGTGACGTAGACACTACAACCGGTTATCGGTTTGTGATGTCTCCTCATGTGATGCCCGGCTCGGCATGTCTTGCAGAACGTGTAAAAATGGCCACGGTTCCAGCGTCAGTCCCATGTTGAGAGGCCGGCTGATGGAGAAACCCGTCACTACCGCGAGATCAAACCGATCTCACCCACGATGAAGGTCTACCAACGGTTGGTCGACCCGAGGAGGAGGGGAATGGTCACCCTATCCCAGGAGCATTCATGCCAGAGATTTCTACCACATGCGCAGTCTTTACCGCCCGCCTGGTCATGAAGAAGTATAGGGAGAAACGAAAGCCCTGCTACCTGGCATTCTTGGACCTGGAGAAAGGCAACGACAGGCTATCCCGCGCCGTGCTTTGGAAATCCCTTCGTGAGAGGGGTGTCCCGGAACGTCTGATCTCGGTCATAAAAGACATGTATGAAGGCTCGAAAGCGGTGGTACGAACTCCACACGGGATGACGAAGAAGGTTGATATCACATTGGGGATACATCAAGGGTCGGTTCTGACAAGGGAGCTGCCTGAACGGTAAACCGGACGCCAAGAACGAGTACTATAGGGAGAACCTCCGTCCTCCAAGTAGTAACAGAACATGTTTTGTTTTTGCCGAATCCTTGAGGCAAACGAGTAGGAGGGTGCAATGGTTAAGGGTCCGCAGAACGAACTTACCACGGCAGCGCAAGACGCTAGTGTCGTGAACTGCGTGGCGCAGTGGTAGAGGGGCTGCCTCATGTTCATGAGGTCGAGGGTTCCGTTCCCGTGCTACGTCGCGTTTTTGCACTTTTAGCATAGTATTGGATTTACATAGAGATTTCCATATCTGAACTCATTCTTGGAGTTTGCTAGGGTAAGATGTTTTTACTACTTATTATTTGTCGACTTCTCGCAATTCACCAGCAATGCCCGAAATATGCCAAGTGCGATTTTATTGAAACTTTTACTCCAATAAATTGTTCTCATTGTCAATGTAAGAAATTTACGCAGAAACAACATGAAACAGCGACAGAAAGCTAGAAAAATGCTTCAAATGCAATTTATTAGTGTCGGTGAGGTGAGTGCCACCAGTGTACCCACAATGTAGAAGGGGACCACATGATCTTCAACATGACCTACCACCTCGATCAATATTGTCGCCTCTGTTATGCTTACAAAGTCGCACGGTCATAACAAGCTGCTGCCGCCAACGCTGACTCTACAACGTCTGCTAGCCCCCGAGTGGTCATTCACCTACTGACACTGAAGTGTGGATCTCCACTGCTGTCCCTTCGAGAGACGAGATGAAGCTGGCGGAAAGGATAGCAAGTATCCTACAGGATTTCGAACTGCGACAGATGGAAATCGACGAAGTGAAGAAGTTGGAGGTAGTGGAAGAAGAGGACCAAGAGTTTCAACCAGAAGAGGATTGTGCCGGAGTCATGGCGCCACTAACCAGTAAAGGCACTATCACATTTCGGGAGTACAGATCGTTTTGGAGGAAAAGGTTTGACAGGAGAATGGGATAATAAAGCTTTCGAATGACAAGAAAATGTCAAATGGGGACGACGAGAAAATCTCTGCTTTGCCAGATAACTCATTAAAAGCAAATTGCCCCATGGTTCTTCATACTACCACCTCCCTACTTGATGGGGGCGGCTTAAATATGTGCATGTGTAGATTCTTCTCAGCAACGCTCATTTATTTTGTGTTCTCCGCACTTGACTGCTAGTATGAAAAACAAACTTCAAATATGAAATTGCAAAACGCTCTTGGAAGTTAATAAAAACCTGATGTCTGATAGCCCTGTACTGTTAGACGAGAGTAAATATGTATTATAAAGTATTTCAGGGTATTGCAGTGTGCAAAAAGTGCCAGACAAGGATGAGGAAAAAATGTGCCCCTGCTAGACAATCTCACTAGCAGTTCAGCAACAGTTAACAAACGCCACCTTTGACACTCCGCGCTCCCTTTAAAAAGGCTGACGCGGACCGAAATTTTACTAACTGCGAGAAGGACTATTCTGGAAATCGATGATTGAAAACACATCCAACATCAAAGTGCTCCGCGGATCGGAGAGACGCGAACGGAATGTATGCAATACTGCTCCAAAGAATAACGCAATACTGCACACATTCACGGTGCACCCCCCCCCCCCCCCCGCTAGAATAGATCCTTAAAACTGTTGGGTGTGGAATAAACATGGAACTAGTGACCTTCCAAACTAGCACCCTCTTCTCTTTTTTCAGCAACATTTCCCTTCTATTCAAAATCGTACTTACCTGTTGTGACGCGGGTGGCCGTCCCCGTCGAAGCATCGGTGGAGAGGGGGAACGCCACCCATGCCCTGGCTTGGAGCCCTTCCGGATCCGCCGCTCGCTAAGGGTGCTCGCCCTAAGACCGCGCGATATTGTTGCCCATAGGCCTTCTGTGGATCCATTGTGCCCTGATGTTAAGACACGATCCTGTTCCAACACTCTTCCTTGATACGCCTCGCAGTGAGCACTGGACTCAACACTTGCCTCCAGGGTTATCTCAGGCGGTCACCCTGGATTTTGACTGGCTCACACTCTTCGACGCTTTCAACAGACGCAGGATCGATGGACCATGTTGATTGAATAACTAAAACTATTGGCTATGTAAGTATATGGAAGACTAACTACTAACATTACAATATACAAAGCCTACTAAGAAAGCCAACGAGTCAAGGGAAGACCGCACCCACAACTACTAAAGGATAGCAAAGCCAACAACCCTCCGACATGGCCGGCTCTGCCTCCGTGGCGGGTGCAAAGGCGGAGACGATGGGGCCGGTCCGAGGACCGGCGTTACCTGTCGGTCACCGGAGGTGGACGAGCAACGAAGGCTGGAGATGTTGATCATGACGGTTGGCGAACTCTTCAAGATGACGGCAGAACTTCGTCGGTCTAAGCTAGACGGCTCCGGGCTAAGGCGAAGCCCCTTGACGAGAGTAGAACAGTGGCTGATGATGGAGGCCGGAACCGCTCAGCGAAAGCAGCAAGCCGACGACTAACTTGTGGATCGGGTAGAGCTTCCAGGAGCACGCCCCCCTGCGTTTCTAGCCATTTCGAGAAGCTTCCCTGCGCTGGTGACGCGCTGGCGAACGCTTCGACGTGTCAATTGACACGTTTGACCTGTCGGTCCCGCGACGACCGTACTGTCGTACGGAAGTCACGACATTACCCCAATTATACGTCGCTATAGCTATGTCTTCAGTGGCCTATATTTTAAAAAAAAACAAGGGCTTAAATAGGGGGGGTCAGCATGCTTTTCGTTCTCTGGCAGCTATAAAAGAATGTAAGTACCCTCTCTAGACTTGTTTCAACCCTTCACTCGCATTGGAATGACTACAACACTGAGAGAAAGTTCTGATGACAAAATTAGAAATTGGTGAAACAACTAAAATGTATACTTTCATTTCATTTCATTTATTTCATATAACTAATTATGATGTATATGTACTCATTCTACGGTCACGCAGTACATGATGCTTTGTCGTGTATGGGCGGCTCTCATGTATCCCTGGCTAGAAACATGTGAGTAACCAGACCACCGCCATGGCTCAAACAACTAAACCCGAGCCCCAGTCCGCGCGCCGGAGGTGGACTTCTACGACGTCGGTTGCTTTCACCTCCAGCGAAGGGCCATCTAATCTCGGAGTTAAACTATCAGGACGTCATTGGAATCGGACTACCGGAAGCTCCCTCCCACCTCCCATGCCTATTCGTCTGCACTTATAACTGTCGTTCGATCGCATCTGAGCAGGACCTTCGGACACTGCTTTACAGAAGCCGCAACATCAAATACGACGTTATCGCCCTGCAGGAAACGAAAGGCAGAACGGAAACCATAAGAAGGACCGACCACAACGAGCATCTCATTATCGGAGCAAAGGGGGACAGAAAGACTATTGGCGGAGTTGGATTTCTCGTCAATTCGACAGTGCAGCACCTAGTAGACTCTTACAAGAACATCAGTCCGCGAGTAGATGTTCTTCGTCTGGAAACCAAAATCAAGGAACCATCTCTATCATAAATGGATATGCTCCAACATCTGCGGCCACAGACGAAGAAAAGGAGGAATTCTACAAGCTATTCGAAAGGACTGCCAACGACGAGAAGAGCTACTACAAAGTTGTCGTTGGTGACTTTAACGCTATCGTCGGTACGAATGATCACGAGGCTAGGACCACATGGAAATTCCTCAAGGAACGAAAACGGAGAGCGCCTGATTGACTTCCTATCCGCGTGCGGTCTCTACCATGGAAATTCTATGTTTAAGAAGCCTTCAAACCGACGATAGACCTGGGAAAGCCAAAATGGGGAAATACGTTCGGAGATTGACCATGATCTCACAAACAGATGCTGGATTCTGTTCAACGTCTCCGTGCTGCCTTCATTTGACACCGGCTCGGATCACCGTCTTGTCCGTGCGAAGCTGACTCTCAAAAAGAGGATGTTCAAACGTGACACTCATAAACCGGCACCGGTGAGGATCCCCACATTCAAGTCTGAGGAGTTGGAATATGCAATAAAGTCGTATGATTGGAATCTTCTTGAAGATCCATCGGAAGACTACGACTTCTCTCCAAAGGACTGTTGAAATGTGCTAGCAGCTCTTGCGGAGCCACATCACCGTCTGCTTCAAGACTCAACGCACATGCGATTAAGCTCTTGGAGCAAAGAAGAGCTGTTAAACTGGATCCTAACGCTTCCCATGTGGAAAAAGTCACCATCTCGAAGGCCTCTCGAATTGCAGTGAAGGAGTCCATTCACGCCTACAGAAGATTGAAGCTGTTAGAAGCCGCAGGAAAAGGTTCAAGCATAAAGCGCTGCAAACGAGATCTCTGCAACCAGAAAGCAATAATGTCAGTTCTTATGGATAAGGATAGAACAACGTAGACGTCTCGAAGAGTGATGGAACCCATCGTTCAAGAATTCTGATCTGTTTCGTTCTTCCATCACTGTCCCAAAATGCTTGATGCCACCAGCTGAGGAAGCAACTCCCATTCTGGAATGAGAAGTTTGTTTATACCATCAGAAGGATGAAGCCAGGCACTGCTCCCAGACCGGACGACATTTCTGCTGACCTCCTTCGTGCGGGTGGCAGTGCCCTCTGCTCACTTCTTGCCAAGCAGTTTAACCACTACCTTCGACTTGGTAGGATTCCGGACTCATGGAAGGAGTCGAAAACAGTTTTAATCTTCAAAAAAGGTCAGCAGGAGGATATCAACAACTATCGATCCATCAGTCTTCTCTCGGTTGTGTACAAGATCTTCACCAAGATACTGCTCAATCGTATGGAGCGTTGCTTGGATGAGTATCAGCAAGTGGAGCAAGCAGGGTTTTGCCAGGATTTCTCCTGCATGGACCATATTCAGACTGTCTCACAACTCTAAAGGAGCCGCGAATACCACATCCCACTTGTCCTTGTCTTCGTGGATTATCGGAAAGCGTTCGACTCTGTGGAAATCAACGCCGTTCTGAACGCGTTTGTGCACGCTGGTATACCATCGCCCTACATCCGACTTCTCGACGAATGCTTCTCTAACACATCGACTACCATCCAGCTGTTCGATCGAAAGCTTAAAGTTTCTATCGGGAAAGGAGTACGGCAGGGAGACGCGATTTCTCCCAAGCTATTCACAGCGGCACTCCAGTATGCCATAAAGGACTTGAACTGGGACGATAAAGGCTACCTTGTCGACGGTAAACGGATTAGCAACCTTCGCTTCGCCGACGATATTGTTCTTATCTCTACCAGCACGGCAGAAGTCGAGGAAATGCTGAACGAGCTCAATGTGGCAGGTATGAAGATTGGATTGGACATGAATATGTCCAAAACGCAATTCATGGTCAACCAGTAGTGTGACACGGGACTCGTAAGGTTAAATGGAGTCGCTCTATAACAGGTCGACCCTTACGTCTATCTGGGAAGAGAGCTGAACATGAATAACCACCTCGCTCCTGAAATCGCCCACAGGAGACGCGCAACATGGGCAGCCTTCAGTTCGATTCACGAAGTCACCGATCAGGTCAAGGATGCCTGCCTCAGGGCCTCGATATTCAACGCCTCTGTACTACCTGCGATGTGTTACGCGACGGAAATCTGGCCCGACAATAAGACAGCCGCCATAGCGATGCAAACTACACATCGTGCACTGGAGAGATGTCTTCTGAGGACAAGCCACCGTCAGCAATGGCAAGAAGGCCTACGAAGCTCGGAGCTACGGGAGAGGCGCAATTAGTAGACTCGCTGCAGTACATGAAGACGTCTAAATATCGCTGGGCCGGACACCTGCTTCGACGAACGGACGATAGATGGAGTCTCCGTGTCACAGAATGGCTCCCGAGAGACCATAAAAGACCACTGGGACGACAGCCAACGCAATGGGCAGACTCATTCTCAAGATCTTTCAGAGAACGGAATCTGCCTCACTGGATGCAAGCAGCCAGAGATCGAGCGGTCTGGTCTGGAAGAGTTGTGGTCCCCGCTGAGAAGACCTCCAGCCGACAAAAGGACCATCAAAGTATCAAATTAAGTAAAGTATGTACTCATTTCTCTGTATAGTTCACTCGACCTCACTCTGATACTGATTGTTGAATCGATATGCTTTTCTGTATGAGAACAAACCGTATTATGAACCGTACAACATGGGAGCTACTCTAATCCTATAAATTACCTCGAAAAAATCAACACCTGATTTCTACAGGGCAACAGAGCTAGAGCTCTAGAAGAGGCATTGCAAGAGCCAAAAGGAATGAGGAGAGGAAATAAGGAAGATCACTGACCGAATGTCAGGACTGTTCGACTCGGCAGAGCAGAGTCGGCGGAGTGACGCCGCTGCGGTTGAACAGATATACCGCATGACCGTGCGCACGCGTACGCTTCCCAAGACGGTTGAATTCACATCTACGCTTTTCCTAATCAGTTTGAACTCACGAATCTCACGAGTCCAACGTGATTCCCAATCAATAAAATCTTCGCGGTTCATGACTATAAATATATGCTGTCAGTTTTTTCGGTCGAATCAAACTAAGTACCTTGTTCAACATTGGTGTCAAATGAGATCAGAACGCAGCACAAAGCTGCTCCTGGAAGTGAGCTAGAGAATGAGATGACGTTACTGGAGAAGAACTCAGCTGAGGAGAGTCGACTCACCGAGCGAATCATCATT
This sequence comes from Heligmosomoides polygyrus bakeri, assembly GCA_947359475.1. Lineage (NCBI taxonomy): Eukaryota > Metazoa > Nematoda > Chromadorea > Rhabditida > Heligmosomidae > Heligmosomoides > Heligmosomoides polygyrus. Next base: position 68,152,811 of record OX375870.1, read on the forward strand.
ATAGAAATGCCCCTCCAAAGCAGCAATGCGCTCTCTGCTCAACTCGCCTCATCTCGTAGATCCGAGGTGGGCGCGACGCCCGGTCAGCCTACGGTAGTCGAGCGCATCGCTCCGCCTTCTACAGTAGTGGAAGACACCTAACGTAACACATCCACGCTCCCCTTGGACGATGAGGGGCTGGCACACTTCCCGCCCGCAGGTCGACAGTCGCCCGCGCTCTCCGACCATCCGTGGACGTGCAACGCTCCAGGCTGACTATGGAAGAAAGGTTAGCTCTTGTATTAGCAGTTGCTCTTAGGTCGCAACTCGACACCGATCCATTGGATGAGCAGTTCCTTCATAACTGTCACGTCGGATCTTGTCGCTATGTCCCTATATAGATAGTATTGTGTAGAACAAAGTGGTGCTTGATATGGCAGTTTTACAAGTGTTTTTCCTCTTTTTCTATCTTAGGTGAGGATGACGACGGCAAAACAGCCAAATAAAGTTACCAAGAACCTCGGCTATCAGCTCAAAAGGGCTATCATCGAGCAACATGGATTCAATATTCCCAACTTCCAAAGTTTCTCCTAATAATCCCTCGTTAAATTCACCGTATTACTTTTATTGTACAAACTCCCCTTGTGAGTTTGTAGAGCATCGTGTGGCCGTCTTGCTACAAAACAGAACACCTCATAATAAACTACTTTATTTGGTTAGTAAGCTAAAGAGATTGTTAGAGAGAATGTCGATCCGGCACAATGGAGTGAGGTGAAGCGAACTTCAAGATTACTTTCGAAAGTGGTCCTCAGCTGGACCCCGAGCCGGAGGAGGAACGTAGGCTGCCTCGATCCGTCCGTCACCGTCCGTCCGATCGCCGCTCGTCCCCCCCCCGCCGTGGGCTTGGCCCAGCTTAAATACCCGTGATGAGTCACGGATTCTCCTGAGTTCTCCTTGACAGTATCGTGACTGCGATGAGTCACGACATTTATTGAATATTGTGTAACCAGACATTCAGCGGCCTAGCAGCTGCCAAACGCCTGGTTGGAGAATTCGACGCTGTGTTGCCCGGGTAAGGCCTCTGTTATACTCCCGCGGGAGCATCCGCGGAACGTCCGCGGACCAATGGTGCACGGCGGAGGCGGACGTGGCGAGGCGCGGCGATTGGCCAGGTGAGGAGTCTCGGCGCGATTCCCGCCCTTCCGCGGATCCTCCCGCGGGAGTATAACTCAGCCCTAACACTGCCACCGACATCACCGACAACAGCGTCGCCGAAGTATAACATATGCCTAAGTCCCGAAAATAGAACACCCGATCGTCTTCTCTCCTTCTTTAGATGTTCTTACTTTCATTACAGTGAAAAATTGGTTTTACAATATCTCGCACGTTCGCGATTTGTTCTCCGAGGTATCCGTTCTGTATGTACCCATGTGCCCGGAAGAGAAACAACGTGAGTGTCAAGCACGCGCACGCTCGCGCACGAAGATTTTAAAAGCTTCTATGAAAATCTAACGCATGCTGCGCAAAGTTAGATTTCTGGTATGTCTTCCGAATCTGGACGCACTTTGCATCACGTCTGTAACACATTTTCTGAGTTTCAATGCACGTGTTACGACGTTGCCACCACGTTTGTGACACGCCTTTTGCATCCCAACACAGGTAGGTACGTCTGTGCCACGTCTTAAGAAACCCCACACACATTAGATGATACTAAGAGAAAATACTGGTCCCCTTTCGGTGCCCTTTTACAGGTTTCCACTTACAGATTCCCTACCCCCCTCCCCGCCCTTCACTAGTGTCCCTTATTGGCCCCCCTTTACTGGTTCTTCATTGGCCCGCCTCACTGATCCTCGCTTTACTGGTCCCCATCACTGATATACCTCACTAGTTTCCTTTCACTGGCCCTACTGGTCCCATTCCCTGATTTTCCCTTACGGATTCCCCGCCACCTGTCTCCCTTCACTGGCCGCCTTACTGGTTCCCCTTCACTGGTTTGCTCTGGGTGTGTTTCTTTACATAGAAATCCCGACGGGAGAAAGGACAGAGTGTGCATTTGCGGTCTGACGAGTTTATGCTGTACAAGAGGACGGTTTCCATTCAAAAATGGCATGCTGCTAGTGCCGTCTTCGACTAGATGTACGAATTGTTAAGGCAGTAAGAAAAGGAAATGGTAAAAGAAGAGCAAGAAAACCCGTCAACACAACTTGAAGATAAAACCCTGCAATACTAATCCAGGGTCTAAAGGTCTATATCATTCTATGCTCTATGTTCTACGGAACTATGTTCGTATAGACCCCTATATCTAAGGGTCTATACGAACATAGTTCCGCATTTAAGTGGGCAGTTAAAGGTGACGGTGATAACCTTATGGATAACAAAAAATATAGCAAATGTACGATAGTCAATACGAAATAATTGCCAGCAAGCATCAAAAGGAGCAGATCAACTTACCGACAGGTTGGGAAATCGTAGTTTTGTCCGAGCATCCTCTTGAAGGCACCACACCATATCGGTTATCAAGAAGGATACTTGTGGCCAGAAGTGAAGGTAAGGTTGAACTAGCAAGATGGGTGGTGTAGATTGAGGACCGGAGATGGGGGATATGAAGAACCTGAAGGGGTTCCTATCGAACGCATCCAATATAACAGCTGATGGCCAGTCGCAGCACCGGCTCATGGCAACTCGTCCGCTCTGGCGGGACTACCAAAGAGGCGAGGTATCTAACTATAAGGGGTATCTAACGTCCGGACCCAATCCCGACGCATGCGGCACGACTTCTGCGATACGTCCTCTGAATCTCGACGTACATTCAACGACGTCTTCGGTCGTTTTCACGACGTCTTCGGTCGTTTTCCGAATCCCGGCGCTCAGCGCATGATCCCCATCTATGCCATGAGGCGTTGCCCACTTAATGTACGTATCGTAAACTTGCTAGATCTGCTGTCAAGGTTGTAAATTCGCTAACAATCGCCTAAGATTAAGCCCAAAGATTGGCTGAAATACGCCGCGCTGCTAAAGGGATCCCGTGACGGACACTTATATATAGTAAGAAAGCTTTTCTTGTAATACTAACACAATGAGATTTGGAAGTTACGGGATTATGAAAAATTAAAATTATTTACCAGTTCAGGGTTTTGCGACAAAGCCACTGCTGCAAAGCAGCTTGAGGACCTGTATGATTATCGTCAAATCGATTTTCCGGGTAATTACATACCCGGAGTTGACGTAGTTACGGCACGCTGTGACAACAGAGAAGGTTAGTTTGAAGCCTTTAACCGCAATGTTACAGTTTCCTTTCGGAAAACGAGGTTCCCCAATGAGACCACGCTGTATTGATCCCTGTGAAGTTCTAAAGAGCTTCAAATAGATGTCAACCGTAGCCAGCTCGTATGACAGATGACACCTGATGTAGTCAAACAAAATAAGGTTATGTTTCCATTACAGTGATCCACAGGCTCAAATGTGACCATGAAGAGTGGGTGCCGGTAGAAGGTGGAATGCAGATTGGATGTTGTTCACCCGAACTGCGATAACTGTAATTTGTGATAAATGTTGCATCCATTATTCGTAAATGTTTTTGTACACGAAGCACATCGAGCCTCCGCTCTTCATCGTTGGTGACCTTAACAATCCTGAAACGTCATAAGAACGACAACAATTAGAATGCAAGTATTACTCTGCCGCTCGTACGGTGGCAACTGGCATTCAACTAATGCTTAGAATTAATTACTTTATGTGATCATAGATTTAAAACAGCTTGCAAGTTTCTCACTCAAGTTACAAATGTGCTGAAACCAAAAAAAAGTTAAAACAGGCTTTTAAGCTCTTTTTGGTTTTTGCACATTTGCACCTTGACAAAGTCTTTGACCTCCTAGTTAAGGCCTATTTTTGCGAACGCTGTCGTCCTTCTCGTGCAAAACGTGGCAAGCTTCGAGCATCTTGTGAGCTATCGGCGTGATACAGTGCCTCTGCCGAATAGTATTGTTCCGGATGCGGTCTATGAACGAGACTCCTCCCGTCTAGCGCAGCATCTTCATATTCATTACGCTGAGGCTGCTTTTCGTTTCCTTTATCAGGGGCCACAACCCAGCACTCGTACAACGCTACCGTCCGGACGACTGTTCTATAGATCTTTCAGTTTAAGCGCTTTAACATCTTTTTGTCGCAAAGCACTCCAGACAGCGAGCGCCACTTGTACCAAGCTGCCCTTACCAGTGAGTTCATTCCAACTGTCAAACTGACATCAGACGCTGTTGGTGATCCCAAGAATTTGACCACCGAAGTGCATGCAAGCTCAGTGCCGTTAATCTTAATGGAGCCGGACTCTTTTTCTTCAGTCGTTAGGTACTCGGTCTTCTTGACGTTCAACTTTAGTTCGAGCATCTCCAAGCAGTCGCACAAAGTTTGCAACTGCCGAATGAGTTCATCTTTTTCTTCGCAAGCGAACATTACATACGTCATCAGCATAGAGCCACGTCCTTGGAGCGCATGGCAACGACAAAAAAGAGTGGGGAAAGCGCAATACCCTGGTGAATCCCAACAAAGATGGTGAACTCCATTGGGTTCAAGCTGCAGCTTGAACTCTACCCTTTGGCAAGAGTATAGCATTCACACCCACTCTACAAGTTCTTCAGGACCTGCTCCCCCAGCTAATTGAGTGGTTGTTACCACTCTGTCTATCATTTGCAATCGCGACGTTCTCCTGGTTCCGATCAAGAATGAAAACTTGAAATCGTCCAGAATCAAAGAGAAATCCTATCTTACGTGTTTAAGTTCGAACATTGAATAGCTGTGTAAAGTTGGATTGATTAAACTGTTTGAAGTAGCATAACCAAAACATTTTTTTTAAATAACGGCAGGTGCTTTTCCTCTTTTTCGACGAAGTTGGCTCTCCCGAAGAAAAACGATATCTCGCACATATGATTGGACGAGTTTGTTGAGTTGCAATTAAATTATTAAATTTCAACTTATTCTTCATAATAGCTGGCCCAGTAATCAATATTTTTGAAATGGCGGCCTGGAATTTCGAGTAACGGCTCGGAATATATTATAGTTGATACCTAGTTCACCATTCTCTTTTCCTCTCATCGTCTTCCTTTGATATCCATATGTCAAACGTCTTTTCTAGATGATCACCCGGGGTGCATACCAGTTTAAATAGGCAAGAGAAACACGGAGTCCGCCCCAGCTGGTGCGTTTCTGGATGGTTTGTGCAGGTGCTCTAGTAATTCGAATTGTTTCTAGGAAGGTTTTTATAGCGACTCTGTTTCATTATAACGGGTATGGATGTTAACACAGATAAGGGATGCGGTAGTGTCTTCTTCAGTCATATTTATTTTAAAGCAAGGTTCACAAAAAGGTTGAAAAGATAATAGAGAAAGGAAGATAAAAAAAACATCTGCCGACATTTACTCACTTACTGATCAATCCAATTACTGTTGGAATTTAGGTGAATCTTTTGTGTGCTTCTTTTGCTGTTGCTATATACATTTTGCTCATGTATGTCGAAAGCTCTAGTCAAGGGCCCTGACAAAAATCTGGCAGAGAAAGTACAGTGTTGCAGATAGGGAGAGCAACCAATGTAAGAATCTTACTGAAAACGCATTTGGGACCCTACAGTGGAATATGTGTCCGCAAACTGTTCGGAAGGTGATGAACACGAACAAAGAATGAGCATGGAAAGTGCTCATTCTGGCAAAATCTGGGCAATTTGAAGAATACGTGCCGACGCGATATGACCCGACAGTAAACTTTTTCTACTATTTGGATGGTGGAAATCCACATAATAGTGCCCACTTTTGCCGTTTTGCATACGCCTGAGGCCCTTTCCCTTTTAAGTATTCGCTTTGATCGAGGAATCCCTGCATTCTCCATGATTTGCTTGAAATATTTGTTTCCTATAGTCTATCACAATTCATATACATAGACCCTGTAATATGTTTCATATTGGGAATTAGGAAAAAGGTGACAAGACGAACTGCCTCCTTTAATGGATTATTTGCTCACTGGTGTTTCAGATTTATTTCGTATGTCTTCCCACCTTTCACGCACATTTAGGGTCCTGTGCATTGTGTCATTGCAGTTGAGTTCTGATATAGGCATTGTTCGGCTAATAATAATACAGTGCGTTTCAAAAGTATGTAGCCACCTTGAAATTGATAATTTCACGTTTCGCGTTCGTTTCTACGAACTGGCGTTAGCAGCACTGGATTCCCCGTAGACGAAAATAGCTAGATTGCTCTTTCCAGGAAAAAGCTTGATCTCCGGCAAAAACTAGGCGTTTTTGAATTTTTTTGTTTGTTTCAAAAGTATGTAGCCACTCCAGAATATCGGGCATTTTTACACTCCTATTCAAATTTTGCGCTCTTTTTGGCAGGAAGTTCTTGTCATAAATAGCCAGCTTGACCTGTTCTTCAAAAATAACCACTATGCCAGTCCGTGGACGTGTCTTGATTATCGAGGAACAAGCTCAGATCCGAGCGCTCAAGGATGGTGTCTTGACAAACCGCGCCATTGCTCGTCAACTCGGACGTTCGCAAGATGTGTCGACCACTTCCTTCGAAATCCCAATGGTTATCGCTCTGCGCTTGTACCGGGTCGTCCGCGTGTGATTTCGAGCCAGAATCGTCGAAGAATCAGCCGCATGGTGTCGAACTCCACATGGAGCGTCAACCAAGTTCGCGCTGAGACGGGTCTATCTGCATCAAGAACAACGATATGGCGTTCTATTCGATCGAACGAACACATCTGCAGACAAACCATGCAGAAGACACGTCATCTCACGAACTTCCACAAGCAGGCGCTACTGGAGTTTGCCCGCAAAAACATGGCACGCAATGGGAAAATGTAGGAACTTTCTGGTTTCGTCGACGTCATGAATTTCACACGCTTATTGCTTCAGGTCATCTTCGGTGACGACAAAAAATTTAATCTGGATGGTCCCGATGGTTACCGGTATTATTGGAGAGATCTTCGACAGGCTCCCATCACCTTCTCTCGACGGAACTTCGGAGGCGGGTCTCTGATGACAGGGCAGGCTTCTGCAGTAGGGGGAAGCTGAAGCTCAGATCCCATCATGTCGTATGGACAGTCTAGGGTATCAAGCCGTACTGGACTCCAGCCTGCTGCCCTAACGGGGAGAAAACGGCAGACACATGTTCTGCAGCAGGACAGCGCTGCACTTCATGTGTCCAAATCGACCACAGACTGGCTCCAACGTAATCGACTCCGAGTAATGGAATGGCCAGCTTGCTCATCTTACTGCAACCCAATGGAGAACATGTGAGGTATCTTGGTCCGGCAGGTCTACTTGAATAACAGGCAGTTCAACAATGTTGGGGAGCTGAAAACTGCTATTTTGACTGCCTCTGAAAACATCGGTGACGAAGTGATGCAGAAACTTGTTAGCAGTATGCGTAGCAGGGTATTTGATGTAATAAGAAATAATGGTGGTCCAATTGACTACTAATTTTTAATAAAAATCGTATTTTTTGAGAGTGATTACATACTTTTGAAACAGACAAAAAATTTCAAAAACGATCTATTTTTGCTAGAGATCAGGCTTTTTCCTGTAAAAAGCAACATAGGTACTTCCGACGGAATTGAATGCGACAAACGCCGGTTCGTATAAACAAAGGCGAAGGGAAAAAATTTTGAATTTAAGGTGGCTACATACTTTTGAAACCCACTGTATTAATAATAATAGGTCTTTGTCATGCCGTTTTCCGTCATAACTGTCTCAAGCTCACTTTATTTGTTCCGCATCTTGAAGAACTAACGAATTGGGATCTGGGAAAGTTGCACAGAGGTAGACCAACTAGCAAACTCTTGCATAATCTACTATTCTACTAATATTACTACTACAATGTACGCGACAACCTTTATATTTGTACGTTACCAATAAATCGATTCCAGTTTGAAGGCAAACAATATTTTGCCCCGTAGCGGCTGGCTCAACATCACCACCAATTCGCTTTCCTGTCTCGAACACTAAACAAATATTTAAGTGCATTTTCGCGTTTGCAGTGTAACAGTATGGGCGGTTTGTTCGCTGCGTGGGTAGAGGCAGATTTGCTTTAAATAAACTTCAATGATGGTTTCGCACAGCAAAAAACCTTTTACGTTTCAGAAAAGAAATTCCTCTTTTACAGAGCTCCTGTTTCTAACCTCTGCAAAGTATTTATTTATTTCATGCACTGTTAAAAGTGCGCTCAAGAAACATCATGGAAGAAACAGCTGATGGCAAGAACATTCGATGACAGGTACAAACAATAGAGTAGCGTTGACGGTTCCTGGAAGCTAGAGGTCGAAGTTAGCTTTAAAATGATACATCAAAAAAAAATTGATCGCAAAACCACGTCGGCAGTGCAGTGCATATCAGCAAGTACCTCACCAGTTGGTAATGGTGCCTCATTCCTTTCGGTAATGCATAACAAAGTAACCCGTATGAGCTTCGGCAGACGGGTATGCCAACGTCCCACGTGGAACCTACAGGATGGGTAAAGTCGGTTAGAAGCATACAGACTTGCAGTGTTAGCGACAGCTTTAGATAGTGTGGATAGTGAAAGCAGACTGCCAAATGCCTATTTCATTCGACAACTCTTACTCGTGGTACTGCTCTGTGCACTGCTCTCAAGTGAGTCATGCGTAGGACTGGTGCTGCTCTCTTCGCTACTGTCTGTGTGCAGTGCGATTCATAGTCGAGTCGTCTGCGCTGCTTCTGCTCGCTATTTTCCTACCTAAATTCATCAAAACTAACGCATACTGCGCTTCGTTTCTGCTCTCTGGGAGAGTGACTCCTGCTCATGCTCTGCTGTGTGCTGTTGGATGTGCTGTGGGATTGGTCTTCTGCAGTTTCGTGGCTGGTCTGCTTCTGGAACTACTCTGTGGTGTGGTGGCGGGGAATGTGCGTAGAATTGCTGCCGTGGAGTTCTGCCGCTGATCTGGTGCCACTCCTGCTATCTCGGTGCTGTCTGTGCGATTTGTAGTCAAGTCGTCTATGCTCGTTACTCAGTCGTCGCATCATTTTTGTCCAGGCCAGCCTCAATTTTCACCCTAAAATTTCGCTGCACGGCACTCACCTGCTGCTGCACTTCGTGCCGAGGGAAGCTCATTATTGTCGGGTTAAGTAAAATGGATATCTTATCAATTTGGTAGTTATTCCACTACAAGGCACCTTTTCCGGAATTTTTTCGCGACCTCACTCCACCTGCAGCATAATTGTCGCATTTCGATCAGGGATGAGCGGATTAACCGTTATCCGTTATCCGTTATCCGGTTTCCGGCGGCTTTTGGCCTATCCGTTTTGTTGTTCGTTATCCGGTGGTTTTTGGCCGGATAACGAACAGCAAAATCTGGCACCCTTATGATTACTTACTTGAATATAAGGACAGTTTTTAAAAATCATTTTGTGTTTTTTCCACTGATAGTCGAGATACGTTTGCAGTGCAAGGTCGGTGCCTTCTCTTAGTTCTCAATGGCATAATTAGGCCAAACTATCAACCGGCTCATAGTGCGTTCTGAAATGCAGAACACTGCCTTGCTCATTTCTATTTGTGGGGTTTTCACCAAAATTCCTTCTAGCATAATGTACTGTCTGGAAAAAACCTGTCGGTTAGAGGAGAAAGGAATAAAAAATCTTCATACGAATCACTTCGTTTTAAGGATGTGACAGATATTCATCTTCTATGTACACGATCTTTTAGCACATTGAGACTATGTTTGGCATGTGCATAACTTCCGAGTGGTGGGTGGAAAGCCAATACTTTAATACCCTATCCTATCCTACTATATACAAAAACGTTAGTCCGTCTGTCCGTGTGTGTATGTATGTATGTCACAAACCTGTGTGAACCAGTAAAACATGTCAAACGTGCAAAGGTAACCCGCACGTGCATGTAAAACTTGTCAAGGCTATCCTCATGTGCAGTGGATGGAAACGAATCAAAATTCGCGGGAGATGACCAGGTTGGACAAACGAGTGGAAGTGTTCGAACGGACAACCACTATTGATCGAAAGTATCAATTTTCGATCGGAGTTGTCGTTCAACATCACGATTTGACCAATCGGGATGCGATTATGATTATGCCCGATGAGGAGACCAATATTAATCGATGGCATCGATTTTTCGGTCGCAATTGTCGGTTGTCGCCCAAATTTGACCAATTGGAGTGGGAGTCACACGACAGTTTCTTCGAGAGAATTACTCCCGCTTGCAGGAAATTCTCCAGTATAAAGAGGTTCAGACAGTATCTAGAACAATATAGCAGTATCGATTGACCGAATAACCGATCGACTATCAATTTTTCTGCAGATTAGATACTTCGGAGTGGGAATAGCGCTAATGCGGTGGGCAGCGGACAATGCTTACGTCAATCGTTTTGAGGATCTTCCGTTACTCTATTCTGCGTAATAAGCAAGATTAGTTTTTTCTTCTCTAATGGGGCCGAAGGGTCAATAAACCGTCGTGTCCAAAGCGTTTTGTTCTCAGAATTTGGGCCAAAGTCCCAACCAGACGTTTTGCGGTTTACGGGTAGTTGCTGAGCAGTAGAAGCAGCTGTTGACGAGCTGCGGGTTCAATACTGGTATACGTACTTGGGCAATGACTTGCGGTGACCAGCCGATGGACAGGTCAGTGCATTAACATTCCCGTGCAATCCTGATACCTAGACTGGAAATCCGAACCAAGAACATTGAGTCGGAGTGCATGCGAAAGTCGGCGCTTTCTCAAAATGCGCTACTTCGTACCTCGAAGAAAAACCGATAAGAAGGTTCAAAAGTGGCTTATTTGATATGTGACGAGGACGATATTACAAATCCCGACCAAATATTAGAGAAAGAATGGTTTAAAATTAGTTTTAATTTTTGTTGTTTGTTCGTTATCCGTTTTTCCGTTATTCGGCCATTTTTGGGAAAAATTATCCGTTATCCGTTATCCGGGTTTCAAAATTTTATTATCCGCTCATCCCTGATTTCGATGTGTTCACTTGTACTCCTCACTTTGTATTTCCAGTATGTGACATTTTTATGTATGTATCATTTCTGTGTTTCACTGCGTGTTACACGCATTTACTCTTTGGTTTTGTATTAGCAGTTAACACTGTTAAAACTAGTTTACACTAGTTTTATGTGTTGTTGGTTGTCTGCGGATGGCCGAGGAAATTTCCATGTTCGGTCGATTTTCCCACTTGAAACCTTGCTTGAAAGAAATATTAATCTTACTATTTATAATTCGCTTAATCCGTCGGTCACGTTGTCAGTCACGGGGAGGGGAGACTGAAGCCAAGATATGCCTAGGACAGTGCGGCGTATGGGTTTTCTTTCAGATTAACAATGGGCGATTGCCAGCGAACTGAAACCCCGGGGAAGTATGCATATCTCGCTCCGACTCGCCCCGCCGGGAAATGGGGAGGAAATACCGTACTTCCGCGATGCACACCAAGTTGGGAATACAGTACTCCGGGGCTCTGGCGGGAAATTGCGTCCCCCTATTCGGAGGTAGGGGGAATTCGGACTGGAGCAGAGACGTTGCTGATTGGAGCGGACTTGCTGCCGCCAAGACGATGCTTTCGAACTATGCCTCCACATAAGGGCAGCAAAGAAGGGGCTAGAGGGCGACTTCGTTGATGTTTTGGTATATGTGATGCTTAGTGAGGTCATTTTTGAGCAGCAGTGTTTAGCAATGAGAAGTTCGACTTTCCTTCATTCATTAAGTAAAACAGGCACTTACTGAAGCTAATTTTCAAACAGTGTCCAAATGTGGAGATTTTTTATATTTTCCTTGGTTGTTGGGTGTAAGAGACGCCTAAAGAGGCTATGATTGGGCCACTCGTGTGTATGTGTGTTTTCAATGCGGGTATAACAAAGTCTAGCCAGGTTGTTTTTATGTTAGTGCTTTCATTTACTGAAATGGACATTTTCCGAAACATTTGGTTAAATAATTAATACTTTTAAGGCTAAATGTTGCTTAGACGTTTTAACATTGAATTTTTACCGTAGAGATATGGATTCTCCCAGATAGCTACGACTTTTTGTACTAAGGGGGCTGGTACCCGCTCCATTATGAGACAATGGTCCTGAAACACTAAGATAAACTCGGTTTCTGAGCACAGAACTAAGCAACGAAAGGAACTCCGGGGTGTGGCTGATCTTACTTACCCGTTTTAACATATCTTCCCGGTGTACAGCGGGCATCAGCCGCTTAGTACCCGGCTTCTCGATGTTATTTTCATCGATGTTGAGAACTAGTACACATGTCAAATTGTTTGGAAGGCTTATCTGACCTGCTGCCAGCAAATGGAAGGGCATCGTTATTTGTGGAATGGAGCGGAGGAAAAAACGCTTGCAAATGCTTGTTTACTCCCAGCTCCACCTCATTTAACTAGTTCATATATGCCCTTATCTAACTAACAAACAAAACTTTGCCTGATGCCATGCGACGCATAGCTATGGCTTGTTTAACTCAGTACCACTATGGATTTCACTTGGTCATTGTTGCAAGATGATTCCCAAAACCCGTAGAAACAAAGGAGAACAATAAATAGGCGAGTGAACAGGCGTATATAATGTGACGTAACATCGTTCTGATAGGCTTCATAGCGAATCCAGTATCGAGTTGATAATATACTCTCACGTCCTTCGTCATTCCTCGGCCGTCCCTTCACCCGGACTAGAAAACAGCTGGTAATTTCTCCGTGATTTGCAACGCTTCCTCTGTGCTTGCGTACGAAACATTTTCTGTACGGCTAGGAAGTTTCCCGACCGTACATTTCGCGAGGTGCATCGCAGGAAGTGGCACCCGTTCCCGCTGGGAAATTTCTGCTGTGGGGAGAGCGCGGGAAGTCCGCCCCGCCGGGGCGAGGTATGCATACGGCCCCCGGCGGCGGATCACCCAGGTTTACTATGTATTCAGCGAACAACGCGTCAGGGTAAGAATGGGGATCAAGTGCAGAGCTTAGGGATTCAGAAGACGTGCTCAAGACGTCGTCCGACGTGCAGAGGGATTCAGAAGACGTGCCGAAGACGTCGTCCAACGTGCATGGCGAGCCGTAGACGTGCCGAACACGTCGGCAACCGTGCATGGCGAGCCGTAGACGTGCCGAACACGTCGGCGACCGTGCTAGCGAGCCGTAGACGTGCCGAACACGTCGGCAACCGTGCATGGCGAGTCGTAGACGTGCCGAACACGTCCGCAACCGTGCATGGCGAGCCGTAGACGTGCCGAACACGTCGGCGACCGTGCTAGCGAGCCGTAGACGTGCCGAACACGTCGGCAACCGTGCATGGCGAGCCGTAGACGTGCCGAACACGTCGGCAACCGTGCATGGCGAGTCGTAGACGTGCCGAACACGTCGGCAACCGTACATGGCGAGCCGTAGAAGTGCTGAACACGTCGGCAACCGTGCCTAGCGAGCCGTAGAAGTGCTGAACACGTCGGCAACCGTGCCTAGCGAGCCGTAGACGTGCCGAACACGTCGGCAACCGTGCATGGCGAGCCGTAGACGTGCCGAACACGTCGGCGACCGTACATGGCGAGCCGTAGACGTGCCGAACACGTCGGCAACCGTGCCTGGCGAGCCGTAGACGTGCCGAACACGTCGGCAACCGTGCATGGCGAGCCGTAGACGTGCCGAACACGTCAGCAACCGTGCATGGCGAGCCGTAGACGTGCCGAACACGTCGGCGGCACAAACTTCAGGCCTGGGGGTAATCGAGGTCGCTGAACACGAATCTGAAGTCGACCAATCGATATCGATCGATATTATCGATTTTTTGAGGATGGCGTTCAAGTGGCGCGAAACTTCGGCCTTGGGGGTAATCGAGGTCGCTGAACACGAATCTGAAGTCGGATCAATCGATAACGATCGATATTATCGATTTTTGAGGATGGCGTTCAAGTGGCGCGAAACTTCGGCCTTGGCGGTAATCGAGGTCGCTGAACACGAATCTGAAGTCGACCAATCGATATCGATCGATATTATCGATTTTTTGAGGATGGCGTTCAAGTGGCGCGAAACATCGGCCTTGGGGGTATTCGAGGTCGCTGAACACGAATCTGAAGTCGACCAATCGATATCGATCGATATTATCGATTTTTGAGGATCACGTTGACGAAGATCAGCTGATCCATCTCGATTAACATAATGGTCAGAAGGCCTAGGGAAGAATAGGAAACCTGTAGCGGCAATGGCGTCCTATTCTCGGGGTTTGGGGGCGAAGCCCCAACCAGTCGTAGGCGGCCGCTAGGCGGCCGAACGACTGGTAAAATATATTTCGCGTCTGCAGCATCAGCCGGACCGTTTCCCATTTTTCCAGCCCTTTTCCGCTTTTTTAAAATTTGCCTGTAACGTCATAATGACGTCACAACTTCTGCACAGGACCACTATCTCCGCTTCTTGGCGGCTCCGACCTTTTTAGAGGGTTGCAACCCTATCGAGTAAGTACCACTCATGCGCGAAGGTATTATTTGACAAAGAAGACCTACCCCTCTTTGCCTACTTTATCGTCGAAGTGGAACACTTGAGTATGACTACACCACCAATCCATCAGCGCGGGTCGTAATAAACTATTCGGGCTGGAATCGCTTGCTATTCGTATTATACTTAATACTATACTTAATTATAAATTTCAGGATGATGACTGGAATGGTTGCACTTCCACTTAGAGAGCTCTACACTGTCCACCATTCTATCACAAGGGGTGGCACAGCTAAAATTTGTTACCCTTTGGCCAAAAGTTGTGCTCGCGTTTCCTTTTTTGCTGAAAGGAGCAGCTCAAAATTCTAGATGTTTCCAAAACACATGCTTTGCCATACTCATTAAATCAATATGAGGGGCTCATTGATAGTTATCTCAAGCGTCAACAGTTTTCCCTCTCCTCAGTTTTTGAGTTTATAATCAATGTGTTTTATAGCTAATTGTGTTTCTTTTGTTGTCATACACGTATAAATAAATAAATATCATTCATGACAAGCAGTACACTTTTGAAACCAAACTGTGCAAATTCCAGATTAAATCGGACTTTGTTGAAAGGGAAGGGGTCGAGCGTTCTTCCCCCTTGTCTACCTGGCTCCCACCCCATACCCACTGGACCTGCTCGAGAATCCAGTGGCTCGTAAGAAGCATGTTTCGCGCAGCGCTAGCGTCTGCACAGGAGAAAATGAGTACAGAGAATCCCTCAAATAGCCTAGGAGACATCTGTGCAAAATGGCCATGCTCTCCAAAAACCTCCGCAGAAATTCAGGGCGGGAAGTATACCAGAAAACGGCGCTGGACTATCTTCTAAAATTCCATTTTTAGTGCCGTTTGTCTCTGATGAAGTGAGCACTTCCATTCGGAAGTGCTTGAGGACGTCGAGGTTGGACATCTCAGTTACTGTTGTGGATCTCCCACCCAGTAATCTGAAGCAACAGCTAATTCGAAACCGCCTTTATGCGTTTCTGTGGCACACCTAATTGTGTGGTCTGCCCAGGTGGTAAAGAAGGTGACTGCACCGTATCTGGTGTGGTCTACCAGATTTCATGCCAATCCTGCGGAGCAGAATACATCGGGGAAACTGGACCTCCTCTTTATGTGAGAATCAAGGAACATCTCGACGGGAAGGAGAAGCTCAGAGCCTCGACTGCTCTAGGATATCATAGGATTCATTGCCATGAAGGGGAGGATTTTGAGGTCAAGGTGGAGATTCTGGGGCATGAGGTTCAAACATCCGCGCGCAAAGCCCTTGAGGCATTCTGGATATACTCCAGAGACCCCAAGGTCAACCGGAAGGGGGAGTGCCTATATATAACGCAAGAACTCAAGCCCTACCTCAGACTCGCATTTTGAAGCCTCTAGAATGTGGGGGACCCTCGCTTTGATTTGAAAGGTGCTCAGTATCAGAAGCTTTAGGCAAAGTTGCAGTAGAAGTGTTCATCTTGCTCAGAAAAGTGTCCAGTTTGATTAGGAATGGTAAACTTCAGTCCGAACCCAATGTTCACTGCAATGCAATGCATCGTAATATCGTCCATCAAATCACGAGAAAACACGAACAGAAAATGAAATATGTAGGCTAGCTGAGACGTCCCTTTGTTTTCGTACATCTCCCACTTCCGATATCTTCACTAATCCAATGTCTGGAATCCGTTTTTCAACTAACACCGAAAATAGCATTTATCGTAGATCACACTGTGCACTTTCAAACATTGTCACACCCTAGCTTGTCGTGTTCTGTCGCTGGTCTCCACTGCGCACAGTCGCATATCAGGTGATGGACTACATCTGTAATTCAAAAACCGTTAACCGTGCATAAGCGGATATGCGAGCCTGTTCTACTGATGAAGGATGGAAATATGCATTCCTCATGAATTCCTCTTCCTATTTCGTAAAAGTTTCTGCGACTAGTGAAAAGGAAGCACAACATGTACATAGATGCCTTAATCAAAGATATAGATGTCTCTTTGGACATACTAATTAGGTGGTTTGCTCTAGAAGCGTTGCTCAATAAATAGCAATGGCATATTCCAAATTTCAAACTTCAAACTGACCTCTGTTGTTCTGGCATCGTGCCGTGACGACGCTACCAGGTTGATAATTCCTGGGAAATGCGACTTCGCCATACTGTAAAGTGTCTTGAAGATATTTCACTGCTTCCACTTTCGAGCAGTACTCTGAAATTGTGATGATCATTGTTCACCTCTACATTTATCCTAGCCAATAATTGCTGTTAAACACTGTAAGAAAATAGAAGTCTCTGTTTTTTATATATATGAAAAATAACTTGGCAATGCCTTTGTTGGCAGTTTAATACAGCTTGAGCGATAATCAAGCAGGAACAATACCACCTGTATAGCGCTCCTTTCTTTAAACTTCTTTAAATTCAGACAACGATAGCTCAAATATATTCGACGTAAGCGAGCGACGAGCGCTACAAGTCGTTTTCCAACTAGAGCAAAAGCGAATGGAAACCACCGGAATGACTACTTACTAATTTCACGGCACAAATCTCTGACCAGTGATTAATGTTTACACGTTTTAGCACTTCCACCGTTTCAGAGCATTCAATTCTTTTTTCTGTTTTTTTATCTATTTGCAAAAAACCGACACTTCGTGCTTTCATTTGCTAGCAATACGCAATTCGCTCTTACCGTCAACGTCCACTACTTCTACCCCTAGCTCTTCATCATATCTTGAAGCAGTGGCGACTGCCAGTAGGAAGAGAAGTGCGATCATGGCCATCTAAAATGTATGAAATTATTAAAGAGGCTTCATCGGGCGTGATTCCCTGAAACTCCGTAGCAAAGAAGCTGTTGTATATCATTTTATGCGCTGTAACTGCCGATTAGTAAGGAATTCTCAAGTGTTTCAGTTCCATTTAATTCATGCCACGAGGTTGTGGTCATGTTTAATAGGAATTCCTGTCAGGTTCGTAATGGGGTAGGCACAGATTTTGTGAAGGTAATGGAAGCTGAAGCTAAAAACGAGTAATCGCGGGCCACCGCCCATGATTACTCGTTCGATTCGACTCGTCGGTTTGCTTCGGCTTTCGCTGCACGCGTAGAGTTATACAGAAGAACACTGAATTTTTCGATTGAGTCTGCTTTACTTCCAGTATGAACTTGGGTCTGAATTACCTAACGTTTGCAACAGAATTGGAAGCGAAGTTTTTAAAATGTAAACACAAGATAAAAGTCGACGGTAATCAATTACTTTGTGGGGTGCGCCTCGCATCCTACTTCTACGGGATTACAGTGGAGGCGAAGTCTAGGAAAGTTTGCCCTAAACAGAGTCCCGATGGCCAGCCAATGAAGGAGTCTATTGTAATATCCAATTGCCAACTTCATATGAGCCACACTTACGATGCTACAAATCAAATAAACAATCACAATCTATGGTCTTGACGGCTTCATTTTTATACAATTTCTTCATTCTTGAAATTACTATCCCGATTTTCCGCGCTTTGAAGCAAGGGTGCTCCCAATAAAAGGAGGAAGAATCACTCAGACTGTGGAGAATCCTTATCAGAAACACTGTTTGAATACTGAAAGATGGAAGAGGTCAGCTACATAACGTGACATTATTTCCAATAAGTTATTTTTCCGATTTCATCATCATGTGCAGACAAATTGACAACAAAGAAAACCCACGTTAAATTTTTGCAGCAGGAACAAAAACCAAACAAATGGCAAAATTTGCAGCAAACAGCATATGGTACACATCAAAACTAGAAGAGGACCGCATACAGCAACAGCAAGTAGAAGACAAATGTTGAACGTTCTTTCTGTGAAGGTGAGTGGGAGTGTTCCTCGTTTGCTTTTATAAAGTGAAATGCTTCGAGTTCCATTTACATTCAAACCACCTTCATCGGTCGATATTTCCAATAACATTTAATATAAACAGTTTCACAAAAGAACTGTTTACTGAGTAGAGAGCTAGCCGAATTCTCCTCAATGCATGATCAGCTTATGGGAACCAGGATATACTGAACAATGACAGGAAGCAATACTCTCTCGGTGTGGCTGTCCACCCATCCAGTATAAGCAGCATATAGGCTACAGAATTCAATAGACATGCTCCACAATCCATACAAGCACATTGACCGTGCTAGCATCTATTACGCAAGTGACGCATTCAAAGGAGGTGACAGCTGTCGCGTGCACACGATTCCGGGTTCCTGGATCAGATTTCATTTCTAGGTTAACGGCTCCTTCAATCCTTTTCGGCGAATTGAAATCAGATTTACATGGGAAGGATGAAACACTGACCTGTTCACCCGCTGGCGACCACAAGCCATAGTATCGGCCAAATAGGCACTCAAACTGCCTCCACGTCGTAGAATTAGAATAAGTGTATGAAAGGCTGACTAACGCCGTTTTTTCTGCTCTATCCTTTCCGCAATCACGTAGTCAACACCAACGTGTACGTAGAGGGACCGTGTACTGTTGATGCTGTATGCTGTTTAAAAAGCGCTGCTTAACAATTAGTAACCTTTTGATCCAATTTAAGACTTCAAGCTAACGTCTGTAATTAACGTTGTGCCTTGACAACGCTGCTTGCTGGAATCGCTATCAGTTCTATCTAGGAAGGACAAAGCACTGAATTCTTCATCGGCTGACCACCACAAGTCATTGTGTAGGACAAATACGTATTCAAATTGACTCCACGACATTCCGTAGAAGTAAAGGCCACAGCGCATCTCACCAAGGGATTTATTATTTATTCATTTACTTATTTCTTGACATGAATCACATCGAAAATGCACGCATAAAATCAGATATAAACAAACGAACGAAACAAACAATACCAACAAAGTGAGTCAAAAACATGTAAGTGAGAACGGAATAACCTAAGAAGTTCACTTCGAATGAAAGATGCTTAAAGCGAGAGGAAGACATATCAAGTAAATTTTCATTCCCACCGATGAAAAAGGTTTAGCTCCCTAAGGTGTCTGTATGTGAGGAGGTTAAACCCATCTTGCGACCTTGCAACCGCTGCATACAATCTAGGTCTACCTGCTCTATTAATCGTAAGTGGTACTCCAAAAAACTCAACAGGGACTGTTTCCTAGCGAGGATTTTGAACAACATAATTAGGTCTGCCCTTTTTCACCTTCTGCTTGAACTGGGTGTGCCGAGCAGCTTAGCCCGCCTGGAACCGTTAGGGATGTCTTCGTGACCCATTTTGTAGCACCTCATGATCAATTTACGTATGAAGTTATTCTGAACAGTTTCGTGAAAGTCGATGTCCTTTTTTGACACGGACTAAAAATAGAAGTACCAAACTCCATAGTAGGTCTTACGTAGCACTTATAGGCACGCAGGAGAGGACCCGGATCATTCGCTCTTACTACCCTGAATAGATTGTAAGTCAGGAAGCTCGCCTGCTTTACAAGTAATTTGTAATGTAGGTCAAATCTTAGCTCGCTCGTTGTAAGGAAGCCTATGTCTCTAAAGTCAGAAACTTGCTTCAAGTGCACGCCATTGAGTTCGTAGATAGGTTTGACGCCTTGATTGGATTACAAGACATTGCGTTTTTTCAGCAGCAAGTGAAAGATCCCAGTCTTCTGTCCACTTGCCAACGAAATCAATAGCTTGTACCTCACGAAAGCTGCCAGATTTGTCCACTTCTTTGTAGATTTTCACGTAGTCAGCGTACATTTTGAACGTTATCGAACCTACAGACGGAATCAGGCAGCTCATAGGTGCATATATATGAGGAAAGGCAGCGGCGACAATACTCCTCCTTGAAGAACTCCACTAGCCATCGAAAAAACCGGAGTAGCTACCCTCCACTCTAACCTGGTATGTTCTACATAAAAGGAAACTCCTTATCCACGCTACAATCATCGGATGTATACCAACTGTTTTCATTTTGAATACTAATTTTTCTACAGAAACCTCATCGAAAGCCTTGGAAAAGTCCAAGTAGACGACGTCCACTTGGTTTTTACTTTCCAGAGCTTTGGTCCAGTCATTTAAAGAAGTAAGAACGAGAAAGTAGCAAGCAGCACTTGGTGGCGATATGCTATCTAACTAAATATATATATATTTATTTATTACACGAAAAATATCGTGTGGATAACCAACTATCGTAGAGACACAAATCAAAGGAACGACCATAAATTATCAATTAATAACGCAAACTAAACAGTAGAAGAAGCAACTACAAGCGAACCTAAAAAAGAAAGGAGAATAAAGATGAGCGACCGAGTTGATGGACGACATTTAAGGCTGCGACGGTATCATAGCCTGAGATGTAATTTGAGGAATGTCTTAAAGGCATTGCAGCTCCGTGGTAAATCGACTATAAATAGACTATAATGTAAAACTTGAGCTCCAACAAACTCGCGAGTTATGCTGCATTGTATCTAAATCACCTGTGTCACCTGTGATCCCGCTGATCGCTGAGTTGCTCGAACTGGCGGCCCAGATGAGGAAAACTTCACAAAGAAGTACATCAAAATGATCATAATTTTTACCAGCTATGAGAAAGTGCACCATTCAGAGCGTATCATAGGCAGAAAACGAGAAATTTACTTAAAAAGTGCTTATTCTGACCAGCTAGGTTTTTTTCATATGGTATGTGTCGCGTAGGTGAGCAGCATTGGTAGGTGGGAACGCCTAAACCAATCAGACCACATTGAATGGGCATGTCGCTCAGAGAGACGTATTCAGTCGGTACCTTGGTGGGCTGGCATGTGTTCGGGCGTGCTCTGTTTGGTTATTAATGGCTGGTGCGCTCCCACCAACCAATGCTGCTCACCTACGCGACATGTACCTATATTCCCTATGGGGCAATTATCTCGAGCGGCGAAGGGAGGCAGCTGCTGTCGAGACTATATAGGTCAACGAAGCAATTTTTTAAAGAAGCACTGAATGCTAGCTAAATCGTTGGATAGATCATCCAGAGTGGGTTCGAATGGTTGCAATTGTTTTCTGATCAAAGTATAATACTTTGAAGGGAGTTATGGAGAAGCGGCGGGAAGTCTTTTCCGTCTATTCCGCCTAAAAGCCAAAAGACAGAGCGGTATTGTAGTGTATGAGAATTTTGTTGGTATTCGACAGAAATCAATAAACGCGACACAGATTCTTACAGAGCAACACATTCTCTTCCGAACGACATATATAGCCGATCAAAAAAGTCCTACCACAGAGCAGGAGCTGTTGGTAAAAATAAATCTTCTCCTTCGGATGTCCCCGTTTGATGGCCTAAAAATCAATAAAGGACAAATGAGCAAACAGGACCAACACGTGTTCTTGTAGCACAGATCATTGCCTTCCAAATGCTGGAAAAAGCTGCCAAAAACTTCCAAACCTAAGCGGAGAGAAGGAGCTGTCACACATGACCATTTTTCACTTTTCACTTTAAGGAACTATTAGGTTGTAACGAAATAAATGGCACTGAACCACTGTAAATTTAAACAGTTAATATCTCGGCTTGTAGGCAAGTTTATTAATCGAAATAAAAACCTTCTGATTCTATACATCTTTGCCAACGTGACACAAGCTTTTTTATCCCAGTAGCATAAAAATCAGAAGTTCTGGAATTGACGAAATCTTCGAAGGCACTTTCGGCATCCTGTTGGTATTTGAATATTTTCCCTGCCAAGAAGTCGCCAAGATGCTTGAAGAAATGGTAGTCTGTTGGGGAGAGGTCGGGAGAAAACGGAGGATGTGGTAGAGTTTTAATGCTCAGCTCATTCAACTTCTGCAACGTCATTCGTGCTACATGGGGGCGAGCATTGTCGTGCAGAAGGAGAACTCGCCTTCGGTTTACCAAGGCCGGCCGGATATTCTTCAACTTTTTCATCATTTCTTCAACTTCAATGCAGTACTTCTCTGCCTTGATGGATTCACCGGGAGGGAGGAAGCTGTGGTGAATAATTCCCAGCGAACACCACCATACTGTCACCATTACTTTCTTTTGGTGCAATTCCGGCTTCGCAAAAACCTTGGGGCTCTCGTCGCTGTCCACCCACTGTGCCGATCGTCGCCTGTTGTCGTACATTATCCATTTCTCGGCACAGGTTATGATGCGATCAAGGAATGGGTCCGTTTCGTTCCGTAGGAGCAGTGCGGACGAGATCTCATATCGTCGGTTTCTTTGCTCCTCAGACAGCTCGTGAGGCACCCATCTTTCCAGCTTTTTGGTCTTTCCAATTTCCTTCAGATGCCGGGCAGCTGTGTTGTGACTGACGCCAAGAACCTTCGCTATCTCCCTGGTACCTTTGGGTGGATGCTCCTCTACCACATCTCTCAGCTTGTCCTCATCAACGTCACTATGCTTCCCACGACCTTCATATTCTTCCAAGCTCTCATCTCCATTCCGGAACTTCTGATACCAACGATACGCCGTCCGAATTGTGGAACATCCTTGACCGAATGCGCCGTTGATCTTCTCGTCCGCCTTCTTAGCTGTAGTGCCCAGCTTGAATTCATACAAGTAAATGCCTCGGATTACCCTTTTGTCCATCTGCAAAAAAGTCAATAAAACTCTAAAGTTTTCCCACTTTTTCATAGAAAATTTAGTACTCACCGGTAGAGCAAAGTTTGCGCTTCTAAATGAAATGCCACATGTTACGGTTTGTTCTTGATTAAACGCGTAAGGACGCGCCAAAAAATGGCGCGAGCCAGTGCCATTTAATTCGTTACAACCTAATAAAAATTGACAAAATTTAGGATGAAAAAAGAAATGTAATACAAGCTCTGATAGAGTAAATCATTCACTTTCGAAAGCTGTATAGCGCTGTACAAAAGACCGCAGGCGAAATCCGCAATGAGTCGGAAAGAAACGGCGAGGACTTATGGGACAACTTAATAGATGTGTGGTAAACCACAGACTTACGTAGCTCGGTAAAGAGAATAAGTCCATTAGTATTTTTATAGAAGCATTGACAATTTTAATCGCACTCAACATCTGTTTTTCACTAATTATCTCACTGGCGAACAACTCTCTTTTGAATAAGGAAAACATATGAAGGTAGGAGATCAAACCCATTAAACTCATTCAGAGCATCAACGAAAGGCTATTCAGCAGAACTCATAAGCAACCACTATACTATCGACTATATCCTGCGGTTTGCTTATCCGTCCCTTGGTTTGTCAAATCTGACATTTCCTAAAACATTATTTGCCCTAACCATCCACGTCCACTACTTCCACTTGCAGCTCTTCGTCCCATCTAGCGCTGACATTGACGATGAGTGCGAAGAGTATAGCGATCATATCAGTCTAGACTACTTTAAAATAATCTACACTGTACTGTTAGGAACAAACAGGTACTTCTCTACATATTTACAGAGAACGTCAGGCATTTGATCACCTAAATGATATCTTTTATGGTAGGGTTGTAGAAAAATGCTCGCAAGCACGTATCAGAGAGCCAAGGATGTTTTTATCAACACAAAGTAAGTTTTCCTGAAAATGGGGGACCAGCGCTGAACCCGACCTGAACTTTGCTTGTGGGTTTATACCACAACAACCGCGGTGAACTTCCGAAGAGATCCAGGGAATTCTATGAAAACACTTTCGAAAAGCTCTTACAACTGGTGCATGCGATGTGCAGAGGACAGCCACGATCGAAAGTGCAGCAGATATGGGACTCCGAGGTATAAAAAGACAGTATTAGAACCACTAGCGAGCGCAGTCCTCACAAGATCTACTCCACAGCATTGTGGGTAAGAAATTGGAGAACAATGATAGAAGAAGTGCTCGCAGAGAAGCTAGAGGCCGAATTCAGAAGTAACCGTTTAGTGGGGGTTACCTCACATTCAAGTGCGCCCAGCAGGTACAAGCTTGATGCGATCACTTGAGGAGATTTGGGCTCAAGCTTAACGTCAAAAAAAAAACGAGTACCTGACCACTGACGAAAAGTGTCTCGCGCCATTAAGGTGAACCGCATTGAGCTACCATGTACTTCGGCTTTCAAATATTTCGCGTCCGATGGTAGTGCACTCGTTGAAGTGAACTCACGCGTAAATGAAGCTTCATCCAAATGGCGCTCTCTGACGGGAATGCTCTGCGACAGGAAAATACCAGAGCGCATAAAGTCGAAGATCTGCAGAGCACTCGTCCGACCAGTAGCTATTTACGCAGCTGAGCGCTGGCCGGTCACTAAAAAATTGAAAGGCGCAGCGCAATGGAGACGGAGATGCTGCTGTGGACGGCCGGAGCTACGCGTTTGGATCGAGTACGCAACGACTCCATGCGGCAGAGGTTCGGTATTCGGTACCCGATATCTGAGAAGATTGCCCTGTAGTCGGGCACACGGGCGACCAAAGCAGCGGTGGCTTGATACGCTGCGCCAGACTTGAAGATGGCTGGGTTGCACCCTGATCAGGCATTGGATCGCAAAAAGTGGCGCCAGCATTCCAGGGAAGTGGACCCCGCAACTAAGCGGGACAAACACTAAAGAAGAAGAAGAAGAAGAAGAAGAAGAAGAAGAAGAAGAAGAAGAAGAAGAAGAAGAAGAAGAAGAAGAAGAAGAAGAAGAAGTGCGACCTGCACATGACAGCCGATGGAGATGGACGAAGTCCGGGCAGATCATGAAGGAATGAGCCAGTTTCTCTCAGAAATTCACGTATAGGAAAGCCTAATGCTTTATACAGATACCATTGTCGTTTATACGATTTCCGTTGACTTCACTATTGGCTAATGTAAATAGCGTCACGGAGATGCCTGTTTAATGAGAAAGCTATTGACAGAGCAGCACTTGTTGTTACGCAATGTTGAGTCACCTGCTACAGAACTAATTGACCTTGTGAAAATGCAGTAGCATGGAGTCTCGCTATGACTGCTTATCATTCCAAGAGATTGAAAGAAATAAAGGTGGACAGCTTAACACAGGCAGGAAACTTTGTTCAAGACATCGTCCCTCAAATGAGCGATTTGTGTCGGCTTCCGCAACAAAAAAGCGAAGGAAGTTAAGATGGAAGTGGGACAAAGATTTTCGACTCCCCTTCCTTTGAAGAAATGCACCCTTACATACGCATGAAGACCTCCAAAACAATAATAAAATGAGAGAAATGAGTATAGCTTTAATAGAATCGGCTTAATGCTTCACATTTAAGCTTCTTTTACACTTCCTATAATTTGACTGTTCGCCTTAAAAATCTTTCTTTTACGGAAAACTATGGTGAAGAGGCTCTTAAGTCATCACCATGCTTATTTTACTTTGATAATGTGATAGTCCGTCAGCAAGCTTATCTCTAGCGGCAACCTCAGCAACTCCATTCTGCTCAATTTATGGATCAAAAACGACTTTGCAAATGTGCTCCGTAAGTGCCACTGCCAGTGCAAATGTACCCCATAGTGCCACTTTGATTTGGTTGCCTTCTTTCTCATCAGACTACCATATGCCTCAATACCTCCTGACAAGGAAAGGGTATCAACGGCTAAAAGGGAGTCACATGGCAAGAATCTCCACCTCTCAATTAGTATAAAAACTTGATTCTTTTCTTTTGCAAAGTCGTTGAACCTAAGGAGAAGGGAGGAGGATCCTTGAAGTTACTATGGAGTCGGCAGTGCTGTCCCTTACGAGCGCTGGGGGTCTCTTGTACGCCCGCGGTTCCACTGCATTCTAACTGCTCGTGGCGCTGTGGGTCGTGGCATTGCTTCATTGGAATAAGGTCGGAAGTTCGGTCCTCGTGCGTCGACACGTTTTTGCCTTTCAACTGGCTGTCGATGTAACATGCCATGTCATTATAACAAATCCGTTCTCTTTCAGCTGCCCGCCGCTTCAACACCTACATTCAAGATGTTCTTTTGATTCTGAATTGATTTTCTCGTTATTTATTATTTATTTATTCTTGTTATTTATCTATTTATTTTTATTATTTCATAATTGCATATCCCCTTCATGTGCC
Source organism: Heligmosomoides polygyrus bakeri (assembly GCA_947359475.1). Taxonomy (NCBI): domain Eukaryota; kingdom Metazoa; phylum Nematoda; class Chromadorea; order Rhabditida; family Heligmosomidae; genus Heligmosomoides; species Heligmosomoides polygyrus. Next base: position 68,179,128 of record OX375870.1, read on the forward strand.
ACCTCATCGCGGTGAAGGGGTGAACATCACTTTGTGATGGCTAACGGCACAAACGGTCACGCAGTACGCGACGCTTTGTCGTGGATGGGCGGCCCTACTGTATCCCTGGCCAGGAACATGTGAGTAACCAGACCACCGCTATGGCTCAAACAACTAAACCCGTGCCCCAGTCCTCCGCGCGCCGGAGGTGGACTTCTACGACGTCGGTTGCATCCACCTCCGGCGAGGGGCCATCTAATCTCGGAGTTAAACTATCAGGACGTCATTGGAATCGGACTACCGGAAACTCCCTCCCACCACGACACGGATACTGCCTATTCGCCTGCACTTATAACTGTCGTTCGATCGCATCTGAGCAGGATCTTCGGACACTGCTTTACAGAAGCCGCAACATCAAATACGATGTTATCGCCCTGCAGGAAACGAAAGGCCGAAGGGAAACCATAAGAAGGACCGACCACAACGAGCTTCTCATTATCGGAGCAAAGGTGGACAGAAAGAATATTGGCGGAGTTGGATTTCTCGTCAATTCGACAGTGCACCACCTAGTAGACTCTTACAAGATCATCAGTCCGCGAGTAGCTGTTCTTCGTCTGGAAACCAAAGATCAAGGAACCATCTCCATCATAAATGGATATGCTCCAACATCTGCGGCCACAGATGAAGAAAAGGAGGAATTCTACAAGCTGTTCGAAAGGACTGTCATCGACGAGAAGAGCTACTACAAAGTTGTTGTTGGTGACTTTAACGCTATCGTCGGTACGAATGATCACGACGAATGGAGGCTAGGACCACATGGAACTTCCTCAAGGAACGAAAACGGAGAGCGCCTGATAGACTTCCTATCCGCGTGCCGTCTCTACCATGGAAATTCTATGTTTAAGAAGCCTTCAAACCGACGATGGACCTGGGAAAGCCCAAATGGAGAAACACGTTCGGAGATCGACCATGTTCTTACAAACAGACGCTGGAGTCTGTTTGACGTCTCCGCGCTGCCTTCATTTGACACAGGCTCGGATCACCGCCTTGTCCGTGCGAAGCTGACTCTCAAAAAAAGGATGTTCAAACGTGACACTCATAAACCGGCACCGGTGAGGATCCCCACATTCAAGTCTGAGGAGTTGGAATATGCAATAAAGTCGTACGATTGGAATCTTCTTGAAGATTCATCGGAAGACTACGACCTCCAAAGGACTGTTGAAATGTGCTAGCAGCTCTCACAAAGCCACATCACCGTCTGCTTCAAGACTCAGCGCATATGCGATTAAGCTCTTGGAGCAAAGAAGAGCTGTTAAACTGGATCCTAATGCTTACATCTGGAAAAAGTCACCATCTCGAAGGCCTGTCGAATTGCAGTGAAGGAGTCCATTCAAGCCTACAGAAGATTGAAGCTGTTAGAAGCCGCTGGGAAAGGTTCAAGCATAAAGCGCTGCAAACGAGATCTCTGCGATCAGAAGACAATAATGTCAGCCCTTGTGGATAAGGATGGAACAACGCAAACGTCTCGAAGAGCGATGGAGGCCGTCGTTCAAGAATTCTACACAGATCTGTTCCGTTCTTCCATCACTGTCCCGAAATGCTTGATGCCACCAGCTGAGGAAGTACCTCCCATTCTGGAATCAGAAGTTGCTCATGCCATCAGAAAGATGAAGCCGGGCACTGCTCCCGGACCGGACGGCATTTCTGCTGATCTCCTTTGTGCGGGTGGCAGTGCCCTCTGCTCACTTCTTGCCAAGCACTTCAACCACTACCTTCGACTTGATAGGATTCCGGACTCATGGAAGGAGTCGAAAACAGTTCTAATCTTCAAAAAAGGTCAGCAGGAGGATATCAACAACTATCGACCCATCAGTCTTGTCTCGGTTGTGTACAAGATCTTCACCAAGATACTGCTTAACCGCATGGAGCGTTGCTTGGATGAATATCAGCCAGTGGAGCAAGCAGGGTTTCGCAAGGATTTCTCCTGCATGGACCATATTCAGACTGTCTCACAACTCATCGAGAGGAGCCGCGAATACCACCTCCCACTTGTCCTTGTCTTCGTGGATTACCGGAAAGCGTTCGACTCTGTGGAAATCAATGCCGTTTTGAACACACTTGTGCACGCTGGTATACCATCGCCCTACATCCGACTTCTCGACGAATGCTTCTCGAACACATCGACCACCATCCAGTTGTTCGATCGGAAGCTTAAGATTCCTATCGGGAAAGGAGTACGGCAGGGAGACACGATTTCTCCTAAGCTATTCACAGCGGCACTCCAGGATGCCATGAAGGACTTGAACTGGGACAATAAAGGCTGCCTTGTCGACGGTAAACGGATCAGCAACCTTCGCTTCGCCGACGATATTGTTCTTATCTCTACCAGCACGGCAGAAGTCGAGGAAATGCTGAACGAGCTCAATGTGGCAGGTATGAAGATTGGATTGGACATGAATATGTCCAAAACGCAGTTTATGGTCAACCAGTGGTGTGACACGGGACTCGCAAGGTTAAATGGAGTCGCTCTACAACGGGTCGACTCCTACGTCTATCTGGGAAGAGAGCTGAACATGAATAACGACCTTGCTCCTGAAATCGCTCGCAGGAGACGCGCAGCATGGGCAACCTTCAGTTCGATTCGCGAAGTCACCGATCAGGTCAAGGATCCCGGCCTCAGGACCTCGATATTCAACGCCTCTGTACTGCCTGCGATGTGTTACGCGACAGAAACCTGGCCCGACAACAAGACAATCGCCAGAGCAATGCAAACTGCGCATCGTGCACTGGAGATATGTCTTCTGAGGACAAGCCTTCGTCAGCAATGGCAAGAAGGCCTATGAAGCTCGGAGCTACGGGAGAAGTCGCAACTAGCGGACCCGCTGCAGTACATGAAGAAGTCCAAATATCGCTGGGCCGGACACCTGCTTCGACGAAAGGACGATAGATGGAGTCTCCGTGTCACAGAATGGCTCCCGAGAGACCATAAGAGACCACTGGGACGACCGCCAACGCGATGGGCAGACTCATTCTCAAGATCTTTCAGAGAGCGGAGTCTGCCTCACTGGATGCAAGCAGCCAGAGATCGAGCGGTCTGGAAGAGTTGTGGTCCCCGCTGAGAAGACCTCCAGCCGACAAAAGGACCATCAAAGTATCAAAGTATCAAAGTAAGTAATTGAATATAATTTCTTCTGATTGATCATTCCCGTTTTTGCAGATTAAAAGAAGGTCATGCACAATGACGTGGGAGCTAAATCGCTTCTTGAGTGAGTTCATGTAGCTGAAGAAGCCCACGTCGACTGACTGATTCCGGTCGGTGGCCAAAGACATGCTCAAAGAAGGAGATCATAGTTTGAGTCGTCATCACAGTAACCGAGTAACCTGTCGTGAGACGAAAAGATTATTCGTTTGGAATATATTGTGGAAAGCGCCACCTTTCTCCTGAAGCTGTACGAAAAGCAAGTAGTCTAGCCGCCTAGTTCCAGCTGGCAGGCAAAAGTGAGGGAAAGAGTGTATCGACCGCTGTTAAGGTCATTTTGTGGGATCCACAAACCTCGCTTCACCTTTTAACCGCCTCTGGCGCCACATCCTGGTCCCTTTAAAAAAATCCGAGCAGGATGGATTTTACCGAAGTCATTGGTCCATGTAGGGAAACAAGCTATGAAGTGGCTGGAGCTTTTACGCTTTCTGCATTGTGAACAGTCCTTATGCTCATGCACTTTCTGTCATATACCACTGGTGTTGTGCGTTCATATTAGGTTGTCACGAAAGCTCTCAGCGTTTTGTGTTGCTATTTTTCATTAGTCTATTATTAAGTAAAAATGAAACTCGCATTGCGCATTAATGCTGCTTTCTGTACAGAATTTTTCGCTCTATCTGACCAAATAATTTATGTTTCGACGCTGTTTTTTAATTCTGTCCTTGAAGGGTTTATTGGCGCATGTCGAAGGAGCAATTCTGAACGATATTTTATTTTAGCTTCGAATTGGGACAATCCGCGGCCGAGACACCTCGACAAATGAATCGAGTGTGGGGGCCTAACAGTGTTGGAGAAAGCACTGTGCGCCAGTGTTTCAGTGAATTTCGGACCGGAGATTTCAGCCCCGATGGTTATCCCGTTTTCAAAATTGCCACGGGACGTTCATTGACTTCCCTTGTAAGTAAGAAACTAGTAGTAAGGAGCTAGTAAGAAACTGCCTCCTATGGCCTTCTATGTGCTGGAATGGAACAAACCTTCGCCAGTACAGTAGAAATGCGATGCGACTGCTAGCTCTGCATCGAAAACGGAGGAGTCCCGTCTCCTCAGCCCACTAGACAGGAGCTTATTTCTTAACATTGTATTGCACTTGTTTTCCTCTTGAACCTGGCCAGTTCCAAACGGGAGTCTTACAATGTCAGTGAAATGGAAAAGGCTACAAGAGCAGACACTTAGAGTGGGCACATTTTTATAACGCGGCCCACTACATAAATTTGGACACTAGCTGGTTGTTGATCAAAGATCACACCTACGAATATTTACGATTTACGACCCAAAATGTCGTAAATCGTAAATCGTAAAAAAATGGTAAAAATAGCCGTAAATCGCAAAATCGCAAATCGTAAACCGTAATTACGCACACCTCTGGTGTCGAAGACGTTGTCCGCTAGGGGTGTATCATAAAGGGGGACCAGTACCAGTAATGGGGGACCGTTTCACTAAGGGAGGGCCAGTAGTGAGGAACCAATAGATCGGCCTAGCATACTATATACTGTACATACTGCGAGCCTTTTGTACTCCTAGATAAGGAAAAGAGCTGTACAAGTAGAGCACCTAGCTTGATGTGATTCTCCTTAGCTTGGTGATACTGCAACATCGCGCGAAGAGCGCAAGTGCGAGGCACGCCGATAGGCGTGACGGAGCACTTGTAATCCAATAATCCACCTGAGTGAATGAATCTGCAGCGTTTTTTGCGGCTCAGACCACCTTTTATAATGGTGATAATGGTGGTGACCTGCCACATACTGTGTAGGCTATCTCTGCTTTCTATCACAGCCTGTGAATTAACTCATCTGAATTTGTTTTCTTTTATTTGAATGGTTATCCGTGTAATGAACAAGTAAAGTGATAGACATGCATCCAACACTTTCAATTGTACAACGGTCGAAGGTCTACACGCAATTTCGCATCCAACCTTACATTAATTTTACTAGGTGTCAAATGTTTTTTCTCTTCAATTTAGTTTGTATATAATATCAAAAAATATCATTTATTTTACTCAGTAAATACAACAAAGTCTAATTCTACCATGCCACATAGAGTCATACAGTAAATGAGCAACGATCAGAATAATTAACATTAAACGAAACGCAATACCAACATCCACAACCCGAAACTAGGAGATTCAAAATAAAGCGACGGAAATCATTTTATAAGGGATAGAAAATCTTAAGCTCTTTTAGGACGTCTTGAATCGAAGCACTTTTCACATAAAATCAGCAAAAACACTTATTTTATGTAACAGTTGTAATGCTGGTGTAACATGACTAAACAACGAGTAAACAAAGACAAGCATCTAAATATGACAGTTAGTGACTAAAATCGAGTAAATCTGAAATTTACAGCAATGCAGTACCCTAGCAAGCCTTGTATAAAGCACTTCAGGAAAGAGTATGAACAACAAATAATTACATCGATTGTACGCTGTAGTATTCATTGTTAAAATTATTAATTTTCCCCAAGTGGTTGAATACAAAAGGTTTTCAGGCACCCTTTCAGGACCCCTTTTGGAAAAGCTCAAAATGCACAAATAAGAAATGGGAAAAATTCAGAACCAAACCTTTGAAGCAGAACAACCGTTTGCCGAGTAATACTTTTCCACAACTGGAAAACTTCTAAGTACAAAATGTAGTATGCAATGGCAGTTATACTATCAGCTGTTACGGACTAATAACAAGTATGCGTGAAATGTAGTGCAACGACTATCTAATCAGACCACCAATGTGTTTGTACAGATGAGGATGAGAATGCTACCAATACTCATCTCTCAAATACCATTCCCTCTTCAATAGGTCGTGCATAGCTATTCTTCTCAGTATAGCGCGGAACTGCACTCTGTCCTCCTCGAATTCAGCCTGAAACTCAATCAGCATACGACAAATCTGAAAGTTCAGTAACGATATATGCTAGAGTATACGGAAAGAATACGTGCTCAAATTTTTAGCCTTAACTTCTATAAACATTACAGCACTGAGCGCTCGGTTCTTCAAGAATCTATAGCATGAATCCTCTAATACTTTTGTGTGAGCTTACCGCATTTATGGTCCTTCGAGACAGCTCAAAGTCACGTTTGTTCTCATACTAAGTAAACCACGATTGTCTCATTGCCTAGAGTCTGACACCGGAGGAATAAAACTCGACATTCTGAGTGGTCAGCAACATTATCAAACGATTGAGGCGGAGTTTCAGCACTTTGTCCGGTTGCACCAGAAAATGAGCACAGGAAGGCACAAAATCCTTGAATTTCATCAAAATTTAAGCCGTACAACGCGGAATATTAACAGACAATCTTGTCAAAACACTACGAGTAAGCAACACCACATCACATCCCATCCCAACTAGATGCCATTTGTTCATGTCTTACAGCCGCCAAAATGATGTCACCCTCTAGGGAGCAAGAACACAAAAAATCAACCCGCTCACAAAGCGGCACACATTGGCGCGGCGCCGCGAATTCGAGGCCGCCTCAAAAGTCTCGCTCCGTCCTTTCGGGCAGTATGGCTGGCTGCCCGAAGTTCTTCGCCCGCACGACAGAGCCTGACTAAGCTACCCGTGTTGTATGGAAGTCAAACACAGCAGCACTAAAGGGCCTCATTCCCCTGACCCCGAAAGAGCCCCCATTTCTGCAGCGATGGGAAGGACGAGTACGAAGAGGCTGCTAAAATCTCAGGGCCTAACCAGGCAGCGCAAATTGAGAAGGACTAGGATGACGATCTGTACTTACAACGCCCGCACGCTTGCGTCGGAAGCATCCGTCGAGGACCTGATGATGCAAGCCAGGAAGATCAAGTGCGACGTCATTGGACTGACCGAGACGAGAAGACACCACCCCCTACACGCCGCCTACGACTCCGGAGAAGAACTGTTCCTCGGAACATGCGACAGCAGGGGAGTAGGCGGCGTTGGTGTCCTCGTCAACACGCACTTGGCCATGAAGATCGATTCGTACGAGTCTCTGACAACCCGAATCGGACGTCTGCGACTGAAGCGATGTGGCTCCGTGCCAGCTTTGACTGTATTCGTCGCGTATGCCCCAACATCCGACTACGACGACGAAGAGGTCAAAGCCTTCTACGTGGAGCTGGAGAAGTTCTAAAAGGATGATCACACCTTCTACAAGGTGATCGTCGGCGACTTCAACGCCAAGATCGGACTGCGAAGGTCGCCGGAAGAACTTCACATCGGAACCCACGGTTTGGAGTGGAACGAGCAAGGTGAAAGGCTGTCTGAGTTTATCATGTCGACCAAGACCATCCATGGAAACTCACAGTTCCAGAAGCCTCCCTCTCTACGATGGACCTGGGAATCCCCCGGTGGCCAGCTCCACAACGAGATCGACCACATCATCTCCAATCGCAGGTATTGCCTGACCGACGTTTCCGTTGTCCCCAAGTTCTACACGGGATCGGACCACGGCCTCCTTCGCGCAAGGTTCCGCTTTTCGCGTCAAGGAGAAAAGGCCGCGAAGTTCAAGAAAAGGAGTCCCAGAACGACCATCAACTGGGACCTCTACACCTCTCTTACCGGCCTTTGGGAAGATACCGTTATGGACAACATTGACGAGGAATACGACCACTTCGTGCACCATCTCCGCGATAGTGCTAAGGGAGCCGAGAGCTTGAGGACCACCAAGTGACGCTCGAGCTGATACCCCAGCATGGAGCAGCACGAGAGTCAGGCAACTACCAGCTGACGTCCGAGCTTGCGAAGCTATGCAGAGCGGCGATAAAGGAAGATTTCAAGGAGAGAAGGGCGGAAGGGCTAAAGAAGGGCTGAAGCAGCAGAGGAAGGGTTGAGCATCCGCAATGCCCGCCGAAACTTCGCCAACTTCAAGACCAAGATGACCGCTCTCCGACGTCCCGACGGAACCGTCACCTCTTCCAGAAGGACCATGGAGAAAGTCAACTACGACTTCTACTCCGATCTCTTCGATAGTCACGTCCACCTGCCCCCATGCCATCTTCCGCAGGATGGATACGTCGTCCCCTCTGTTCTCCCTTCCGAGATCCGACACGCCATCTCATCGGTGAAGAAACGTACAGCAATCGGCCCTGACAGGATCAGACCCGGACACCTGAAGAACCTCCCGCCAGCGCTCATCAACACCATGGTGCGGCTCTTCACACGATACCTGTTGGAGTGCAAGGTTCCATCTCAGTGGAAGACCAGCAAGACCGTCTTGCTGTACAAGAAGGGAGACGTGCACGACATTGGCAACTATCGCCCGATCTGCCTGCTGTCCGTAGTCTACAAGCTGTTCACTCGAGTCATCCTGAATAGGATCAGCAGAACGCTGGACGAAGGACAGCCACGCGAACAAGCAGGATTTCGGAGAGGATTCAGCACGATCGACCACATACACACCATTACGAAGCTCATCGAAGTGTCGCGAGAGTATAAGCTGCAGCTGAGCCTTACGTTCATCGACCTGAAGAAGGCATTCGACTCCGTCGAGACTGAAGCGGTCCTCGAAGCCCTGCTCACTCAGGGCGTTCCTACTCAGTACATCAGAGTCCTTCGAGAGCTGTACAGTGGATTCACGACCAAGATCTCTCCATTCTACAACGACGTCGTCATCGACGTGAAGAGAGGAGTTCGGCAGGGGGATACTATATCCCCGAAGCTCTTCAGCGCCACCCTCGAAAACGTCATGCGCTAACTAGAATGGGAAGACATGGGAGTGAAGGTCGACGCCCAGCAGCTGCACTATCTTCGTTTCGCTGACGACATCGTGCTCGTAACACCGAGCATCAGCCAGGCGGAGCGAATGCTGGCCGACTTCGATCGTGTATGTGGGAATGTTGGACTGCAGCTGAACGTTACGAAGACGATGTTCATGAGGAACGGACAAGTTTCTGATGCCCCATTCTCGCTCAACGGAACGAACATCTCCGAATGCTCCAGCTACGTGTATCTGGGTCGCGAAGTCAATATGGCCAACGACCTAGCGCCGGAGCTGAGCAGGAGGAAACGAGCGGCTTGGGGAGCTTTTAAGAGCGTCGAAGAAGTCGCGAAGAAGACGAAGAACGTCCGACTCCGTGCCCACCTATTCGACTCTACCGTTCTTCCTGCCCTAACATACGCCTCAGAGACCTGGGCTATACGGAAGCAGGATGAACATGCGATCAGCGTCGCGCAGCGTGGAATCGAGAGGACGATGCTCGGAGTGACACGACTCACGCAAGTGAGAGAAGGCCTCCGGAGTTCCGAGCTTCGCCGACGTTCGAAGATCAGAGACGCTGTCGCGTGGCCCAAGTTGTCGAAAATTAGGTGGGCCGGCCACGCAGACACCCGCTGGACGAGAGCCATTACCGACTGGATTCCGCGGGATGTCAAGAGAACACCGGGACGCCCACCAACGCGTTGGTCGGACTTCTTCGTGAAAGCGCTGAACGATCGATATGACGCTCTTCGTGTTCCTCGAGCGAGGAGGATCCATTGGACCACTCTGGCACGCGACAGGGGCGAATGGAGACGCTGCTGGCGCCCGTTCGAGCAAGTCGATGATCAACGGGACGACAGGTGATACAGGTGACAGGTGATTGTCCAATATACGAGAAAGCTCACGAGTAGAAGAACATGTGAGAAAGATGTTATTGCACTGGCACAATTAAGCTTTAAGCATTAACCCAGACCATAATGTGCTTTAATCTGTAAGAAACTAAAGTTAGCACACAGGCAAAATTCGTCGCGAGACAGCCAAGGCTAAGCCTTCCATCCTTCCGGAGACGGTAAATTTGCAACAGACTTGTCTGGGAAGGATAACGCACTGAGCTCTTTATCGGATGCCCACCATAGTCGTTGTATGGCCAAATACGTATACAAATCGCCTCAACGACATCCCGTAAAAACAGAATGCGTGGAGAATCCCAAAAGTTGGTATGTGTAATCTGCCGATATAAAACTTTCCCCCATTTTACTATTTATCACACAGCAGTGTTATACAAGTATTTTTGGCTCGCTCTAAATAAAAGGTAGTTACCAGATATCGTCGAACACATTACTTTAACTACCGTTTGAAGTCAGATTCAGAGAAAACAAAATCGTACAAACTCTGAACGTACTCGACCAAAACAACCGTAAGAGTCAGACCGAATACCGTATAAAAAAATTAAACCACGAAACCTTTGACATACAAACCTCCGAAAGTGAATTCATTTTATAGACGTCCGTACACTACTCACGACACAGTACCACTTATAATCATCCACAACCCAATAACTTTTCCTAATCCTCCAACCAACGAGTAGTATTGCTTACAAACCTGGAACGAGTTCGTTATCTTCTCCGTGAATGCTCGCCCGCCACATCTTACAAAGAAATCTCGTAGCTTCTGCGCCAATAGAGTATTCTTGTCGTTACACTTTACAGCCTAAAATCATTGACCTTGTGCGATAGCAAACAGGACAGAACTTCCACGCAATTAACCGTTATCGTTATCCCAAACCAAAACCATTAACTTTTCTTACCGAAGTTCCCGATCTGTTGGCGTTTTGTCCTCTGTTAAAAATCGCGGCAAACACAGTTCCATCCGGTTGTTCGCCTTGGAAGTGTTCTGACTTCGACGGAACAACAAAGTGCGCCCTATATTTGCGAGGGTTTGGGAACCTCGAGCGAAGCTCTCGGACAAAAGACGCATTCGTCCTGAAAATGAAAAGAGGTCGATTTGGGGAGAATGACAAGAAGAACAACACCTGGTGAGGTGAGGAATTTTACATTCTATTTACGCCTATTTTATTAATTCATTGACGCTACATATCAACTAAACAACGGTAAGCGCAGAGTCAACCTTTCTGGGATCTGTTCCTCGTGACGTCAACGCCTACACCCGAGTGTTCCAAATTCAGACAGCCACTGGCATTAAACTTCGGCTCACACAATGTCGCGCGGGTTTGGCGCCGTCCTAGCATGGCCCACCGACCGTCAACACTGAGCAGGGAACTCTCTGTGCGGTATGTTCTCCACAATGTTCTCCACTCTTGAGAATATAGTGACAAACAAGATTCAACTGCTGGCAACTTCATAAGTTTTTGAACAAAACGACATATGTAAGAAAAACAGTTTTCATTAGAATACTCCAAAAGCAAACATGACCGCTAGGTAAATCCTTGGGTTAGTGATATTGGTTAAGGAACACGACATTCACCATTCAAATCATGTGTTTCGCGTAATTCGCGTTTTCAGTCTACCATAAATGAGACAGAACGGCCTTCTCGGATGCATTGTTAGCTGTCAATTCGAGCTTACTGCAAGCCATTTGTCATAATTTTACGTTTATACACTTCGATCATCAAAGGCTGCTCAAATGTGATGATACTTAAATTTTATGCACCTTATGTATAGATCTTTCAAGAATTAATTGCTCATTCTGACTATACCTAGGGTCACTGACGAAAACCAGGAATGAATTATGAGATGCTGGATGGAATAAGTGAACAATAGCCTGGGAAATAGCTAACAGTGAACAGTTCACAGCGAAACGAATAATAAAGGGATGGAAGGTTCGGGGCTATGTGACAACGGAGGGGTTAGCAAAATTCAACGAATCACCTAGGATGCGACTCAGCACATCCTAGGTGATTCGTTGAAAGGAAATAATTCCCGGAAACAACAAGGAAAATTAAAAAAAAATACTCACCTACGTCACTTTACCGGAAACTTCGGCGGGCAATTTAAAGGGCGTGCTCCTACTATCGGACGTGGGTCCTGCAGCGAAGATGATATTGCACGAGGAGAGAGAACGGAGGCGTGGAGTGCGCGAGACGGCGCGACGAAAAACCATCCAAGCAGAGGTTGCACGGCCCTGGTGTTTTTATGTTGTTTTTTTTTTTTGTTTAGAGGTTTTTTTACTTGTGTATGATGTGGGAGGGAGGGAGGAGGGGGAGGCGCGCCGAGGGGGGTGGATTCGGGAGGAAGGGGAGGCGCGCCGAGGGGGATGGAAGCGAGGGGGGATTCAGATTTGGGCAAGGGAAGGGACTCCGGGGTGTAGGCAATGTAAACACGGGTGCGTAACTCGGCCACACCCCGGAGTCCCTTCCCTTGCCCAAATCTGTGCTCTCCTCCGCGTCAGCGGAGGAGAGCACAGAACAGATACTCGGACGACCCCCCCCCAAGCAACATGGAAGACCATTCCGGTTAAATGGTAAGTGGTTTTGTATTGCTTACATAAATGTCTACCTAGGCATATATATATTTTTGAATTTTGCTAACCCCTCCGTTGTCACATAGCGCCGAAGGTTCTCCCTCCGTAACATCGTCTGAAGAGAAAAATGTGATGACGCTATGCACAAGAATCCAGCATTTGGTGTCACTCGTACAGAAAATTTTGAAAACGTGAAGAATTCCACCGTGGAGTGCTGCGAAGTTTGCAACTCGTTTAGCTCAAGAGCCTCCCAACTTCCAGAAAACTTCATTGCTTTTCAGAGAGTGCATAATCTCTGCACCAGAATCGTTTACCCTATTCAACAATATCGATCGATGGTCACAGATTAGCTCAGGCCAAAAATACATGCAGAGACTCTAATCCTTTGACTACTACAAATTCTACACAGTCGCTCGCTTGGTTGTCCGCAACATTTTGCCATGATTTCATACCCATTCCTTGGCTTGCTTACAACTCTTATGGTCTGTTTACTTTGAAACGTCAAGTCCTATTCTCAGAACTCCTGCTGCCCAAAACATTCACCTGAACAGCGGATGAAGCAGCCTAACTGCTGGAAGGGTACACTAGACGTACCGTTATCACACCTTGTACACAATCCATCGTGACTTTCGCTACATTTTTAAGAATATAACTGCAAGATGAAAAGGCCGAGAAAAGAACTTACTTCCTGCAAATGGCATTGGCAGCTGCACGCGCGACCTGTGCAGCTTCTTTCTCCACGAGATAGTCAGACGGTTTCTCGCCGACCAGATCATCGTGTTGGATCGCGCAACGAACGCCTGCCGACTTCAGAAGACAACCAAGAACGTAATCGTCATCCGATTTCTCCACCACCTCTTCACTGACAATCGACGTTTTCGTTGCTTTGTGTCCTTTACGAGAATCTGAGGATGGTGCAGCCAACTTGCCTGCCTTAGAATGTTTATGTCTTCTCTCGGACTTATACTGCAGAGAACTTTCTCCAGAGCTGTCTAAGCGAATAGGGGAATGAGCATCCTCTACGCTCTCCCTCATTTCAAGTCCGCCATCTTCGCTCTGAAGCGTACTCTCTTCAAGAGATTTAGCTTGCAAGTCTGGGTGACATTCTTGGGTCTCCGTACTGCTCGTTGTAGCGGCTGCTTGAGGCCTACATTCAACTACTTCCTTCTCGTCGTTAGGTTCCGATGCATTCGGCTTGCAGACTTTATTCAATGCCGAAGATTCTGTCTCCGCATCATCGCAAACCTCCGTTGCCTCCGAATGTTCCTTCTGGCAGCCTTCACCGGCCGACTGCTGGGATACTGCTTGTTCTTCAGACAGCTGAGGAACGCTCAGCTTCCTAAAGAATAGACACATGCAAAAATCTAGGCTGGATGAGGCACGAAGTTAAAGGACATCGACCACACTAACCTTGCCAAACGTCTCGCACGTTCACGCAGTGCAGCTTTCTTGTCCTCACTCAATACGAGTACTGGTTGCTCCCGGTCAGAATCTCGTTCATCTTCTTCATGCTTTCTTCCCCTTTTGCTTCGCCGATGCTTCCTATAAAGCAAATTCAACAAATATGCTACAACGGTGAAGCAGTTCAGAGACGAATCACCCACCTTCGACTTTCCGAATCAAAGAAGTTCTCCTTGCGAATCTCGTCGGTTTCTGAGGCGAATAGAGCACCGGTTTCTGTTGGGCAATCTTTCTGAAGAAGAACACGTTATCTCTATAAACCAAGACTAGATGGAGCTGACGACTCACATTAACATCGGAGAAAGTGAACAAATCATGAAGATCGTTTGTCTTGAAGAACTGACGCTGTTTCGGATCTCTCAGGATGCGATTCGCCAGAAATTGTTTGAAAATTTGCCTGAATACTTGCAATTTTTATATCATAGTCATCAAAAATATGAAAGCAACGATGAACAGGGTATCCTGGACGCCGTGCTAAGTCGACATCTAATCTGAGAGAACAAAGAACTATTAGGGGGGGGGGGGGGCAAAAGTAATGAGACACCCATGTCGTGTCCATATTTTTCGTGGCTGGAGTCTGGTTTCGTGCTTGTCGTATTTGTATGTTTGTATGCTACTTAGTGAAGCCCATCTGAGAAGTTACCACTTCCGCCCTTTCCAGAAGCATGCCAAAAACCCCATGCTGTCTCATGCCGAAACCCCAGTCTGACGAGTCGACCTGTGTCGCGCAAATCTCGCCCAATTCCCAACCCCGAGCAGTCTGGGCTCAATATTCACGCAAGATGAGAAGTACGTCTTCTACCTTAACCCTACCAAGCAGCGAGTCTGGGTGAGGCCTGGTGACCTGTTACCGACCTTCGTTCGGCGAGATGTTCACGGCGAGAGGCACCTTTGGAGCTTTTGGGTCTGCGCCCATGGACAGGTTTGCCGGAAGCTGTTTCCCAAGAGCACTACGATGAACTCCAAGGACATGGTGAACGAAATAGAAGAGATGGGCCGACGACTCGCTCTTATTCATTCGCTGCGCTTCAAGAAGGTTCTCCTCTTCGACAACGCAGCACCCCATCGGGAACAAGTAACCACGGATAAGCTTGGCCAGCTGGGCTACGTTCACATGCCTCACCCACCGTATTCGCTGGACATCTCTCCATGCGACTACCACTACTACTTGAGCCTACAGGACTTCCTAGTCGGAAGGGACACAAGAACCCAAGCAGTCCTTGACAACCATATCGAGCAGTTGATCAACACCAGGCCCAAGCAGTTCTGCAAGGATGGGATCAGGAAGTTGGCTGAGCGATGGCAGCAAGGTCATTGCCCTTAATGGCAAATACATTCCTCAGCATCGTTGAGTTGTAGTTGAGTTATAAAGAGATAAAGATTTTTTTTTCATTTTGTCTCATTACTTTTGCCCCCCCCCCCCCTAATAATATCGAATTGCGCCTTCTACAAAGGCTTTGGCCATAAACCTATACCAAACATCATTATCATTATCATACATAATGGGAATCGATCAACGCAATTACCTGTGATAAACTTTCTCCTCAATGGTGCCAGCACATAGCAATCTGTATATCGTCACTGCCCGTTCTTGACCAATGCGCCAAGCTCGCTCCTTCGCCTGAGAATCAGTGGAGGGATTCCAATCCGGGTCGAAGATTATTACCTGGGACTTTCATGTAAACATCAAAATGGAGCTTATAAGCAAGCCTTTCTCACCTTATTAGCCGCGGTCAAATTGACTCCTATTCCTCCAACTTTCGTCGTCAACAGAAAAACGAAAATTTGTGGATCCTGTGAAGCCAATGAGGAGTTCATTAAACAGGTGAAGAAATTGCTGTAATCTATTACCTCATTGAATTGGCGCACCATAGACTGTCGTCGTTTGATACAGGTGCTACCATCCATTCGAAGGTAAGCGTAACTGAAATCAGACCTAACGGAACTGATTTTTCGGAACTCAAACTTGAAAAACAAAAACTTACTTATCGCTTTGGAGTTGACGCTCGATGATACTCAGCATATCCCGGCTTTGACTGAATAGAAGTACCTTCTGCTCACCCTGTAATGTGAAGTGAAATTCTGCTCTCCAGTATCAGAGATAAGTGGGTAATGGAATTTTGAAACCCGCATAACGGATAATTTCGCAAAAAAAAAAACGACGGGATAACGGAAAATGGATAACGAACGCACAAACAAAAATCGAAACTAACAAGGGTCTGAACGGTACGCCGGAACGCCAAGAACGAGTACTATAGGGAGAATCCCGTCCTCCAAATAGTAACAGAACATGCTTTGTTTTTGCCGAATCCTTGAGGCAAACGAGTAGAAGGTGTAATGGTTAAGGGTCCGCAGAACGAGCTTACCACTGCAGCGCAAGACGCTAGTGTCGTGGACTGGTTGGCGCAGTGGTAGAGGGGCTGCCTCATGTTCATGAGGTCGATGGTTCGGTTCCCGTGCTACGGCGCGTTTTTGCACTTTTAGCATTAGTATTGGATTTCCATAGAGATTTCCATATCTGAACTCATTTTTGGAGTTTGCTACGGTAAGATGTTTTTACTACCTATTTGTCAACGTCTCGTAATTCACCAGTAATGCCCGAAATATGCCAAATGCGATTTTATTGAAACTTTTACTCCAATAAATTGTTCTCATTGTCAATGTAAGAAATTTTGACGCAGAAACAACATGAAACAGCGACAGAAAGCTAGAAAAATGCTTCAAATGCAATTTATTAGCGTCGGTGAGGTGAGTGCCACCAGTGTACCCACAATGTAGAAGGGGACCACATGATCTTCAACATGACCTACCACCTCGATCAATATTGTCGCCTCTGTTATGCTTACAAAGTCGCACGGTCATAATAAGCTGCTGCCGCCAACGCTGACTCTACAACGTCTGCTAGCCCCGAGTGGTCATTCACCTACTGACACTGAAGTGCGGATCTCCACTGCTGTCCCTTCGAGAGACGAGATGAAGCTGGCGGAAAGGATAGCAAGTATCCTACAGGATTTCGAACTGCGACAGCTGGAAATCGACGAAGTGAAGAAGTTGGAGGTAGTGGAAGAAGAGGACCAAGAGTTTCAACCAGAAGAGGATTGTGCCGGAGTCATGATGCCACTAACCAGTGAAGGCACTATCACGTTTTGGGAGGACAGATCGTTACGGAGGAAATTGCCTGGCCATACTAGAATTGTTATCCTATACAATATTGAGAACTGGGGAAGTGGACTGCATCGCGATTCAAGGCTTGGGCTGCAGCGGAGTACCACTGGGCAGGAACTGTGAAGCAAAGAAACATTTGTAAATTTGAAGGTTGTGTCACTGGTGCATCGACTGTTATGCCATCCTCGTCTGGAAAGGCTGACTGAGTTCGCGTGGTACAAAGCTGGCTATTTGAGGACACATCCTGGTTGCTTCGAAAACCCGAGTGGAATGGCATTCCAGGAAGATCTCGGCCCATGTGATGAGCCAGCATGCTAAGAAACTGTAGCCTTCATACGTTGCCCACACTGTGATCGGTCCTACTGTTTTATGCACTTTGTGCCTGTGTATCATTGGTGCTGAAGTTATTTCATAAATATTTCATATATAATCGTATTTGGCATATTTCGGACATTGCTGGTGAACTACAACATGTCGAAAAATTATAGGTAGTAAAAACATCTTACCGTAGCAAACTACAAAAACAAGTTCAGATATGGAAATCTCCGATACTATGGTAAAAGTGCAAAAACACGACGTAGCACCTCATGAACATGAGGCAGCCCCTCTACCACTGCGCCACCCAGTCCACGACACCAGCATCTTGCGCTGCCGTGGAAAGCTCGCTCTCCGGATCCTTAACCATTACACCCTCCTACTCGCTTGCCTCAAGGAATCGGCAAAAACAAAACATGTTCTGTTACTATTTGGAGGACTGAGATTCTCCCTATAGTACTCGTTCTTGCCGTTCCGGCGTCCCGTTCAGACAGCTTCCTTGTAAGTTGAAAGTTCTAATTTAAGGAGGGGAACAAGAAGCGTGAATTTGTTGTTCATTTTCCGACCCAAATCTCACCGGATAGCGAAGAACAAAACGGATAGGCCAAACCCCTCGGAAACGGATAATGATTCGCTCATTTTCCTTCCAGAATCCATCGCAAACTCAAAACTTCAGGACCTTTTCGCTGTCCGAAGGATGGTGACCATCCCTAACTTCTTTCATCTATTTTGCCCCATTAACTGTCCACTAGTTGAAATACATAGACAAAAAATGTACCTCACCTTAGAATACCAAAGCCTTAGCAACTTTAAAAGAACACGCATTTTGCCGCTTCGATGGTAGTAACCGAAAGCCTTCGTTGGGTGTTCCTTCACATCAAATTCATCTGGAAAGATATTAGAAGCTAGGTAAAACCAGCAATATATGACATAAAAGGACGCAAAACCCCATTCATTAAAAAATTGACCACTGTTGTAGATTAAATCGCCTACAATTCAAGGACACGAAACAAAGAACGATAGAAGGACATGAGTCGCTCTTAACACCTAGCTAATTGGTAGGAAAAACACAATTACCCGTTTCAGCAATGGATCAAATCGTGTCGCAGAAAGCTATTGCAAAAAGTAAGCCAGTAAGTAAGGTAGGCAAAAATTACAGCAGAGAAAATGAGAAAAACCCGGATATGAAACACTTACTTTCGACCAGGAAGTAGAAGTCCAGCAGAAGTCTGTGAGTATAGGACAATATAACAAGTTTGATAAGGTATCGATTTATGATGCGCCAAACACTCTATATCTACTAGATAAAGGTAGTTGCAACTTAAACGCGTGTTTTATCTATACTGGGACGTGGCTCGCCGATGAGCATGTCAGTATGTTATCCTTCCCAGGCGAATCTGCCACCAACTAACTGATCCCTTAAAGATGTAGGGCTTGATTGGGACTGACAGGAACAAAACGTTCAACTCAGGATACATGCGTCAAACGGACCTTTTTTCAAAAGATTACCACTTGTTCACGAAGAAGTGGTTGCGAAAAACTTACGATGTCGATTTGGTCCTCCAGTAATCAAATCTGGATGATTGCAAAGCTTTCGCAAAACAGTCAGACCAACAAAGGCATCAAGACGTCCCTTGAAAATGCTCTGACATTCACGCGAGCTCAGATAATCCAGATACAGCCGTCTCTGCTCGGAAGACACTTCGCAAAAGAGAACCTAAAACACGCATAAAAGTTCATTAATCGAAATAAATACTGGGAACAGTAACAAAACAAACTTGTCCTGGGAACGCAATAACGCAGGAGGTCTCTACAGATGAGAGAACATTGAACTGCGGTACTAAGCATTTTTGACCAGTGCATGACATTTTTATGAATTGATTAACAACCACCTTCCTATGAGACAAAATTAGGTAAACGACACACAAAGGCCCTTTTTTACGTTTGCGGACTTCTGCAGTGATAATCCACTTTATAGGAAGTATATCCTGTAATCCATAACTAAACATGTACTATATACAATATAAGTTCCCGATGAATAAAATGCTATGGACTGCAAAAGGAGAAAAATAGCAAAGACAGCAGCGTACCTTCTCATTTTTTTCCGGTAACTCAAGCGACTTCTGAACGTTGTTTTTCATACGGCGAAGAATGTATGGACTGATTGCATCGCTGAAATGATTCCACAGCTATTTCAGTACACAACGGTTGTGCCCGTGAGTGCTGTAAAGTAGGGCGAATGACGAGCCACTGTATCTATCAAGCAGAGGGGAGCGGTGTATCAGTTATGCACTCAACAAATTGTCGAATATTCGAATGGTTTCGAAAGTTCACAAATTTCAAACATTCGAAATTGAATGCATTTAGAAAACGTGATTTGTTGAATAACAGAATTTGAATAATCAAATCCTAATGAAAATCTTCTGAGTGCTAATTCGAATGGGTCATTCGAGTACCATACAGTCGATATTTGGAGTGACCAAGCAAGAGAATTCGCGTGGCGATGAAGAATAGGGAATGCTACGGATGAGGAAGCTTTCTGCGAACTAGGCTAGGGAAGGAACTCCAGAAACATTAAAACAGGTTATCTCGGTTAGGTTATTTCGGGTGATTACGGTAGCTTACAGCAGGTACGAATGACTACAGCTGTCGAGGTCATCCGATTTTCCCCAAACAGAGGGGTTATTTGGGGTGCTGATCACGAATCTGACGATCGTTTTTTGAAATTTTGGCTGATTACGGTAGATTACAGCAGGTACGGTGACTAAGGCTGTCGAGGTCATAGGGTGTTCATCACGAAACTGACCCTTTTGACAACGTAGAGTAAAATAAATGTGTAGGAGATGTGTAGGAAGCAAATTGGTGAAGGAGGCAGTGGTTATGAAAAAAATGCAAAAGTTGTGCATAGCATGGAAGTCGAACATCCGGTCTAGCACCTTTGAACCACCCCCGCAACCTGCTGAGCCACCGACTCGCTTACCGCAGTGCCTTTCGCCGCGTCTCATACAACAGCGCAAGCACGCACGTGGGCACGTGCTGACGGTGCGTTACTGCACCTTCGAGGGCCCGTAGCTCTTTTGGTTCAAGGACTCAGCAACAATGAAACATGTTTTTCTACTATATGAAGGGTGGAGATTTTCGTAGTACTATCCATTTCGCCCTTCAGACCTACGCTTGAGACCCTTCCCTAGTGAGGTTTGTTCCTCTGCGAAAGAGTGGGAACGAAGCAGTTCTTATGCCTACATTCTATAATAATTGGCTGCATCGCGCTAGTCACAGTGATGAGCCGTGACCGGCTCATCGCCCCCACCCCTATCGATAAATCATTGAATACCGCCATAATGTTATAACCTTTCAGAATTGCAAAGGTAACCCTGCTGGAAAATGCTAGTCAATAAAATTCATGCGTAACTGTAGATTTTATGCACCACCACTGCACTTACCGCAATACGACAGCGCATTTATAGGCCGCAGTCAACTGTTTTTTCGTTGCGTTAGCATATCCACCTTGAGTTATCGGAATCGCAAACTTCTCAATAAACGTATCAATGTTGTTCAGCCTGCCAGCGTACACAAAGTCCATAAGTGACCTACAATAAGGAGATTCTCATAGCATTCTAGTCCTCTGTGGCACGATGATATTAACACTAACCATATCTCCTTCAGCGAATTCTGAAGCGGTGTTCCACTGAGAATTAGGCGACAAGGAGTATGAAGTTGCTTCACCGCAACCGTCGTCTGAAACGTTATCCAGTTAAGGGTGTTAGAGCAAGGTTTCAGCAGAGCAGCAACAGTTAAAGCAAATTTTGTAACCGGAAAGTTAATCCTTATTGCAAACTAGTTCGGCAATATCTCAAAGAGACCAAATCCAACCTCGTTTCTAGCCGTAACCAGTGCAAAGGGGATTAAGCTGAAAACCTCAAATAGCACTGAAATCAGAAAAAAGCCTAAGAAAGGGAACGAGATTTTACATCTAAATTCGCTGCATAAAAAGGCAATAAAAACCATAGAAAGTAATGGGAAAATACCTGAGCGAATGGATTACGAATTTTGTGGCCCTCATCCAGTATGACATAGTGCCATCGCTCTGGCAGCAAAAGATGCTTGTACATGTTGAAGGTTGTGTATGTTGTTATGAGGACAGAACCACCCCTGAAAATTCATGAATTATTCCACCTCACGTAGTATTAGCGCGGTCGGCTCGACGCGCCGACCATGCACCCACTAAAAATCGGATACAGCCACAAGTAGCGGACAGTTGTACCAGTCGGTCTCGTCCTACAGAGAGGAAAAAATTCACACATATCCGGCAAACAATGGACACTGATTTGCCCCCCCCCCCCCCCCCCCCGCCAAAGTGAACAGAGGCCGAGTATTTAAGAGAGCCTCGATGAAACCATCTTGTTACGTTTGATATGTGAGCGTTTGGGTCCGACTTGTGTAGATAAAGTTTTTGCCAAGAGAGTGTGGACGGAATCGCAAAAGCAGTAGTAAAACAGATAGGGTGGAGCAAAATATGCGGACCACACCCGATGCCCTCTCCCATGTGATTACTAAAGCTATGAGCATGCGTAGCACATTCGGAGGAGGCACCGGCTGTTCGTGCACCTGATACCAGGTTCTTGGTTAGGATTTCCCGCCCAGGCCAACAAGCCATCCAAGCCTCCGGGGTCGGTGAAATGGTATCAGACCCGCCTGGAAAGGAGAAAGCACCGACTTGTTCACAGGCTGCCCACCTTTTTGGATTGCATCACTGTCCAATACGATTTGGTGGTTCATAAGTGGGTCAACCGTATTCATTTTGCACTTGATAAATTGACCGCGACATTATAACCCAAATGCTGCACATACAACGGCAATAACGTTGTTCTTGTTGTGATTGTCTTATTGCTTGTATTGTGTTGCTTGTCTTGTCAGCGGATCCGCCAGTAGAGCGAAACAGAGGGAAGAGTGACTTTTCAGCCGAGGGGCCCGCTATTTATACCAACGAAAAGCGGGTTGTATTTATAGCGGTTTAGGCTGGCGGAGCATGGTTGTAAAGTGCTGTGCAGCTACTGCTGCACAGCCTTGACTCATGAACCACGGCCTCTTTGTGTGACTCATGAAGAACTGTGCATGACACCACGCGCAAGTCATTGTATGACTAAATACACATTCAAATAGCCTCCACGATATCCCGTGGAAGTAGAATGCGTAGCGCATCCCAAAGAGGATAGAGTAACGCCGTGCTCTATCCTTTTTACATGGGAGGGTGTTAGAACAACTGATATAAGCGGGAAGCCTGGACGACTAAATCATAATAAGATGACACAAACGCTCTACACCTAGCACCCAGCACTTTCTTCACAAAGAGCATAGAAAGAGAGGGAGAAAATTTGGATAGTAAACGCCACATCTGGAAAAACAAGGAATGGACATAAGTGTAAAAATCTGTGTCGCTCATAGCACAATAGTAAGTGAAAAACAATACCCTCACCGTAAATTTCCCGACGAACTAAAGAGTAAACCGAGGTGGGGCTCTGTTCCCTTTAAAGTATTTGTCCCGACATTAAAGTACGACAGCTTCTGAACAATGTTGTTGGAATAAAGAACACGTAAACAACTGACTTCCTACTAACGACCATCTTTCTGATAAGTGCACGTTTCGAGCCTTTGTGGTCACCAGTAGAGTGCAAAATGGCTACCTGTAAGCACCAGACGTCACCGACGAAAGCACTTCGAAATTACCGTACTTTATTGAGCCTACCCTGCAACGAGGCATCCATATGTGAAACTCTTGCACCCACTGCTGCAATAGTGTTGAAGGACAAATAACTAATGACGGCCCGAGGCCAGTGAAGCTGCAAATAGAACGAGTATTCTAATCAAGACCATAAAGTGGACCACTTACTTCATATAGTTGTCCTGGATCTGTGACTCATCGACTGCTCGCAAGAATGTTATAACCTGAACGTAGCCTTCAGAAAAGGATTTAAAAACTATTTTATATAAATATGAGCTGACATTACCTGTATGGTCTTTCCTAGGCCCATTTCGTCAGCCAAAATCCCTCCAACGTACTGCTCATGCAGCTCAGTCATCCATACAACTCCTTCCTTCTGATACCTGAAGAAAGTGGTCAATTGCCCAGGAGAAAACACATCGTAATGACAACATTACCCGCAGTCAAGGTTTGTAGTGGCTAATGTGAGCAAGTATGGGCAGCACGGCTAAAATCGCCCTTTCGGGAAATTTGACGGGTGGCCCCATTGAGTCCAATACCTTACTACATATAAATCAGTTGATCCGTGGGTCACGTTGTCGGTCACGGGGAGGAGGGACCAAAGCGAGATGCTTTCGACAGGGCGGCGTATGTCAGCCGATCCTTCTTTCTTGAGCTTAACTATGGGCGAACTTATTGCCTTGGCGGCGGATCTCCCAAGTTTACGATATATTGAGCGGGCAACGCGTAATTGTATGGATGGGGATCAAGCACCGAGCAATGGGATTCGGAAGACGTGACGAAGACGTCGTCCAACGTGCGTCGGCATTCGAAGGATGTCCCGCAGACGTCATCAAACGTGCGTCGGGATTCCGATGACGTGCTACAGACGTCGTCCAACGTGCGTAGGGATTTCGAATACGTAACGAAGACGTTGTCCAACATGCGTCCAATAAATGAGGACCAGTGATGGGGGATCAGTGAAGGGGAGGGGGACCAGCAAGGAAACACCGGTAAATGATGACCAGTAGAGGAACCACTGAAGGGGGAAAAGTGAAGGGAGACCAACAATGGGGAACCATTGAAGGAGGACCAGTGAAGGAGAAACCAGTAAAGTGAACTAGTAAAGGGACCAGCTATTGGGGGACCACTGAGGACCAGCATTTTCTCTGTGTCGCCCAACGTGTGTCAGGTTTCAGAAGGCGAGCTACAGACATCGTGCCACGTGTGCCGGGATGCGGGAGACGTGTCACAGAGGTAGTGCCACGTGTGCCAGGACTCGGCAAATGTGTCACAGACGTTAAGCGACATGCGTTTGGCTTCAGAAGACGTAACCAGACGTCGTTTAACGTGCGTCATTATCCAGAAGACTTTCCACAGGTCAGACTTTGCCGCAGCACGCGCTGGATTTTCAGAAGAACTTTTAAAGCCTTTGTACAAAGAGAGTGCACGTGCTTGACTCCCACTCCGTTTCTCTGCTGGCACATAGACGAGCCTCCGCACGCCTTTGCGGCGAGCGGCAGGCGGAGGACGGCGAAAACGATTAGTCATGCCGCTGAGCGGAATAACTCATCGAAGGACTTACGCGCAGACAGCCTTAAGGCCTCATCACACCTTTACAGCAGAGCCCAAAAATGTGCGGGGCCTTCAAGGATGGCGGAGGGGAAGAGGGGTCCGACAGCTGCCGACAGGGTCAGCTGGTGACGTCATGCGCGCGCGGTCGCCGCGTCTTGCTGCTGGGTGCTCTAGAGGGCGAAACTGTGCACCACCCACGATTGGCTGCGCCCCCTCAGCTTGAGGAAGAAAAGGGAAACAGTGGAATGCCTTCGCTTCGGTTCGTAGACTGGAGAACTACGAAGGTTCATAGTGTTTGGTAGATGGGTGATTGCGAATGGCAGTATCCTTAAACTATGACAAGCGAGTTTGTTACGGGCGCTTGAGACTTGAGGAATGATTCTTCCCCTTTCACCGTTATGGGTAGTTCAGTGGATTGCGGAAAATGGAACGTCTGCCGGGGCCAGGCGCACCCAGCTTGGGTGCAGCGAGGCTCCGACCTATTACCACCGTATGAGCATCACCGGAGTCGGTGATACTCCCGGCGGGGCGCAACAATTAAACCACATCATGCATACATGTGGGCGCGTGGAGTGCATTCGGAGGAGGCGCGGCTGTCGTCTGCACCCGATACCAGGTTCCTGGTTCGGATTTCCCGCCCAGGCCAACCAAGCCTTCCATCCCTCCGGGGTCGGTGATTTGGTACCAGACTTGTCTGGGAAGGATAGAGCGCTGACTTGTTCATCGGCTGGCCACCGCAAGTCATTGTATGGCCAAATACGCATTCAACTGCCTCCACGACATCCCGTAGAAGTAGAATGCGTGGCGCATCCCAAAGGGGATTGAATAACGCCGTCCTTTATCCTTATCCTTTATGCATACATACATTTAAAACATGTCAATTGGCGGCTTGATAGGACGACGGCGCGACGACTGCTTGATGAGAAATGGCGACAGTTGGAGAAAAATGACGACTACGTGGCGAGCAAAACTCAAATTGAGAGGAAAGTTACAGATTAAAGTGCGATTGACCTGTCTTTGAAGCTCAGCAAAAATCTCACATTTCAGCAATCAATGAAAACTTTTTCAAGGCTTAGTAACAAGGCTAAGTACAATGTGGCTGAAAAGTACTGGCAATTTTTCGCGACACCACCTTTGACCTCGAAATTGAGGTTTCTTGTTGTTTCTGTTGCATCCGTTGTTTCTCGCGCAATTTTAATCTAGAATATGTTGCTCCCGTTGTCGTGTTTTGAGTTGCGTTTGCGTTATATCTCCTGAAAGTGAACCTCTCACCGTCGTGGAGTTGCACAAGAGGGGGATGAAAACCACGGACATATTTCAGATAACCGGCTTCAAACAAAGGACGGTCTACACATTGTAAAGCGCTACAAGGAGACTGGTGGAACCTCGGACCGCCCCCACAGCGGCCGTCCCACCACAACGACAACACCGGAGAACATCAAAAGGGTTCGATGTCGATATGGTATTAGTCGCGATTCTGAGGTGTCTATGAACAAGATGGCTACGGATCTCGGGTCAGTAGAGAGCGAGTCCAACAAATTGCCAGGAGGAACCTGGGATTACGTAAGCTACAAAGTTGCTCGTATTCACTTCCTAAACGACGCAATGAAAGCTGAGAGGTTGAGGAAATGCAGGCGAGTGCGTCGGGTGGTCGGCGGTGGTCGCTTGTCGAGGGTGCTGTTCACCGACAAGAAGATCTTCACGGTCCAACCGGTCCACAACCGCCAAAACCGCCTGCAACTGCTCAAGAAGGGTCAGCAGAAGAGGACGGCAGCAAGGATCATCAGCCGCAGTCACTTTCCAGCCTCAATGATGTATGGGGGCTGGGGTATGCGCTACCGGAAAGACGCCACTAGTCTTCGTGAAGCACAACGTCAAAATCGATGCTGCTAGTTACCAACAATATGCTCTCCGCGACGAACTGGAGCCGCCTGCGCTGGGCTTTGTGAAACTGGATTTTCTCTTCAGCAGGACTGGACACCTGCGCACCGAACTCACGATTGCCGCTCGCGAGGAGCTCTTCCCAGACTTTTGAAGCAAGGACATCTGGCCATCCAACTCCACTGATCTCAACCCGATGGATTATTTGGTGTGGTCAATCATGGATCAAAAGATCTCCACTACAAGATACGCCACTGCGGAGCAGCTGAAAGCGGTGTTGATGAGATCCTGGGACAAGAGTACAGCGGATCAGTGCGCGACCATCGCCAGCGACTTCCCAAGCGACTGCGAAAATGCATTGAAGCCAAAGGAGGAAATTTTGAGCACTTGTTATGAATCTTCTGTTCTATTTTGTTGTTATTGGTTAAATGAAGTTGCTATTATTTTTGTTTGTAAATCTGTTTCGTTTATGTAGTTTTTGCTGAAGAACTTTGAAAAATTGCCAGAACTTTTCAGCCACCTTGTGTTCAAAGTAAAATGTATAAAGAATTTCGGGACCGTCTTCCAAACGCAGACAAAAAATCCTTATAGTAAGTGTCGGGTAACAATAGATGCTTCCCTATCGCGTGGGAGAATGCAGTAGAGCAGCAGGGAATGCTCTCCAGGGACAGCATCGAAAGGACACGAAGGAGAATCTGTGAAAAAAAGGTGTCGTAAACATCAGAGGCTTCCTTGGGTCGCTAGCTCATCATGTTGTCTCTTTTATAAAATTATGTTCCCCACATAGGTTCTCCTTGGTGAAAATTTTGTCTCCCATATTTACTCCCCGACTTCTTCCAACTCTTCCTCTGTTCGTGTTACAGGTCGAGTATCATACCATCTTCAGACCTACGGTTTACATATCCCCAGTTTTTTCTTTTAGAGATAATCCATTGTCCAATTCGGGGAATGCGGAGTACTTAAGTTTCTACTTCACTCCCCCCCCCCCCCCCTCCCTCGGTAGAACCTTGCAAGCCACTGGCTTTCGAAACGTCTAGTTAATAATCCTGGCTCAGTTCTTGTTTCAAATTTTCCTCACCAGATGTTTTGCTATTTCTCTCCCCCACCTTATTTAAAAGAGTTCGAGTATCATCCCACCAAAACTTAACGCTCCCCGTTCTCCCCTCCATCAAAAGACATCAAATGTGTCTCATTCAACTGTTTTTTCTTCCGCTCTAGACGAAAGAACGCCGTCGACAACTGCCGGCTCACACTTTCGCGCTCTAGCGCGCTCAGAGACAAGACGCGGCGACCGGGAGGGTATAACGTCACTAGCCGACCCTGTCGGCAGCTGTCGGGCCGGGGGGGGGGGGGGGGGTTGTGGTAGGGAGAATGACTAAAGGAATCGGAGAAGTATTCTTGCCTTCGGACAGAAAACGGTATTGACCGGTCAACCAATTCGGACTGACCTTATTTGTTTCTGCAGATTAAGCACTTCGGATTAGGACTCTCACAATCACTTTCTCGTCACATAGAGAACGGGTGGTCCGGAGAATAAATTGCTACATTTGATATATGCAGGACAGGCTTCCTAAGAGCAGTTTTGAAGATTCTGCCCTACCACATCTCGATAAACTAATTTATATATTGAAACCATAAACGTAAGAAAGCGAAAAGGCGAAATGGAGACGGTCGGGGTGTTTCTATTCTCGGAGCTTGGCGGGGGGGGGGGGGGGGGGAGGGGGAGAGAGGAAGCCCCCAACCAGACGCTTGGCGGTCGCTATGTCTTTGAGCGTCTGGTCTAGACATAACCACCTGACTATTGAGATTCTTAGGGATGGAATTGGTTTAAACACCCTAAGCAATGAAAATGCCTGACACAATTTCTGAATTTTACAGAAATATGGTGTGAATTTTTGCTTCAAACAGGCCTCTTGTACAAAAAGCGGACTGCTCTATAGCACCCACCACCCTTGAACTACAACAGCTTATGGACACAATAAACCTACATTCCCTTCTCAATTACAACTGCATCCCAACGCCCGCCACTCATCGCATTCCCAGCAATGGAGACATAGTAGAGCCATATGTCGGCAAGGTACGGAAGATCACATGAGAAAAAATACAACAGAAATGAGGAGTACCAAGTAGGCAGCAAAACCTACTTGTATAAGCGATTCCAAACGTCACGCGAAACCTTAAGCGAATTTCCCAAGTCTTTATACGTCACCTCCTCTGTCGCTTCCGACTCGTTCAGTTCTCTGAAAGTATTGTACTGAATCCATCCCTCTTATATATCGCAATGCAGGTTCTCTGTCAAGAATATTTAAATAATGAACCTCATGCGTTCTTTGAAGACCTCGTCAATACTGTCGTCAATCGTGGAGTAGAATTTCGTTTTCTGGTGTGTTCTTCTAACCTTCCTCACTGATTTCCTAAATATTAAACAAAAATACGGTATAGCTGCTAAGGTTGCAGATATTAAATAATTAGATATGACTTTGTTATTCTAATATCCATCATAAGATGAAACAACGCGACCCTCTCCTAGATAGTAACGTTTTGTTGTAAGCGGCACGGCGAGACTGACAAGGAGAGCCTCCAAACTGACGGTGAGCTTTTGCGATGCAATTTTCAAAGGATGTAGGGTCCCGTGTGGGGAGTCCAAAACCATAGTTAGTTTTTTCGGAATGCTCGGTTCTGCTCAAAAAAAATCACATGAAAACGTGAGCGATATTCATCACGCCCTGCTGCCACCACACCGGATATGGTTGGTTGGCGCAGTGGGTAGTGTTCTTGCTTCACAGGAATGTGGTCGTGTGTTCGATTCCCCCTTACGTAGGTGTTTTTGCAATTTTGTTATTTATCTTCAGTGAGACCATTTATTTCCATTTCTGACACATTTTTCAGCTTAAACATGTAACAAGTGTCGTTTACGTTCACGAGCTCTTTGAAAGTGGAAATTGGAGTTTTCCATTTCCAGGTTATGCAAGTCAAAAACTGATGCCATATTCGTGACACAAAGTTTGGGCGAAATTCGTGCTTCTGACCTCACCACCCTCACTTACTCACCTACCCTAACCTGCCATAAGAAACTGAAATCCATCCAGAAACCGATGTCAGATTCGTGATCAGCACTCCAAATAACACCCATAGCCAAAGTATGAAAAAGCATTTTCGACCTCAGCGCGTGCCCCCTTTTGGTTTCCGAACAAATAAGCTGTTTCATGATGAAAAGGTCTTCTAGATAACAAAACTTATAAATTCTTTACATGGATGGAGTCAAAAACGTACTAACCAACTGGTAGGAATAGTTAATGGTGTACCAACCTTCTTTAACAATAATAGAAGATTGCAAAAAAGCATGTAAGCGGAATATTACACTATTCGCCAACTGGACATCTACCTCGAATCTCTCTGGCTCTCTACCACCTGTTCAGAGAAGGACGTAATAGCACCGATATTTTACTCTTTTTCTCTATGTAGCCCTCCACCGCTTAACGTATTCAATTGGTTTCCACCTCGAATGGTTTCCCACCTCAATGACCGCCTTTGTTTGACAATGATGACCGAGGTCCAAAGCCCGGTCTAGGCCCAGGCTCGAGTGAGGGTGGTGAGGTCAGAAGCACCAATTTTGCCCAAACTTTGTGCATGGGGGTTATTTGGGGTGGTGATCACGAATCTAGCATCAGTTTTTGACTTGCTTAACCTGGAAATGGAAAACTCTCACCTGTCCACTTTCCAAGAGCTCGATGAACGTAAACGACATTTGTTGCATGTTTTTGACCAAAGAATGTGTTGGAAATGGGGATGAAGGGTCTCACTGACGATAAATCGCAACGTGCAAAACACTAGCGTAGGAGGAGTCAAACCCACGACCAAGTTTTGTGAAGCGAGAACCTACTGCGCCAACCGACCATATCCGGTGGGGCAGCAGGGCGTGATGAACTTCGCTCACGTTTTCGCAAGATTTTTTTTTCGAGCGCGGAAGAGCACCCCAAAAAAACTAACTGTGGTTTTGGACTCCTCACACAGGACCCTACATCCTGTAAAAATTGCATCGCAAAAGCTCACCACAAGTTTGGAGTATCGAAAAGAGAAGAGCTCATTTTCACGAGTAAAATAGATGCGTGCAGATGATCGTAAGCTGCTAGGCAAGAAACTGGGACGTAGACCCGTGATCTAATTAAATATGAGTTAATTTGGGTTCGAGTCCCCACCCAGACTAGTAAGCATCCTCCGATGTAGACAAGTTGACAATGAAACTATAGGTTAAGATAAAACACCCTGTTATACACCAATTATTTCTATGAAGCAATAACACAACACAACTAGGTGTACCTATGACTAAGTGGAATCAGACAGAGATAACAGAATTTGATGCGCTATTCTATAAAAAATTCTTGTCATTATAAATAACCTGAATACACGACGAGAAATTAGACACTGAATTTGAAAAACAGTAACAGACTGTACCCCGAAGCGTGCTCAGTCGAGTGTCCTGCGCCCTCTGTATTGCCTCCAGAATCCGTTGCACTATCGTAGTCCACCGGGACGTAGTCGCTGTCCACCTCATTTGCATCCGAGGAGGAATCGGAGGCTTCTACAGAAGAAAGGGAAATAACAAAGAGTACAAACTCATAGAGAAGTCGACTTCTACCACAAAAATGCGCATACCACAAAAATGCGCATCTAGCCAAGTAAGGGCTTTTTTCTGGATAAGACTGTGAAAAGTACAAAATAATGTCACCCTCAGATACGACTAAGGAGAAAAAGAATAATTTAAGAATGGAACACAGAAACGAAAGAGCTTAAGTCCCGCCTTGGAATTTCACAAAGAAAATATTCACCGTTTTCGTATTTTAAACTTTTCCTTCTTTAAGCATTTGCTTCACGACTACCTAGGTGATCAAAACATCTTCACAATCATGAAATGATGTATGTCTAAAAACATGAGCAGAATATATAAGATACCTCATGAAATGCACAGGTTTAAGCCATACTTCATGACAAACAAGACTCCTAGTTTTCCCCTCATGACCAGCACTTCGGAAGTGAACGGATCCAATGCATGTCTGACTCAAAAAGGTCGCAGTGGTTGGTCGATTTGAGAAGCAAACACGATCGCATAAAGAACTAAACAGAAGAAAACCGCAGGCCATCGCCTAGCAAATAAGAGTTCGTGGTACTCAAAGGCAACATGTAGCCACATCAGAGCTCTAGCAAAAAAAAAAACCGATAAGTCCACTTATTCGATACCCTAAGGACTGACGCCTCTTGAGATGACGATGCCAATTGGAGTCCGTGTTTCTATTTATTTAAGAAGAAGCAACTTTCCAAAGCGTCGCATAGCCCGTTGCGATGCATAGAAGCTATACCACATTATAAAAATATCTCAGGAAATCTCGACAAGAAGCAGACTTCTCGAATCATCGCAAACTTTGCGCGTCGCTGTCGAAATTACATTTTGCTGCTCAGCAATCCACTTTTGGTGCCGTTGACAAAAAAAAATCCAACAAACAAGCTCCTTAATTATAGCAGAGCGCATGGATGAGGACTTGGAAACAAAAATACAATAACCTGCTGCCATGTTATGCAGGACTGACAGATTATGTAGTTCCTATCTTTCTCACGATAACGAGAATTACCACATCGCGAACTTGATCGTACACAAAAGCAGGATTAAAGGATTAATGCTCTGCTTTATTGACCACAAGAGAGAACGTATGAGACTTACAGATACCACCACTGCAATGGATCTCAAGAAAAAAAAACTTGCAGAGTATAATTATAAGCTTGGCCAGGAGGAATTCAAAAAACCTCCTGACCGTTTATAGGTTCTGACTTCAGTGAGCGTGTTTGCAATCGTATAGCGTGTTTGCACTTTGCAAAAGTATTCAAGTGTAGAAAATCAAAAAGATTGGTTTTGCAAAGATCTATAATCAATACAATAATAAAAAACTTTCGGCGCAGCCTAACGCTTGATCCTAAAACTTTGCTAAAACTGCAGAGCCTTTTCATTTACTAGGACCCATATTTGGCTTAAAAGATAAGCAAGGATTACCTGAGAACTCAGAAGTATTCATTCGATTACGACAAGCCTCATAAGAGGATGCAAGATCTACCGCTGATTCCTGATCACCACTAGGTCCAGCAAATGGCGAACACATCGGTGAATCTGCAGAACATTAGTAAACCATGAGCAATAAAAAGAGCTGCTCCGGAAGTTGCAAATCAGACAGCTTCCTCTTTCTTCGAACAATTCATACGTCCAATAGACAACTAACCATCAACCCGATTAAGGTGACTCAGAACTTTCTTCGATCGACGTCCCCCACAAGAAAAGAGGTCGACGCCAGCTACTAATGAGCCATCACCACCTCCCATCATCTCTTCAAGAATCTAAACCATAGTCAAAGAAGATGAAGATAAAAGTTATCACCGCCCTTCAGAAACATACATTTCTCTCAGCATCAGCAGCATCATACGAGGAGACACCTTCCATATCTACCTCGTCATCAATACCACTCCTCGTTTGAGCAGCTGAAGAGGGCAGAAGATTAGTCGCACCTGAACATAAAAACAACAGGTACGGTTATTATTCCAAGCGCTAGACCCAAATACGAGATAAAGGATAAAGGATAAAGGACGGCGTTACTCAATCCCTTTTGGGATGCGCCGCGCATTCCACTTCTACGGGATGTCGTGGAGGCGTGGTGAATGCGTAGTTGGCCATACAATGACTTGCGGTGGCCAGCCGATGTACAAGTCAGTGCTTTATCCTTCCCAGACAAGCCTGGTACCAATTCACCGACCCCGGACAGATGGAAGGCTTGGTTGGCCTGAGCGGGAAATCCGAACCAGGATCCTGGTATCGGGTGCAGGCGATAGCCGGGGCCTCCTCCAACTGCACTCCACGCGCCCAAATACGAGATATGCCCACTCAATTATTCCGTTTTTCAAAGAAATTTCCAGCATAGTTTTAGCAATTCTTTAAAATGACAAACCATTTCAGATCGATTAGGCTGATGTTCAATGATATTGATAGCAAGCATAGGTAGAAAAAACTATGTAATCGCACAATCAACGCACTGATCTTCACGACGTTGACAATCTGCATGTTTGGCACCATCGTAGTTCCACGACTACAAAGGCATAAAAAAACATCTCACCCAAACATTGACTAGAGGGTTTCTGGGAAGGGGGAGGGTGATCACAAAAATGATATTCGTTTCTATCCGATTATGGCACGTTACAGTAACTGTTGGTGAGTAAAGGTGGGAATAGGGAACACCACCTTCGCCCAACATTCGCTATTATTAATGCTTGACTGAAATGCCGATCATGAATGTGAGGTTCGCTTTCGGTATGGCGGTCTGCGACGGTAGCTATTGCAGTAGTTAAGCACAGCAACAATGAGGCCTTGATCGTACATGCCGTATTCCAACCATACTCCATCATGATACCAAAGCAGGACCTCGTATTTGTGATCAACACTCCGAGTAACCATTCTATGCGAGCTTTGGGAGAAAGCCGTGATCACACGCCAACCTTACTCACTCATACCTCAACCCATCACGATACCAAAACCGAAACACGCAATTGCGACCAGCATTCCAAGTGACCATTGCAAAGATTTTTTGCCCTCTGGAGTGGACAACAGCGCTCAGTTTTCTTACCAACGACTAACTGCCATTGCTCTATAATTCTCCCGTGTTGAAATTCCTACCCTGACTTAGAGTACTAGTCATCCTGGTGTGAGAAAGTTCAAATGTCATACTCTTCATCTTCCTAGTCTTCATAAATAAAATTCTAAAAGTCATCATAGGTCATAAGTGCCTCACATAATTGGGGCACCGTTAATGGATTAGGAAGTGCTAACAGAAGAGGTATTAGTGCAGGGTGCGGCAAAATTACCCGTGCACTAAAAATTCAACGGCATTTTGAAATCAATCTTGCAGATCAATTTCAACTATCAAATTTATCTACTACAAACATGACAATTCAAATCATCCTAACAGTTTTCAAAGTGATCGCCTTCAGCCTCCACACAGCCCTTCAGGCGTTCGACAAACGCTTCGCATGTGGCACGCAGGTACGTTTCATCGATTTCGTCCCGAGATTTCAAAAGCGCTTCTTTATGAGAGTCCAAATTTGGGAGTCTGGTAGAGTAAGCTTTTTTCTCTTAGACGGCCCACACAGAATAATTCATCGGGTTAAGGTCCGGAGAACTGGATGGATATTCGTCGTGTGTGATGAAGTCAAGCAGCTGCTCGGCGCTCCAATCCTGGACCATCTTCGCTTTTTATGCTGTAGCAGAATCTTGTTAAAAGCACTAGTAGGCTTTTCCGAAGTAGGAATCGGTCCACGGCTTGAGAACTTTTTCTAGGATATCACTGTAAAAGGCCGCGTTGATCTTCACGCCAGGTTCGACGAAGACAAGTGGAGTTTTTCTTGAAGATGTGACTCCTCCCCAAAACATAATGGATTGAGGCTTTTTCGCACTTTCCTGAAGTCATCCTCTGGCGGTAGCATCAGCAAGCGAGTCCCCAATAATCCACTCATTTTGGGAGTTGGAGACTGGATTCAGCGTGAAAATCTCTTCATCGCTAAAGACGATGTCTCGAGCGCGTGCCACCACGAATCGTTGCAGCAACCTTTTGCATCTTTCCAATCTCCTCTTCTGCAGTGTCCGTCAGGAGTTGGCATTTCTGCAGAAGATAAGGGAACTTCTTAAGCTTTCCCTGACTATCCTCCTTATCGACCTTTCGCTTACTCCTACGTTTTTTGTCATCTGACGCATCGATCTCCTGGCGTTCCTTCGGATTTTTTCTCTCACGAGTTTCACATTTTTCCGGTTCGTAGCTGTCGTGGGACGCCCTCTTCTTTTTATATTCTCTTCGGTCTTCAATTCTTTGTAGCGTTTTACTGGATCCGAAACCGTTCTTCGGGGCACGTAAAGGGTCTTCACAATATCCCTCGTTTGCTTGCCGGCCTTATGAAGTTCGATAATAGCACTTCATAGGTTGGGACGCCTAACCATTTTGTA
Source organism: Heligmosomoides polygyrus bakeri (assembly GCA_947359475.1). Lineage (NCBI taxonomy): Eukaryota > Metazoa > Nematoda > Chromadorea > Rhabditida > Heligmosomidae > Heligmosomoides > Heligmosomoides polygyrus. The sequence continues at coordinate 68,214,631 of OX375870.1, forward strand.
CTCAAGTACGCATGAGTTCCACAATCTTCAGTCAACATTTATTAAACGAGTGAAGCGGGAAAATTCGGGGAAAAAATTTAAAATGTTTAGGGGCACGGGTAATTTTTCCGCACCCTATAAACTTTAGTGCAGTAAGATTCAGAAAACGTGCAGATGTCATTATGAGAATCCGAAAGATGGGAAAATGAAAAGCTTGGGAGGCCGGGGCAACCAAAGTCCCGACATCTCACTCGTGATGCACCAGTGATACCCTTCCTGTCAAAGCCACGCCGCCGGCCCGCAGCGACTGCGCAGTGCGCCCGTTGTAACCATAGAAAATTTTCAGGGCTTCTTACTCATTTGCCCCAGATCAGCAAAAACAATACATGTTTGTTTACTCTTTAGAGGAGTGGGATTCTTCCTATATTATGCACTACTGCCGTTCCGACGCACCAATGAGACAGTACCTGGACAGTGTAGGTACAAGAACCTAACACACATGGGAAACCAGGAACAAGAACCTGACCCGCGTAGAAAACCTAGGAGCGAAATAGCTGAAAGCCTTAGAACTTACGGATATCATGACAATTTGATTCTTCAGTAATCGCAGAAGATCTGTGCCCATCGGGTTCTTGCACGTCACTCTCGACGGAAATCACCTTAAAACGGACAAAAACATTTTAACAAATGGAAGTCGCAGTAGGCACAATTTTCTTCATCACCCTCATATAAAATCTGAACAAACACTTCCCCAAACTAGAAACCATACATTATCCTTCTGCGTGACCAGGTCAGTCGCTAACGTTCCTGCGCCACAAGTGTAATCAGGCGGCTCCAGTTTCACAGTGGTATCAGTTGAAGTAGACGGTGAGATCACTGGATTAAAAAAACAATCCTGAATAATAAGTGTCCTTATTGAGCTAACGAAATACTACTTTACTGAGAAGAAACCGCAAAGTATTCTTGAGACCTGACACTCATATCACTCAGCTCAACAGTGTGAAAGGGGAGTTCAACCAACCGAAATTAAGATGTATCGGGGCTGCTCTCCTCCTCCTTTTGGATATCAATTCATCACGACCGATACATTTAGACGTGGAAGAGGCAACCTAAAATCCGAATACTCAATATGACAGCAAAACCAGAGACTGCGACTGTATCGGAAAGGTGAACTGGTCTCAAACATAAACGTTTTCTTAAAGTGGGATTTGAATCCACATCTCTGCCACCACGCTGTCTCGTCTAACCTAATATTAGAAACAAAATGGCCAATTGCTCAGTAGAGCCGAGAAAACTTCAAGACAAGAAATTTCACAGATTTTTATAACTTGCCATAATTTGCGATGACTGTCCAGCATGACCACAATAACCGGTTGTTTCGCCGCCTATGTTGACATTAGGAGAGGAAGATGACGACGTTTCTGGATCTTAAGTATGGTAGTGTATGTAATAACCGTAAAGAAATGAGAAATGAATGCAGCTAGAACGCCTGCACAATAATGTCAATACTTCTACACGTTATTTTCACGCAACTACAGTAAGGCGCCTAAATGCACAACCGCACGAGTCGTTAACGTTATTACGAAGCTTGAACACTTACTCAAGTCCAAATGCAGCGAGGATGATCTTTCCTTTTTCGCCTTCGGAGCAATGGAACAGTCACAATCGGATTTACTAACCTAAAGATTTGTACAAGAAATTTTAACAGGATTAGACAAAAAAATTAAAAAACCAATAAATTCATTATATATTTCTGAAATCAAACCGAAGACTTACTCGTTTTCTCTGTTCCATTGGGTTCAATGGAGGTGAACCTTCTTCAGTAGAATGACTGTTGGGCTCAATCTTTACATCTGAAGGGAACGGCGACGACGATCTCGGATCTTAAAAAAAAGATAAGACATTGAGAATCTCAATCAAAACTTTGCAGTGAAGACGAGAACTTTAACTACAAAACGTAAAGCGGATAAGCGGAGCAGGAAGTTGATACATTCAGTTGTTGAGGCGTTGAAAGTCTTATGACTTTGCAACAAAAAAAAAACAGCCCTCAGGTTCAGGTAAAGATCTCCACTGAGAGATCCTACCACACATAATTGAATCAATCCGTCTTCCGGTCCGTCACTGTGCAGGTTCTTCCGCGACACGTCAAACATGTTGAGCGTGTCAGACTCGTTTTATGAAATGGGAGCTGTTAATCATATTAGACCATGTTCGCCAGAATCAACAGTATAGATCGATTATGGTATCGATTTTTGTTAAGATTTTCCGCTGTGAGAAATGCGTGAATATGGTAGGAGCCATATGCATCTTAAAACGATCAAAAAGCATCGACCCGCCAACCAATATCGATCGATGTCATCGACTTGTCCCGCAGATTGGTAACAGAGCCACGCCGATAAATAAACATGTTCGGCGGTGGACAGGTTTCATAACTTGTCGATCTACTACAATACATTTCTGTAGCGAAGCCCCAGCCAGATTTGAGCCCGGCAGCTACGTCGAACGACTGCTGGTAGTTATATAAACGTTCGGTTGGATGGGATTTGTACTACAGTCGCCGGGCAGCAAGACGTTATTAACGCCTCTCTTATACTGTCGCGGACACTCCAACGGGCAGCCACGAATTGTGCCGGGATCCCGCACCTGGCCACTCGTCGTAGCCCGCCACACCCACCGTCCCATCAGACGGCTCGCTTACCGTCTGACGTTCCACGGGACTGTCCGCGGAGTATACCATAGGTTAGGCAGTGTAAACTACCGATATACGTTGCTTTCCACTTTCGCGAAGTCCGGCGACTGAAGTGTGAAATTCCTCTTAAGCTGTAGAGCAAACTGCTAGCAACTTTACTTGAGCTTGTTCTTGATCTTCGCCCTTCCTTGGTTCCGCTATCATAGCATTAAGACATGTTTGGTGCAGTAAGGTCATTAATCTTTTTGACCTTTGCAGACATCGTAAAAGGAAGGAATGTTCAAAGCTGAGTTGAAATAAAGTTGGTAGAACCTTGGTCAGTAGTAAAACGACAACCGTTTCTTCAGATGGAAGAGCAATTATTAGGATTTCTCCGGAGTGGCGGATACGATCCGTAGTTTCGAGCAGAGTTCATGGAAGTCTCACTGCTCAAGGATACACACTTTTGAACGCCAGCTTCTTCAGTTAACTTCCTCTACATAGTCATCAGTTTTTCTTAAATTCGTTCACCATATGAAGCTCAGCAAACCCCAGAATGTTTGCAATACACAAGGGCAAGAAATAATGCAGAAGTCTCTTCATTTATTTATTCAAGCGTGAACATGATTCACGCATAGAAATACAACGCAAACAAAAAGAGTTCTAAAAGTTAAGAAATCTGTTCTAAGTCTTGATTTGCAACTGGTACACGTAGTTTGAGCTTTCCTCTTACGGATCTCGTCAGTTCCCCCTCTATGAATTCTTCTATGTCGTTGTTCAACTTTTGTGTAAGAATTTTAAACATCATGACAAGATCTGCTCTTTCTTCTGCTCATTAATGAAGGCAGACCAAACAGTTCAGATCTCTGAGGCCCTTTAGGAATCATGTCATATCTCACTGGGAAACATTTCATCATCAGTTTTCTGGTGAAGCTGTTCTATATGCTTTCAAGAAGATCGATATCCTTCTTTTTGGTTGGATTAAAGACCGTTGTTCCCTATTCTACGATTGGCCTCACATAGGTCTTGTAGGCACGGATGTAAACTTCCGGAATATTTGACGTCAAGACTCGGAATAAGTTACAAATGCGGTAATTCGCCTTTCTCACTGGAAGGCCACAGTGTTTGCTGAAGGAAAGATTTCTTGTAATTATGAAACCCAGATCTCGAGCTTCTTCAACTCTGACTAAAACCTGGTCGTTGATGGTATAGGTGGGAATATCACGGGGTTTCTTGATCCAATCGTAAGAAAATGTTTTTTTCCGCTGCAAGAGGCAGCTCCCATTTCTTTGCCCAACAACTGATATAATTAATTGCTAGCTGGAGTGTGACTGAATCTTCCGGGCTCGGGATACTCCTTCAGATCTTGATACCGTCGGCGAACATTTTACACTTGACACCCAGGCTGGTTCCAAGTTAGGCAGTTCATATGTGTATCTTATCTTACTATATATAATATATAATCGGCTAATGTACGTGTCCGTCACGGGGAGGGGGGACTGAAGCCAGAAGATGCCTACGACAGTGCGGCGTATGCCAGCCGGACTTTCTTTGAGCTTAACCATGGGCGATTGCTGGCGAACTATATCCTTGGCGGCTGATCGTCCAATTCTACGAGGTATTCAAGGGGCAACGCGTCAGTTTATGAATGGGGATTGAGTGCAGAGCGTAGGGATTCAGGAGGCGTGCCCTAGACGTCGATCATCGCGTAGGGGTTCAAAAGACGTGCTGAAGACGGCGCCTAACGTGCGTAGGTATTCAAAAGACCGTTGCTAGACGTCGTGAGTCAAAATTCAGAAGACCTGCGCTAGACGTCGTCCAACATGCGTAGGGGTTCAGAAGACGTGCTGAAGACGTCGTCCAACTTGCGCAGGGATTCCGAGTAAGGGCGACCAATAGGAGAGGACCAACAAAGGGGGACCATTAGAGGGGGGATCGTGAATAAGGGGGGGGGGGCAGCATTTTCCCTCAACATCGTTCAGTGTGTGTCGGATTTCTGAAGACGGCTTACAGAAGTCGTGGCACGTGTGTCAGAGTGCAGAAGGAATGTCATAGACGTCGTGGCAACGTAGTGACACGTGAATCGGTACTCACTGTCACATGTGCGTGCTTTACTCTCACTCCGTTTCTTTGCCAGCACATAGGAAAGGGAGTATTTCGGGAGGGGGGGGGGGGGGGAGGGGTAGAGAGAGCGACCATTCGGAGGAGTATTATTGCCGTCGGACAGTAAGCGGTGTCGGCCAATACCGATTAATTTATAATTTTGCTGGTTAGGCGCCGGATTGGGACTCTCATTACCTGATTCTCGACACGTAGAGAACGAGCGCTTCGGAGAATAAATCGCGTGCATGTGATGGAGGGTGGATGGGCTTCATATGCGCAGTGAAAATTCTGCCCTACCCTATCCCACTGCACTAATCTATATAGTAAAACCAGTTTTTTTTACTGTAAGAAAGCCTAAAGAAGAAAGGAGGAAGATTGGGGTTGTTCTATTCTCGGGGTTTGGGGGCGTAGCCCCCAACCAGACGCTTGGCGGCCGCTAGGTCGCTAAACGTCTGGTAGTAAAAATAACAACGGAGACAGAACTCCTCCTTGGGGTACGCCACTAAATGTAGTAAAGATCGATATCTCTTGCCTTTGTAACTTGCAAACATTCTAGGATCTTCACCCACAACGAAGGCAATACGCGAGTAAGTCATCGCGCTATTCCAGCTTTCTACTGATTCAGTGATGTCTCTTCATAAACGTTGTGGGAAGGATGTCGCTCTCAGCCAGTCCATCCCATCATTCAAGGAGCGCCGTTCTTTTCATGCTGAGAAGGACGTTACTGAGATCAGCCGTCATCAACCGAAAAACGCTCATGAGATTATGGAAAGGATAACGGTAAGCACGTTTTTCTACTGATGGAATGGCTGCAAATTCTTGGCGCCGGATCAAACGACTGTAGCGGAATTGATGGACATCGTAACGAACAGGCTTCAACTGCACCTGGAACACTCTCTTCCTTTTAGTCAATGGCAAACCCGACGTCTCGAATTCGATGACCATGTCGCAACTTCATCAAATTGATAGGTACTGATATCCGATACTGACAGAGATATTCGTCTACATGGTGTACATCAGACGACTGCTTTTGGCTTACTGTCGCTGTTGCCCTTTCCATCCACTTTCGCTGCTCTGGTCAATTATATTGGCCATCGAGATTGCAATGGTTACCGTTTTCTTCTCATGCACATGTCGCCGCAACCGTTTTCTCTCTCCCAATTCTCGATCGCCTCGTTTTACAAAGCGCTGTTGCTGCTGCTCACGTTGTAATTAGTTGCACTAATCTTTTCCATCTCAACACGTCTTCAAAGTGGATTGTGCTGTACATAATGAGCCTGTTATCGCCTCCCTGTAGCAAACACATTATTAGTGTCCTTCAAACCTCGTTAGTCGACACAGTCTATGATGTACGTGTGTTTCCAGTTCGTTCGGAATGTGTGCGCTCTAGCTACTCGAGAAACAAGGGTCGGAATCACGTCGAATTTGATAGGTGAAACACAGGAAAGCCACAGCGGGAAAGCACAACATTTTCTTCTACGCTGTCCTTCCATCTTCCGTCCCGTATACCTCAACGAAACCTCTACAAAACGAGTACTACATTTACAGCACACTACTACGGAATGCGCCACATCCATTAACGGGCGAGCCAGATAAGAAGACTTTTGCGTGGAGGAGCACCGTTACTAAGTTACGAAATATGGGACTGAACAATGTAGCCATGAAGTAAAAACTTGAAACTCGACCCTATGCCTAGGAAATAATAAAACTAAATATGGAAATGAGTGCCAGAATTGAAAAGAGCCATACCGTCACCCGATCCAGCGCTCAGATCGGGGGCGTGAGCACATCCTTCCATGATCCTCGTTGAATCGGTTTAAATTGACACTGCGTGCATCTGAGAACTTACCTTTATTTACGCCTATATTTGGATCATGCACCACACGGACAGATAAGAATTGCTGACGACAAGATGAACACTCACACAGTTGGACACTCATCACAACTTTACTATCAATACTTCAAAAATTATACAACACAGTATAGCGACTAACAGAAATAACCAACTTCAAAAATGCTAACTAGATGCATGCATGAGATTTCAAGGAAAGCTAGTGCATAATAACAAATAAAACTCAAGGATTGAACGGCACCGATTGAGGACGAATTACAAAAAAGTTTAGGCAAGAGTTTGAAACGTTCAAAATACTGTTGGTGATATCCTTAACACGAAAGAATTCAACTGGAACATTTACATGCACTGTATGAACATTGAGCACTTATAACGATAGGCTACTGAGCGAAGGAGATTACAAATTCCACATTCATTCACTTATCCTTGTCAACATTTGAAAGCCTTTCTCTCATCTCCTTATTCAACTCGTCGTGCTTTGCCACCATCAGACTGCGGCAATGGTCGCTAAGATCGTCCACACTTTTGAAGTTTGATGGATTAACCGGCGGTAGGAACTCAACGAGGCAATCGCCACTGTCGAATCTTTTCTCGTCCTGAACGATAAGTAGCAGTTATCCAATGCTGATTTCAACTCAACCTGAAGGCTAAAGCGGGAAGGAGTACTATCCAATCACCTGTGATCACACTTGCTGGGGTCCGCTCTAACCTCTCTAGACTTACGCCGAAAATATTCAAACTAGTGAGGCCACTAAAAGGGACGAGCGCAGAAACTGCGAATAATTTGTTTTGAATAAATAAACAGAGAATAAGGGTGGGCGTTAAATGGGATGCGCCAGACACCCAATGTTAGAGTGACACCATAAACGCATTTCGAGACCAGCTCACGGCAACTCAATAACTCCCCCTCCCGAGGTGGTGTGTTACCGATTTCTCCAACCACTTAGGAATACAAGGTTTGTTTAGATTTAATGACAAACCAACACCTACACATAGATTCCACAGCGCTCAAACAACGCTTCTGTCTATCTGCTAAATATGACACTTCATGTTATATAACGAATCTTTGCTGGGAATACAAAAGGATTCAAATGACCATATGATCCTCCAACATTTCAAATCCTTGTCAACTATATCTATTCACAACGATGCTGCACCCACTTTCTCAGAGTATAATGATCTTTTTTATGCTTCTGACTTCCTAACACCCATCATAACTCAAATGCTACGCAAAACGTTGCGATTCGGAAGAAACAACAACGTCGAAGTCAAGGTCTCAAACTCCGCCACTCGTAACTGTGAGAGGTAGCCCTGTCAAGAAGCTCGATGAATGAATTTCGCTTTTGAGATGATAGCGGTTGAATAAGATCACGAGTTGCCTTAGAAAACTCACATAATTGTAGAAGAAGTTGTGCGATGAGAAGACGCAGCAGACGATGGGAACCTGAAAAAGCAAGAATCAAGCTGGATGGAATGCATGGATAGCAGCCGTGATTAAAACGGCAAACTCTTTCAGGTTTTATAATCCTACTTACGGTAACTGATTAGGCATGGAGTGCAATGCCCACTAAGTTAAATTCTACTCTTCAGAGAATGTGCAATTCAAAAAATACAAAATTACAACGGAAACGAAGTCACAAATAGCTAAAATGGGTAAAATTGAATTCTGTACGCCTAAATCACCTACTTTGGCTTCCATGGAGAGAATGAAGGCTCCTTTCTTGAAAGGCAGCATAGTTTTTCCAGGATTACGCGTCCCTTCGGGATAGATCCACACTTTTCGCTGGAGAAATAGAGCGGATTTTACCAAATGCATATAAGGCGAAGCATATATCACATACCTCATGCTTCACTATTGCGTCCAGTGTAGAGTCGACAGCTTTATGAGCCTTCTCCTTGCAGAAACGGTTTACCCAGATAGCATTGCACATATAGGCGCAGAAGTTGAATCCTGGCAGCCATTTCAGGCTGCTCTTCAGCATAACCACACAGTTTCGAGGCCAACAGAATGACATTCCTAAACGAATAGCATGCAACATTAGATAATAATATGCATGTAACAAAAAAAAACCAAAACGTTTTCACCAACAGAACCAGTATAAGTAGTAGCACAATTGGATAAAACAGTTTCTTCGAGGTTACATAAAGCTCAAGAACTGTCAGAAAACGTGCGTATATCTGCGCTTTCCCCTACGCATTTTCTTTAATATAGTTGTAACAGCGTATGTTATCAGAAAAGGTCTTGCCTTTTAAACCTGTACAAGGGCATGTTGCACATCTCACCTGGACTCCTACAACATCAATGAATACTTTGTCCACAAAAGTAACACATCACTCCACTTGGCTACAAACATTCCCGTTTTTAGTCTTCAACGCGCATAACGGTATTCTCTATAAAGGTTAGAGGTCTGCAGTTGAAGGCGTGTTCTGTAATGCCGTATGACCTGAGGTAAGAGATAAAAATTCAATTGAAAATTGACTAAATGTAAGGAAATTGCTCCGAAATCCATTAGTGTATAGGAAAGTGCGAAAAAGATGCTGTAGTACTAATACCTACGAGAACATCAGATGGAACAGAAAGGCAAAATATGTCAAGTTCCCTAGGGTTGTTGAAGCTCGACGCTGGTTTCAATCACCATGATGACAACAGAACATGTTAAGCCGTGCTTCACGCCTTATGATGAACACTCTTCTGCCCTGTAGTTCGTATATCCGTTGCTTCTGCTAGAATTTTATACAGAAAATGTGATGCTCTTGTTTGGAGGCGGCCAAACACGGCACTTTGCCACGTGAACGCGGATACGTCACAAACTGACGACTTGCTCGACTACAGGTTGCATTTGATCGGACTTTTTGAATTTACCAAGGGTATACAGGAATCTCAACAAAGAAGAAGTCAGAGAAACATAGTGAGAGTCCAAAAATCCCATTGGATAGAATACAAAAGGGTGGGGGTGGAGGGGAGTTGAATGCATATTTGGCCTACACAGTTACTAGCGTTGAGCAGCAGAAGTTATTCTGTTCTTCCCCGAAAAGTATTGTGTTAATTCGGTGAGCTCAGAGGAGTTGAAGGCTTGGTTAGCCTGGACAGGGCGCGACCATCGGCGCCACCTCCACTTCCACGCTCCGCCATCTAGAATGCAAACCGAGTAGGAACTATGAATTTATGAGCGTGGGAAGATGTGCCACCTTCTGACAGCGACAACTAAGCTATAAAAAACTTGCTTATTAAAACTGGTCTAGCAGCTTTGATAGAAAGGACCCTGAGCAATAGACGAAGACATAAAACGACCCGTATACGTTTGCATTTAACCATAAAGATCCATAACAATTTGTATTCAGCAAGCATCTGTCATAGTTGTCGCTACATTCTATAAACCTTATCAATAACATGGCGTATAACATGGCCCTTCGATGCCGCAATTTCTGTTTAGATTAACAACTCGGCGCAAATAGGGTCCGGGGGGGGGGGGGGGTCACCTCAACATGGCGCGGCGGGCCGGTGTGGCGAGTAGCTACATACAGTGAATGTAAGTGCAGTCTCATCTCTTCGTTTCGATTATAGATCAGCGTCTTATGTGCTTCCTAATTGGACAAGGGAGGGAGCTCCAGGATGTAGGCAATTTTAACACGGATGCCTCACTTGAGCCACACCCTGGAGTCCCTTCCCCTGCCTAAATGTGTGCTCTCCTCCGCTGACGCGACAGAACACAGCTACAGCATTATTTGTTTGTTTTCTTTACTATCAGTGTGACTTGTCTCGTTTTCTTGGTGTTGGTGACACTTTTTATAAGGTGACCCCCCGGACCCTACTTGCGCCAACAACTCTAAATGTAAAGCTGCGGTTTCCTGAGGATACTAAATGATGTGACATTCATTCTCTCTTGTCGAAACCGCCACAAACGCCACAACATCAACGTTGTCGATATCTCTATTGAGTTTAGGCTAACGTTTATCCTCTGGCAGACGCCGTCGTTATATTTCAATGCCTAAGAAAAAGAAAACTGTTGTATGAACATGTGAGGATTTCTGAACACGAGAAACAAAGCACGAAAGGCTTACCAAGTACATCGACAGCACTTTGATGGTTAGCGATTATGATGAAGGCCTTATCACTGTCTAGATACTGCTTGTTCCGAAGAATGAAGCGCAAACCCAAAAACGAACATGACCACTGGAACACCTTGAACATTCCACTGAAACAGCCCAGATGATCAAGTGTTTTGGAGAGAACAACCACCCAAAGGAAAGCGACTCACAAATGATTCTTAGTACTCCTTCCATTTGGCAGGCTGAGTATAGCTCCAACTGTGCCAGCAAGAATTATGCAGTTGAAGTATAGGAAGCACTTCACGTAGAAGCGAACAACCGAAGAGATCTTGTAGAGCAGTACAACGGCAGCACATAGAGCCAACAAGGTGACCAGGCAGTAGTTGCATGCTGATTGCGGCTCTCCGTCGTCTGCCGTCATCTCAAACCTCACCAGTTTTCAGTTCGAACTTGCCAACGACACGAGACAGTTTCGAAACAGTCGCGAGAACCGAGTACTCCAGACATGTGCATGAAGCTGACCGCACACGTGGTAACTGCTGCCGTGTCGCGACCGTAGTGCGCCGCGTGCGGTGTTTTCGGACGAGCTAGCTCAGGTCCCAAAAGGAGATGGCTGTCGCTATTGGAGCACATTATGTGTGCGATTGCGCTTCAACACTGTCAGACTTCGTACAAAATGGATTTGTTTGTGGAAATATCCCATTATGCTCCAGTTCACAAAAACCTGCATAGTTCCAATTTACGTCGCTCCTAAAATTCCAAAGTTCCTGACCTAGTAAATAGGTTTGTGATTAAATAAAATAGGCGTCATTTCATTAGCCATCATCGTCACGGTATTTCTGCAGCATTAGAGCAGCTCGAAACCATAGTTTGGTAAAGCCGAAATGTTTAAATGCGTCCACATGCTTTTTTTAATTGCCAAAGTCGACGAATTTCCGTAAGAAGACAAGTAACAGTTACATGCACTGATAGGGAATTTTGGTTTCCCGGTGAACTAGAAGCAAGAAAAGAGCAGAAATGGTGAAATGGTCTGGTGTCTGGAGATATTGAATAGCGCTGGCCTTCCATCAAGCACCTTTGCATTAGTCTGAAGAAAAGGTTGAAAGTGTTTTATGAAATGAAGCCTAACCAGAGGGAAAATAAACGGAAGTGTTGCTGAATGTGGAACAGAAGTATTAGAAATGTGCATGTTAAGCTGGAGGCTAAGACAGGTATGCAACCTTTTTATCCGGCAAAACTACGGGATGGTGCAGAATTATGTCCCAGGAGAATCACGCCCTCGGGCGTATGCAGATCGCATAGGATACCTACTAGCGCGACCCCAAGCTTTTTTAAAAAGAAATTCAGAAATCTATCCATGAGAGGAGGTAGTATATATGCGCATCCAAAGGAATGATCAACGACACCGAAGATATTAGAGCTAGATCTCCATATCAAAAATCGTCAACTGGATCAGAGAGGCAACAGGGGAGTATCATTGTTGTCGTAAAATCGTACAGGTAACCAGCAATACAATTCATCATAATTGAGTTCGTCCGGAACTAACGAGTAGTTGTTACTTAGAAGGTGCAGCTTACGCCAGTCGGTTGTTTTCTTGAAGTTTATCAAGGGTGGCTATCATTGAAGTGATAAGCCATCACCCAAATTCAAGGGATACTGACAGAATCACAATCACGTCAACACCGCTCAATTGAAATTTGAGAACACAATGCTAGACACAAGTACTACGAGTTTTCCCACGAAAAGCTTCGGAAGAGTAAGTTGGAGCGAGCAAATCGAAGCGTATTATGGAAAGGTATCGAGTTTTAAGTACCAACAGTGACTAGAACTGAGGGAGGGATTGCGGGTAAACATTTCACAGGAGTCTCTCATGCCGAACAAGCCATGGGAGCGTTGATTAACGAGGAAAAGCTACACCATGTATTCTCAGCAGAAGGACTCAGCTGCTTGAAGATGCTGGGAACAAACCCTACATGCCCGCATCCGACTGCATATAGTGTGCTTCCGAGTCCGTTACTCTTAAATTTAGGCCTCCCTTAGAACTGAACTACACGATGCATATGATTCACCGAACTCCTTCAGCGAGCCATATTTTTCGGCAGTTCCACGAATAAGGTTCTTAAGCGTCGCACCTATCTCGCATACTGTGCAGGACGCAATCATTGCGCGAACCAAACGAGCGCGAACACTTGTGTTTAGAAACGAATAATAAGAAACCACTATGTTCTGTGTATAATGTGTTGAGCCAGGATAGATCGAACAAAGAAATGGGGGCTAGGCCTTGAACTTATAGAAATGCTAGGATCTAAATCGTCTGATTTAGACCAGAAGATACAGTACGGAATTGCTGTGTGATAGCAGTGGCAATTCTAGGGACAATTTTCGAATGCTTGAAGATTATGACAAGGGGTCAGACACTCTTAGCGGAAATGAGTGACACTGCAAGAAGCTAGCTCCAGAACAACTCTGGTGCAATATTTCATTGGAAGTTGCGAGTCTAAGAAAGAAGTTGTTCATAAGTGATGGAGTCTTTATTAGAGGAGTACGAGGATCGGGAAAGAAAAATGTAGTGCTTAGGTCTGTGATGCATTTTCTGAACTTAGATCACCAGAGGTATAGCACGTCAAAGCAGCTTCCGCAGCTTTTCCACCTCTTGTTGACCTCAGCGAAAATGATGAACGGCTGTCAGGAAGACATGAGACTTGCAGCCACGTCCAACAGCACTCGAGCCGGGCTTTCGTGACCGTGGGCGTGGCACCTCGTGCTCGCGGGTTAATCCATTTGGGACCATTTGGTCTGAAGCGAATAGTCTTGATGCATTCGAATATAGAGTGGATGTCGAAGTGTTCTATCCCACCCTTTGCACCAGCTCATACCGGATGGAATAGGAACAGCATCACAGAAAGACTCAGCGACATACATAAAAGTCGTACTAATTAAGGCGCATCTCGGGTCTTCTGACGAAAAGGATCAGATTGATGTGGGCTAAAGTGTGCCGAGCTGTCTCCTAACTCCTCGTCTTTAGAGACCTCTTTAAGGATTCCTTTCTTTAGTTAACTACGAAAGTCATCACCGCTATTGTTTAATACTTTGTCTTGATTTCAGCAGGTTGGTCACTGTCTACAGCCGTTTGAAGATGCTCTGCCTATTTTTGGAACTGGACCAAGCCTCTTATTGTACGAAAGAGTTAGTTGAAAGTTGTAGCTGGTGATGAGCGATTGCGACTGATTAGGCATAGCCCAAGTTGGTTGACTTAACCATACCTATTTCCTCAGTGGAGACAGAAAAACTGGAAACGAACATGTATGAGAACACAGCACTTTTCAATTTCACAACTAGGGCAGCGTAGTTCTACTACGTGTGCTTAACTCGCCTTCTTAGTTGTGTGCTTCCGTCTAGAGTAGCATCAAAAACTAGTTATCATAGCGAAGGCAGTCGATCAGGCAATGTGCTCGTTCAATATAGAACTTTTTCGCGCGTGTTCACCTTGATTACAGTAGCATACCAAAGTTTGTAGAAGAGAACAACGCCGAATAAGAGATAATGGGATGACAAGCGATTCAGCGAAACACAGCAGCTCCCACTTGTGGTACTTTGTACTATTTTTTCATCTTGTTAGAAGTTTTTCGTTATGGAGAGGTATGGTGCCCAAGGTGAATTGCTGTAAAGAGCACGATTTTTGTCCCCTCCAACCACGAGTCGTAACACCGCTAATAGTGAATTAAAACTTATTTGTTATTTATATTTTCTTGCTTATACCTAATTTTCATGAAATTAAGTCTGCATAATTCAAAAGTAGCGTCCAGATTTCTACGTTCTGCTAACAGCGCCAGCGAGAAGATGGAAGTTGTTAACGACTTCTACGAGTGATACACGAGTAGAAAGGCTACAGTGATGTGAAGCAAAACTGGACAGGGAAGGAAAGGTTGCAAGTGGTCAGCCATTCGCGCTATCTCCGTGTAGCACACTTTGATTAGAGCTCTTTGTACTTCGTGCTTTGCTTCAACAGACTATAGTCATGAACTCATTTCGAACAGGCGCCACTGGGCTACGTTCTACCCAGCAGGCCAACAAGGGGTCAAATGTGTGAATCCGCACAACAGTTAAAAAGGTATCCTTGTTGACGAAAGAAGAACGGATTGTTCCGCGTCAAGCTTTCTAAAGTCGACGTAGGAATGAATAGCAACGAAGCCAAAACTTCATTTCATGGTCAGTCATAGATACCTTCCTTATTCATCTTGTTTGACTTATTAGTTATTGACTATCATAAACATAAACATAGACTTTCCCTACAATCAGGTTTTGTGAAAACCTCTTACAGGACACCTTCTGGCTGTTTCTGAAAAATTTCAAGTTGCAATCCTTCCTTTTTTGCTTTATTTTCTTCTCTTTGTTAGCGTTTTTTTCGGGAGTGTTCCTGATTTGGGTTGGTTAACAAATATGTCATTACATTATTATTGTCGTACTTTTCTAATGATTGTTTTTAATGCGTGGTATTAAGCGAACTATCATGTGTTCTAAATAAATAAATAAATAAATACATTGTTGAGACATGTAGCAGCCTAGGTATAAAAGATGACTACGTAAAAATTGAGGTGTTTCTGCACGTTCGGCATCAATACCTACAGATTTGGAGCAGACAATAAGGTTCAGTCAACACGAGACATGAATCACATATAGACTTCACGAGTCGATTTTATGTTCGAACACAAGGCGAACAGAGAGCATCTATCCCTCTGAAGTCGTCGTAGTTCGCAGAATTCAATCCGCAAAGCAATTTGTAGGACAGTCACATATTCAAAGTGCCAAACGATATTACGTAGAAGTAAAAAAACAAACAAACAATGAGTGACACATCCGGAAGAGAGTGATTAACGCTGACCTTCGCTATTCAATCTTATTTAACAGAGAACAAAGGGACGGAACGTATCTATAAGGGGAGCCGTACCATAGAAGCCCTTTGTGGAGCAAAAGGACGAGCCTTATTGTTTACAGAACACCTGAGACAAGTGTTTCTTAGAGCCCAATATCACGGGTGAGTGCCGATAGGCCGCGAGGCTGTCGTGGATTTTACGGCGACCAAACAGCGCCGGTGGTGTAAGGTGTAGCATCCTGCCCGTAAAGCAGGGATGCGAGTTCAAGTCCCGCCTGGCGCAAGGGTATTGTTTGTATCTAAACACCCACCTAACAGTTTCTCGGAAGCATTTGTTCTCCATCCGTTGATCCACCGCTTTCGCTCAGCAATGTCCCAACCGCTGTCGTCTGTTGCAATATGGAGAATGAACTAACGACATCACTAACGTTGGTTCGGCCAATGCTTCGGACGTCTCAACTATGTCGATTACTTCACTCCCGGATATGCAGTGTTGCCCCGTTCCGTAGAGAAAAACATGCTGTGCTGAACAGAAATGAAACTTAAGATACATTCTAGAAACTGTACGTAGAGATTAGGCCGCACAACAGAACAAACCTAATCTCATATTAGAGTGCTTTATGCATTGAATCTCAGAAACGCTCGATCAGAAATGGATAGAAATTCAGGCTCCACATTAGGGCGGGATTTACTAAGAAAACCGTGAACTATTGGCAAATAACGATTGGGGTTGAAGATAAGGAAACCTCAATGGTGGGAAGCCTTGCAAAGAAAAGGAAATCACCCAGAAAAACAAGCGAAAGCAATGCCAATCTAACTTTTTCTTAATTCTGTAGGGGTTCAAGGTATCAAAAAGTACGCTGTAGAATCTATTTCATACAGAAGAAAAAGGAAGAAGCTCACTTAGTCTGTATTCTATTCCGATGAACGTGAGCTTCCTCATTTTTCTTTTCAACAAACAAGAGGTGGAAACGGCAACCCATGTTTTTATTCTTCAGAGAAAAAGGAGCACATCTTTATTAAAAGAGTGGCGACGCGTTATAACGCGCATATATAATAATGTGCAGCAACCTCATGAATCTGAAATATTTGGGCAAGAACTAGCCTCTTCGAATTTTTGCGATGTTAGGACTAGGAACTCTAAAATGGGTCATTTTCGGTGAAGTGTTCCACTGCTGGTGCCTAGGGTTACTTACTTACGTTGATACTTTGATGGTCCTTTTGTCGGCTGGAGATCTTCTCAGCGGGGACCACAACTCTTCCAGACCGCTCGATCTCTGGCTGCTTGCATCCAGTGAGGCAGACTCCGCTCTCTGAAAGATCTTGAGAATGAGTCTGCCCATCGCGTTGGCGGTCGTCCCAGTGGTCTCTTGTGGTCTCTCGGGAGCCATTCTGTGACACGGAGACTCCATCTATCGTCCTTTCGTCGAAGCAGGTGTCCGGCCCAGCGATATTTGGACTTCTTCATGTACCGCAGCGGGTCTGCTAATTGCGACTTCTCCCGTAGCTCCGAGCTTCGTAGGCCTTCTTGCCATTGCTGACGAAGGCTTGTCCTCAGAAGACATCTCTCCAGTGCACGATGCGTAGTTTGCATTGCTCTGGCGGTTGTCTTGTTGTCGGGCCAGGTTTCCGTCGCGTAACACATCGCAGGCAGTACAGAGGCGTTGAATATCGAGGCCCTGTGGCCGGCATCCTTGACCTGATCGGTGACTTCGTGAATCGAACTGAAGGCTGCCCATGCTGCGCGTCTCCTGCGGGCGATTTCAGGAGCGAGGTCGTTATCCATGTTCAGCTCTCTTCCCAGATAGACGTAAGGGTCGACCTGTTATAGAGCGACTCCATTTAACCTTACGAGTCCCGTGTCACACCACTGGTTGACCATGAATTGCGTTTTGGACATATTCATGTCCAATCCAATCTTCATACCTGCCACATTGAGCTCGTTCAGCATTTCCTCGACTTCTACCGTGCTGGTAGAGATGAGAACAATATCGTTCTCATCTCTACCAGCACGGCAGAAGTCGAGGAAATTCTGAACGCGAAGCGAAGGTTGCTGATCCGTTTACCGTCGACAAGGTAGCCTTTATCGTCCCAGTTCAAGTCCTTCATGGCATCCTGGAGTGCCGCTGTGAATAGCTTGGGAGAAATCGTGTCTCCCTGCCGTACTCCTTTCCCGATAGGAATGTTAAGCTTTCGATCGAACAGCTGGATGGTAGTCGATGTGTTCGAGAAGCATTCGTCGAGAAGTCGGATGTAGGTCGATGGTATACCAGCATGCACAAGCGCGTTCAGAATGGCGTTGATTCCCACAGAGTCGAACGCTTTCCGATACTCCACGAAGACAAGGACAAGTGGGATGTGGTATTCACGGCTCCTTTCGATGAGTAGTGAGACAGTCTGAATATGGCCCATGCGGGAGAAATCCTTGCGAAACCCTGCTTGCTCCACTGGCTGATACTCATCTAAGCAACGCTCCATACGATTGAGCAGTATCTTGGTGAAGACCTTGTACACAACCGAGAGAAGACTGATGGGTCGACAGTTGTTGATATCCTCCTGCTGACCTTTTTTGAAGATTAGAACTGTTTTCGACTCTTTCCATGAGTCCGGAATCCTACCAAGTCGAAGGTAGTGGTTGAAGTGCTTGGCAAGAAGTGAGCAGAGGGCACTGCTACCCGCACGAAGGAGGTCAGCAGAAATGCCGTCCGGTCCGGGAGCAGTGCCTGGCTTCATCCTTCTGATGGCATGAGCAACTTCTGATTCCAGAATGGGAGGTACTTCCTCAGCTGGTAGCATCAAGCATTTCGGGACAGTGCTGGAAGTACGAAACAGATCTGTGTAGAATTCTTGAACGATGGTCTCCATCGCTCTTCGAAACGTTTGCGTTGTTCCATCCTTATCCACAAGGGCTGAACTTATTGCCTTCTGGTCGCAGAGATCTCGTTTGCAGCGCTTTATGCTTGAACCTTTCCCAGCGGCTTCTAACAGCTTTGCCTAGGGTTGTTGATTATAAATATTATAAAACACGGGCGGCAAGCTCTTCCACAAAAAGGGGTATTGATGAGAATGTCAACAACAACTATGAAAACTTGCAACTAAAACATACTGCTGCTGCTGTGAATATCCAAATAGCTTCTATACTATTGTGCGGCAACTTCGAACACCTCGTCGTCAATTTCGTCTTTCCTAATTTGTAGAAGCTGCCCCGTTTATTCCTGCATGATCTCTAGGCATATATAAACATATATCTATCCTTACTATATATAAAGCAGCAAGCGTGTGTGTGTGCGTGTGTGCGTGTGTGCGTGTGTCTGTCCGTCACACTTGAGTTGGGGCGCGGCAGCTGAACACGTCGGCAACCGTGCATGGCGAGCCGCAGACGTGCCGAACACGTCGGCGGCGCGAAACTTCAGCCCTGGGGTAATCGAAGTCGCTGAACACGAATCTGAAGTCGGATCAATCGATATCGATCGATATTATCGAATTTTTGTGGATGTCGTTCAAGTGGCACGAAACTTCGGCCCTGGGGGTAATCGAGGTCGCTGAACACGAATCTGAAGTCGACCAATCGATATCGATCGATATTATCGATTTTTTGAGGATGGCGTTCAAGCGGCACGAAACTTCGGCCCTGGGGGTAATCGAATCTGAAGTCGACCAATCGATATCGATCGATATTATCGATTTTTTGAGGATGGCGTTCAAGCGGCGCGAAACTTCGGCCCTGGGGGTAACCGAGGTCGCTGAACACGAATCTGAAGTCGACCAATCGATATCGATCGATATTATCGATTTTTTGAGGATAACGTTCAAGCGGCACGAAACTTCGGCCCTGGGGGTAACCGAGGTCGCTGAACACGAATCTGAAGTCGGATCAATCGATATCGATCGATATTATCGATTTTTTGAGGATGGCGTTCAAGCGGCACGAAACTTCGGCCCTGGGGGTAACCGAGGTCGCTGAACACGAATCTGAAGTCGACCAATCGATATCGATCGATATTATCGAATTTTTGTGGATGTCGTTCAAGTGGCACGAAACTTCGGCCCTGGGGGTAATCGAGGTCGCTGAACACGAATCTGAAGTCGACCAATCGATATCGATCGATATTATCGATTTTTTGAGGATGGCGTTCAAGCGGCACGAAACTTCGGCCCTGGGGGTAATCGAATCTGAAGTCGACCAATCGATATCGATCGATATTATCGATTTTTTGAGGATGGCGTTCAAGCGGCGCGAAACTTCGGCCCTGGGGGTAACCGAGGTCGCTGAACACGAATCTGAAGTCGACCAATCGATATCGATCGATATTATCGATTTTTTGAGGATGGCGTTCAAGCGGCGCGAAACTTCGGCCCTGGGGGTAACCGAGGTCGCTGAACACGAATCTGAAGTCGACCAATCGATATCGATCGATATTATCGATTTTTTGAGGATAACGTTCAAGCGGCACGAAACTTCGGCCCTGGGGGTAACCGAGGTCGCTGAACACGAATCTGAAGTCGACCAATCGATATCGATCGATATTATCGATTTTTTGAGGATGGCGTTCAAGCGGCACGAAACTTCGGCCCTGGGGGTAACCGAGGTCGCTGAACACGAATCTGAAGTCGACCAATCGATATCGATCGATATTATCGATTTTTTGAGGATGACGTTCAAGCGGCACGAAACTTCGGCCCTGGGGGTAATCGAGGTCGCTGAACACGAATCTGAAGTCGGATCAATCGATATCGATCGATATTATCGATTTTTTGAAGATGGCGTTCAAGCGGCACGAAACTTCGGCCCTGGGGGTAATCGAGGTCGCTGAACACGAATCTGAAGTCGACCAATCGATATCGATCGATATTATCGATTTTTTGAGGATGACGTTCAAGCGGCACGAAACTTCGGCCCTGGGGGTAATCGAGGTCGCTGAACACGAATCTGAAGTCGACCAATCGATATCGATCGATATTATCGATTTTTTGAGGATCACGTTGAGGAAGATCAGCCGATCCATCTCGATTAACATAATGGTCAGAAGGCCTAGGAAAGAGTAGGAAACCTGTAGCGGCCATTGCGTCCTATTCTCGGGGTTTGGGGGCGAAGCCCCCAACCAGTCGTAGGCGGCCGCTAGGCCGCCGAACGACTGGTATAAACATATATCTATATACATATGCATATACATATATGTATATATCACTCACACATCGACCTTTTTCAGATTTTTGAGAATGGTTCGTGTAGAGAAATCTCAAAATGAACACGAGAATATCCAAAACGTCGTTCATTGCATAGCTCTGCCTCGTTTCTCACAGCTATAAATCACTCACTAGTGGCTTTCTTTGCAGGAATTATGTCAAACATCACAGTTCTCACTTCTTCTTATTTCTGCACCTCTTGGCCAAATATCTAGTTCCGACTGCTGTGTTCGCTTGGCATTACAACATGAAAACGGTTGAACCTTTGGGCCCGACCTAATTCATACTGTGCACACCTCAACTTGGCCCTTCGTAATTTAATTGTTTCGCAGAAAAGTTGTGGTACCATGGTCAATTTCAATCTTACTTTTTAGACGAAAACCTCGAAAACGCGAAGCTTCTACCACATACATGAACATGTATATACGGCTCCTTGCTGGTTCATTTGTGCAGAGATGAACCTGCTGCGCAGCGGCGGAAGGCATGCTTGTTTGCTCGAGGAAGGTTCGATTCTACAGTCAGTCCAACTGGGACATTCATCACTCTATGACTTCTAACAGCAATATTGCATTACTATTAGCGGTTCTGTTAGTACTACTGCTCAGCTTGCTCGAAATAGCGCTGTAGTCCTTTGTCGTGTACACCCAGGATATCAGTTTGACTGGACACGCAGTCAAACTATATCCATCTCGAGAATAGTATATCTCGAGAAGATGAGAATGTGTGGCACATACCCAGCGACTGGTTAGAGTCAGTATTGCGTTTTAATGACATTACCGCATTGAGAAATTAAAGAACTACTCTGGTGGTTTAGTGGATATTTTAGCAACGAAAATGTAATGGCACCAGATTATAATGTCCATTTCACCTCCGAGCACGCTTGCCTTAGTTGAACATGTCAGCCGTTACCATTTTAATTCTTCTGTTTGACGCAGTAAGTTCGACATCTTTGGTTGCGCCATGCATGGCACCACTGTGTAACTTTGTTGAAGCGCATCCTGTACGTCTTCAGGCTGTACTGCCTGACTACTGACTTGCCCGGATACTGAAGTGATTAGTGAGCGTTTCGTTTTCATCCTACAAGTGGTGTAGGAGTTCAAGACCTCGTATCGATGGAAGCCTTGGTGTGCCCCGCCGCCATGCGAACCCGGATTAGATTCATAGCGAGCGTAATACTAAAACAGGTTCTGGTTACTGCGCCACATGGATTTGATCATCCAAGTCGTTCTTTCCTTCAAGCAAATACCGCTTACCGGATAGGTAGCTTGGCTGGCTTCTGGGGCAAGTTCAAATCTAGTAAGTTTCTTCAAGTACGAAGTGTGACCTCTTAATAAAGGCCGCATTTGTACGCTCTTTAGCAACCCATACTGTGTAGGGGATGGAAGTACTCAGCAAGGCTGTTGGGCGAGGGGTATAGCGCAAAACGTTGGCTTTGGAATGATATATGGCACTAATATATTTCAACGAGCACTCATTCCAACATCGAGCGAGAAATTGAACAACGCAAAAAGCGACATTATTTTCGCGCCGGCGCGGCCTCGTACGAATCCTGAGAGCGCAGAAGTGGCTTTCAGCCAGAAGATCAGAAAGAAGCGGGCGGCGCCGTCAGCAGGCTGATATCTTATAACTGAGTGATTGTCGGCGACAGTCGTCGGCCGGACGCAGCAGTGCAACACCATGAGCGTGAGCATGAGCAGCAGCAGCCGGCAGCTGCTGGTCCCGATGACGGCGACGCTGTTGTTGCTGTTGTTGGCCGCTGCGATGCGAAGTGCAACGCATTCGATAAGACACGGGAGAGTGCACTATGAACTTCAGCCGCAGCAGACATCGAACCGACCGAGCGATGACGGCGAAATCAGCGAACACGACGAAGGTGAGCCGTGAGTGGGTGTAGGAGAGTGTCAATCTTATCACAACGATCAATGCATCATCGGCATCAGCAGCACATCACTCCTCCCATCCTCACATCACGGTCGTCGTCGGCATTGTCAGGCGGTCGCGCCACATCCGACGACGATGTCGAGAACCCCGCCGCCGACGTTGTCATCATTGACATCATCCAACCATCCATCCATCACTGCTCGCCGTTGCTCGTTCGCGCTTCAGAATACACTCAACGACGTCGTTCAATCTGCGTATCTCGTGTTTGCTTAGTGTGTTGTGTTGTCGTTCTCTCGCCTCTCACGCAATTCCTTCTCCTGTCGACGTTGTGTCGTCGTCGCCGCCACCGAGCAAAAAGTCTTATTCTCCCCCATTAACTTCCACTCTTCCACGTTGTCATTTGTTTGCAGACAGAAATTCGTCCAGGTTGTTCTTTTCGAGCAGCGTTCGCAACTAGTCAGAAGCGCGCATTCTTGTTGATGCTTCCAGGCCATATCGACTCTTCTTCGACACCTTGTGTCACTGTTCTCATCACTGTTCTTCTGTAAACCCATGAAACGGCGCATTTGGAAGGATTTCAAAGCGAGCCACTCTCACCTGACGCGCGTTCCCGCCGGTGCTGATGCGTCCCTGCGCACTTTTTTGCGACTCCTATTCCTCTGACGTCGCTTGAGGTGACCGTAGGAATCAAAGGCAGTACAGTGAACGAAAGCGGTGAGGAAAAGGTTACGCGCTCTGCCTACTTCGAAGATATACGGGAAGCAGATGGGCATGCCAGCAATTAATCCATTCCTGGACAGCACTGGTGCAAGGCAACTGCATTAACTGAATGAAGGCCTTGTTTCACTGGTTGCGACTCGAGTCCCAGGCAGTTGAACTTGACTGTCTTCCTTTCACAAAAACTACTCAGTAGATTTCTATGATGTTTTCTATGTTGTGGGATTATTCTATTCGTCACAGGGCCTGCTTTGAGGTGTAGACTAAGACTGATACGGCACTTTCAGTTAGGCTTACGTTCCAATCTCTTCTCCTGCTTCAGGACCTGAAAATTTCGGGGCACTCATAGTCTAAAACTTGTTCCTGATTACGAATACAATTCTACGAGAATTAGTGTACTCGATATAACCGTTGCGGACAAATGAATGTCAAGCTGAGAAGGACGATGCCGAGGAGAATCTGAATCGTAGCGTTGATGAATGAGCGTCAGCATCTGAGACTATCCTATTTGAATCCCATGCGTATGTCCTAGGTGCAATGAATTGGGAGTATGTATAGCATCTGTCGCGTGTTGATACAGTGCTTCCTTCTATCAGTGTGCTGTTGAGCTCATAGCCAAGCTTAGAAATAATCATTATCAATTCTATTACATTTGCCATGGCCTTTGTTTCGGCGGCTTCTGCTTTGTGAATCCCCGAAAAGGCCAGCTTCATTCATCTTCTCATTGTTTTGCCTTCGATAGGTATCTATAGGATGTAAAATAGGTGACGTCCAAGCTCATTATCTTCACGTGTAGCTGAATGGTTCTGTATCGAAAGGAACTGCCGTTTTTGCGTATTCCTGAGTCACACATGCTTCCCTCCCCACACTGCTGCTAATGTCAGAGATCTTTAAGAATTGGACTACCTACTACACCATATGGACATGGACCTGCGCTCTTGCAGGGTAGCTTTCCTATTTATCAACAGCTCACTAGTCGATTAGTAACGATACTGAATTCTTCTTGCTCACCAGGTCTGCGCAGAAATAGTGCGAACGGCGCGGAGAAATTTCACAGTTTTTTGTCTCTGCGAGCATTCTTGGTTTACAGCCTAATGAAATCATTTGTTTACTCTATGAAGACGCATGGTGTTGAACGTGCACAATAGTGTCGCTATTATTTTTTGAAGGTTGGTTCGAAAATAATGTCGGATTTAATCCGCCGCATGCATATTGAAATATCTCTAAACGGAGACTGGCATGTCAACGTATCCGAAAACTGTCAGAATCCACATCTCTTCGCTCAAAAAGAAGTTGTAGGTTGTTGAAATACTAGACCTACACAGAAACTCTAACTTTGGGGAGGTCGGCCTCTTTAAATAAATCAATAGTTAACCTATATATTTAGGAAAAAACTTAGGAGACTTTTCGTGAGGTGGTGTCTAGCTTTGTATGTAGAGGTTCACACAATAGAAACGATTGCCCATTTCAGCTTGCTTCTGGAGAGTCGCTTCCCCTATGTGTGGTCGAGCATCATCGCACTACTGCAGATTTTCTTTCCCCTAACAACTTTTCAAGGTGGCGAAGCTCTTGAGAATTTATCTGCTATGTTATTTGTCACGTTATTAAAATGAAAATATCCAGAGAAAGGGAGCGCATACTCAACATGTCAGTTCTCTTTGCTTCCTCCTGTAGGTGTTATCCGACATCAGTTTCCGTCACGAAAATGATGGCAGTTTCTGCATACTCCTCAACCACCTTCTGTACTGTATGGAGGCCACGACTAAAAATTGTCTTGCACACTGGACACCTTATTGCGCACATTAAAGCGCTTTTTAAGGGCGGGACGTCCTGTTCAGCTACGGTAACCTTACAGATCAATTGTCGGTCATCCTACAAGAGTTAGCAAAGCTGTGATGTTCTTGGATCGAATCACCTGGTCTTCGGCGCCTTCTGATGCAAGCATAAGAGCAATTACAATTAAATAGCGAGCATTACATACAAGCACATCCTGATGCGAACAGTGTTTTATGTAACTGCTTAAGGTAGCTTGTGGGGGAGGTATTTGAGGCATAGGCATAAGTATCGGGCGGCTTTCATTCCTGGGAAGGTCTTTCGGAACCACGTGGGTTTCAAGAGAGAATTTTAGACAGTCGTGTCCATGAGCTTGCCTATAAGGCATTGAACCGAAGAGAAGCGCACTCGATCTGCGTCTAGAATGTCTTGAAGAAGTAGAGCGCATGGCACATCCACATTGATGGCCTCTCACCGTTGCCCCGCGTGCTTTACTATTACTGCTCAAAATTTGTTTGCTTTCCATTCGCAATCCATTTTTCATTGTTTTTCACAGTGGTTAAATACGATGGCGACGGCAGCTAACGCTATAGTTAGAGCAGCTGTTATCCTCCTCTTTCTTCGAGCGGCGATCACTCGTGTTGCATGTTGCCTTCGCAGCGTTTGCAGTTTGGCAGCTCAGCCGACAACGACGAACACATGGCCTTGCACTTTTTCCAACCTGTCCGTCACTGAAGGCAAAACATCTAAAAAGCGAGTTTAAGGTCACACGTGATGGGCCGTATGCATCTGCTCTAAGGATACGAGATACGCTCTATGATCGACTTATTGGATCTCCTCCCAGAATGCACCGCACTTCACTCACTGAAATAGTGACGCAATTTGCGTGACTCTCTCTCTTCCGAGTCTTTAATCGACTAGGAATCCTATAATTTCCATACTTCCAGTACACAGCATACATTATCTGCACGTCAGGTGTGTAGAGTGGAGTCCAATGGGTTGCCACCAATCTTGCATAGATCCTAAACTACACGTAGAGGAATTGACTACTACTTCATTTCACTCAACGTTGTGAGCTGGAAGTCGGACTCGAACCGGTGCCGGCCAGAAACCTCAGTTTTCGACGCGCTTGGACGTTCGCTTTAATTCTATACATAGAGCTGGTTGATCCAACACAGTAATACGAGCATCCATGCTAAGGCCGAACTCGGCCATTCCGCATGGATGATTCTCCTTCCACGTGAAGTGTAAACATTCTGAGATTGCGATTGGTTTTGTAGCGTTTTTAATTGAAGAGAAGAAGTCCAGGCTGCCTGATAGGAATTTTCACAACATTTGAGTAAAATAACTGTTATTAATCCAATAAGCTGTTTTAACCATGTTTACCAATTTCTTATGAATAGCCAGCCAAACAAGAGCTTGCGTTGGGTGTCGGTTTTATCGCTTTCGTTTGCGATAGAGGCAACTCATCGACCTCCTAGAGGTGGAGGGCATGCTGAACCATAGCGCTAACTCGAACCTCAAATCAATAGTATTGGTAATGGATGAGCAACCCCCACTATGAAGGCTTCGGTCTCTGTCTGTAGGCAAAGTGGCCGTGCGTCGTATGCAGCGCCGGATGAGAATCGGCCGTTAGCAGGCGCTGTGGCAGGCCTCCACGACCGCCGGAGTTGCCGCTGAGGCTACTGATGACGTTTGAACTGCTGACGGTGCATGCTGATGACTATTATTGGGAGTCTCACATCACGTGATGGGATGTAAGGGGGCTGTGTTGCTCGCATCTGTGCTTCCTCCTCCTAGGCTGCTTTGTTTGTCATTCTCCCATGGTCCCACCATCCCACCACATATCCTGTCCTACCAGAGAAGGAAGACCTGAGTCACATTCTGTAGGCAAGTTTCCTCTGCGTCGCGTCTCCTTCTGCTCTTTTGTTTTTTAGCTTCTCTTAGGTTTGTTTTGTTAGCTGCTCCTGCAATATTAAAATGGTGAGGTTGAGGCGCGGATTAGGTAGCATCGTGCAAGCGGCAAGGATCCTTGTCTCACAAAGTTTACTTCCTTGGTTCCCTTTCTCGTTGAACGGCCACACGATGGCCACGTCCTCAGCGCAGGCTTTTCTCTTTTTTGCCTTTAACATTTCTTGACCGTTTAAGCTCAGTTTTGAGGTACTTCATTTGTTTGCCAGCAGCATTAGCGTGCTTCGGTGTTTAGTTAGGATGGAACTTCTGGCTGGATCGGCGTCCGGTTCAAGCACTACGATTCTCTACTTGGAGCAGCGCCCATTAGGCTGTCACCTCGCTTCGGGATAGGCAATAACAGCGAAATGTCTTCGAGTGGACCACGTCCTCAATCCTCAGTTGTGTTGAGTCTGTCTGCAGCATATGGCTAGATTGGCGCCGGATTAGGCTGCATCCTAAGTCAGAATAGGGGTAGAATCACTAGCAGCATCATTTTTGAGAGACGCCCAGGTCGGGCTGTGTCTGCTGTTCGGGTCGGTGTTGGGTTAAGCTCTTACACTGCGCTTAGCTTCTGTAGCGAGGTTGACAACTATTTAGGCTAGACGCTGCAGTAGTCACGCTTATTCAGGAGGCGATACCGCGAGGTAACCTATGGCGACGGGCAGATTTGTAGTGCCCTTGATTGGGGCTGACAAATTATATAAACAATTCTGCGTTACGGAACGCTTCCATACAGAATTGCCGTGCCGACAGAGCAGGCCCTCCATTAGCTTTACCTATGGCACTTCTGGGATAGAAGGAAGCATCTGCTAGGTCTGACACTGGGTTGAGAGTTGGATTGAGCCACGCACCGGTTTAGGATGCCGCATACTTTACCGACACGTCATGCTTGCAGGCTTCGCCTGCGTTGGGTATGGCGGTCCTCGCGAGGAAAACAATCTGAGCTTGGATAGAGATGCCTCCTTACCATGCGTTGGTTGATGGCGAAGCCTGCAAGCCGGGCGTGGCCCCACGTCCACGTCGTGGTGAAGAGTAAGGCTCAGCGTTGGCCAATCCTTTATGGGATGCACCGGGCATTCTGTCAGTTTAGCTAAGACATTCTGTAATAGTTCTGACCTTTACTTCGAGATTTAGAAAACGCTTACTGGTCTGGTCTTCTTTCGCAGCAGGTTAGCGTAATCTCAACATTTTATTGAGCACACTGAAAAATTTTTTGTCTTATTTTACAGCAGTATTCTTCAGCATATTGTCTTGCGAGGTGATCCTACAAGGAGTGCTGCCATCAAGTCCGCTCTATATTCATCAGAGCTTCAGTGGTGTGCATAACCCGAATGAGTCGCGAAGATCGACGACATTCTAGGGTTCGGGAGACAACTCGCAAAGCGATGCTGATTTCAACTGTTCATGAATAGGTAGGGACGTTCGGATGCGTTCGAACACTGTAGCAAAACAAACTTGCTCATATCGTCGGGTGCCTTTGTTGTCGTGGGTAACACACGATCTGACTCGCACAAGGTGTGCCGAAGTAGCCGCTACGCAGCTGCTCCTATAGGAAATGCCTTCTGAAGGATGTCATGAGGGAAGGCGATAACTGGGATCTGTCCGCGAACATTTCCTGCAGCTAACGGCTATCTCGGATAATGTCGTTCCAACCTAGTCGAAAGGTGGCCAGCACGGAAGGAAAGTTGTCCACGCCTTTCGTAGTACTCACATAGGACGCTCCATTGGGAATTGCTAGACCCTGTGACCAATGTGACTGCATTGGTCAACGGTAGCCAGCAGTAGGACATGGCTGACCCCAGACGTCCTGACCGCCAGCTAGAGGAAGATGTTCACATTTTGACAACGTGCATCCACATGTCACAAAATGAGTCGCGCAAATATTAGGCTGTGTTTTATAATATAGTGCATACCTACTACACGTCCACACATCATCCACACATGGCTGCTCTCGACGAAGTCTTACTCCGAACAGCGGAGTAGGTTCTTTGAGATATACGAGTACGACGATCGGCAATTACTGTAGAGGTCCCTCAGTTCCTCTCGTCACAGCCCTCGGACATGGCACACAGGGATAAACAAGTTGTCTGATGGACAGAAGAAAAATAGGAACGAGAAAATCGTAGGACTCAACGAGAAATTCATCGCTGACTGAATCTGTACTTTACCAAATAGATTTCATCATTTTGAATAATCTTGTGTTAGGAGACTTTATTTAACTTATGCTTCTACAGGATATCGTGGAGGCAACTTGAGTGCGTAATTGGGATATAGAGTTAGTTATGAAATTGGCCAGACATTTCAGTGTTTCACTGTTTCCAGACAAGTCTGATACCAACTCGCAGACCAGGGGAGGGGCTTGGTGGGCGTGGGTGGCACCCGAACCATGACAGCATTCGAGGTTGACGCGAAGGCCTTCAGTGAGCTTTCAGTCCGCCCAAGGGCAATGAGACAGCATCATGAGGTACATTCACTTCCCAGTCCCCGGCTTATCGCGCAACTACGTCGGTTCTTACAAAGCAGCACGAAAATTGTTCTGGACGTAGACACTGAACAGACAGTGCCGGTGCTATGCGACCGGGCGAAGAGCGAAGAAGGCATTTTGAAGGCTTTCCGATGCTTCCAAAGTGTCGAACCCATAGAAGCAGAAATGCACGCACTTACAACGGACGACATATTGACCCATAATTTGCAAATTTTCGCAGATCTGATGTTGGATCCACCCCCCGACAGACGCAGAGATTGCATAAGCCGTAGACTCACTGGATCGCATTCTTTGTTTCCTTTATCTTTGCCCAAATAAGGGTGTCTTATGTATGCCCTCGACCTACAGTGAAGGGGTGGAGAAGCAGCTGATGCCGCCAAAGGTCGTGCCGAAATAAATCTACTGCGTCATTTTTATTGGACAGTTAGAAGCAACCAAGAGTCATCAGAAGCGCCCACATGTTTTTAGGGACGCCAACTTGGATAGTTCACTGTCCGGGTACCTTGGGTCCCTGTGATGGCCATGAATGTTCTCTAAAAACGACCATTGCTCAGGTGGAGGTATGGAAAAGGATTTTGACCCATAATTTGCAAATTTTCGCAGATCTGATGTTGGATCCACCCCCGACAGACGCAGAGATTGCATAAGCCGTAGACTCACTGGATCGCATTCTTTGTTTCCTTTATCTTTGCCCAAATAAGGGTGTCTTATGTATGCCCTCGACCTACAGTGAAGGGGTGGAGAAGCAGCTGATGCCGCCAAAGGTCGTGCCGAAATAAATCTACTGCGTCATTTTTATTGGACAGTTAGAAGCAACCAAGAGTCATCAGAAGCGCCCACATGTTTTTAGGGACCCGAACTTGGATAGTTCACTGTCCGGGTACCTTGGGTCCCTGTGATGGCCATGAATGTTCTCTAAAAACGACCATTGCTCAGGTGGAGGTATGGAAAAGGACTACGTCAGATAGTGTGCAGTGGCCAGGCTTTAGAGGAGCAAAGTGAACAGCATGAAGGTAATGCCGCACAGCGGTTGCCATCAGCTACTATATTCACCCACGGATCTCCCTCGATAGAGAGCCTTCGGGCTCTCTTGTTAACAGGGATCTCGGGCCGCTTGTCGCAGGGCCACGTGGCGCGTCCCCGGGTGGTGGATAGGGGAATTAAACGCGAACCAAATGCGACCGTGTACTGCCCAGAGACGCAGGTGGGATGCAGGGGATGGACTCCTTGCTCCTGCTGTGTCGGGTCGATGCGTTCCTTGTGCGTGGGAGCGGCATGTTCGTGCACAGTGTGCGTGGATGTGTCCGTGACTGTGCGGATTGTAACTGTGTCGGCTCGGCCAAAAGCTTGCACTCGGTAGACTGGGAGTACATGTAAGGCGATTCGAGGCCGCCTTAAGTCTCGCCCCGTCCCTTCGGGCAGTCTGGCTGGCTGCCCGGAGTACCCCGCCCGCACGACAGAGCCTGACTAGCTACCCGTGTTGTATTCCAGTCAAACACAGCAGCACTAAAGGGCCTCATTCCCCTGACCCCGAAAGAGCCCCCATTTCTGCAGCGATGGGAAGGACGAGTACGGAGAGGCTGCTAAAATCTCAGGGCCTAACCAGGCTGCGCAAACTGAGAAGGACTAGGATGACGATCTGTACTTACAACGCCCGCACGCTTGCGTCGGAAGCATCCGTCGAGGACCTGATGATGCAAGCCAGGAAGATCAAGTACGACGTCATCGGACTGACCGAGACGAGAAGACACCACCCCCTACACGCCGTCTACGACTCCGGAGAAGAACTGTTCCTCGGAACATGCGACAGCAGGGGAGTAGGCGGCGTTGGTGTCCTCGTCAACACGCACTTGGCCATGAACATCGATTCGTACGAGTCTCTGACAAGCCGAATCGGACGTCTGCGACTGAAGCGATGTGGCTCCGTGCCAGCCTTGACTGTGTTCGTCGCGTATGCCCCAACATCCGACTACGACAACGAAGACGTCGAGGCCTTCTACGTGGAGCTGGAGAAGTTCTATAAGGAAGATCACACCTTCTACAAGGTGATCGTCGGCGACTTCAACGCCAAGATCGGGCCACGAAGGTCGCCGGAAGAACTTCACATCGGAACCCACGGTTTGGAGTGGAACGAGCAAGGTGAAAGGCTGTCTGAGTTTATCATGTCGACCAAGACCATCCATGGAAACTCGCAGTTCCAGAAGCCTCCCTCCCTACGATGGACCTGGGAATCCCCCGGTGGCCAGTTCCATAACGAGATCGACCACATCATCTTCAATCGCAAGTATTGCCTGACCGATGTCTCCGTTGTCCCCAAGTTCTACACGGGATCGGACCACCGCCTCCTTCGCGCGAGGTTCCGCTTTTCGCGTCAAGGAGAGAAGGCCGCGAAGTTCAAGAAGAGGAGTCCCAGGACGACCATCAACTGGGATCTCTACACCTCTCTTGTCGGCCTTTGGGAAGATGCCGTCATGGACAACGTCGACGAGGAATACGATCGCTTCGTGCACCATCTCCACGATAGTGCTAAGGGAGCCGAGAGCTTGAAGACCACCAAGAGACGCCTGTCTCCGGAAACTCTCGAGCTGATACGCCAGCGTGGAGCAGCACGAGCGTCAGGCAACTACCAACTGGCGTCCGAGCTTGCAAAGCTATGCAGAGCGGCGATAAAGGAAGATCTCAAGGAGAGAAGGGCGGAAGTGTTGGCTGAAGCAGCAGAGGCAGGGCTGAGCATCCGCAATGCCCGCCGGAACTTCGCCAACTTCAAGACCAAGATGACCGCTCTCCGACGTCCTGACGGAACCATCACCTCTTCCAGAAGGACCATGGAGAAAGTCATCCACGACTTCTACTCCGATCTCTTCGATAGCCACGTCCACCTGCCCCCATGCCATCTTCCGCAGGATGGATACGTCGTCCCCTCTGTTCTCTCTTCCGAAATCCGACACGCCATCTCGTCGGTGAAGAAACGTACAGCACCCGGTCCTGACAGGATCAGAGCTGAACACCTGAAGAACCTCCCGCCAGCGCTCATCAACACCTTGGCGCGGCTCTTCACACGATACCTGTTGGAGTGCAAGGTTCCATCTCAGTGGAAGACCAGCAAGACCGTCTTGCTGTACAAGAAGGGAGACGTGCACGACATTGGCAACTATCGCCCGATCTGCCTGCTGTCCGTAGTCTACAAGCTGTTCACTCGAGTCATCCTGAATAGGATCAGCAGAACGCTGGACGAAGGACAGCCACGCGAACAAGCAGGATTTCGGAGAGGATTCAGCACGATCGACCACATACACACCATTACGAAGCTCATCGAAGTGTCGCGAGAGTATAAGCTGCAGCTGAGCCTTACGTTCATCGACCTGAAGAAGGCATTCGACTCCGTCGAGACTGAAGCGGTCCTCGAAGCCCTGCTCACTCAGGGCGTTCCTACTCAGTACATCAGAGTCCTTCGAGAGCTGTACAGTGGATTCACGACCAAGATCTCTCCATTCTACAACGACGTCGTCATCGACGTGAAGAGAGGAGTTCGGCAGGGGGATACTATATCCCCGAAGCTCTTCAGCGCCACCCTCGAAAACGTCATGCGCTAACTAGAATGGGAAGACATGGGAGTGAAGGTCGACGCCCAGCAGCTGCACTATCTTCGTTTCGCTGACGACATCGTGCTCGTAACACCGAGCATCAGCCAGGCGGAGCGAATGCTGGCCGACTTCGATCGTGTATGTGGGAATGTTGGACTGCAGCTGAACGTTACGAAGACGATGTTCATGAGGAACGGACAAGTTTCTGATGCCCCATTCTCGCTCAACGGAACGAACATCTCCGAATGCTCCAGCTACGTGTATCTGGGTCGCGAAGTCAATATGGCCAACGACCTAGCGCCGGAGCTGAGCAGGAGGAAACGAGCGGCTTGGGGAGCTTTTAAGAGCGTCGAAGAAGTCGCGAAGAAGACGAAGAACGTCCGACTCCGTGCCCACCTATTCGACTCTACCGTTCTTCCTGCCCTAACATACGCCTCAGAGACCTGGGCTATACGGAAGCAGGATGAACATGCGATCAGCGTCGCGCAGCGTGGAATCGAGAGGACGATGCTCGGAGTGACACGACTCACGCAAGTGAGAGAAGGCCTCCGGAGTTCCGAGCTTCGCCGACGTTCGAAGATCAGAGACGCTGTCGCATGGGCCAAGTCGTCGAAAATTAGGTGGGCCGGCCACGCAATGCGATTCGCAGACACCCGCTGGACGAGAGCCGTCACAGATTGGATTCCGCGGGATGTCAAAAGAACACCAGGACGCCCACCAACGCGTTGGTCGGACTTCTTCGTGAAAGCCCTGAACGACCGATATGACGCTCTTCGTGTCCCTCGAGCGAGGAGGATCCACTGGACCACTCTGGCACGCGACAGGGATGAATGGAGACGCTGCTGGCGCCCGCTCGAGCAAGTCGATGATCAACGGGACGACAGGTTATACAGGTGATACTATATTCACAACACAGGCCCAAGAGACGAGAGGAGTGCACTACATTTATACCATGTCACGTCGAAGTGGCCTTTTTTCAAGTTAAGTACGGCAAAATTGGCCTTCAAATTGGCTCAAACTGAACATCCTCCTGCTCAAAACGAGCTCCTTCAACGTTAAACTAAAGATTTTCCAAAAAAAAAATAGAATAATTTTTTGTTCAAAGAAAATTTTATTATAGTATCACTTTATTTGAAGTTTTAATTCACTTACCCAATATGTGAACACAAATTGAACACGACTATTTAAAATTTTATAAAATTCTGATTTTTGAAGAAAAATGATGCTTTATAGCTTACTAGTTTTTCTCAAAAAATGCAAAATTTTTAGAAATGTACACGAACTTTCCTCGAGCAAAATTTATTCTGAACATCTTGACGTGCCTGTAGTCTAACCTGCAAGAAGCTCACTTCGACTAGGATGATGTTCAATTTAATTTCAAAGGCGTTAGATTTGTGTAGAAAAGTGTAAAATTTTAATAAAAAGTGTCCATTTTGTCGTGAAAACGGTGTATGTGTGAGCGGGCATCCTATCTGATGTGCGGCACGGCACGTGTCGCGGCATAGAATAGAGTTATCGTATTCGTCTTATCTCATCCACTCGGAATGCCTGTCATGCATGGAATGTGGAAAACGATTGGACTTGAAGGACAAGTGTTCGCTGCTGGGAGGTACTGGCGGTGGATGTGCTAAGTGTAGTAGCAACCAAGAATCACAGAGGAGTGATGTCGAGCGTGTTAGTAGTTCATTTAGGATATTCAGTAAACTTCCTCAAAGCCTCCTACCAGGCACTTCGCTTCCTACAGAACGTCTACATTTGAACGCACTGTTGCACACGTCGCCATCGTTCCTTTTCTTATGTGCGTAGTATGTGCAAGGTTATCGCTCCGCAACTATCTAATTACCTAAATTGATCGTTTGCTCCTGGATATCTCGTATTCGGCAGTGGCAATGTGACGCTGTCTTTATTAGGATTCTAACATTTTACGGTCTTCGACAGTTTTTTCGTAAAAGCGACCTGAAGAATTCCAGGTTTCGTCTACACTCCAGGCTGTGGGACAGCTATTTCAGCTCATCCTAAAGACAGAAGCTTACTCATGAGGCGTTTTACTTCCTGCCTTTGTCCCAAGAATAAACCCTAACAACATGCTTTTAGCGTAGCAGTTAACGAATAAAAAGGTCTAGAAGCCTAATCCTTTGTACCTACTCAGGTGGACGATGTTTCCTTTGTTGTGATGTTTACATCAAAGCATAACCTTTAGTTGAAGGCTGTATGACGGCTTATTTTACGCAGGAAACCTTTCACAAATGTTCACATGTGGCCCCTTTTTGCTATCCAGGGAAGGCGCGGGCTTGAGCGGCGGAAATGAATGTCATAGCGGGAATCTCCACCCTTCGGGTAGTAGAAAAAGATGTTTTGTTTTTGCCACTACATAAGACTTTAATAGGAGCTACTCATTGGTTACCATCCCCTCTATACAATACCCACCATAAGGATTGGAAAAAGGGCGCGGTAGACGCGTTTTCCGCGTTCTTTTTGTTCTTTTGCTGTAGCCGTCTTGATCTTGATCCTTTTTGAAAAACTGAGATACCGTCGTGATCTCCTCGACGAGATCTACTCAACGGCATAAAAACAATTTTCGCTACTCCGTTTTTGATAGCTATTTTTTCAAAAGCACCAGGGGATACTCGTTAGCGAGCGACGTCTCCACTAATTGCGCCCAAAGGACATTTAAGCGCGCGGATTCAAGGCCAGCGCGTTGACAGTAGCTCCTCCTTAGGAAAAATCCTGTAGACCGAGAAGCTTATTAGACCATAGATATACCATTTTTACATCGAACTGGACCCTCTTCAAATCAAATTGGACACTTTTCACGTCAAATTGGACACGCCTCTAAGTTAGCTTATGACTTTTGAAAACGAATCAAACTCTTCCGAATCAAAGTAAACTTCTTCTACATTAAACTAAATACTCTTCAGAAAAGTTATTTTCAATAATTTTTTGTATGAGAAAATTTTTTGTATTTCTTTTCACTTTTGATTCACTTACCCAATAAGTGAACACTGTTTGAAATTTTATAAAATTCTCATTTTTTGTGGAAAGGTAAAGGTTTATAGCTTGTCTTAGGAACAGGAGGACGGCAATTTTTGGTGCCAAAAAGGGATTGCGCCATGCCCTCGTCCAAGACGTCGCGATTTTTACTCGACTGATAGCAAAATTTCGGTTTTTTCGGAGTCATACTTCACGCTTACAAAAGATTCCACTTTGACAATTGTAAAAACACTCATATTCTCACGTTGATGTTTATGTGAGCAGCATTTACACTATCAATCAAATAAAAATCGCGACGAGTTTATCGAGGTTCATGGCGCAATCTGGTCTTTTTTGCAAAATATGGTTGCTACTTTGTTGCGCTTTAAAACAAAATTTAATTTGTTATTTTTCTCCAAAAATATTTTTTAAAAATTATTCCACTCATTCGGGCAGTTGAAGTAAGAAATCTTAACACACCTCTTCTCCTAACACTACCTGAGAAGAGTGTCTAATTTGATTTGAAAAGTTGAATTGGTATATATAATTCTACACTATTTTATTTTTTTATTTTTTTGATTATTCTAATATGGAATAACAAAGTTTTTCTTTATCTACTGAGCACCAAAGAAGAGGATGCACAATAGATGAAAATTCCTAATTGGGGCGCGCCGTGCATACTGCATACTTCTTCGAGATATCGTAGGGGAGATTTGAGATAGTGGTTCACACAATGAATTATGGAAAAGTCAGTGATTTGTCTTTGCTAGACAAGGCTATGATACCGGTTATTCGTCAAAATTGAAGGTTTGTATGGTCTGCGTGGTGTCCAGCCAGAGGGCCTCGACTCTCCACCTGGCGACAGCCGCCGTATGCTCCAATTGCTCTACCACTCGCACAAGGAATAGCTAATTTTTATTACTGAAAATTTCTTTGCAGCTCTATCTACTTGGAAATAGTATCTTATCTGGATAATTGTCCAGATTCCACATTCCCAATCCAATTCTCCATTTTTGACCAGCAATGAGCTTTTCCTGTGTAGCAGAACTGTAACTTTTTTAAGAAGAAAGTTACAAGGTTGAAACTTGCTCCAAACGCTGGAGCACGTAGGTAAATTGCAGATCGGCTATTTTTAACTTGCAAAAAAGAGAAAATTTTCGCTAGCCACGAATCCACTGCGCAGCAATGTTTTTCCCGACGTTTTGCGTACTGCAATTTTCGAAGGACGGAGGTTAGTATGCTGAAATTTTTTCTGTGCAAAGTAGGCTTGTGTAGCTCTGACACAGGCAATGTAGGAAGAGCTGAGCTCACTTTAATATAGTTTTTCAGGTGCCTAAACTCGAGAAAAATCCACAATTTCTTGATCCTTTTTTGTTTTGAAAATTTAGGACTCTACGCTGGTTATTTCCTCAAACGCTTAAGACGGCACATCTCACCATTGAAAGCGCTTCCCAACAACATAGTTTTATAAAATTTGAAGAGACCCGATATTTTGGCCTTTTCCGCAGAGGTCGAGTTCTGAGCAGCGTTCGGCTCGACCTGGGCTCGGCGTGCATCGCCCGCACCCGATGAAGGCCTCCTCGCGCCTGGGTGCGAGACCCAGCGGTACCTTGCCAATTATAGGAAACTGCACAGTGCCGATCGGTGAACGATACTATCGATTCGCCTCAGTCTTCACATTTGTTTATTTTACTACAAGAATTTAAGTATTGCTTTGATCTGATTTAATTTTCACACTCTAGGCGTTGAGACAAGAATAATGGACAATCGATTGTACTAATTAGGTTCCATGTTCGGGTTTCCTGCTCAGGCAAACCGAATTTTCCATCCCTCCAGGGTCAGTGAATTGGAAATTTTTCTCGAGACTCTGGGAACGTGCACTTCCATTGGTCATTGATACAATTTGTATACCGCATTTTTGCTGTTTAGAAGTCCCTAAACTTTTCAAGGAGACCTCGCGTTAATTCTAAGACAACAGCCTTTCACGGGATTCCATTAAACACTGCCACACCTTAGAACGTGTTTCTTCAGATCTACCAGTACCTATTAGTCATGTTTTCTCTAGCGACACAATAAAATCGATTGTTGTGTTCAAGTTGAGGTTGTCTAATCCTTTCTACTTGATTTCTTCTTTTTTCTTGCACTGAAAGCTATTCAGTTCCCGTTTTCTACTTCGGGTATGTCCTAGTCGGAGAGGGCACTACAACCCGTCTTTTTGACGACGGCTTCAAAATAGAGTGTGAACTACTCGGCGATAAAACAGGGAAGTAACCTAGGGGAGGACCTTTCGATGCAATTTTCTGCTGAGAGACACAATCATGTTGGTGAGCTTTTAGTCTTCCTTCCTATCTGTGCTTCCTCCGATTAGGGTAGATCCTGAGTTGAGGTCTACTCGACCTTTATTTACCAAGTTTTTCTCGTAATTTTTGTTGAGGTCATCTCTCTTCAGAAGCTTTGTCCGCATCCCTTTCCCTTATCCTTCTGAACTTCATGAACGCTTTTAAACCTGATGGGAGTTCTTCAAAGATCTTAAGCACGTACTAAATGCTTGCCTCTGCTGGCCCTTATCCCTGACTAATGGACAAAGTATAAAGGACGGCGTTGCTTAATCCCTTTTGAGATGCGCCATCTACTTCTACGGGATGTCGTAGAGGCGATTTGCCTGCGTATTTGACTTTCGCAATGACTTGCGGTGGTCGGCCGATGAACAACTCCCAGGTAAGTCTGGTACCAATTCATCGACTTGGGGAAGGATGAAGGCTTGGTTGGTCTGGGCGGGACAACCGAACCAAGAACCTGTAACGGATGGGCGTAACAGCTGGCACCCCTTCCGACCGCGCTCCACACCGCTCCCAAAGGTACTTTAAAGACTCGTATATCAAGAGGAATTTAGACATCAATATCAGTATGAGTTCGAGAGCGAGGACTTGGCGTCATCCAAGTGAAGGTAAAATGGCAGATCTAAAGAATTTCCTCTCCATACCATAGTGCTTGCTCAGACGGTTCAGGGTGCAAACGGTACTGTGCTACCACGCATCATATCTGAACCCGGAAAGCAAAGAATTATGGGTTGATGGGGCTAGCAGGATAAGCGCAAAATGACCCAAAAAGGTCTGAAACGGAAAAAAATAAAAATAAAAATGACCTGCGATGGCCAGCCGATGAACAAATCAGCGCCTTATGCTTCCCAGATAAGTCTATTACCACCTACCCCGGAGGGATGGAAGACTTGGATGGCTTGCGCGGCGAAATCCGAGGCAGAAATCCGGTATCGAGGGCACGCGACAGCCGGCACCTCCTCCGACTGTGCCACACGCGCCCCTCGAGGGGTACGCAGAGTTTGCTAGGCAAACGAAAGTCTCCATGCCTGAGGTATTGCTTTTCGAGAGTCGATTTTTGAACGTGCGGTGGAGCATCAGGTCACGTTACAGTCATCTCCACCTCCGATTGCGTTACACGGGCCCCTCGACTAAAGCTTCTGAATAAATCGGATTCACAAATGGTGCAATTGTTCATGGTTAAGCATTGAGCATTTTCCCATCTACTTGGTTTAGCTAATGCATGCCGTTAGCAGCTATTATCACTCCAATACTTCAACATGAAAGAAAAGCTGACCGTGACCCGCTTCTGAGAGGCGCCACGAGTTTGGCTTGATGGTTACGATTATTCACCTGATTGTAGGAAAACGAACCCCTTACAGCTCAATGCACACACTCACTGTTAAATTTCTTTCTGCACATTTTGCTTGCTAAACCAGAATAATTTGTTATTAACTTAAGAAATTTGTATACCTTTACTCTCAGATTTTATGATTTTATTTCGAAGAAAAAATCACCAAAATTGCTCTGCAATAGTTGTGAGTCAGATGGATTCACCAAACCATGACATGTAAGTGTAGGTGCTGGCGTAATGGTGTAACATCTTGCCCGGCAAGCAGGAGGTGTTGGCTCAAGTTTCGCCCGACGCTAGAGCTTTGATCGCAACTAAATCTCGTTCGAACAACTTGTGGCTGGAACTTCCAACACCGAGCAACACTAACTGTTAACGCACTAGGACATCGCAAAGTCTTGATATCACGTTTAATTCCTGTTTGGGATGTGCCACGCATTCTAATTCTGCGAGATATCAGGGAGGCAATTTGAAAAACTATATGGATCATACAATGACTTGTAGTGGCCAATGGTGAACAAACTACTGTCTTATCCTAGAAGTCTCTGGTACTAAATTAATTATCCCGGAAGATGGAACAATTGGTTGCTCCGAATAAGACCCGAACCTTCAGCTTCCACTCAGGGGCATGCGAGAGCCGGCGACTTCTGCGACCCTCGCTACTCGCAACCTTAATGAGATAGGGGGGGGGGGGAAGAATTGAGTTTCGGAATAACCGCAACCCAATGACCTGTAACGATGCAAAAAGACAATCATTTGTGATTCGCAAAATGTGCTAATGAACGACCAAAAAGAGAATAAAATGTATCGTGGCCTGAGGCGATGTGATAAGCATACGGAGGGAAGTTAGACAAACGTAATGAGCAGTGTTTCGAACTTCGGCAAAGAAAGAGTGTAGGTGCACAGCGCAAAGCAATAATTTCGGTTGGTGCTCTTCAAAACATGCAAGTTGGTGGTCTAAAAATTGGTAGTTGAATATGGTATGTTAAAAAATATTTCTATTAATTGTTATGCACAAAAAGTGTTTCAAAACAAACAAAGGGACAATCAATAGTCCCGTTGGTCCAAGGGTGCTGAGCCGCTTCCTAGAAATGACGCAGTACCGCTGGGTCTCGCACCTAGGTGTGAGGAAGGCCTACAGTGGACGCGGGCGATGAACGCAGAGCTCAGGTCGAGCCGAACGCTGCCTAGAAGTCGACCTCGGCCGAAAAGGAGCAAAATGTCGACTCTCTTGAAATTTTATAAAACTGGATAGTCAGAAAGCGCTTGCAATGATGAGATGTGCTACACTAAGTATTTTAGGAACTGAATGACCCAGAGATCTTGGGAGCAAAACAAAGTGGGATCAAGACGCCGTGGATTTTCTCCTGGTTTCGACGCCTATAAAACACTATTCCATTGAACTTGGTTTCCTACACTTTGCCTGTTTCAGAGACGCTCGAGCCTGTTTTACACAGGAAGAATCTCAGCATCCTAGCTTCTCTTTTTAAAGAGTTACAGTACGTGCAACCTCGGTAAAATCCATTGCTGAAGGCAGGGACGCAATTGACTTGTGTTCGCTAGATGATATCGTTGTCTCACATCAAAGTGCTCCAGACCATCTCCCCTTCTTTATTTTTTTTACAAAATCATCTACCGAACATAGGAAAACCCTTAGGGTTGTGCTCCTTTTTCACAGAAGATATACTGCTTGTGAAACAGGGGAAATTCGTTACTGAGAGTGGATCGTATAGGGTTTATGACAAGCAATTTTTTTCTTTTTTCAGCCTTGAAATGGCTCTACCTGCTCCTAATCGAAATGTCTTAGAGTTCAGGCTAGGGCCTAACCTTGTGACTTCCTTTTGAAAGAAGTTACAGTGCATACAGGAAAAATTCGCCGATGAGGAAAAAAGACCGGGCTGGGGATATGAAACCTTGTAATTCTTCCATTTAATACTTTGAAGATCAATAGTTCTACAAGGGCATTTCTTCCAATAAGACGTAATTGCCCATCCCCTGTGCGAGTGGTAGCGCAATCGGGGACGCCGGCTGTCGCATGCAGCAGAGTCGAGATTTTATGTTTGGACGCCACCCAGGCCAACCAGTCTCTTCAGTCCTCCGAAGTCGGCCAATCAGTACTAGACTGGCTTAGCAAGGACAAAGCATTGACTTGTACATCGGCCGTCACCGTAAGTCATTGTGTAGAAATATGGATTCTAATGTCAACAATTTCTCGCAGAAGTAGAGTGCATGGCGCGTCCCGAATTGGAACTAACTGCACCATCTTCTATCTATTTTCAATCTTCTTCCTCAATTTGACCAGATAGACAATTTTTTTTGCTAGTCATCCGTAGATAAAGGAAAAATGTGCTAGTAATTATTGAATAACCCAAAATAAATAAATAATATAGAGTAGAATAATATATTATCTATGGTCTAATAAGCTTCTCTGTCCGCAGAAATTTTCCTAAGGAGGAGCTACTGTCAACGCGCTGGCTTTGAATCCGCGCGCTCAAATGTCCTTTGGGTGCAATTAGTGGAGACGTCGCTCGCTAATGAGTATCCCCTGGCGCTTTTGAAAAAATAGTGATCAAAAATGGAGTAACGAAAATTGTTTTTATGCCGTTGAGTAGATCTCGTCGAGGAGATCACGACGGTATCTCAGTTTTTCAAAAAGGATCAAGATCAAGACGGCTACAGCAAAAGAACAAAAAGAACGCGGAAAACGCGTCTACCGCGCCCTTTTTCCAATCCTTATGGTGGGTATTGTATAGAGGGGATGGTAACCAATGAGTAGCTCCTATTAAAGTCTTATGTGATAGTCTATAGTGCACTGAGTGCTTGGAAAAGCCTGAAAGCTTTGATTACCAGCCACAGACCGATGTACAGCAAATGCAAAGATGCTGCTGGCTACGATATTCGAGCACCTGACCACTCATCTACGACGCAACACTGCTCACCACTGCTCTTTAAAGGCATCCTTCGCTCCCGCCCCACTCTTATCTCATCTATGCGTATGCACGTGTCAGGTGTTGACCGCGCTATACCATATTCTAGGGTCCCTAGCCCTTTGGTTTCAAGTACTCAGAAAAACTAATCATAGTTCTTCATTATTTGAAGGGTGGATACTCCCAGCGTTCAGACACGCCTGAGACGCTTCCGTGATTAGCATCATGTGGCACAGTGAATCCTGCTAACTCTTCTTATTCTCGGAGTGACAATTTGGTATTTGAGCAAAAATAGTGGCCACTTCTACCAAATCAGGGCTAGATATCAAAATATAATCAAGTAGTAAGTATTACCGTTACTGTATACAGGAAATTGCTACCTCACTGGTAGAGAATTGGATCGCTTATTTTCCTATTGCGATGCTGGCATTCGTTACTCATTCACTCATCGATGTTGCGTTCGATCGGTGGTGTAATGGCGTACTGAATTCCTGGTGCAGAGCATTCACGTCAGGAGGTGTGGGTTCGAGTCCCGCCAGGCGCTAGAGTTTTGATTGCAGCAGAGAATCGTTATGAGAGCTTACAACCTCGATACCAACCACT
The DNA here is from genome assembly GCA_947359475.1 of Heligmosomoides polygyrus bakeri. Taxonomy (NCBI): domain Eukaryota; kingdom Metazoa; phylum Nematoda; class Chromadorea; order Rhabditida; family Heligmosomidae; genus Heligmosomoides; species Heligmosomoides polygyrus. The sequence continues at coordinate 68,257,905 of OX375870.1, forward strand.
TGAGGCTGAATTGATTCACTCTTTCCCTTCTATTTGTTTTTGCTTGAAATGGGCTGGTGTATGATTTAAGGGAAGGATAGGAGGACGCAACGAGACTTTAAGATGAGATGCGTATCAAGGGATTCGGCGTCGAATGCTGATTTTAAATATGCGTCCCATATCTGCAATAGACAAGGGGAGTGGAGTAAGGGACCATTGTCACTTGACTGTCTTCCAATTAGAGAGGGCGGGCTCAACTAGGCAGGAAACTACACAGGCCATCAAGAAGCGGTGGCGCAAAGGCGAGAGAGCAGGCATGAGAAGAAGACGTTTGTGGTTCGACTCCCCGGTAAGGCAGAGTCCATGCGTTTCCCAAAAAATTGTCCGCCACGTCCAAACAAGATGCACTCTGTAAGATCGCAATGAAAAAGGTCTCCAGAAAGGAAACCAAGACTATTTAGTAGTGCAGCACTTTCACCAGTACAGAGGCGCACATGTTTTTTTGGCAAAGCATTGCATAGAGGTAGTTTAAAGCGCGGATAATTGATGTGAGGTCTATTTTTAAGATGTCGGCCGAACGGTAGGTGTGAGTATGCGTATGGGTGAGCCAGGGTGGCGTGGTCAGGATCAATACCACAAACGGCAAAGTTTGAGCGAAATCGGCGACCTTAATACTTACTCACCCCTGCCTATAGTAACCTACAGTAATCAACCGAAAGGTTAAAAACAGACCTCACATAAACGACCAGCACCTCAAACAACCTCACAATGCTAACTTTGGGCGACAAAACGTTCCCATTTCGGGAGTAGTGTAGCAATGTAGCAATAGTACCGATGAATCTGGTTCTCTTACAAAGAGAGCTTTGATTCAACGTGGTGGATCACATTGAGGAAGTGCAAAGATCGCGCTTCACGAAGGAGTATAACCACAAGCCCCTGCATTTCACCACGTCTCCTCCCTGTCCACCAGGGGTGTGCGTAAATGAAATCCGAAAATTCGTAGATCGTAGCAAGGATCGTGATTCAAAGATGGTCTCGGACAAAACTATCCGTCTATTGCACCTCCCATGTCTGCAAGAGACGTTATTTAAATGCTTCATACCAAACAAATATGTACCTTCGCTCTTTTTCAGTATATAACCACTTGTTGTGAACTCGATGTCAAAGCTGATTTCCTTTTTAAAACCGAAGTTCAAGTGCTGCAAAAAGCATAAACCCAGACGACATTTGGCACTACTAGCCACGCAGATTCCAAATTCAAGGGAGTCCGCACGAAGAAAATGAAAAATCGGTAGTAATAAATGTTCTCGACAGCAAAAAGTTTTGGTACTAAGATGTGCGGTAAAGAGATGCATTGCCTAGAAATACAGAGTATCCCGAAATGTTGTCACTGCCTCATAGCACACTCTAAAAAGCAGAAAGACCAAATTCTTCTGATGACTGCCTACAAGACGTTGAACCATATGAGGCTTTGATGAAAAAGTACAAATTTACTAGATCTGCAACTTCTTGATCGAAAAGTTCCTTCTTTTTACCTCAAGTCGCCTCGGAGCTTGAAGCGCTGCAGAGAATCACGATTTATTAACGACCTGGTAATTATCCCTGCATACTGTCTTCAATCGCATCGTGCATCTTATGGAAGTTGCGAAATGCGAATTCTTGGCTGAGCGTGGAGTAATATGTACCTTGCAATAGCAGCTAAATTTTGGAGCGTATCAGAGCTGGCTTTGCGCAGCTCCTTGAAGAATTTCCATATTTCGCGGACTCATTACAAGGTAGCGATAGTCGTTTCGAGTTGCGCCATACAATTCTCACTTTCCTACATTTAACTTTGGTGTTTGCCTGCCGTTTCAGCCTGCGCGATGCATTTTTTTCGCATCACTCGAATACATGTTTGTCCTTTATACGTTGTGCTCAAGTCTGGCATTAAATGACCTAGAGATGGTTGAAGGAGTCGCTGAGCCAACCAAGGAATCGAACTCTCGCTTGTTCGAGCATATATGTGCAGTTCCACCTCTCCAAGCTCCAAAGTTGATAAAAGCAAGACCGTCAAATACTCCACAACAGAATCTGAACGCCGACGGGAGGTGTCTATTGTCAAAAATTAGGCGGAAGTACACTCAGACTGGAGCGCGCAGATCTGGTGATTAAAGATGTCTGGTGATCAAAGGTCCATTTACGAAAATTTTCTATTTACGATTTATTTTCTATTTACGACGTAAATCGTAAATCGGAAAAAAATTCCCCAAAAATCGCCGTAAATCGTAAAATCGTAAATCGTAATTATGCACACCCTTGCTGTCCATTGCGCCTCCGCTTCTCAGCCGCCAGCGCTGCTTCCGTCCTATTTAAACTCGATCTCTGTGATTGGCACGTAAATGGTCCACATCTCCGTTCGCAGATATCCCTAGCAGGTAAAAGGATAAAAAAGGATCATGGACGGCATTACTCAATCCACTGTGGGATGCGCCAAGCGTTCTCTTCTACGAGGGGTCTTTGAGGCGAGTTGAATGGTATTTGATACAATGATTTGCGGTGGTGAGTTGATGAACAAGTCAACGCTTTATCCTTCCCAGACAGGTCTGGTACCAATTCACCGACTCCGGAAGGATGTAAGGCAAGGTTGGTCTGGGCGGGAAATCCGAGCAAGTAACCTGGTATCGGGTGCTTGCGACAGCCGTCACCTCATCCGGCTGCGCTATACGCACCCATCCTTAGCAGATACAGCACTGATATTTTGAAAGCGTCGGAATTCAGAAGGCGTGCCGCGAACGTCGCTCTATAGGCGTAGGGGTTCAAAAGACGCGCTGAAGACTTGGTCTAACGTGCTTGGGATTCAGAGGACGTGCTGAAGATATCATCCAACGTGCATAGGGATTCAGAAGAGTGAAGGAGGTCGGTGAAGGAGACCGGTAAACGGGGCGAGCAAGAGGGAACAAGAAGGGGGAACCACTAAGGGGAGGCAATAAAGGGGGTATTTTCTCTCAGTATTGTCGAGCGTGTGTCGAGATGCAGGAGACGTATCACAGACGCGTCACGTTTGTCGGGATGCGAAATAGTGTCATAGATATCGTGAAAAAGTCGTGACACGTGCGTCGGGATTCAGCAACTGTCTCACAAATGTTGTACAACGTAAATCCGGATTTAAAAAACGTGACACGGACGTCGTGTTACATGCGTCCAGATCCACTACTACAGATCAGACTTTGCACAGCATACGTTGCGTTTTTTTCAGATGTCCTTTTGAGGGCTTCGTGTAACGAGCGTGCGCATGCTTGACTCTCACTCCGTATCTCTGCCGGCACATGAGTAAGATGGTGGGGGGGGGGGGGGAGAATGACTACAGGAATCGGAGGAGTATTACTGCCGCCGAGGAACAAATGACATCGACTGTTTTATTTCTGTTTCCGTTTCCCATCGTATCCCGCTATGCTGTTCTATATAGTAAAACACAGTTCTTTACTTCAATGAGAGTGAGAAGGCCTAAAAAAGATTAGAAGACGGTCGGGGTGTCCTATTCTCAGAGCTTGGGGGCGAAGCCCCCAGCCAGAGTTTGGCGGCTGATAGGCTGCTGAACTTCTGGCAATGAAATAAGTCTACTGAGCAAATTGGAGCATTCCATAATTTCAGTCTGCAGGGACTGTATACTTGGTGTAACATATTGTCTCATTGTGCAACGGCAAGTAAACGTGGCTCATCTCGAATGTGCCACTCCCAGTGATGTAATAATCAATTTTAAGATCGCATTTCGTTTACGTGGTTAGGGTATGCCTTGGAGAACTGAAGGGATTAAAAACGGAATCCATAACAGAGGCTATCGTATAAAGAAACGTCGAAGGAGGTGGCGTTGTAGAAAGCAAGGCGATTATTCAGCTAGTTTCGGATGCTTTTCCGTTAACTATGAGTAGTACGTGCCAACATGCTTTTATTCACAGCCGTTGTTATCACAGGTGGTAAGGCAGTTTCCCTTGGCAGAGGGCGGCCGACGAGACGACTCAACGCGCGATCACGCCACGGCTGGTTCGCACTCGAAAAACCGGTGATTCACAGCTGCATGCTCGTCTGTTTTACGTTAGCATCAGCTTTACTTTCAATGCCAGCCGTCGTCGCTGTAGTGTAGCCTCCGCCGATTAACAGTGAGCACGTGTGCTTGTGTTTGCAGAGGCTATTCCCGCTTCAAGAAGGCCCTACGTTTTACTCCATACTGATGGAAGCAGCTGCGCTACTCCGAAAGATCTGTAATGCAAGCAAGACCCGCGAGGCTGTATTGAGTGTAGGTACGTTAACAGGCGCTTGTGCCAATTGGAAAGAGCACTGGAGTTTAGAGGAGTTGGTTTCTGTGCTGCGCAGGAGAAGAGTTAGTCTTCTTGCGACTTGTCGAGAAACATAGGGCGAGACTTGAAGACTTTTCTATGCGGTACTCCCAGGACCACCATAGGTGTCGGGATAGTCGCCTCCAAATGCTTTCTTGAATAGGTCGTATACGTTGAGTACTTCGGTAACCAGCTGACAAAGAGCGTTGTCGACGCTAGGGAGCGAGTGTGAGTCCAAGGTACGATAATATCAACTTCGATAAAGAAGAACAGTCCTGCGGAATTCTCGTTCATGCATGGAGTGGATTATGGATATCGTCCACTTCCTTACTTTCGAACCTTATAGATAACTTTGATGGATTCGTGACATCTCCCAGCCCAGCGACAGTCAGCGTGGCTTCGTAGCTTCTCGTGTTATCAATTATGCCACATACCCATCGCCCACCTCTTTGCATATAAGCTTAGCGGGAAACAGAAGCCGTGCGTGTCAATGCATCTCGCCTTCCTCGATTTGGGGAAGGCGTTTAATCGCGTATGACGTGAAGTGATATGGGACGCCATACTAGAGCACGTAGTTGCCGAAGAGCTCGGAAGGCACCTCTTTGGAGCTTTCCATCTCTGCTGGGGTGTGAAAACACAGCGGTTCCCAATTTTCCCCGGTTCCCCTTGCTGTCATCAAAAAGCCCGTGACACAAGATCTTGGGAAGTCCGTTCCTTGGGAGTCGTTTTATGCTACTGTTGCGAAAATGTGATTGAACTGGAGCGAGAGGCGCAAGCATGATGTGAAGGTCTGGGCAGCATGAGCTCAAGTTGGATATCAAGAAAACTGAGTTCATATCGAATGACGTAAATGAGTCCGCCAGGGTTAACGACAATGAGTCTTCACACTCTGGTTTTTAACTAGATGTGATATCTGAAGGTCATTTCATGGTATATCTTCTTCTGTTTAAATATATACGATCGGTGCCTGGAGGGGGTAACGATTTTCTTCCTATTGAACAAAATTAATGTAACCTGGCGCAGAGTTGAAGTAGCAACTAGAAATACTTCCAGAAGTTCAAGTAGACGCTGGTGTTTCCGCAACTTCGAACAGTGTGGTCGCAAATGGGTGCTAAGATTAGTGAAAGGAGGAGCAAAAACGTCAGCAGAAGAGCGGTAGTGCCACGCTGCAGTCTTTCGTACGTGGTGGTTTGCTGGTGATGCTAGTGAGTTGTCTAGTGGTGGTTCGAGCTTGACCTAGCACGTTGATTCATGGCTACTAACAACTGTGTGGTGATCATCGTGGCGACAATGCGCGTCTGAGCGAGAGCGAGATCAGGTCTTCTGAAGAAACAAAAACCGTAACGATGAAAATCGATTAGCCTCCGCTTCGCACTCATTTGCTATTCACTACACCGACTGACGATGAGCAGCAGTGTTTCCGTGAAAGGCTGCTTCATCGTACGTCTCGACAGTGTCGAGTCCCGCGGCGTAGCGTTCAGTACTGTTACAAAGGCAGCTACTCTATGAAGCGCTTTCACACCCGATTCCTCCGTACGATTCCAGCCAATACCTTGGATTCCTCGCGAAGAACTTGCTCGGGCTTCGCTACCAGAATCTCTGAGGAGTGGCAAGACAATATCATGCAGTCTCATCCCACTTCCCTACCTAACGGCTTCTTCTTGTGTGGAATACCAGAGCACTGAGTTTTCCGGTCTCTTTCTGCTTTGGAGCATTTTCCTCAGACATTCTCAAGAAAGTGATAACACATGGCTTTCCAATGTTATTGTTTTCTTCATTCATCGTGTTTCTATGTATGTAGGGTAAAAAGAAATTTTCTCTAATGGGTGTCCGCACTATATGCAGCACTTAGTTTTGAACCGGTTGTTTCTCAGGTTTAAAATGAAGCTGAACATTTTACAGAAAGTGACCCCTTTCGGAGTGAGCTGTTTGTTATGTAGGAAGCCAAAATTTTTTTGATATGGAGGTTCATCTATACGGGGCAAGGCGCTTCACTAATGACCAGTCTGTTCCAACGGCCACAAAACAAAAATGGTAACTTTTTGCTGCCTAAACGTTTTAAACTCACTTTTCATCACAGAAGAAGACGTACCTTTAGTTGCGTCGTGCACGCGTCCAGTACGTTGCACTGTTTATTCGTTTGATTATGTTGGTGTTATTTTGTGTAATTCAACTCTTCGCAGAAACAGCCACGAAAAAACGCAAATGTCCGCTGTATAAATACAAGTGAGCCGTAACACAATGAATCACTGAAGCATCGCGGAGCAGGAACGAATGGTGCAATCTCTTTCCATGGTGTATTAAAATAATTTTACTCTTTCACTTTGCCTGTTGGGTTTCAAAACATATGTGTAGTTAAGGGAGTAAGGGTTGTATGACGAACAACATTTTTTGAATCGAAAGTGTTTTTTCTAAATTCAAAATCGATTTGTACAGTCAGATTTTTACAAGTGCACACTTTGACTTATAAAGTGCAGTGGTCCATTGTACAGGGAACAGTGTTAGCAGTAGTACGCCTTATTCTTTATTAGAACGAAGGCAGAGGAGATTACTGTCTCAGGATTTCTTACTTCTTTCATGTCGAATTCCTATAGCTCTTTTCTCTCTTAGCGCTTCACTTTGACGGTTACCCCTTAGTGATCGACTACCTGGTTCGTTGGTTCCTCTGTGGATCGTATGGTAGCAGTAGTAGCAGTAGTAGGTGTTGTTGCTGTCACTCGCACGTATGTATTGACCATGATCTCTTACGAGTGCAAATAACCAAGGATAAAGAGCAGTACTTCAACAAGTGAATGGGAGTGCGACTGCCGATGCTGCATGTTTCACGCAATTGGCGATCACATAGCCGTAAGCTTTGCCTGGAACAAAATCCCTCGTTGCACCAACTTTTCGACCAATCCTTGAACGCTGCGGCGCTGCACATGGCTCCGTGTGGTGAAGCTACATATGAAGGGACGCGAAACTCGAGTGCCATATATTGATTAATGTATTTATAATACTATACAATAACGCGCTAAGCGCTGAGTCATACTATCGATCGGCGTCGTCGCAGAAATTAGTCATAAAATAGGGGAAAAATTGGGGGGGGGGTGAAATTACGGCACGAAAATAACGGAAAATACCCAGACGTCTTCTTCCTGCCTGGGAACTTCAGCCCTGGGGCAGTCAAGGTCGCTGAACACGAATCTAAAGTTAGTTTTTGAAGTATCGATCGTCATCAATCGATATTGATCAAATTATTGTGGGGGAAATTACGGACCAAAAGGTCTTCTACCTGCATGGAAATTTCAGCCCTGGGGTAATCGCGGTCGCGAAACACGAATCTGAGGTTTGTTTTTGAACTATCGATCGTGACGTGCCTGGGGCTCAGACGTCGTGCCAAAGACGTCGTCCAATGTGCCTGGGATTCAGAAAGCGTGCCGAAGACGTCGTCCGCTAAGGGGGGATCATTGAGGGGTACCAGTACCAGTAATGGGGGATCGGTTCGCTAAGGGAGGACCACTAGTGAGGAACCAATAGATCGCCCTATCATGCTATATACATACTGTACGTACTGCGAGCCTTTTGTACTCCTAGGTAGGGAAAAAAGCCGTACAAGTAGAGCAGTTAGCTTGATGTGACTCTCCTAAGCTTAGTGATACTGCAACACCGCGCGAAGCGCGCAAGTGCGAGGTACGCCGATAGGCGTGACGGAGCACTTGTTTAGTATAAATGTTGCTCTCACTCTGATTTACGCCGAACCCATTCTTAGCTTTCATCAATAGGATGACTTGTAGTTATTTAACACTGCCAGTAAGGAATAGAAGAGTCAGTAGAAGAGTCAGTAGGCCGTCGGCGAGGTCTAATCGGTCATTGAAGAAGCCAACCTCGCTCTGCCGAATGGAGAGGGTGGTTCATCAAAAAGTTGTCGAATAATGTCGGCTTTTTCATTTTTCTTGTGGTTGTGGGATTTGTGTATTATTAGAAACTTTACTGCTGGTAGTATTACTAATCACGGTGTTTAAAGATGTTATACATTCATCACAAAGGCGAGAAGTTCTTAGTAAAGCACTGGAGGATGAAATCAAACTCATATTCTTCACTACCCAAAATTGAGAATTTTCCTGTTTCACTAACGGCCCACTACTCCTCGCCGTCCAGAATTCTGCCCTTTTGTTTCTACGAATTTTTGACGTAACTATTATTAAAAATCGGCTATGTCACCGAACCTTCGAGGCTTATGAAATGGCAGAATCTTCGCTTCTAAGAAGGGCTTGCAGCTTAGCAGGCTCTTCGGGGATATCGGCAGTCGGCTTATCTCATGATAACATAGCGGGATGAGCCGACCGCCGATGTCGACGAGGAACGGCTATGCAGAAAGACCTTCGTTGAAGTGCAGTTTCGTGCATTGGTTATGTCTTCGTTTCTTTGCTTGCAGACATTTCCTCCACTCACCTGTTTCTTCGGATAACAATTAGTTTTTATGGTCTACTGAATTATCCTGAATCCGCTGTCAAGAAAGGGCGGCTAGACCCGTCGTGCTAGGTACTTTGCCTATTGCTCTGCCTGTTGTTGGGGTCTGAAGCATTCATATGATGAAGCTGGTTTAGAGCTGTTGACCAAAATTTCTCTCAACAGTTACTCAATGCCTCAGCGTTGTCGCCGCGGCCGCCGCCTGCCTTAAAAATTTGAAGGAACATTTAAAAACAATTCGCCCGAACACCGCTTCACCGTACAGAAGCTAAATCCTAAGGAAAAGGAGTCAAGAGACGAAGCCATAGGAACCAGCAGCGCTAGCTTTAACGGTGGAGGTAGATTTGATCCACCAGTCACTCCTAGGTGGGCTGGCTCAGGTGGGTGGGAGAACTTATATTCGAGGACCGCGAGCCTAAGAGATCCCCTTAAACACTTAAAGGCTCGAGCACACTTCGCTGCCTTCGTTGCGGCAGCAATGATAAAGGATATCAGATGCAGCAGCTCGATGATATCCTTTATCATTGCTGCTGCAGCAAAGGCAGCGAAGTGTGCTTGAGCCTTAAGTGAAAACCGGCAGTGGCCAACGAAGGGACCCAGCTCTTGCGTCACCGCGGAGCAGTTCTCCTTGCGGTTGTCGGTTGGATTTGTGACCGCGCTCCAAAACGCCTCGAGTGTTCCGCGCATCGAGAGGTCTTGCTCGCGTGAATGCTCGTAACAGTCACCTCCACCATTGCTGGGCCATGGCTCTGGACCCTATGCTTTGGTCATCCAAGTTCCATAACCCATTCTTATCACTAGTTTTTTCAGGCGTCCATTTATAAATCTTCATTAGTGAGGCGTGACGTATGCGCTTATAAGCTGCAGGGACAGTCTTACATTCCCATAAGTAGGGAAACTTCTTGACTGTCCTCCTTATTCATGGTACCTTTATCCCTGCACTGTAAAGTAAAGTGGCCTTCATCTTGTATAAAATCAGTCGCTGTATTGCGACTTTAACTAAAATTGTCTTTAAATGAATATTGTCAGATATGTACGTGGATAAATCGGTAAAAGAGTAGCATCATTACGCTCTTACCGATTTTTGGCCGGATATCCTTTCTGGTTTTTCTTCCCTTTATTCTGCTCATACTTTTTTTTATCACATATTGCTTAAAAAATCGGAGGATTCTCGGTTTCTTCGGTTTCGGAGGTTCGATATACATATTGTCCGTGTTCTCCCATTCGATGCCGTCGGTTCTTCGCCGCTATGGTTTGATCGCCTTCCAAATATTGTTCTTTGAACGAAGTTCCAGCTCGAGACTTCGGTTTTCGTCTAAATGATCGCCTTCATAGAACTTTTCTCAGAAGGCCGTTTAGTTTGAGAGTGCGTTATATCTACTAATGTCTTGCTCCCACCATTCTAGTTTCAGAAAATGCCCATCAGAAAATGCATTATGTGCTCGGAACGAGCAACCTGGATATGCTGGATGGACGAGGTACGAGCATGGGTCATTCGACGTGTTCACTTGAAGATCTTCTGAATGGCTATCTACATAATTAAAAATAAATAGATTATTATTTTAATTTTAGAAGGGATAAAAATAGTTGAATCGGACAATGTGCTTCTTATGTCTTCAGATATGCCGATAACAAAGGTACATAGTAGAAGAAGGTCGAGTATGCCGTGGGTTATATGTAGGCTTAGCGCTGGACTGAAGACGAGAACTCTTCCAAAGACCGTTTTGGAACGCTATTTGATGATAGCGAACGATATCAATCATTACCTACATACGTACGGACCGAGTCGAGACAATGCGACTCAATGTCTATCAATCATTCTCTCTGTTTTCATCACTGCTCCAACATTAATGGACAATGTGCTAACTTTTGTCGCCTCACGGATCGCAGGTACTGTTTTGAAGAGATATTCATGACCAAACACCTAAGATTTGGAAGGGATTAATCGGGCATCGGAATAGAACTGCCGCTACCAGTTGACCCTTCCCTTGCAGAAGCCGGTTTTGCAGGGGTCGGTATTTGTTGCCGCCTGGAACGAGTATAGGAGATCACAGGTAGCCGGTGAATCCGAGGAATGAAGAACGTCATCATTTGGGGTGGCGCCATCATGAAGGGTCGTGATCAAGCCGCAACACCTTAGAACTGTTATGTTCCAAGAAAAATGGCTTTGTTTCCAAAACGAACTATGGGATACGATCAAAATTTGTGGTTTTGCGGGCTTTTCTTTCTTATTTATTTTTGATGCTTCAACATTTGTAATATATATCTTTTATGAACCAGCACACATTGTTTAATTTCTATATGGTTTTGATTGATCCCTTTCAGTTGTTTTTGGAAATGTTTTCTATTACATGCTTTTGGCCGTTATACACCTCAGTTATTTCGTGCATGTTATCTTATACATTTAACAGAAGCCTGCAGCTAACGATGTAGGGGGCAGATAAATACGTGGTCCTTGTGAGTGGGCTCAAGTCAAATCACTGGGGTCAGTGTACAGATGGAAAGCCGCATTTTTTCAAACCGCAGGAACTTCCTCAGCAACCTGTTGTGGTTGGTATTATTGTACTTCATTTGCATCCAGTATTACGTTCCCTTCCAGAAAGATTTGATCCCCGCGCTGAAGAAATATGGTGCGATGAACGAACGGTTTGCTACATAACGGGACTTTAAGCTGTCAGTCTTCCACTTGCAATTCTCCTCAACGTTTCTTTCGGTGCAGGTTACATTTCTTGGAGCCGTGCACCACTGAAAGTTTATTTTATGAAATTGTTATATTTTGATACTTTTCCAAATCAATCAGGTTTTTTTAGGAATATTGAAGGTTACAATGAAGGAAATGGAATTTAAATTGAATTATTAATTTTTTTCTTAAAATTCGAGCCACGCTAATGTACTAAAAACTCACGTTAAGAGACAAATAAGACTCATCAAAAACACAGTGCCTCGCTGCCTTGAAAGACTGTGTTGGAGATTTGGTTCTTGAAGGTAATGTCGCGAGTCTTTTGGTGTTGGCGATGGAAAATGAAGAAACCATATTTTTCGAGTTTCTAGAGGAGAACAGAAAGCCAACAAAGATCTGTGCTGTGCCACTCGAGGTTTTTATCCTTACTTAGCGGCCTGACGTTTCGACTTCCCGTCGTCTTCTGAGGCTTGAAGGTGGAGCAGGTTTAGGTTTGCGCTCTCAGAGCGACGGGAAGGCGAAAAGTTAGGACGCTAAATGAAGATCCCATATAAACCTCGAGCGGCACAGCATACTGACAAACATAACGTGCCGAGGTTTCAAGAGGGGAGAAGTTGGGATCAACAAAGGTCGATTTATTTGGACACAGAGAAAAAAACGGGGTCCGATGAGGCGGCGGGTTTAGAAACCTCCAACAATGACGCATGTGCCACGTGACGAGGTACCCGTAGAAAGTGTCCAATGCTTCCTCATGACGCTGCACTGCTGAACCTCTTGCAAACGACACCACAAGTGCAGAAACGGCAGGGACCAAGTTGTACCCCACTCACCACCTTCTCTTGGCCCCTTTCAATCAAATAACGCTTTTCCTATCCATAGTGTTGCTACCTTCAAACGCTCTGGTGGGATCCGCGTTAAACGGTTTCATTATTCATATTAACCTAGGACTAGGGTACTGTCTGAATAAGTCTAGTCTTGCACCATGAAGGATAAGGGATAAAGGACAGCGTTACTTCATCCCTCTTGGAGTGCCCCACACACTCCACTCCGACGAGTTGTCGTGGAGTCGATCTGAATGCGTATTTGGTCATACAATGACTTGCGATTGCCAGCAGATGAACAAGTCAGCGTTTTATCCTTCCCAGACAACTCTGGTACCAAATCACCGAGGGATGGAAGGCTAGGTTGGCTTGGGCGGGAAATCTGAACCTGTTTCCACATTGTCCAGAATTGTTAGTTTGAGGTGAGATATATCACCCTGAAACATCTAGATGCATGAAATCTGCCCTTATTAGCGAGCAAACGAATAATTTTGGCTTTAACTCAGGTTGACTAAAGCAGCGAAAATGCTCCAAAATTTTATAAGACAAGATGTATGGTAGAACAATTTTGAACACTGTTCAACAAAATTCTAGCGTCATCCTTCCTTACTGAGGAGTTCCGGGGATGACTGTAACCATTTGTATCAAGTAGAATTCGTCTAAGGGAAGGAACGAAACGAATATTCCACTTTTCTGCAGTATCTGTTCTTATTCTTGCCAGCGTGTGGTCTACTGTGAAATGTGCTATTCTCGAACGCCGGACGCCGAGTTTATGGAGCCAAGGCGAGCGTTCATCTACGACACTGGACCACCACTGAGTCGAAGCATAGAGGTGAGTGCTGAGCAGGTGTTCGTGAACATGGGAGCAGTCCAACTGAGTTGCGCGGCTCGACCGATGTAAGAGCACGTTTATTAAACTATAAAGAGCAGCGTGTGTATGTTTGGTAACACCTGCATTCTCTCACATCTTTTTCGAAATTCGGCCAAGTAGTAAGAAGAAAAATTGGATAGGGTCTACAATTCCGCACTTGCCTAGACTAAATGAGCTCCACCTTCAGCACTGCTCATAACGAATAAAAATTTCAACCATTGCCAGCTACTCCAACCTCAGTACCACATATTGACTGCTGACATCCTTCGATGCAGCAAAAATGCAGGCATGTAGGAGTAATAGACAAGACGGCTCTATGCCGCTAAGTACTCAACAGCCTCTTGTTTTGATCACCTGATGAGACCTGATGGGCCTCGGAGCACTTATTTCAGATTCAAATGGGTATTTCTACTTTTTCTACAATAAAGGATAAAGCATAAAAGAGGCGTTATTCAATCCCTTTGGGATGCGCCACGCATTCTACTTCTACGGGATGTTGTGGAGGCGAGCTGAATGCGTATTTGGCTATACAATGATTGTGGTGGCCAGCCGATGAACAAGTCAGCGCTTTATCCTTCCCAGACACATCTGGTACCAATTCACCGACCCCGGAGGGATGAAAGGCTTGATTGGCCTGGGCGGGAAATCCGAAGCAGGAACCTGGGATCGGATGTAGGCGACAGCCGGCGCCTCCCCGACTGCGCTCCACGCGCCCTCATTTTTTACAATACTATTCCTAATTCCTATACCATCGACGCTTTATGACACATCTTTCCATTTTTTCCGCTTTTTTTCTTTTCCGTTTCTTACCGTTGCTCTGCATACCTTCCTTCAAAGTTGCTCTAGCAAAAAAGAATTTGCCCCAAAAGATTCGTGTCCGTGTCCTGTGTTCATGTCCTTACCCTCCTATAAATACAGCTCGTCAAATCCAGATAAACTGCAGTACGACTGACAAAATCTTCGCAGGTGGTGAATTGGCGACGGAAAACCTGATTATTTCTTCAAGTTCTAGAAGAATGTTTTACAGAACAAAATATAATTTTTGGCTTGAACGATCAAGGTATTTCTTCTTCAGTAGCACAAGTTGTTTCACAAGGACCGATACCTTAAATTCGAATAAATCGCTCCATCAACTAAAGAACAAGAGTGTTCAGCTTTACTAAAATTGGAGCTCAGTTAACTGCTCTTAAAAAGGAAAGACTTTGCAACTATGTTAGTCTTTACTCAAGATAGAGTAATGGAAATCGTAGCATTACAAGACGGCAATCATTTCGTACACATTACCTTGTATAGCAGCAGATTTGAAAGGAGGTATGGAATTGGGATGGTAGGGGATGGGGAAATATTTTGCAAAGCGCCGACTTTACACTGGAATGAGCTTTATGGTTGCGTATTATTTCGCGCTCTCGGTGTAGCAAAATTGAACTCCAAGTTGAATTATCATTTACTAGTGACGGTGAAAAGTCTTGAGAGGTATGTAGTAGAAGCCTCAAAAGTCGGTGAAACGCTATTACGTCACTTAAAGGTGGCGCGCAGAACTCCCTCACCGAGTTCAATGGGGAGTACACATGCGTGGTCTACCGAGGAACAAACGGTGTTTGGGTACGGTGGTCGACTGTTGTCAATCCTCTACAACCGTAGATAATGCAGAACATCCAAATGCAGGCTCAGTATTAGAACAGTTTTAGGTCTGCCTTGCTCTATTGAGTTGAGAGATGGGTGTTGGGTAAGAAGTAAGAGGGACAGCTGCACGCGGCTAACATGGGCAGGTGGGATGAGAATGAGCGCGACGGAACAGAGTGCGGAGCGAAGGTGGTGACAGTAATGAAGACAGGCCCGATGCAGCCGCAGATGTGGGAGAGACGCCTCAGCTGGAATGATAACATGATAAGAAGGCATCAGGATCGCCCAGTAAGATTGGCCGGCTGTAGAGTTAGAAGCAGCCAGAAAGCTACCTCTAGGAGTCCAAAGGTAAAGTGGAAGGAATCTGGATGTACTCAGCACGATAGCGAAATATGTCCTTAAAGGTATAAGATGGCGACTGGTCCTAGGAACATCAAACACTGCAACTGCGTGAGAATGCAAAATCGCTTCGGAGAAGAGGAAAGATAGGATACGGTTTTCAGTAATGCTAACAATCCTTTTTTGGTAGCTGAAACGTCCGTCCTCATTGAGTTTTGGAAACATTACCAAAAGTGTGCCCGGTCACAAGTTGGAATGGAATCGCTGTTCTAGAGCTAAGCTTTAGTATGCACACCCGAAGGCTTCCACTGACATCAGATTTCTTTAAAAATTATACGCATAATAATTGTGAACAAATAAGCCATATCCAATGGTGCTTCGTTTCGGGCAAAGCTGGTGGGATGTAGCAGAAAGCCAAGCGTTCACAAACGTACGAACGCCACCCTATATCTCTGGCAAACTTCATACCAAGCCTCAATTCGAAAATAATGGAAGGAATGGAGTTGGCGAGGAGGGAATTCCAAAGTTCGATCCCTAGTTCATCCCTGTGTATGTTCAAACCTATTGTGCCTTATGATACGGTTTTCGTGATTAAGGAAGGCGACCAAGACAGTAGATCGGTATTTTATAGGTCTGTGGGATTTGTACAATTTTTACTGCAAATTGGACACTTTTCTAACCAATCTGGGAACTTTTGGTACTAAACTGAACATCTTCATGATCAAGACGTGAGGCTTCCTGGTTAAGGCAGACACTCTGAGAAAGTCAAGTCCATTTTTTGTCTTACCTGGGAAGGGTCTCAAGCGTGTCTGAACGCCGAAAATAGAGGGCATTGCGAAAGTATCCATCCTTCATGTAGTGGAAAAACGTGTTTCGTTTTTGCTGAGTCCTTGAACGCAGGGAGCTGGGGCGCTCCAAATTTTGTACTGTCAACGTGTACCCATGCACCTGTGTTGATTTAAGAGAGGCGAGAAAGGCTGCATTGCAAGCGGATCGGTGGCGCAGTAGGGAGTGCAGCTACTTCATAGGTGGAGGCCAGGTGATCGATTCCCGTCCGTTGTCGAAATTTTGGAGCTCATTCTTTCATGTGATATTTCTCACCTTCCCATTTTTCGTGGGCCTATGTTTCACTATGGGCTCTCAAATGCTTGTTGTTAAGACATTTTTATTAGTTAACCTTTCTATGTATATACGTACGACCCGTCGTATTTTGCAGCAGATTTTTGGTAGGATCCTTAACTAGATGGAATATGAGCCTCCCCAACTATCTACATAATTGAAGTATGTAGCAGCAATCTCAAGCAGCTCATGACGGCACCAATTCCCTAGAATGAGTGTCCATTTGTTCTGACGTGCCACACATTCTCAGAGAAGGCAAGCCGTTTGTGGCAATAGCCTCTTCCCCTTTGGGAACTATAGAGGAGTAGGGATCGCTGGTGAATGAATCCAGTTGGCGGCCCGGAGACCTCTGTCTTTGATATTTTTTCTTCACCTACAGTACCGGACATGTTCCTCCGTTCACTCGCCGGAAATCCCGGAAAGGTCAACATAGGCCGCTTAGGAACGGTCCAAAGCGGCCTTTTTAAATAACTTTTTAAAAAATCAAGTATTTGTAAAAAGAAACATATATTTAAGCTCAGCAGCGCAAGCTCTATCTTATGACCTATAGATCTCAGTAGAGTTGAACAATGCATATAGGCCCGACAGAATCAATAGGGCGGGCGCGACAACCTGTAGAGCGATCGAGCGACAGCTTGAAAGTGAGCGTTTTGGGAGTTTTATAACAAATTTGCAGCTGCCCTACTCAGGAATTGCTCTAAGACTGTCCAGCGAGCCTTTGGAGTGCGCCGTGCACAATGCATATAGGATCGAACCTATCAATCGAGTGGGGCGACAGCTTGTAGAGTGAGCGTTTGTTGAGTTTTATCAGAAATTTCCAGCCGCCCTACTCTGGAATTGCTGTACTCCGTCCCGGTGGGACTTTAGAGTACGCTGTGAACAATGCATACAGTATCGAATTTATAAGTCGAGTGGACGCGACCGCTCGCAAATTGCAGGACGTGTTCGGAGCGCGACAGCTCTTTCGAGTGCGAATCTTCCGGCTGCAGCTCGAAGATTTTGTAGGCAACGCAAGGTTCTCAAATACACTGAAACTCAACGGTGTAGCTCGTGAATGGACTATGTTATAGCGCTGCGAATATGCAGGTGAGGTTTGTGCACTCAATTTTTTCCGATTTTGGTGGACCACTGCGCGAAGGCACGGCGAATTAACGGCATGCAAATGCGTGAGCGAGCAGAAAAGTAAAGGCACTTTACGACGAAGTGTTTGAAGCTACCCAGCTGCCTAAATTGCATTAATCCCATCTGCTACTTTAGAGCGGCGGACGGCAGCGGTGAAGTTTCTTCCGCGCCTATATTTCAGTTTTCAACACTCGCAATGCTACCATTCTCTTCAGCTTAAAGAACTCTATCGAACGGTATCAATTTCGACCAATTTCAGAAAAATCGATTGTTTTGCAATTTACCGTCGAGAACGGGGGCGCTCTAGGGCGATCCTGCGCGGGCGATGACGTCATCGAAAATCGATATCTTCGACTTGGGCCATGCTTGATACCATTCAATAGAGCTTTGCATGCTAAATTGAATAGTGTTATTGAAAACTGTAATCTGGGCAAGTAAGGGTGAGGAGAAAGAACATAGACGGTTGTTGTGCTAAATTGAACGCGCGGGCGTGTTCTGAGCGCGATAACTCTATCATGTGTGAACCTTTCCGGTTGCAACTTGTGGGTTTTGTAGGCAGTAAAATGTCCTAGTACTGCTCTGAAGCACAGCAATGTAGCTTATGATTGTACAAAGTCACAGCGGTGCGAAAATGCAGGTGAGGCTTGTGCTACCCATTTTTTCGATTTTAGTCAACCACAACGCGAAGGCACGGCGAGCTAACACGATGCAAATGCGGAGGACAACAGAACACATAAGGTGCTTTAAGATGGCGTATCTACAGCTCCCTAGCTGATTAAACTGCCTTAGCCCCAGCTGCCATTATAGGGCGGCAGACTTAGTGGTTGAAGTTTCCTGCGCCCTTACTCACCCATATTTGAGTTTTCGACATACCCAATAACACGTTGGCTTCACCACGAAAAGCTCTATCGATTGATGTCAATCACGACCAATTTCTGAAAAATCGATTTTTTGACAATTTCCCGTCGAGGACGGGGGCACTACCATGTCCATTTGGACGTTTATGACAGGAAGTCACCCATACCGATGAGGGTGATCGGTGATCCTCGCCCAACCACCCTCAGTTATGTAGAAGAAAATCCAAAACCTAAGGAAATCGGCGGAGTTTTCAAAAACGGACGTCGAATTCGTAATCAGGCTACAGATAAGCCCTATATGATCTCGGACGAAAAAATTTAGCCAATTTCGAAGATATCGATTTTCCATGACGTCATCGCCCCCGCGCATGCTCGCCGCGCCTCGACGGTAAATTGTCAAACAATCGATTCTTCTGAAATTGGTCGAAATTGATACCGTTCGATAAAGTTCTTCAAGCTGAACAGAATAATGCATGCTACCAGCATTACGAGTGTCGAAAACGCGGACTTGGGCGAGTAAGGGCCGAAGAGACTTTACCGCTGCCGTCCGCCGCTGTAAAGCAGCAGATAGGAATAGGGCAGTTTAGGCAGCTGGGTAGCTTCAAACACTTCGTCGTAAAGTGCCTTTACTCTTCTGCTCGCTCACGCATTTTAAGGCCGTTAGCTCGCCGCGTCATACCGCAGTGGTCCACCAAAATCGGAAAAACGCTCCGAACACGTCCGCGCCTGCAATTTGCGAGCGGTCGCGTCCACACGACTTATAGGCTCGATACTGTATGCATTGTTCTCAGCGTACTCCAAAGTCTCACTGGGGCGGAGTACAGCAATTCCAGAGTAGGGCGGCTGGAAATTTCTGATAAAACTCAACAAACGCTCACTCTACCAGATGTCGAGTCCACTCATTTGATAGGTTCTTCTCTGTACGCATTGTGCACGGCGCACACCAAAGTTTCGCTGGGACAGATTGGAGTTAATCCTGAGTGTGGTGACTGGAAATTTCTGCGGATATTCTCCGAATGGTTCGAAATAGTCTTGAAGATTTTGCATTTCCCAGTAAGGGAAGAAAAGCAGTGGACATGCGTTAGCCCACTCGATTGATAGATTTGATTTCGTATGCCTTGTGCACGGCACACTCTCGGAGCACTCCTGGCATGACAGAACACTGGTAACGTGCGCCATGCTTGAGATACCCCGAAAGTACGCATGTCCTGCGAAATAAGCTGTTCTAATCGCAAAAGCCTGCTCCAGTCATTTTTTGGGTCATCCATGGCGAAAATGTGGGTGTTTTGGTAAAGTTGTATACATGTTCATGTAGATCTCGAAGAGGCGAATCGAATGAAGTCAACCTTTGTTTAAAAAAACCTGAAACTGAAGGAGTTATGATCGAGTGACGGTTTGCGTGTTTTTTCGTCGCAAGCCGCTGTTTTGACTGAGCGACGTGAGCGATATTATACTTCATTAATGTCGTTGGTTGGGAATGTTCACACTTCATCTTGTCGAGGATCCCACTACAAAGCTGCAGCAAATTACAAAAGATAATAAAAATAAGTAATAAGTAATAACTATAAATACTAATATAATATTAATATAGTATTAATGTAGTATTATTATAATAGTAAATAATAAATAATAATAAAAAACTCATCCTGAACACGTATTTTGGAGCGTACAGTGAAATATAAGCACACGAAAAGTTGGGAATATATAAATACCAAACAAGTAGTGAACACTAAAAAGTGCTAAAACTCTGCGATGCATGGGAATCGAACTCTTGGTTTCTGATCTGTGAAGCAGCTTCGTTCCTACTGCGCCACCCATCCGCTTGTAACGCAGCGGCCTTTCGCCGTTTCTCTTAAATCAACACACGAGGGTATGTACTGAAATTTGGAGGGCACCCAGCTTCTTGCATTCAAGGATTCAACAAAAAGAAGCATGTTTTGTACGATACGAAGGATGGAGGCTCTCGCAGTGTTATATATTTTCACCGTTCAGGCATACGCCTGAGACCCTTCCCTGACTAGTAAATTTTAAAACTACGTTCCTAAAAAATCTGTAATTCACTTGCTCTGAAAGCAAAGCACTGTGTGAAGAAAACAATGAATCAAAACTTTTGAAAGCGCAGGAAAGTAGTATGTTTCAAGGCTATTGAAGAAAAAAGAGATCGCATCGTCCAGTGGTCCAGCGCGTTATGATTTTTCTTTGATTGATAGTAAAAACTGAGTTTGCGTGAGGATACTTACAGTGCAACAAAAACCATTTTAGAAAACAGACATATCTTTACTTCTTAGTTTCGAGGAAACATCATTTCCACTATTGCTCAAACAAAACTTGACGTACTGGGCGAGTGCATGGGGCGATCTCATCTCTTAATAAGCTGAAAAATTTCTGCCTTTCTGCACTTCAAGAGTAGCCTCAATCTATTAATACTTCTAGAAAAATAAAGATTTTATAAAGTTGCAAACACTGTGTTGCTTTCAAGGCAAGTGAATTATAAGCTTAAAAAAGTAATGCCAACTTTTCCTAACATAAAAATTTATTCTAACCTTCTTAAGGAGCTCCCGTTTTACTTTTTAAGGTGCTCCTTTAGATTTGAAAAATGTTTGGTTTCATTTCAGAAGTGTCCAGCTTGACCTGAAAAATGTTTCCTATTTGACGTGAAAATACTATAAAAATCCAGTGTTCGAAGATTATGAACACTCATTTAGCATCGTGCTTAGCTAGTCTTTGAGAACATATGACACATTCTGTAGTAGTAGACGCTTAAAATGTTCAATTTGCCATCCATATGAACTAAGATGTAGCTCGACTTTTGAGCAAGCGAATCGTTTTGCGGTTCGCGTGATAGAAATATTCTCTTGCTATTATATGACTCATCCGTGTTCCTGTATGGGACTGATCCATGCCAAAACGGTTTTACAAAGGGAAGCCACAGTAGACGATCAACACTGGCCGCTTTCCTTTTTCCATCTTCTACGATGTGCGCTTTATCCATAAAAAGAAGTGCAGTATTCACTAATAAGCAGTAGGAGGAAGGCAGAGATGTTGCAGGAGAGCGTTGGATTTCTTGAGCACGGCATCAGTTGCGTCGATCCGCAGTGTGAAAGTCGAGCATGCAGGCGTGTGAAGCAGATCCTGGAGCATCGAGGTCGATGTGAACATTCGGACGCATCGTGCTCGATTTGCGAAGGCTTCATGGAATATTGTGGCCATCATGCCAATTTCTGTGTGCAGCCGAATTGTCAGGTGAATTTTTACGCTTTAAATTATAGGAAGTTGTTGCTCATATGACCGAAATACCGCACTGTGTCAATCAGTGCTGTGTTGTGAATACCGGCTTGGAAAGCACAAAAAGGGCACTGCTTTGTGCTTTCAATATAGAGTTACCGCAAAGGAGGCGTCATCTAACGAAGAATCGGTGCGGTGTATCTCTCAACAATCTTCGTTTAATAAACACTTTGGTACTTTCTGGACAAATGACTCGCGCTGTGATGCCGCGAACCGTTGTTACTCTCTTCTGTGCAGACGCAGGCAGGGCACAAAACCCAAGCTCAGCGGCACATGAATCAGGCACAGCGGTTCAGTGCTCATCATCTATTAGATTATAAGGATCGGCAACCATCCTGCGTCCGCGTCTGTGCCCGGTTCTGCAACTGGTCACGACGTATACCATTTCGCAGCGTCGCGTACGCAATGCCGTGGATAGCATTGTACAGGTTTGCAAAAAGCATGCCAGTAGCGTCAGTTTGACTCACCAGGATACTATCTCAACGTTAGGTCGGAACGGCGCAAGTGTTGTGTATGGGCAGAACTGCCTCTCCCTGGGAAGTAACAAACTGCAGGTCCCAATTTCTCTCTCTACCTGCCGTCACCGGCAGAAACTTTAAGAATGTAATCCTGTGCCTTCTTGTATCTATGTATATTATCCAGCCGAGTCGTGAAGAACGGATATCAGATTCGTGATCAGCACCCCAAATAACCCCTAGACAAAGTTTCAAGGAAATCGGTGACCCTGCCTGGACCACCCTTGTTAACGGTATGGGTGGTATGTTATATGTAAACATGCTCTATAACACACTATACTACCCCTAGCTGGATTACCTATATGATAAACATGGATTTTGCAAAAGTGCAAAACGAACGCAGTCTGCGGGATCGAAACCCTCGACCCCTCGCTCACGAGTCAGGGCGCTTCCCTACTACTCCACCTGTGCACTGCGCCGAGTCGCGATACGAGCCCTCATCCCACGCACGCCCGTCAGCTGTGGAGGACGTGAATCAACAGGGCGCCAACAGGCGACTTCCGTCGCCCCTAACTCTGCGCAGAGTTGTATTGGGGTCGAGATACCTGCAGTTTGTTACTTCCCAGGAAGAGGCGGTTCTGCCCATACACAACACTTGCGCCGTCCCGACCTACCGTTGAGATAGTATCCTGGTCAGATGTAAAAGTGAGGCAAAAACAGCGCTCCGACGTTTCCCCAAAATTGATACGGCAAGCTGTTTTTTCGACATCTACGAAGTGCGAATACGAATGTGGATACGGTCCTCATCTAGCCCAAGGTGTCGAAATCTTTGAGGATTCAAATTTCTGAACCCATTCACATAATTTGTCTACAAAAATTTTCAGGGCATCATGTAGCTACAATTAGAGCAAGTTTTTTTTTGAAAGAGCAACAGTAGTTTAGTGATCATTCCTTAGAAGCCTAGCCATCATAAAAGTTTCAAGATTCCACATATCCTCAATGGTAGTTAGGTTTTACGATAAGTGAAACAGATAGTAGAGTATACACTACTAGCTAGATTTTCCGGCTTTGCTGTTGGGTACCTCAAACGTATGTTAACACTATTTGATACTCTTGAATCATTAGGCAATCAGCGCTTTCACATGCATACTAATTCGTTCAAGAAGAAGACCTTTTGGAGCACTGGTTGCTAAGATTGCATCAAGCCTCATAATCTTGACTGAAATGATAAACTAGACGCATCGGGAATCAGTTGCGCAACAATTTCCGTTACCTAAAATGAAATGTGAAAAAACGAGAAAGAACTATTAGAAAATCTCGAAGTGAAGTTAAAAAGGATATCAAAGAAGGGATATGTAATTCGCCTGCACCTCCACCCTTAATCGTATTTTTGATACCATTGCATCTTTGATACCAGAACGACGATACGGTGGATATATCTGAGGGCTTCCGCAAATAATGGCCTAATCTACATGGCTGTATTGCTTCCTATTTCAGACGATTGTTGAGAGTTTGTGCAAAGAAACTTGTTTCTTCGTCAGGCAACAATGTGTGGTGTTACCAAATTTTTGGCGCAGGCAACATTTCAACCCCATAGTTCGATGAGACATCTCGATACGATATCATCTCACAACTTCTGCACAGACGATAAATTTAGCCAAGGGAGGCGGAAAAGAAATCGTACACTCAGAAAAAAACTGTGAAAATGGGTTCTGCGTGATCAATCAAGTGGACATCACGATACGATGGACAGACGCAGGCGCGATCACGATTCTTACACCACAGAACGTTTCACATTTCTGTACGAGATATATTAATTGTACATGAAGGAATGAGTATCAAAGGAGCATTCAAGCAGTGTGAGCATTCTTTTTTGGGATAGCCTATATGGACATACGTTGTATTATTGTGTACTGATATGTTACTGTTATCTTACTAGAGGATGACATATGTCAGAAAGAACCGTGGCTTTCACGTGGCTAGAAGTGTGACGGTGTGAGCGCTTGCGATTTCAGATACCTCTTTGCAAAGAACTTCCTCGAATCTACGATACTCAGTCAGCTAATCGTGATTGCCGGATAAAGGTTAGACTTGATCACCTTCTGCCTGTTTTGGAAGGCTTGATGCTATTTTCGTAGCAGTCCCGCTTTCAGACTCAGTACCCCGGGTGGCCCTGTCCTCGCGCCGCTCGTCCAGCCATTGTGCGCGTCAACTCGCGGGTCGCGGTGGAGCCGCCGCCGAGCGGTCAGCCGGTAGCAGCCCCATCCGAAGCGACACCATCGTCGTCGTCCTAATCGCTGCTGGCCTCCATTGTACATAGAAATGACGTGCTTTACGTTCCCGAAGTACTGTTCAAAGAGGAAGATGTGATCAGCTTGTGATCATGAATGATTAAGATTTTCGCCTTTATGCTCCTCCTTCGTCGTCCTTCATTATTTGTCGTTGTGCTTTTTGATAGCGTTTGCGCGTGTTACTGATAAATCCGGTCACAGAACGCGTGCAAACCATACTTGTATTACTCGAAGTGATCTATAATTAAGCCATCTACAAACACTACCCGTACTCGGCTAGATAAGCTTCCTTCAAGTCTTTCTCGCGTGCCTCAGGCGGTGCTCGCGCCTTGTCCGTGGCTTTCGGCGAGGAGCGGGAAAGCTCTCTTCGAAGCACTCTATCAGCGGCGTCTCCGAGAAGCGCCAGTTCTGACGACACCCGATGAAGTACGGCCATGGTGTATTGTGGAGGTAGGCGATGAACTGCCTGAAAACAATATGGCTTGAAGTATTGAAGGTGTCCTGAAAACAATATGGTTTGAAGTGTTGAAATTGTTGTCCTGAAAACAATATGGCTTGAAGTGTTGAAGGTGCAAGTCAGGGCAAGAGTGAGTACACACATGTGCAACCTTCGGACTAGTTCGTCGCTGCGTGTTACCATTAAGGCCTGAGTTATACTCCCGCGGGAGCACCCGCGGAAGGGCGGGAATCGCGCCGAGATCCCTCACCTGGCCAATCGCCGCGCCCCGCCACGCCCGCCGTCCGCGGTGCACCCGTAGTCCGCAGACGTTCCGCGGATGCTCCCACGGGAGTATAACAGAGGCCTAACAGTTTCATGATACATGACCAATTTGAGTTTTTTTTTTGCAAATTTGCAATACTTTGCATTGGAAGGAGTACATTTTCGAAAATTAGTCTTACATTTAGCCTGCAGTTACTCATATAAAATGCGTTCTAAACCGAATGTGAGAAGCGTGCTGCTACGCTGTGTGAGAAAAACCGAGTGACTCGGTGGTGCCACTGGAACCTTGGGTCACAAGATAAAGAAAAGCTTGTTATAATTTTAATGCTTCTTCCTAGGTTTAGATGCTTAGATGCTTAAATAATGGGCTTTTTACTTACCAGCAAGCGCTCGTACTCTTCTTGTTCTTCTTCTTCTTCAGCGTTTGTCCCGCTTCGTCGCGGGGTCCGCTCTTCTGGTGTCGCGACGCCACCTTTCCCGATCCTGCGCTTGATCAGGGTGGACGCCAGTTACCTTCATGTCCATGTGTAACGTATCTGCTTCGGGCGTCCTCTAGGCCGCTTTCCAGATACTTCCAACTCAAGGCCAATCTTGCGGACGCTGTCTTCTTTCCCACGCAGAACGTAGCTGTACCATCGCAAGCGAGCTTCGCGCATCTTGTCAGCTATCGGCGCGACACCGAACTTCTGCCGAATAACGTCGTTTCGGATGCGGTCCATACGGGAGACTCCAGCTGTCCAGCGCAGCATCTTCGTCTCCACGTACATCACTACAGGCCGGACGACTGCTCCGTAGATCTTCGACTTCAGGTGCTCTGGTATCTTTCTATCGTAGAGCACGCTAGTCAGCGAACGCCACTTAGACCAAGCTGCATTCACGCGTGAGTTCACTTTAACCATCAGACCGCCGTCAGACGCTATTGCTGATCCCAGGTATTTAAACAACGAAGTGCGTGAAAGCTCAGTGCCGTTAATCTTAGTGGAGCCGGACTCGTTTGCGTCAGTCGTTAGGTACTCGGTCTTCTTGACGTTCAATTTGAGTCCGAACATCGCCAGGCGGTCGCACCAAGCTTGCACCTGCCGCTCGAGATCATCTTTATCTTCGCAAGCGAGCATCACGTCATCGGCATAGAGCAATGTCCGTGGGACAGGCTTCTGAAGATCTTGTGTAATGGCATCCATGACGACAACAAAGAGGAGTGGAGAAAGCGCAGAACCCTAGTGCACCTCAGCAGAGATGGGAAACTCCATTGAGCGCACCCGCACCCACTCTATGAGTTCCTCAGGTACGTTGAGTTGTCGCAAGGCGTACCATATAGGCCCATGCACACTTCTGCGACAGCGCGGCGCGACCATGATAAAGCATAGCGCCGCGACGGCCGCGGCGCGACACTGCGACACGTGCCGCAGGGAGGGGGCATGCACACTCTTGCGGCTGTCGCGGCGGCTATCGCCGGCGATGTCGCGCTGAGTGCCGCAAGCTGGAATGGTTCAAATCATTCCCGGCGACGCGACATGCACGGGGACGTCGGTCCCGTTGCCTATAACGATGCTCTAACGCGACCGCGCCGCGACCGCCGGATTTCGCGGAGGTAGCCGTCGCCCCACTTGTCGCGCAGCGGTGTCGCAGAAGTGTGCATGGGCCTTATAACCTCACGCGGTACGCGGTCGAAGGCCTTCTCCAAGTTGAGAAAGGCTATATGCACCGACTTCTGTTTCTCGCGATACTTCTCCGCCAGGAGTCGGGCTGCGTGTATGGTCCCACAACCAGACACAAAGCCGCACTGGTTGTCGGAGAGATTGACGATTTCACGTATTCGTTAATCCAGGATTCGCTCGAAGACCTTCATGCTGTGCGAAAGCAAGCGAATCGGACGGTAATTGAAGCAGTCTGCAGGATTGCCCTTCTCGGAATCGTCGTACTGTTGTGCCAACACTCCAATAGTTTTTTCTCCTTTACTACCTGGTTGAAGAATTCAGCCAATCACTCAGCAGGATACCAGAGCTTCGACTTCCAAACATCGACTGCCAGATCATCCGGTCCTGTCGCCTTGCATGGCTTCATCTTCTTCAGAGCCGCTTCTGTTTCCTCCACGGTGACCTTGTGAACGGGACCGTGAACAGAACCCACAGAAGGGATGGCCGGGTGAGGAAATTCCATAGTGGAAATTTCTTCAAAGTAATCACGCCATCGCTTCAGCGCCTTTTTGCGGTCTGTCAGAAGATGGCCGCTCTCATCATTGATGCCAACGAACTTTTCGATATCCTCGGTTTGGCGATGGCGGGTCTTAGCAAGTCGGTACAAATACCGCTCACTATCGCGCGACTCCAGCTTTCGGTAGACATCACCATAACGAGTGGTTTCCGCAACAGCCACGGCTTTCCTTGCAGCCTTCTTCGCCTTCTGATACTCCTGCCAGTTGACGGCTGTTTTGTCGTCGAGAAGCACATGATACAGCGACTTCTTCTCTCGAACCTTTGCTTTCACATCGTCGGTCCACAGCCATGTCTGCTTGTCGACCTTGCGCCGTCCAGGCTTCGTAGTGCCGAGTTCCAACCCTGCAGCTTGGCGTATCGCTTCGGTTGCTTTCTTCCAAGTTTCATTGACAGTCGTGACTTTCGGTAACCGTACGCAAGAAATCACAGCTGCTTCCTCCTCTCTCATTCACCACCATTTGATTCTTGCAGCACCGCATCGCTCAACCTGCTGCACCCTCGGAGGGGTAATCTTAAAGGTGCAGATCAGCGGCCGATGCTGTGGGGCGACCGTCTTATACGGCAAGACCTTCGCGTCTGTGACGAGACTTTGGTCACGATCCTTCAAAGTCTATTTGAGATTTGGAGCTCCCACTATAGTAAGAGATGAGTTAGGAATCGCGTTTTCGGAAAACGGTGTTCACAATGGTGAGATTATGCGATTCCGCATACTCAAGAATACGCTCACCTGACAGCTGCACCCGTTCTTCGTAGTACCTAGGTGCCCATTAAGGTCACCAGCGACTATGATGACATCTTTCGGCGGTACCTCTGCTGTATTCTCATCAATCAGGCTCCAAAACTCTTCCTTGACTTGGTCGAAGCAGCCACTCTGCGGAGCATACGCAAAGAAGTGTTAGAGTCGCTCATTCGCGGCGATGAGCGACTCTTTCATCTTCATCAACCGATCGTCATAGCGCTCGACGCTTACAATCGAGTCATGAAATCGTTCGGAGACGATTATTCCGACACCACTGGTGGTCCTGGAACTTCCACATAGAACGGCCTTGAAGCCACCTCCTATGTCCCTTGACTTGTGGCAGGACCACCTCGTCTCCTGCACCGCACAGAGATCAACTCTTCTACGCTCCAGTGCTTCAACCAACTCGCACAAGCGGCCCGTCAACGTACCCACATTCAGCGTTGCCACGCGGGTCCTGCTTACGTTACGGTATTTTCGGACTAGCTCAGTTGCCCTCCGATGCCGTCCTCGCATCAGGGACCCTCGCATGCTTTCAACACTCGGCGGGCTCCGCGAGTGCTCATCGGCTCCCGCGGACGCCGTAGCACAATCTCGAAAAACGTGACTCGTCATACAGCGTGTGATGTGACATGGGTCTTCGTAGGCCGGCCTGTCACAAAGGCCTGTCGCATGCATTCGAGTGTCCGTAGCTTAGCATGTGCGGCCCACAAAAGTGTTCAACAGTCAGCAATATGTCGATCACAGTATAAGACTCCCGGTAGTCGTTAGAAGCTACCGTAAATTGTAGGGTTTCCTTTATAGAAACGACAGAAGGCTGTGAATTAAAGCTCAGATTATTCGAAACAATATCCTACACATTTGCTCTAAGCCTAGAGCGGCTAGTATAGAGGCCGTACGCTGTCACGTGATGTTTTATTGCGATCAGAACTCTCGCGCTATGCAGGACTTGTACCTGCACCCTCTGCTTTCTGGGCAGGATTAAAGCAACAGCGCTGTTTGATCACACGCAACATCCTGATATCGCGAAAAGCGCTGAGACACCACTGTGACGAGGATATGGCGGATGCGGCGCGCGATTTAACAGCGCTGATAGCGCAATGAGCTAACATCCTGCCTGGATAGCAGAGTGCGCTTCATGTTCCGCCTGGTGTGTTTCGATGGCGGCAAAAAATATTGTAACATCAGGTTACACTGTTTTGTTTGTGATCATTTCTAACTTTTCTCTGGAACTCGTTATTCCTCACACAAATCTGTCATAGTTATGCATATAGCAGAGAGTACATACATATCTCTGAGGATAGGACCTCATTACTGACCTAAATATGTTCTTTGCATTCACACTCTCCTCATGGTCACATATTTCATTACTATAGTCATATTTTTAGCCATTATATGCGAACCTAAATAAATCTACGCGTAAAAGAGTCTAAAAAAGGTCAGATCCGGTTAGGACGCGACCCCGTTATAACGCGGATTTTCTCCGTTCCCTTCAAATGCGTTATAACGAGAGGAGACTGTACATTCAATGTCTTTATAACCAAAAACAGTAGGGTAGCACTCACTTGTGCGCTATCTGCATCAGTCGGGTCAATACCAAATGAGTATCCAATTTCTCCAATTTAGGTAAAACCTGGCTAGAAAGGATTGCGTGCTTACCAGTGGTTGGGCACTGCACTCCTTTTTTCCATACCACAAGAAATGCGTGGCAGTTCATCAAGTTCAGATCTCTAGTAAACCTCATATTTTCTGGATCTGAGAACTGACAGAGTATAAAAAGACGGGGACGGTTACTAAGTCAGATTTCCGTGACTCGATGTAGAGGACAACAGGTAGTTCATTACGCCTTCAGGGTGACACTATGTACATAAAGCTAACAATGAATACCAGGTCGCAGTGGCTCTTTGAAACGAGCTCGCTGATTACAGATATGTATTCCATATCTGAAGCAGACACCGGAGAGCGGAGTTGTGAGCCGTTTTCATTCCCTCTTGTGTTTGAGCCCTGCTTATGATCAGGGGGGTCGAGCGTTCTACCCTCTCGTCTCCCTGGCCCGCCCACCCCCGACCCCCTAGGCTTGCGGGAGACGGTCAGGAGGTACACCCGCCCCCTGCTGGGGGGCATGCGATCTTCGTCTCATCCTCCTTGTTCACCCACCCCCAACCCCCTAGGCTTCACCAAGAGTCTGACGGCTGCCTTACGAAACCATTGACACGTAAAACAAAAGATTCTGGTTCGCAGAACAGCGGTGTACCTCCTGACGCCACGCCCCCCCCCCAGGGGCGGGTGTACCTCTTGTCGCGCTGCCGTTTAAAGGGCGGGGGGCAGATCGCCACTCCGCCTGTGCTCAGAATTGGCCAATCACGGGCCGACACCAAGTAGGCCGCAGAAACGACTGCATAGAGGTCGCATGGTGGGAAGGCCAGATTTGGGGCTGCGTTTTTGAAGTGCAATGTTTTTTTCTTGGATGATGTTTAGAATTTTGAGAAGATTTTTTAACCTCTGGAGTCGACGGACTACAAAAATGCCAACGCACCATGTCTCCTCCCCAGCTATGTTTTAGGTAGAGGGTCTCGATATTGATCGTATCGCACCATATTTATAGAGTGGCAAGGTTGCAGTGTCTCCAGGGAGCCGCACCGCAAATTCGAGTACCCCTGCCATACCTCTTCGATCCACTGCGCTACCACGCGGCAGCTAACGGCGTTTAGTTGAAGTCGGACTGTGATTGGCCAGCTCCGTGGGTAAGCAGAGCGCAACCAAGGCGAAGTGAAAATGATCCACTTCTCCGTTCCCCGATGTCCGTTGCAAATATGGAATGCGTATTTATAATCAGCATTCCTTGATGTGCATCTCCTCTCAAGCTTCCACTGCTACCCGATATTCTTTTCATGTAAGGACACCGGTGAGACATTATCCCGAGATTATTCTATTACATTACATTTGGAATATTTCGATTTTACAATGTCTACTTGCACTGGTTGAAAATACAAGGAAGTATGGAAAACTCAACATCCGCTCTTCTCTCCGCGTGCGCAGCCGAACATCCGTCCATGCCGATCATGATCCTGTCCTATCAGCAGGAGAAGAGCGTGATCGAAGCGAAGCTCCAGGTACGACTCTTCCGGAATGGTGTTGTTCAAAACAACTTGTGTTGCAACAGCCTGCGAAAATGTACTGATGTATGTATGTGAAACGTAGGTGATCTGTCATGCACTCTCTTCTGACCTTCATCGTCATTATCGATGCTAATATACCATCTTCACGTCGAATTGGACACTTTTCAAACCAAATTCGGCCCTCTTCTATGCTAACTTGAAGGCTTTTAAAATCGAAGTGAAGTCTTCCAAATCGAATCGACTTTAAGGCAAACGCCTTAAACTACACAGTCAATAAGACGGTTAGAATAGCTTTTTGGTCAAGGAAAATTTGGTGAAACTTTATTTGAAATTGTTTTGCTTACCTGCCCCAATAAGTGTAATAATTTCATAAAATTTTCATTTTTAGAGATATAATAATCAATGAGATTGAGATTTGCTTTAAAGTACAGCAAAGAGGCAAGCATATAGCGTATATGATCGGGTCGCACCATGCACTCAAAACAAGTTTGCCGCAACTTTTATTTTATTGATGGTGTAGGTGTCACTTGCATCACCCATAAAAGTGAGGATATACCTGCTATTTAAAGTTGTTTTTGTTATATCGTTAACAGGTGTCAAGCTCCACGCCAACAGACATTCTGCTATCAATTGAATAAAAATCACGAGGTCTTGGACGAGGGCGCGGCGCAATCTTTTTGGCACTAAAAAATAGGCACTGCCCTGCTTTTTAAAACAAATTTTAAACCATTATTTTACCACAACAATTAAAATTTTTATAAAACTTCAAACAATGTGTTCACTTATTGGGGTAAGCAAACTAAACAATTTCTAAGAAAGTTGCACTAAAATTTTTCTTGAACAAAAATTTGTTCTAACCATCTTATTGGGTCTGTAGTTTAACCTGCCCGAAGTTTATTTCGATAGGGAAGAGGTCGCTTTGAATTGAAAAGTCTTATGGTTAGGTTAGCCTAGAAGAGTGTCCAATTTGGTTTGAAAAGTGTCCAATTCGACGTGAAAATGGTATATAAATATCGAGAAGTGATCGGATGGGAGCAACCATAATCACATCATAATCATAATCATAACATCTTTGTAGGCCAGTCGAAACTATGGGCGGAAGTTCAGAACAACCTCAATAGTTGGGAAACTGCAGCACGTCTGCGATGGTACGGCCACTTATTTTGCGCGGAAGGTCGTTCGACGCGCATCGCCTAGGGTTTAAGTTATCTAGGATCTTGCCTTCAGCCAGATCTCGCTTGCGATCTGCCAGAGTGACAGCAACAATGAATAATACGAATCACATAGCGAAGCGGGCGTGACAGGCGCTAGAATAGAGGGAAATGTAAACGATATGTGATGAAAGGCAATTTAGTGGTCTATGGGCTTTAATGCGCATTTTCTAAGAAAAGACCCAAAGCGCCTGAGAAATAACATCGTTTTATTCCATGTAATTTGTACATCACACCTATCGGATAGGTCTTGAATTATTTACTGACTACCTTCAATTCCTATTATCACAGGCTATCCAGGGTTCAATGACTTGCAGTGGTCAGCCGATAAACAAGGCTAGCAGGCAATTGTGCAAATCGCCTCCACGACATCCCGTAGAAGTAGAATGCGTGGCGCATCTTAAGAGGGACTGAGAAGCGCCGTCCTTTATCTTTGATTATTCGAGGCTCTATAGGTCCCCTCATTAACGTGTTGAGACAGTTGGAGAGATCTCAGCCCACTTGTTGCACTGTCGCGAGGCAGATATAGTGGAGAAGGTAGAACAATTAATTAAAATAACTAAGTAAATATAAATGATAGCAAATAAAAATTAAATACTGACTGAAATCGGGAAAAACCTCGATGCTGTACTAAACGAAGCGAGAGATAGGATTGACGCTTTTGTTCTGTTCCCTCTGAAGTCCTTTTGATGTAGACCAAGAAGGATTCTCCTTCTTGGTCTACATCAAGAGCTATACCTAACCCTTAAGAGACCAAAGACCTCTGTATGCCGCGATTCACATTATTTCTGACCGAAATCGATCCTCAATATTTATGCGCAAATCCGTTCTAGATTTGGTTTGTTCATTTAAGATTTAACAACGCTCCAAAATTGCCTCCGGCAAACAGAGCTCAAAATATGAACGTGTTTAAAAAACGGCAAAATAAGAAGCTGCCTTTTTGAAGAGGAAGGTGTAAAGGTCGCTAAGCCGCAGTTTCCCAGTCGTTACTCCTGCAAAGGGCGCCTGGTGGCACAGTCTGAGGAGGCCCGGCTCCTGCGTGCACTCCAATTTATGTGGCCCAAACGCGCATTCAAATGGCCTACTCGATATTTCGCAGAAGTATGTAGCGTGCGTGGGGTTCCACAGCGGAGTGACTAACTCCGATCTTCAACTTTCTCCTTTACCTCCTCTAACAAGGGAGGTCAATGAACAGTGGAAATTTCTAAAGCGACCTATTGAGGGTTGTAGACGATTGTCTTTGAAGCACTGTAGTGGTTTTCCAATTTCCTGCGGACATTTGTGTAGAACAAAAAATGCGAAAAATCGAAGCACTTCAGTGGGGGCTGATAAGACGAAAGGACGTCTTGAATGGTCTTGTAATGCTCAGAAATTAATCTGCAAAAGCTATGGGGAGCTTAATAATTTGAATAGCTGTGGAGCAATAACTATAGGCAGATGTCAGGAATCTGACAATTTGTTAGGTTTCCTGGATGAAGGTGCAGGGTACGTTCAAGTGAATCATTCACTGCAGACGAGGCAGTGACTGGATGGTCGAGTGGAGATTACACGCAGATTTACAGGAGATGGGTGTAGGGTTCGAGTCTAGGACAGAAGTTTGCGGATAGCTTTGCGTTATATTATGTGTAGAATAGGTCTTGACCTTGGTGTGAAGACACCGTTTTCATTTTCTAACTCTGTTTTCAACCTCTTCTTAGATATGAAAAGTTAGGTTTTCGGTGCATTGAACTGCGTCATGTCCCAAAAAAACCATCCTTGTCTCGCTGGGAATGCTCTTGTTAGTTGCTACACCTATATGATTATTCTGTAATGTTCTCTGTTTTTTTTTTGAAAATGTTTCTCGTTTTAACCTCATTCACGAACATGGTCGAAATGTGCTGCTTCAGTCCATCTCCAGGATTTGCTGACCAGTCTTCGTGTTTCTGTAGAGAACGTTTTCTTGAAAATTTTACAAATTCCGCCATCTTTCATAACGTGTACCATCGCAGCAATTCCGCTACTGTTCCAGCCCTAAACCTTTTGCAGATTAGATTCTAACCACGACATGACAATTCCATACGTCAGTTATGCTTTACCGGCGCGCACTGAAGTGACACGATTTTCTGCAATTTTTGACACGCCCAGAAGTCCATAGCAAATTTAAAAACCACTGCGGTGCTTCACAGACAATCCCCTGCGGCCCTTAATGCAAACAAGAAGAGTTAGGTCAGAGTAGGTTAAATCACGAACAATCAGTCGGTCACCGAACTGTCGCCTCGTCTGCCATGGACCTGCCTCCTTCCGACGAAAGCCGAGATTAAGCCCGCCGTCCTCCCATAGAGGCTTGCAGACTGTGGAGGCCTTGTTGTCGGACGGAAGAAAAGCGCTGCAATAGAGCTTGTGTTTTACAAAGTAATGCAATAGTCAGCGACAGTGGGATCAGAGGTTAAGCAAGGTGTCAACTGTCGAAGAAGTGTTCCATACAGCCACTTACTCATTCACATTCTGTTCTAATGATTGAACGGAAAACACAGGCGACGGCAGAATAGCGGCGTGAATGGATCGTGACGTAGGCAGCAGCGTAATGCAGACCTTAAAATGGAAATAACAGATCTAATTTGATGAAAATCTATAGAACTTTAACGCTTCAAAGAGCTAGCCACATAATTTGAAGGGTCATCTGTAATTAATGCCTCTTGGATTTTATGGTTAGCTCCAAGTTATCGCAATGGTCATGCGGACCTACCCTACATATTCGTACGCAGTTGACAAGTATTAGAATTGATTTAAAACGCTAAGCCACGGATTCATAACGAGTAAGCGCAACCAATTCACCATATTGAATGCGCAGCCATCAGAAGCTGGCGCAATCGTATCATCTTCCGTAAAAATATGCATTTCCACTTGCCCAACCTTTAAATCCTTTAAATTGAACGGTACCCTTATTAATATTCTATGATAAAGTGTATCTTTTACTGCGATGAGAAACTCTTTCAAGCGATTCTGCCAACAAAAGAAGAAACTGAAAATTGAGTAAGTGCAAAAAAGTTAATAACGGTACTAAAAAAAAACTGCGCACTCACTCGATCGATCTCCGGCGCTAGCGAGTTCGAGCCGAGAATATGGACAGAAGACAGAAGTATCAAATTCAGTATAACAAGTGATATAGCACCCAGTAATGAAAGAAAGAACACAGTGTAGTGAAAGACGTGCGAGCAGCATCTGATAAAAAAGTTCGATAATTGATTGAATTTTTCGAAGAACTTGTTTCAGTAAACAAACGCAATGTGAGAGAAGGAAGAAAATTCGAGAAGCGCGTTCACGCAAAAGGCAAAAGAATTAAGGATCATGAAACTGTGGATCCGTTCATGTTAACTCACACTGGGTGCTCAGAGGCAGATACCTTCACACTAACACACCGAAGTTCAGCAATTGTTTCCCGCTGTTGGAGAGCTCCCAGCGTCCTTTTATCCCAATTCCGTTAAGCACGCCCTACTCCTCAAAACGCTGAGCTCAGAGCAGTAAGTCGATGGCTCTTGATAGCCATCTCCGCACTAGCGAATGCAGTCGATCTCAAGTACATATTCTGCTCTGTACCGCTTGTGCCTTAGTGAGAAACAGCAGGAATTCCTGTTGATGATCTTTTCCCAACTGATTCTGGGCCTTTCACCTCCCAAGATCTTAACACCCTTCGTCGGAGGATCATTCGTGGTTTTTGAATTCATATTCCTAATACTTTATGCGTTATCGCTTGCTCACCCAGTTTATTTCTTTCTTAATTTCGGTTGCACTGGTGACAGCAGTTCCTTCCTAAGCTAAACTTCAGGATATCAGAATTCCTACTCAGTTCCTGAATACTACAGATACTACAGCGGCAGCCCAAGATAGACCAGGCGTTCTGCCTAATCACGGAGTCGGAGTTTCGGATTCCGTTGCGTGACCGGTGTAATCCGTCTAGAGTAGTTTACATGTGGACCTCCCCTCATCGTGTTCATCGTGCAGATACATATTTATGTCGTAACAGGAATAGTAAATGTCATTCCATGATGTTAAACCGTTCATATGTTCTGTTCGTATTTCTCGAAGAAGATTCTTCATAAAATAGTCTAAAGAAAATACTGCTCTATTTCACTGAAGAAGGAAGTGTCACCTTATGAAAGTACGCGAGCACTTGTGGCGGTGGTAGAAGCTGTGTCGGCGGCATGTGTAGTGATAACAGCATGGAATACAACATATGGAAAATAGCACTAGGTAACACAGTATGGACAGCAGCACACAGGCAATAAACCTGACTGTACGTCTAAGACACATTATAATCTGAAACATCATAGTTGAGAATTTTAAGAAGTGGAACAACACCTATGAAGAGCTGGTACCGTTCCGCATACTGGTAGCGTTGCTAAGAGCGGAGGCGGTCTCCACTGCGCATATCCGTCTTCGGTTTCGTCTGGTCCCTGAAATTGCCCGTTATGAGAGTTAATTTACGAGTGCATTTGAGGCCTCGGCTAGCGATCATGATGGCTACTGATCTCCCGTTCGTTACGAATTTAGATTTATCCATCTGCCTGATATTTGAAGTGGGTTTGAAATCGACTTTTTGCCAGAACTTTCTAAAACCTTTGAGGCAAAGAATAAATAACCGCAGCTTTCTGAAGTTAGGAGACATGATATAATAGTGGCATTCTTGATATTACAACGCAAAGTGAGCATGTGACCAGAGCACAATGCGGAATAGTCATTAGTCGGAGGCATAAGTAAGCTGCTCGACGTCAACAAAACTTACAGGAAGCGTGGGCTTGACGGTGTTCTCGGGTTTCTCATAGACACGATGTCGTGCCCATCGTACCGGCCAGAACTCATCGTATTCCTCGAGACGTCCACCGTCCCTGAAAATACAGACGTTAGCCATTTTGACCGGTATGGCTTCCAGCTTTTAGAATTCACTTTCTAAAATGCAAACGTAGATTTTTTCTCACTTTCTTATTTACTTCGTTTTTTAAACATTCTTTAGTTAACATTCAAAATTTGAATTGGCGGTTTGACGGCTGCTATCACTGAATCTTGATTCGAACGAATGTCTTCTTGGATCACAGTGGATGACCACGATGAATTAGGAGGATTTTAGAACTTGCACATTAATTTCTGCTAGATTTCTTTATTTGGAAAGCTCACCTGTAGTCGACAGCCCACTGCAGGTGCTCCATAAGCTTTGGATACCTCATCACGTGCACTGTAGGTTTAGGCTTCAGCGGACACAGCATTCGCCTAAGTGATCAAATAGTAGATATTACAGCAACTACTGGTGATGGTGGATGCAGGACGCCCTTGCACTTAATAAAATATAGTGTGTAATGTTAAAAAAATATTTGCAGTGGGGGCAGTTTATTTGACCCATTTTGAATACGAGCGCCTTTTGCGGACTGTCACGTACGTCCAATTCGCATACAGGGTGCGGCGCATAAATCTGGACAAATTTAGATTCCAATTTTTTGTAAGCCCTCTGTAGGTCCCTCTATTAAACAGTATAGTTGCGCTCCCGATTTTTTTGGAATATTCGAATGATTTCGAATGCTCACAAACTTCGAATATTTGAATTCGTTTATCATAAAAAGGCTATGTTTTGAATACTAGAATTCGAACACATTCGAAAAATGTGATTTTTTGAACGTTCGAACTCGAATGCCCAAATTCGAATGAAAATCATTCGAATGTTTATTCGGATAAGTCGTTCGAGCACAACTATAGTAAACAGTCATAACCTCAGAATGGTCTCGATGTTGAATACTACAGCGGGTACAACCGAAGAGCCCGACTATCGAAAGTATTCGCGCGGAGTGTTCGCCAGCCGAAATAAGTCAATTCTTCGGGTACCCGAGATCAACCGTTTACGATGTTGTGGCCAGGTACAATGCTTTTGAGGAGTCTGGGGAAGGTTTCGCAAAAACGGAAAAGCCAAACCATTCGAAACTCATTCGCGGGAACGCGTGGAAGAGGCTCACGCACTGATTTCTGAGGAAGTGGGCCAGCAAAAACAAAAAAACTGTCACCAAAGAAGCTTACCGGCTAGTTTTGCAGACTGTGGGGAAACCGTGGATGGTGAGTGTAACCTAAGGGAGGCCATATGTCTTCTGGCAGGGCGGCGAACCGACTCACACGAGCCATTTAGTCCAAAAATGGCTGTCCGATAACTTTTAAATGTTTTGGCCCAAGCAGTTCTGGCCGCGAATAACCCGGATTTGAATCCCCTGGACTATTGTGTTTGGAGCATTCGGTCAGTCGAAGAGATTGCCAACAAGACAAGGCACCCTAAGGTCACATCTCTTCGCACCGCTACTGAGGCCGCATCCACAAATGTCGACAGCGCTCTTTTAAAGAGAGCGTGCGAGCGCTTCAGGCCAGAGATAGGGGCAGCCATACATATTGAGAAATTTCACTCTTGAGATACCCATCCATCTGTGTGTAGAAGGATTTTCTGTCTCATTCATATTTTGTGTTAATAACTTTGCTTGAAAAGAGAAAGTTTAGTTTGTCCGGATTTAAACGCTGCCCCATTTATATTCTGTAGAATTCATAGATCTGTTGTGTCCATTTCCTGTTCCGAATTACCACTTTGTTGATACCGAATCTAGATTTTCATACTATTGTCTTTCTTGAATACTCTAAAGTGGCTGGAAAGTTGTTAGATTAGCACTTTAGCTAACTATTCCAACTATTTGCTATACCTATGTTAGTATGTCTGGGATAAAGCTGAGGCGACAAAACGAGATTCCCGACGGTGTCCATTATCCATTCTTAGGGTCCAAGCAGGGGTGTGCGTAATTACAACTCACGATTTACGATTTACGATATTATGGGTCGTAAATCGTAAATAAATTCGTGAATGTGATTTTTGATCTTCAAGTAGCAGTGGGTTCATATCTCCTCTCACAGAGCATTACCATTTCCTATTAGATTTTGGTCTTCAATGTTTATATGTCTGACCGAAGCAGATGACCCCGCTATGTGTAGAGGCTGCTCGACTTGTAGTTCTCTCTCTCTCCCTCTCTCTCTCTCTCTCTCTGCTTAACCATTTCTCTAAAATTGTAAGGCTGCCGCTTGGTACCAGGGTTGCTTTCGAGGGAAGTAAGCAGAATAATTAATTAGAGTGTCCATCAGGAGACCTCCCTTTTTCCCAGAAAGGCACTTCGCTCTAGCTGGCAGAAACGCATGCAAATTCCTCCTGTATTCTAAGAATACGACTATTGGTCAATCCATATTCTATGCGCTATCCCATAGTCGCCTTGTCCACAAACGCTTTTTTCTAAATCAACCAGAGTTGATGCAAAACAATGAAGAAATATTGCATTGCAAGGAGCGCTCTTTAGACTCTCATGGAAAGAGCAAACCACTGAAGTTTCCATCAGATTACCAAAGGACGTCACAATGTGTCCTTGACTAACAGAGCTTCTCAATTCGGCCAGCGCGTGGCAGTTACTACTAGGTGAACCCACATTGAGCAAAGCTCAACTAATGCTTATCTTGCCTTCCTCTAACCACTTCCCCTTAATAGCCTTGTCAACTACAACCATACTTCTTGCCTTCTCAGCTCAAATTGAACTTCCTTTATATTAAGGGCTGCGGAGTGGCTTCAGGATCACTTGGTAACACTGCGCAATACACTTTTATTTATTTAAAAAATATAAGACTATGCCCAAAAAATATGATCATACCGTTTCAATACTATCCGCCGGCAGCGGAACTGTTTCTACCTGTTTTTTAGGGTTTGCACCAACCGAACAGTTTATTGTTAACTAAACGCTCTTCATTCTAAACCGAAATCCTTCATTTTCAATAGAACATTTTAAATTTAAAACATTAATTTGAAACCACATTTAGAAACAAATAGACATTTTGCACACCAAGGCAGACGCATCTAGAGTTTAAATAAGCATTGTTTAACCATTCGTCTTAAGGAGTGTCCCAAAAAACAGCACTTCGAATAAACACAAAATACATATCTTTATTGAAAAGTGTTCGGTTGAAAACGAAAAACGTCCGGGTGATAATGTGAAGCATCCTGCTGAAAGAGAAAATGGTATATCTCAGAATTCAAAAAAGCAGAGGCCCCCGGCGCACCGTAGTCGATAGGATCACATGCATGCGAAATGTAGGAAAAAATGGTGGGAATTTTATGGTTGTACTTTTGATTTGGTCGCGTTGAATATATTTTCTTTTAATGAAGCTTTTTGAATCAGCAATTTGTTAAAACTTAATGTCTCCAGTTCTTCTTTTAGAAGGTGTTCAATTGATTTTAGAGGAGTCCAGTTAGCTAGAGATCTGCTCAGCATAAGTTGAAATGAACAATGTAAATATCATGCTCTATAATAACGCGCTAAACGCTGAGTCATAGTATCGATCGCCGCCGCCGCAAAAATTAGTCATAAAATAGGGGGAAAATCGGGGAAAAATCGGGGAAAATCGGGGGGGGGGGGGGGGGGGGGAAATTACGGCACGAAAATAGTGGAAGATACCCAGACGTCTTCTACCTGCCTGGAAACTTCAGCCGCGGGGCAATCGCGGTCGCTGAACACGAATCTGAGGTTGGTATTTGAAGAATCGATCACCATCAATGGATATTGACAAAACTATCGATTTGTTGTGGATTTCGTCCAGGCGCTACGAAACTTTAGTCCTGGGGTAGTCGAGGTCACTAAACACAAATCTGAAGTTCGTTCTTGTGGTATCGATTACCGTCAATCGATACTGATCAAACTACGGGGTGCGAAAATACGGGAAAATACCCAGACGTCTTCTACTTGCCAGGGGATTTAGAAGACGTGCGGAATACCTCGCATGACGTGCCAAAGACGTCGATGAACGTGTTTGGGGATTCAGGTAGACGTGCCGAAAACGTCGTCCGCTAAGGGGGCATCATTGAGGGGTCAGTACCAGTAATGGGGGACCGTTTCACTAAGGGAGGACCAGTAGTGAGAAACCAATAGATCGCCCTATCATACTATATACTCTACGTACTACGAGCCTCCTAGGTAGGGAAAAAAGCTGTACAAGTAGAGCAGCTAGCTTGATGTGATTGTCCTTGCTTAGATACTGCAACATCGCGCGAAGCGCGCAAATGCTCCGTCACGTCTATCGTACCGTAACCGGAAAATACCTCTGGAAATATAGTGCATACGCGTCCCGGCGGTTTTTACGCCGGGACGCGTGTGCACTATATTTCCAGAGGTATTTTCCGGTTACGGTTTATTACGCTTCACGATTTACGAGATTTCGGATTTCATTTACACACCTCTGGTCCCAAACATGCATGGAAGCTCATATTGACGTTTTCATCCCAATGATCCTAATGATATCCCCCTATAAAAATTTTTTCGCTGCAGGCATAATTGTTGTTGTGCAAGAAATCCTGCTAGTCATATTTTGAAGAAATTTGGACCTTAGATCTTCAATCTCTGCTGACAACGTCCGTATTAGTATTACAACTATACTTGAAGGACACCGCCTTTTATACACTAAAACAGCAATAGCCGATTTGACAAAAAGCACATCCCATAGGCGGCACTTTAAAATCACTGAAAACCCTCTTCGTACACAGCTGACAAAGATTTTATACAATCTGACTACGAACTGGTTCGCGCCTTTAATGTAGGCATTTAAAGTTCGCGATGTATGAATATTGCATACTATATGCCCTCATTTTTCATTATTTGGGCTTGACTATTCCTAAGAGTTCGTTCAAAATCACTTCACTGTATTGAATCAAGTTTCACAATACCCCCGCAATTTTATAGAAATTCCAACCAAAGGTCAAAAGTTAAGGTCAAAAGTCATTGGTGAGAATTTCAACATTACCTCACAAGAACTCACTACTGACAATGGATACCATTTGATAGCAGCGTAACCTGTTTTTCAGAACTCTAATACAGTACTTCTGAGCTGCAACCGAAAGTGCTACTGCTAGTCCCCCAAGATCCTTATGCAGATCGTGTCAGAGTTCCTGTGCACCATTTGAACTACAGCAATGCATTCCTTCGATGGAGGGGTAGAATATGGTACAAGCCTTCGGTCTATTTTGAGCAATGGGGTACACAGTATAGATCTTGAGAAATTTCATCGAACGAATGAATGATGGAATTTATTCGGTGTCGAGAAATTGCGGGCGAATGAATGAACGAATTTATTCGCTCATCAATTTTTTCGAACGTCTGTGACTGAAGCGATTTGGCTCCGTACCAGCTTTGACTAAGTTCGTCGTGTACCCGCCAACATCCGACTACGACGACGAAAAGTCGAAGACGTCGACGCCCTATACATGGAGCTGGAGAAGTTCTATAAGGAAGACGACGCCTTCTACAGGGTGGTCGTCGGCGACATCAACGTCATGATTGGACCACGAAGTTTGCACAGCTGCACCATCTTCGCTTCACTGAGGACATCGTGATCATAACATCGAGTATTAGGTAGGCGGAGTGAATGCTGGCCCACTTCGATCGTGTGAGCGTCGGATTGAAGCTGAACCGTACGAAGACGATGTTCATGAGCAACAGG
The DNA here is from genome assembly GCA_947359475.1 of Heligmosomoides polygyrus bakeri. NCBI lineage: Eukaryota > Metazoa > Nematoda > Chromadorea > Rhabditida > Heligmosomidae > Heligmosomoides > Heligmosomoides polygyrus. The sequence goes on from OX375870.1 coordinate 68,300,642, forward strand.
AGAGTTTCTTGTGTCCTATTCTCGCTCTATGGAACAAACATTTCCAAATACTCCAGCTCCGTATATCTACGTCGCGAAGTCGACATGGCCAACAACCTAGTGCAGAGCTGAGAAGGAGGAAATAGGCGGCTTGGAAAGCTTTCAAAGGCACCGATGAAGTCGTAAAGAAGACGAAGAACGTCCCACTCCGTGTTCCACTCCACTGTTCCTTCCCTAACGTGATGACAGATGGCTCCTGGAGTTCTGGGCTTCGTCGACGTTCGGACTATGTCGCGTAGACCAAGTCGTCGAAAATTCACTGAGGCCAGCCACGTAATGCGCTTCGGCGACACCCGCTTGAGGAGAGTCGTCTCCGACTGGATTCCGCTTGATGTCAAGAGAACATCAGGGCGCCCACCTACCCGTTGGTAAGCTTGTTCATGAAAACCCTGAACGAACGATATGATACTCTTCGTGTCCCTCGAGGGAGGAGGATCCATTTGAGCATTCTGGCACACGACAGGGTCGGACGGAGATGCTGTTGGCGCCCGCTCGAGCAAGAGCAATTCGATGATCAACAGAGCGACAGTTGATAGAGGTCAGAGAGAGAGAAGATCGCTAAACCGATAAATAATCCATGATGTACGTTTAAACGGGTGTATGTGCGGTCCCGTTCAAACGGGAGCATGTGCAAAAGGCTAACCTTGTCAGGCTATTCAAAAAAAATCATGGATCAGTTATTCGGACCTATTTGAAAACAACAAATGCTGAGTTGAATAGCTACTGGTCTTCCAACTCCGAGTACCAGCGAACTTGCTATTCTCTCAAACGTCGAGGGACTGAAGACGAAGCGGTCCCAATTTCAGGCCTTTCACAAACAGTTCCACTTATTTAACCTCGCTGGCGTAGAGTGAACGCAGGAGCCGAAACTACAAGATGAGAGGACATAGCAATTGTAAGTGCCTATTATTTTAGTCTTTAATGGACGTGATTTTGGTGAATACTACATTGATGGGCTCTGTGGGTCGTTTTCACCTGGTTCAACATCACATCAACACTAGTACAAGTCCTCCTTTGTCGACGTAATGAGGCAATATAAGCGAGCTGTTCCAACATAATAGCAGTGAGGCCATCAAACATTTCGAGGACGGAAGAGGACAACAGCCACTGTGATGGATGTACATTCCTGTGCTCTATAAAAGAATGCGAAAAGCCTAGCATACCACTTCCTGATTGTATTCACTATACGTCGGCGGTAACTTCGTGGATTTGATGTTAGCCAGACGTTTTCCTTTTGCGGTGATCATATAAGCCCCCTTCTATATTTCAGTTGTATCTGCCTCTGTCTGAATGTCAGCGACAAATCTCCATTTTTGATCCCATCTCCATCTATTCTAGTGGAGGGCACTTCCCTCAGTTATTTTGAAAACGACGGTAAAATTGAGCCATTTTACGGCGGCTACACACTGAGCTAATATATTAGAATCTATCTATATATGTAATTGCCTACCAAGGATATGCCACCCTTTTTATGTCTGTTTCGCTTTACTACCGGTGCCCTCCTCCTACAAGGCTAGATCCCGTGTTGGTAGTATGATCCCCTCGTAATCTCCGGAAGCTCTCAGAAGCTGTTTTCTGCTCTTCATCGAGCATACTCCGCTTTTGTTGCCACATACAAGCGCTGATATCAACCTTCTCAGCCCAAATCATTTAGTAAGTTTATTTATTTATTTATTGCACTCGAAGTTGAGCATAGCCTTTTGCAATTCGTCATGCAAGTTGACTAAAAACCTCATCTGTTGGCTGCATGGCTTCGGAATCGTCAACCAAACAATGAACTACGTTCTACTTATGGTGCGAGTGACTGCCATAGGGTTATAAGTTGCCAGCAAAAACAAGCACGTGTCATACAGTGATGGTTGGAGCTGAGGCGTATTGTGGCGACATCTGACGTGAAGGATTGAATCTATTTTCATTTTTTTTCAGAATCATGATGATGTTTGCTTTCCGATTCGCCCTCCTCTTTCTACTCTCTGTCATCGCATCATCACAAAACGGACAACTAGAGCAACTAGATGATATAGACGGTAGGCATAAGGCATTGATATAGAGCGCAGGACAGCATGCTACGTGGGGTGAAAAACGAAGATTTCACATAGAAGCAGCATGTCTTCGTCATTGCATTCTGTTTTCATAGATAGCAACTTGATGTGGCCATCTATTCAACGATAATTTCTTGATATCTGTTCCTGATTTGAAAAAATGCGCATTTTTTCAGCGTTCTGGCAAAGTTTAGTCGATCTTGGTACAATTCTTTCTCTTTTTATTCGATAAGCACTCACAGAAATGTTATGATAATGTGAAGTACAAGCAAATTTATAAGGCATTATGTAACACTGGCTGGAAATAAAGGTTGGATTTCACTTGAAATCGATAACGCAAATCGCAACTGTTCGTTTTATTTTGTCGTTGTTTTAAGCTGTATTTGCAAACATTAATATGTAACCACCAATTTTTTGAGCGTAGTGCCCGTTCTGGGAGATTGAGAATTGTTTGCTTTCACACCATGTGCAAATTATCAATTATCTTAATGTATACAAGGGCTGTTCAGAGGTCTGCCAAGTCAAGGGTACCGTGCAGCGGCTCCAAGACACGTACCATTACCAAGAAGTCAAGTTCCCAGCCAAATATGAACCTGGAGACACTCTAACGGCGCAGTGCTACGACCAACCAGGTATCACAGAGAATATTCGGACTGTGTTGCAGCGAGGATATGTTATATTCCCACTTCTTTTGCTTCCTTTTTATTGCTGTAAAAACGATAATTCGTTAACAATATGAATCCTTTATTATACAAAAACATTACTTTGTAGCGCCTCATTCCCTGAAATGCGTTTGTCGTCAATGGACCCGTGTAGGCTCGAACCAGAAAGTTGGATGCACTCGTCGATGATTTCTTGGTTTCCAATAAAAATTTGCAATTTTGTTTCATCAATGCAAAATCATGCATTCTATCATGCATGTAAAAACTCTTTGATCGAAGCTCTCAACCTCATGGACAAAAAATGTTGTGGGGCTTTTCAATCTTTCGGTGCTTCCAATGTATTAGATGTCTGGATAGCACCTTACGTTCAGTGTTTCAGGTTGTTCAGTTGTTTGATGTGGTGTCGTATTTCGAAGCACTGCAAATGGCGCCTTTTCTACATTGCCTTTGCTTCAGAATTGAATCAATTTCGGTCACAACTTACTACACCTCCAGCCACAACGTACATATTCCTCAGTTCCCAAGTCGTTCCGAAATATGCGCCAGCAGCATTACTGCACTACGGCTTATGTTAGCCACCAAAGTATTAGGGGGGGGGGGGGGGCAAAAGTAATGAGACATCCCATGCCGTGTCCATATATCTCGTGACTGCAGTCTGGTTTCGTGCTTATTGTATTTGTATGTTTGCATGCTACTTGCTGGAGTCTGAGAAGTTACCACTTCCGTCCTTTCCAGAAGCATGCCAAAACCCCAGTCTGTCTCATGCCGAAACCCTTGTCTGACGAGTAGACCTGTGTCGCGCAAATCTCGCCCAATTCCCAACCCGAGCAGCCTGGGCTCAATATTCACGCAAGATGAGAAGTACGTCTTCTACCTTAACCCTACCAAGCAGCGAGTCTGGGTGAGGCCTGGTGATCCGTTACCGACCTTCCTTCGGCGAGATGTTCACGGCGAGAAGCACCTTCAGAGCTTCTGGATCTGCGCCCATGTACCGGTATACTGGAAACTGTTTACCAAAAGCACGACGATGGACTCCAAGGCCATGGTAAACGAAGTAGAAGAGATGGAACTGCTACTTGCTCTTATTCATTCGCAGCGCTTCAAGAAAGTTCTCCTCTTCGACAACGCCGCACCTCATCGGGAGCAAGTAACCACGAATAAGCTTGGCCTACGTTCGCATGCGAATATGGTGGGTGAGGCATGTGAACCTAGCTGGGCTACGTTCACATGCCTCACCCACCATATTCGCCGGACATCTCTCCATGCGACTACCACTACTTCTTGAGCCTACAGGACTTCCTGGTCGGAAGGGACACAAGAACCCAAGCAGTCCTTGACAACCATATCGAGCAGTTGATTAACACCAGGCCCAAGCAGTTCTGGAAAGTTGGGATCAGGAAGTTGGCTGAGCGATGGCAGCGAGGTCATTGCCTTTAATGGCAAATACATTCCTCAGCATCGTTGAGTTGTAATTGAGTCATAAACAGATAAAGATTTTTTTCAATTTGTCTCATTACTTTCCCCCCCCCCCCCTCCTAATATTGCCTGCTCCGCCCGCCGACGGCTCCATTATCACGAAAGGGCTTAACCACGGTAATATTGAAGCCTGACACAACACAATACATAAATGGCGGATACGCGGGATTGACAATGGCGCAATGTCTGTTGGCGTTCAATATAGCTCAACATTTTTGATTGATTCAGCAAAAAGAACGCTTCCTGACTGTGAAATGCACATGCACATGCTCTGTTCCAAAAAGGATCTTGAAGAAATTATGATGGTAATAAGTGATTAGTGTCCTCGTTTAATTTTGAAGATGATACAACTGATATGAGCATTCTATGGAAGAATGAGCTGCTCTATATATGCCGCATGGTACAAATGCAACATATCTGGGCAGATGGAAAATCCCCTTGAGATTTGGAATGCAGCTATTTTGCAAAGCTAATAAAAAAGTGGTTACTTCTGAAGTCTACAAGGTATGACAAATTCCAATACAGCGATAAACAAATAGAAACTGCGGCCACATTAGTTCACGTATAAATGGAAAATCGCTTTCACTTTTTGATCGAAAACATCAAAAAAGACTGTACATGCACAGTCGATGCCGCTGTGTAGCCATCCATACGTCTAAATCACAGGGACTCACAAAGCAGACTCCTGATCCTTACAATTGCACAACTATTTTCACGTCAGACTACTCAATAGCATTCAATAGCTTAATTTAATTTCGGAGCAGACGGGGATGTTACTGAAGCCTATAACATCGTCCTTTGGTCACTTCCATTAAGATGTGCCCCAAAACCCTTAAAATTACGTCGAGAACACGCTCTATCTACTCGTTCAGCCGCTACACTGATTTATGCAAAACACTCGCAAGTGACTCGCCCTCTGGCGACAAAACTTTGCACGACCACACTAGCCAAGCAACCGAAGGACTTGCTTTGTTTGAAAGTAAAATCCCGGTCGAGCGGCTTGTGAATGTACAAGCTGCTCGCCCGGAATTTACTTCAATGGAGAGGTGTTTGGTCGCTCGGAAAATCTTAAATAACTGCCTACGGTAACAACGAACATTTGGAGAAAAAGAGCAAGAAATGAAAACCTGTAGGCAAAGTAGAGCATGGTAATCCTCCAGAGAAGCGACACAACTGACGACGACGTCGAGAGCAGCAAGGACCATGGTATCACCTGACAACGGTTATCTGATGAAGGTGAGGAAATGTCACAAAACTCGAACTAGTTTTAATTTCAATCTGAAAAGTCTCGGAACGTTTCCATAGCATTTAAATTTCAATGGAATACTTCCCAGCGAAAATTGATCAATACAAATTACATTGCAATGTAATTTGTATTGATTGCAATCGAATGCGTTCTCCGCGATCATCAATGGGCATCAACGAGTTTACCCCAAAATATAATTGGACGGACTCATGCTGCTTTCATTCATGCTGCTTTGTCTCCATAGACCATTCTTCGAGAGTGTTTGCATTGTGTAGTTGTTGAACTACATAGTTGACACCATCACCAACAATCTACAAATTGTTCATCTGTTCACGGTGTACATACTACTGCTTTTATAGGGTCGTTTTTGGACCTATTTAGATTTCGATGTATCGAAACTTCAAGGGATTCGGAGACCTACATGGTGGGAAGTGGGTGAGGGCTCCACCATGCCATTCTCTGAAACAATGGACCGACTAAAGCATGGCCCGTGTGAGCGTAAACGACTTCGTGCTTTCGCTTAGATAGCTGAGATAAAGCATACGACATTCCCAAAAGCGTGGCTGCTCTTTAGGGACACCAGAATGAAGTCTTCTGAATTACTTATGGAGTCCAATCCCTCCTCAGAGTTGATTTCACAGTTCCCACAGCGACAACATTTGTACTTGTGGTCTACAAGATACGTTCTGCATGGAAGTCACGTGAAGGTCGGTCACAACGCAAGGCTCGCACGACAATTGTGTAGACGAAGGAAGATGAGATGTGGTGACGAGTGGAACAAGGCGTTCACAAGGGGAGGCCAGGAAATGGATCGGCGCGTACTTGGCAGGATGAACCATCTAGGTTTTCAGAAGGAATAGAACTGTAGTATCTGCCAACGTCATGGCTTTGCAGAAGGGGCTAGAAAACTATGGTAGGAAAACAACGCGAAAGGAGAGATAATGAGCTTTTTTCCACGCTGTTTCGATAGGGTCAAGTACATAGATTGCCGTACTCTCCCTTCACCTCGTTCTACTATTAGCGTTTAAAAGTGCTAGTGTAAAAGTGCTACGCTTTGAGGTTACTCTTAATGAGTGCTTTCTCTCATCTCGTCCGGGCTCTGAAGTAGACGGTTGCGTCAAGGCGTGAGTTCGGTAAATTATGCCAAACAATCCTTCTTCAGCACCTTCACGAAAACTTGCTATCTTGCATGCTGAGTTTATTCCACACTTCTTTTTATGCCAAGAGCGGCTAGTGTAGAGCTTAACGTATGTCGGAGTATATGACTGTGTAAGTCTATCTATGTATTTTTCTAGGGCAGCGAAGCTCTTAAGAAAGCGAGGTTAGACAAACTGAAGCAGCATGTCAGTCACTAACATTTGGTCCAGCACAGCGACACGATGCGATGAAGAAGAAATTCAAGAGGGTGATAGGCGTGTCGTGCAGCAGCATGACCAAGAAAGCGACGCGGAAGTTGTTAAAAGCCTTAAAGTATTAATAACGGCAAACAGGAAGACACAGATATAAGGAGGTTCCATACCTGAATCCAATCAACCAATGCCTCCCATATCAGCGTCAGACCGCTCCGATATGGAGTGACATCTAGCCGGTGAGCAAATGCGTTTTCCATGCATAAAACCTGAATGGTAAAAAACCCGCTTAGATCAGGCAGGAAAACAGAATTTGAATTTTTCTACCCTGAGTTTTTAAAAATATTCTATGTAGTTTTTAGTGAACCACAGCGCTCAAGCGTTAATACACGGCTATAACGTCCCTCATCGTTTTTTTCAGAGGGAAAATGCAGACTAATTTAACAAGTCTAAAAAAATATTATAATTCTTTTTTAATTCCACCACTATAAGCAAATATAAAGCGGGTAGAGCAGTTGCCGAACAAAAGAGTGATGTTCTTCCGCTTCACAGCAGAAACATAATATAAATGGAGTGGTTCATTTCGGGAGGATTCACTAACTTTTATTTTTTTTTGGTGCCTCTTAAAGTCTGATTTTCCAAAATTCATGGCTGTAATACAAGGGCTTCAAACAATCGTATCACTAGTTCAATCTTTGACATCAGTTAGCCTTTGTGATACTATCATGCATTCCAGTTTTAATTTTATTTAATACTTTTAATTTTTAATTTTTAATTTTTTTAATGCACTTTTGTAGAAAGCAATAGGGAGTAAGCTTTTGAGTCTGTCAATGTTCCACATTTCTAATGCAGTGCTAGTAGCAGCCTATCGACCTCTGGGCAGATAAAGCTTGTTTTGACTAGGAATGAATCAGAGTACGCCCGGCGTCACCACTTTAGGAATACTCTCTAGGTCAGGGGCTCTCTCTCAAAGAGATTGCTATAGACTAGGTCAGAGGTAGTTCACTAGAACGTCCTAATTCGAGGTGTGTACCGTAATAGAAGACAAGAGCTGCCCCTCCCTATTAAGGAATAGGAAAGAAAAGGGGTAGCATCAATAAATCCCTCCGTGGGATGCTCCACACATATTCCACTTCCTCGGGATGCCTCGGAGACAACTTGGGCGCGAATTTCACCTATGCAACCACTTGCAGTTGCTTGTCGATTGACAAGTCAGTGTTTAACTCCTTCTAAACAAGCAATGTACAATTTCTTCTACACAGGGACGAAAGGCATGGTTGGCGTAGGCAGGACCCGAACCGAGAACGTTCATTCGGAGTATAGCCGGTCTCTCCTCCGCTAGCGCTACCACGCTCCCCCTCCAAGCATAACTGGAGGAAAACGGGCAGTGCTACTGTATCTATCTGATCTCGAGGACATTCTTGGCTGTTGTTTTTAAGCAATGAGGTGCGCTTTGGTGTCCAAGGTTTGAAGCGAACGAAATAGTGGTTGACTGCAAATTGTCACGCATATTCTCGCTCTCCGCTCGGCTTGTAGCTACCACATACCGTAGAGTGCAAGAACAGGGCGTATCGCTGTCGGCCTTTGATAGAATTACTCTATCGAATTCTCACAGGAAAGTCGAAAACACCGCGAAGATTTGGCGAAAAGTGAATGTTAGTGTCTGTGAGGAAAGCGCGACTAACCAGCAGCAACCAAGTTAGCATCGAACCAGCCACAACCGTCACCACCAGCGAGACGACCAGCCAGTTCTCAAGAGGAAACGACGTTACCAGTCCCTGTAAAATCCTGCTGAAAATTCTTGAAACATCACGTTCGTTTGTATGGAGGCTGTTGCATCAGACCGACCTGTAGCGTCGCCCATACATGAAACCAGTCACACATACAATTAGATACATACACTATGAAGGAGACAGCATATAACGTGTGCATCGTTCGACCTGAAATTGTACATAGTTAAAGGAGCTGAAGTCGTCCAGTCAAATTAATTTGCAAGCCGGCGAAACCAGTTTTCTGATTAAGCTGTGTATTCTGCTCGCCTACGGGAATGATGGGCGCCATTTGTCTAGTTTTAACATTATAACTCTATAGCAAGTGTTTTAGGTTGGAAATGCAAGTATATTGCAGAAGGAATAGGTCTTCTGTTTGCCGAGGTATCGAGTTGATTCGACAACTATTACCGAATGAGTCATAATTTGAGAAAAATACAAGAGCGTTTCGCGCTTGGTTTCAGACATTAACTTCAAGCACAGCGTGGTTGTTTAAGTTTCTTAAAGAGTTGGAACACAGCAATGGATTGCGCCAAGATATGCATTTTTTATCCTAGTTTTTCTTCTTTTGCATCCTTAGAGAAAGTCACCGAATACTTTCCTAAATTAGCAGCTTGGGACGATTTTCGAATTCCTTGGGGAGCGCTTCCGCTATCATTCATTTTTGGCTACAATGGATTAAGCTCTTGGTCAATTACTTCATTTTTGTTCTCGAATTTGTTTTTCGTTATGTGGAGCTTTGAGCGCTTCTTCAGAATTGAAGTGTGCGAAAATGGCCGCCTTTGGATGAAATCTCTACGTAATTGCGCTTAGTCTATAAAAATTACTTCTAAACACTAACCAGATAACTTTAGTTAAAATTTCCTTGAAGTTTTTATTTTTTATTTGAAGTTTTCTGTTTCTTTACTTGAAAAGGTCCTGAAACGCTCCAGTCGATAGTTCATATTAGTTGCCATATGCGCGCTAGAAGGTAGAAGAAGAAAGAAAGAGATATCAAAGATGTGTCGAGAAGACTGAGCACTGTGGTGGAGCTAAATCATTCATCCAGTTAGTCGCAGCTGAGTCGTAGCTTATCGGACGCGGATGATCTTTAATCTTGGGGGTCACCGCCCTCGCGTAGAGTTCCATGCCTGCAAATTCTGCAGATGGCAGCACATCTGCAGAAACTGTAGTTCGATTCGTTAACCACTTCAAATGTATGTAGGGAAAGACAACTAGACGGCCACTTGAGCTTTTCTGGCAATTTTGGAGAGCAATAGTACAACAAGTCTATTTGATGGTAGGGGAGATGGCAGAGGAAGTTCCAGGGATTTCTGCCGCTTCCATTATTATGATAGCGCGGATTCAAGCGTCTGCAGTGTTTTTTCAAATAAAAGTCAGTTGTACGCCATGCCACCCACCGAAACGAGAACAGTCTATTTTCCTTAAAGTCGTAAAAGTTTTGAGGAAAAAAGCCAGTCATAAGAACTGACAGCATCTCCGAGGAGGGGAGAAGGAAATTTAAGGAAAATTTCCTTCCTATTGCCCTTAAAAACGGGAAATGAAATCGTGCCGCGTGCATGAGATCAGAAAACGCAAGAAAAATTCAACTAACGAAATGGTATTTAAGTGGAAAAGCAAAGAAAATAAATAGTTCATTTCTAACTTCTCACCTTAACAAAAACTTAGGGTTGAACTGGTTCATGTGGGTAGCGATAAGAAGTTTCTTTTAAGGTCGAGTCAGAAATTGCCGGTATTCTTAGTGAGGTTCTTCAACTTTTTATTCATCCATTTCTGTAGAATTTGGTCGATTTTGACCTGGAAAAGTCGCCTTCACCGCCGTGACCTCATCGACTTTGCTGAACCGCTTACGAGGGAGGAAGTGATTTCTACACCAGAACAGATGGTACTTGCACGGCGCAATGTCTAGGCTGTTTAGTGATGGGTTGGTTTTGGTTCAGTCCAACTCATCGATTTTTGCCAGCGGCCGAGGTTCCGTACGGGGTTGGGCCTTGCTCTAGTGAAAGAAGCTTCTTCTCGTGTCCAACCTTTCTCCACCAATTTTTGTTGGATCTGGTCGAGTTGCTGAGAGAAGCCGATGGTAGCGTCGGCGATAGCTTGACTACGCGGAGGCAGTTCCCGGCGCAATAGACCTGTATGAAACGCGCAGCAGGACCTTCGTTTGGAGGTTTTGACGACAGAACCCTCGGTACTTTGCGTTCCAGCCATTGATTTACGGTTTAACGACTACAGTAAAGCACCCGCTTTTCATAATTGGTGAAAATCCAGGCTCGCTCGCATGAACACGTGCAGGGGCTCCGAGTAGTCGGAAGCACAGGGATTGATTAAGGAAAGGTTTCCACCTCCCAAGGAACTTCAAGTTGAAACCAGGATCATTAGAAAGAGCCCGGAATGCTGATTACGAATATAGGTGTCAAAATTGCAAAATGAAACTCCTGGGCGAGTTATGGCCTGCCGAAATCGGGGGCCTCACCACAGGTTGGCTGTGCGACGCACCGGGCGCGAGAGTGATGAGTCATCGGGGCTCCGTAAGAACGACCTGCCAGCTACGGCGGTGGCGCAGCGGCAGTGCACACGCTCGTTGGGTGAGACGTCGTTGGTTTGGTCCCTTTGCTGCGGCTTTTTTTGCAAATCATAATTTAACTTCGAAATGACATTTTTCTGAATTATGACACTTGTCTGATTAAATAGCCAAAAAAACTGCTATGATGACATTTACATTTACTCTGGCACCCCAAATTCAGGGAGAAGAATGACACCACATTTGCTGGTGAAAAGGACATAGTGAGTGAAGGAAAAGCAGTAGATCAACGACATTTTCTTCTTCCTCATCATACATTCTATTCACCTTTTTATTTCACACTTTTTTTGCTTTGTTCCATGAATGCCAAGGTTGTTAGAAACACCTCTAGTTATTCAATGCATGACTTGGTCTCTATTTGTGCAAAATAGTGAATAAAAATGTCACTATAGCAATTTTTTGCCTTAAAGCATTTCTACAAACGTGTATGGTAGTTTCCCCGACTATTTAATTAGACACGTGTCATAATTCAGTACAAAAGGTCATTTCGAAGTTAGATTATGATCTGCAAAACACGGGAAGAAACGGGAACCGAACCAAGGACGTCGCACCCGACGAGCGTCAGCCGCCCGCGGTCGAGTATTCAAAGTAAACCTCGCCGCGGCGGCCGCAACAGTGGCGTTCGGCATGCGCGATGGCTTTCCGCGCCCATCGCGGGCATGGCATAGTTTTTCGCGCCGCGCACGGTGTTTAGCGTTGGTCCTGGACGGATCGCCGCCGTGCTACCTTGCAGAGCGATGAGCGATGCGACGAGCACTGAGAAGTTCAAATTCTTTCGCGTCGCTGTGCAAGACTCATCGCCGCGATGTAATCGCGGTTACGGGAAGTATGCACGAGGCCTTACGGAGCCCCGATCAAGGGTGCACACAAAATTCTGGGTGCTAAATTTTCTTAACGAAATTTTTTAACGGAGAATTTTCGTTAAATTTCCAGTAAATCATTAAATTTCGTTAAAAAACAATTAGCTGCAAACCATTATTCCAACTGAAACAATAAGGAAAACCTTATACATTTCAACCTCAAGAGGGCAACAGCTAACGTTCAAGGAATGGAGTGTAACACTGCAATGTAAAATAAACAAATCAACATCAACAAACACAGAAAAATAAATAAGCTTTCAGCGACAAATTATCTACAGGGTATGGAATAAAAACAACTATGGAATTACCATTCAAGGCAAGATGATCATCGGTAAAGCATCCTGAAATGTGCTATCAGGCAGGTACCCGGAGTTCCACCCTTTCCTAGATCTTTTGCTTGACTGTTTTACGAACATGTGCAATCTCCGTGCCGGCACCAGCCCATTAAGTACAGAAAGAATTAATAAAAATACAGTAAAAACCCCTACCAGTGAAATGTTAACACGTTGACGAACGGACAATTTTCGAGTGCGTGGGACCAATCCATTTTCTGCAACGTCGGGACAGTGATACTACATCATACCACACGGTCCCACACTGCCTAGAAGTGGTGACACGCCGTCTTCGTGTTAACGTTCAGGAAAGGTAGCTTTCCAAGTTTTTGTTATTAGCGTTTTTGTAAAATAGCTTAAAATACGTCCAGCGGCCGAAAACACTCTCTCCGTCTGGACTGCTCTAGGTGGGCAAAAGTATTGAGATGAGATGAGCAGCGCCAGGTGAGAATAGGCATATCTTAAGAGGAGGTTAGACCAGTACCTTTGTGGAAAAATTGACCTGCTTGGGAACTCAGCGAAGAATTTTCTAGCTCCAAAATGCATTAAATTATACGGATAAAAGACAGCGTTACTCAGTCTTTTTTGGGATGTGCCACGCATTCTTCTTCCATGTCGTAGAAGCGATTTGAATGCGTATTTGGCCAATGGCATGCGATGACCAGTCAATGAACAAGTCAGCACTCTCTCCTTTCCAAACAAGCCTGGTACCAATGAACCCCAGATGGATCGAAGGCTTGGTTGTATGGGCGGGAAATCCCGAAAAAGGATCAGAAACCTGGTACAGGGTGCACGCGACAGCCGGCACCTCCTCCGACTGCGCTGCACGCGCCCCAAAAATGCATTATTTCCAAAAATTCAAAACGAAATAAATTGATAAAAACATCAAAATATTCCTGCTGGTTCCAACAGTTTTCCAGGAACAATTCTAATCGGGAGGATGAGACCTGCAACATTAGAGAATAATGAGGGTAAATATGATAAACTCACTGAGAAAAAAGTCCATTAAAAATTCCGTTAAATTTCTAAAAATTTCCGTTAAGTCGTTAAGCCAGATTTTACTGAAAATACCGTTAATTCGTTAAACTCCTTAAATCGTTAACCGTTAAATGTGCACCCCTGGCCCTGATGACTCACCACTCTCACGCCCGGTGCGTCGTACAGCCAGCCTGTGGTGGGGCCCCCGATTTCGGCAGGTCAATTCGCTCAGGAGTTTCATTTTGCAATTTTGACACACATATCCGTAATCAGCATTCTGAGCTCTTCCTAATGATCCAGGTCTCAACTTGAAGTTCCATGGGATGTCGAAACTCTTCCCTAGTGAGTATCCGTCAATGCATGGGGCACCGTCGTCGGCGATTTTGGCAGCCTTCCACTCTGGCACAGCTGACGAGTGATAATTCACAGAGAGCTGTGGGAAGTCAGCGGTCAGCTCTCCTGTGGTTTGGGGAGGATTAGACTTGACGGATATGCGCAAGTGCCTTTTGTTTACGGCAATTATCATCCCGGGAGTGATTTTTTGCCCTTCTGCGCAGAGAGGAACTTCTGATATCATGCCCAACGATTTATTTAGTCGGGAGTGTACTTGGGGTGACTTGCTTGGTGTGCTTAACCTCCGTCGCAGGGTTCCTGTAGAGCTTGAACTGTTCGAAAATGAAATCACGCACTTCATCGTTCTAGAGAACGAAACTTTTCCACTTTTCAAGGCAAATTAACGATTTGTAACTTAAAAAGATCGCACTCTCCAACGAACTACAATTCTTCAACGAGTTTGCTCTGAACACATAAAAATACAGAAATATTACAAAATTTATAACTCAGCCTAATATTTGTGGTCACCTATGTTCTGCGTGTGAAAGTTTTGTGCTCCCTTAGACCAGACACGTCTTCGCCTCCTTAAATGGGTTGTACTGCGGTTTCCCTTACCTATATCTCCATCATTATGCCACCTCTCGGTTGGATTCTTTAAGCTTAGCTTTACATGAACGAAATATGTGCGGAAGGGGTTCCTTTACACATTTGTTGCATTTAGGAAGCATTGCAGATACATGCGATTCGTCCCCATTTACCATTAACCACTGCTTTCCGTTCGCATGGAAAGCACAGCCGGAATAGCCGGGCTTACCGACACCGAACAGGGAAGTTTCCATTTTGCTTCTTAAATGAACATAGGGTGTATTTCATGCTGATTTCATAAGACGGGAAAAGCATACTTTGTCCGCACTGGAGGACAACTTGTAGTAGTAAACTTCCTGCGTGGATCGTAGTTTTTGCAGAGAAAAACAAACATACCATTTAGCATTGGTGTGCTTGGTGATGCGGAAGCAAAACCCGACGTGTATAGTGTGTTGAGCAGCGCCAAGACATTTCCCGACTTGATCGTCGGCGTACTCAATACGTCGCTCATCTCTGCAACTCCTATTATGTAGTTTTTATCGGACATACGTAAACGCGTTCGTCGCCTAGTGAGGAGCTTAAGTTTGACACAGTAACGAGCACTGAAGGCGGAGAAACAAGGAATCGGCATGAATTCATGTTCAAGAGCGTCGAAAGTAACAGACCAAACTCTAACGACATATCGTATCGGCTTGTTCTACCCATACTCACCATGTTGTTGTCAGACGGACTATGCTGTGCAACATCTTCGATACGGCAGCTGAATGTATTTAGGTCCATCAGGACCTAATTCTTTACGACGTGTTTCCATTATAGCAGTTCCAAATGGCTTTCTGCTGTCATAACGTTTGGGTGATCACGCGCTAGCGCTAGGGCTAGTCCGTCACAAATGAGATACCTCATCTTCTTCTGTCTAGCTCCGATGTCCTCCTATGTACCTTCCAAAGAGTTACTGTAAGCGCACAACTCGAGAGCGATGATGTCTCAGTAAGCACTCCTGATGAGAACACAAACCGGTCTCTGGTTCGAAGCAACCTCTATGATAAAAACCTCTGTGCGGAGAACTGCTTTTAAACCAGTTGATAGTCTAGGAAATCGCTCAAAATCTGGGTAACCCATCAGATCGAAGGCTTAGTTCGTAACGCAAAACATATCGGAAAACCGGCAGAGTTCTAGCCAAGCGTCCTCAGTAACAGCTAGACGTCAAGAGGCGGGGAACTAAACAGCCGACTTGACCACATCTCATGTGTTAGAGATGCGCAAAGCGCTATGAGGTGAAATGCACGATTTCAATTTCCGAAGGAGACATATCATAGTCAGCTAGAAAAGCACTGAGAGAGCTCTGGATTTCCACAGGAAGTCCAGCAGTGAATGGGCTCCCATCACGAGTAACTTTCGGCCGCTCGTATGAAATTGCGAACCCGAGTCACCAGTCAGCGAGGTCATCTATGCAACGTATGACACGTACACGTATGACTCGTACAGCATGTAGGAATGTATATCAGAATCGACATCTTCGTGCTGAGAAAATCGTCCAACAATGAGAACAGAGTGGATAGCCCCAAAAAAGAATATGGAATTATACCAAATTCTAGGACGCAATACACAACGTGGTTGGCAGCTTCACATTAGACAACGATGGAAAAATAGTGCAGGAAATTAGTGATTCACCAAGAAAATTATAAGCCCTCCTAGTTTATGCATACTAACAAGAGTCTGTTTTTGGAAACTGAGTGAGTTTTCCTGTAGACGAATGAGAGATTCTGACATTGCGTGACAAAATGAAAATCCTTGCGGGAAAGGTGGACAAAGACGTTTAAGCGTGGATATCCATGAAGAATAGTAAGGCAGCTCATTGAGGAATATAGTGACTAATTGCTTCTCCTAACTACTCCAAAGACTGTGATAGTTGCAATTTTTAGCGACCCTGATGTGCTTAGAAAAGAACCTTATCCCTCATCGACGCAGCGCCAAATTGCAAACAACAAGACAGTGTCAAAATGAGACGAGTTAAATACTTTGGTCTCTCATATCTTGCGATCATTCAGTAATCCCAGTCACAATAGCGAGCGCCGAAAGGCGAGAACAGTTGAAGCTTCCGAGTAGCATGTGAGCTCTCATATACCAAATTTTCAGTGAATAGAGTTTGTTTTGCATGCTGTCCATAAGTCCAAATGTACAATTTCTTACGGAGCTGAAGAGGTGTAGCAGTGTCTGACTATTCTATGGTGAACGCCTAAAATGGCAGAGACTATTACACGGGTTACATATTCAACCATATTGCAACGAGCAGAATGCAGCGTGGATGTGTTCCAACGCGTTGCGCTTTGAAGGACAGAAACAACTTGCGACACCAAAGGGTGTGCAAGGCGTAGAGGAAGATTGTGCTAGCTACCATAGGTGGTGGACGACTCGATTTCGATTCCGAGTCCAGAATAACCATGTTTCCGCGTATCAGATGTTGTCTAACTTGCTGTTTGGAAAAGAACACCGCTCTGGAGAGGTTTTCATTCCTCGATAACTGAAATTTCATAAGTATGGCGGCTGGGCGGGAAGTACATGCCATCCAGAGCATGAAATGATAATGAGATAGGTTCCACATGCAACCTTCAAGAATTTGCGGAGAGAGGAAGGAATACTTAAATGCATGGACACTTCTATCATTAAAAGTTCAATTTTGCAGTGACATAAAGGAGGATAAGAAATACGTATAAAACGGTGACAATTAATCCTTGTCTGGAGTGCGCCGGGCGCCGGACACATCCTACCTTCACTGTGTATCGAAGAGAAAACCTAAATGAGTATTCGGTCCATGCCTGCGTAGGCCAGTAGATAAGCAAGTTAGTGGTATATCCTTCTCAGACAAGAGTGGTACCCCGATAGAATGGAAATATTGGTTGGCTGGGCGACACCCATCCGGGACGCGGACAACAACTGGTGCCTCCTTTGACTGCGCTTACGGTAAGATATCGACGCAATTCTCTCGTGTGTGCTTGATATTTCAGTGAGATTATTACGGGACCTAATTTATAACACGGCACCTTGTACTGTTTAGTAAACTGCTTCTCACAGAGTTATCTCTCCAATATATTGAATATCAAAACAAAAAGACCAAAATTAGTGTTTGTACAAGAAATCAATAAACAATAAAACGGAATTTGATGGAAAAACATCTGGCAAGTACACTGGAGTTGACTTGGAGTTGACGTCTTGAGTTGACACAAACAGTGATTATATACAAAAATAAAATACAGCTCGCTCTAGGTATCCGATCGGTTGATACATTAATATAATACAAGGTCAGGATTTCTCTTATAGTAGATGAAGAGGACGAGCTTCGATGAGATCTTGTTTCCTAGTATAGCAGCAGCCCTCTGCTACCATGTGTTGTGATTGCTGACTCTTCACCTTCTGTGGGGGGTCCTCAACAGGCTACAGTGGTTAGGTCGAAGCAATGATATTGTTATTAGGTTGATCGAAAAGTTTTGCAACACTAGCACTACAATATTTAAATTTGAAAAAATAATTTTTCACCTGAAGCTTTAGATCACAATATTTAAATTTGTCCTTTTTTGCTCCAAGTCTAAGATCCTGCCCCATCTTTCAGGCAGCCTTCCAATTCCTTTCCGCCAGAATTTCGAGGGCTGTGAGGAAAAGAATTCAGAAACCTCCATTTCTAGTTGACGTTGATCATCGAACTCTCAACCTCGAAGATGCTGCTTCAGAGCTCTGAACAGGTGGTAGGCAGAAAGAGCGAGGTCTGCAGAGTACAGTGGATGAGGCAGAACTTCCCAGCCTAACTCCTGGATTTCCTCGCTACTCACTTTCGCGACACGAGGACGCGCGTTGTCGTGCAGCAGGTAGACATTTTCCCGTTCTGGATGTTTTTTGGGGCATGGCGTTGGCCAAGCCCTGGAGCTGGGTAGCGCAGAGAGATGCTGTGACAGTGGTTTCACCATCCAGCAACTCCCAGTAAAGCATCACTTCTGAGTTAAACAGAAGGTCGTACGGAACGAGTTCGATCTTCGACAGAGGTATATCCCTTGGAGGGCTCCTACCAACATCTTGAAGCGCTGCTATCAACGAGCCACTGTGGAATAGTGAATGACCTCCTCCTTGAATGCAGCGCAGATGTTGGAGGCTGCACTCCTTGCGGAATGGCCTTTCAGAATTTCGTAGTAGACGATAGGTCGTAGGATGCTGCTGCTTATCGTTGACATTGCTGCTGTATTCGTACTCAAACAGGGCCTTATATAGTATGCTTGAGGAAGCTTCGAGAATGGACTGTGAGGTCACCACACAAAATCAATACTGTAAGAGCTTTAACAAATTTAACAGGCAGTAGCATAAAGTGTTGCAAGACTTTACGTTCAACCCAATACAAAGCCACAATAGGGCGAACGAAAAGTCCTTGTCGCTGCTTTCAAATAGTTCCGTAACTATTGTGAATGTCTTTGGACCTCCCACTTTCATTCAGTTGGCACTCCTTTGCCCTACACCTGCCCAAAAGTATCACCTTTGAAATGCCTCGATCTTCAAGGTTATGGTTACCGAAAGCGATCGTCAGATTGTGCGTTTGGCGAAGGAGTGCATCGCGCAGTAGAAGATCTCGGAGATCACTGGAATCAGCGGACGCTACTGGGAAACAGGACCACTCAAGGATCGCCCTCGATCTGGCCGACCTCTGTCCGTTACGAGTCCCAGGACGGTGAGCATTGTCGTTCAGAAGAGAGTTGCAAAATCCGAAATCCAAAGAGGAGTATGCACAAAATGGCTCGAGGTCTGGATGTGAGCAGTGGTTCTACCAGGAGGAACACCACAGATATTCTCTCGCTTCGGTCAAAGAAACTGCAGAAGGCTCAATCCTTGGATGACCGTATCAAGAAATTACGTCTTAGTGCCCTTCTCAAGCGCTTCCCGCGCGTGCTCTTCACGGACGAAACACTTCACAGCTGAACAGTAATCCAGGCGCGATAACGATCGAATTATAGCTCGAACTATTAACGAAGCCAATTTCAAAGCCCGACTTGTCACCCGGGTTGGACATCCTGCTTCAGTGGTCTGGGCTGGCATCACGACGAGTGCCAAGACACCTCTCGTTTTCGTCGGGTCTTCGGGCAAGTGTTGAAAGTGAACAGCAGGATTTATTTGGAGAACAATCTGAAGAAAGTGATCTTGCCTAGGTGTCGTTCTCATTTCGATGGTCAGATGGCTCTTCAGCCCATAAGGTCAAAGTCGTTCAGGAGTGGGGCCGCACCGTATTGCTGGACTTCCCTGGATTGCCCTCCCCCCCCCCTCCTACTCATCAGATTTGGATCCTCTCGAGTTTTTCCTTTGTGGTCGATTCTTGAAAGCCAAGCATGTGCCACCTCCCATCAAAGTTTGGAAAGCCTGAAGCATTCCGTTTCAAGGCTTGCATTGAGGCCGAAGCAGGATTTTTCGAACTCTAGGCATTATTCTGTTATCTACAGAACTGAAATAAAGCGATACTCACGTTTCATGTCAGGGTTTGATCATGTGAAGTATGAGGGGCAAGAACTTCAAGTTTATGCGTGAAATTCATTGCGTGAATTTACTTAATGCCACGTACTAAATTTGGCTGCATTACATTATGTACCACCGCTCCCTCGGCGACTTGGCGTCGAGATGAGTTCTGCGAAAATTTTGGACTAGAGGTATATAGTATGTAGCGAGAGAAATTTCGTGTTGAACATGCGATCCTTCAAGTAACCCAGTAATTTTTTCGTATCAGTACAACAACCTTAGACATTTGCAGTGGGAAATTGAGACGACGAGATAACGGACGCTAACAGCTAAGCTAACAGACGTAAAACACGAGGAAATCAGTTTAACCTGCCGCATGAACTATTGTTCCAGCATACAGCTGAAAATGCAAAAAGATTTCATTCGACTCCCTGCCATTGTGTCAATGTGGCGGACGGTTGAACAGACTGAGGGAAACAGAAACAGAAGGACGAACCATCGATGGGCTCTTTCATTTAAGTAGAATAATATTTTGCTATATTGTTCTTCTTGTTGTGATTATCACTTTCAGAAATCAAAGGCCATTCTTTCTCTTTGCGCTGTTTAATGTAGAGGCACATGCACGAGGTCACCGATATCGAACTGTTTGAGGGTTTCTTCGTAATCTATAGCATGCTATCAGGCCTAGTTTGTTATCGAAACCAAATTCGGCTTATCTTTCAGTATAATTGTTTTTTTTTCAGGTAGAGAAAAGACGAGGAAGTAGGAGCAGTTCTTCGTACCACGTCACGACATTCTATCCAACTATTCAACGAGATGCTGAGACAGTCGAAAGTGGAACACATAGGTACTTTGCTTGGTGGAAATTACGGTCTTTTGAGCGCGTCACGCCTACTTCTTCAACGATCCTGGTAGCGCTTCGATTGCTATGCTATCGTGCTTCAGGACTTCAATTGCAAACAAGGATCGAATACGTCATAGTTTCACTTAGAAGTCCTGGAGACCCAAAATGGTAGAAGGATCCTAAAGCCAAAGAAGGAATAAACAGTGGTGAGCCTAGAAGTAAAGCCACTGTGATTGCTCAACAACAAGAGCGAGCGAGGATGTTTGAGACATGAGACAAAGAGGGAGGGAGCTGTGTGTCCGGAGCACAGGGAACGAAAGCACCCGACGCCGTCAGTTCCGGTGCAGGCCATTGAGAAGCGGACGTTGCGTGACTGAATTCATGCAACGTTTTCAGCTCGGAACTTCGGCCGCATCAAAAACAGTGAAAATCGTCATCTGGCTCACATGAACTGCTGCAGCACACAGATTACGAGGGAACAAGGTCGAGGTCCCCGCCACTAGCGACGTCGACGCCTGCAAAAAGGGGCACGCAACGGCAGATCTGACGGGTGGCGATGAAGCATCTGCGAAGAACTGATGCGACCCACCCGCTCCGGGCTGCTCCGATCCGCAGTTTGGCTTCCAAGGACTGCAGCCACTTCCGGCGCTGATTGGAGCCAAGAAATGCGCACTAATTGCTTTCACACGCATACACACTCACATTTACACTTACGCGCGCACACGCCTGCTGTAGAAGTACCGCGGAGGAGTCTCGAGGCTGCTCAACCGGACAGAGACAGCGGAAAATGCGACGAACTGTCACGCACTTTGAAAGGGAACGACCGAGCTGAAGGCTGGACGAACATAAAATCGTCTTGTTTGGTGCTTGTGTCTCTACGCTTGACTTCTTACGCCATTTATACATGCTGTAGTTCTTTAATCGACGCATATAGAAGTTGTCGTGCTCTCCTCCTAGTTCGAAGTTCGAGTGATTTAATTAAAGCGGAAAGAACGAGCTGTTGTAGATCTGAAGACGATGTTCTGTAAGCATTCTAGGACTACGTGAAGTATTACTTCAAACCGCTGGATGCGTTTGCTTCTCGGCTCTGCGATTAGCTGCAGCGGCTTACTCTAAGGCATGCGGAGCTGCAATTATATAGCGAGGACGCTCTATGATCGTTGGATGCTTACAGTTTCGATAGAAATGAGCACACGCACGAGGAGCTCTCTGTGGCGCGGATCATTTAGATCAGATGGGTGAAACATGTTTCCTGAGAGAATCAACAAAAGTTGTCTGAATACAGAAAATAACGCTGCACAGAAATGTTTTCCGAAGAAAGGCATCACCTGCTGTCCAAGAATGCAAAGCTTTGAGAAGCGTGAAGAAATTCGCCGCGCACTCAACGAGAGTACCACGCTTATTTCTGACTGATGTGTTTGTGCTGCCATCGTGGAATCCCTCCGTAGCAGATTTCACGTCTTCTAAAACTTATCCTTTTTTGAGTCTCCAATCTATGCAACAAACTCGATCACAAAAGAAACCGTTGTGTTAAGGCAATAAAACAATTGTTACAACTTAGACATAATTAGACGACGATTGCTAGAATTCTCGTCTGAAAAAGAGGGTATAGGCCGTCAAACAGTTTCGGAATTTTTACGACACAAAAAGGCTATGGCGATCATTCTCTCGCACGTATAATCGTTTTCCATGATTGGAATCTAACCAGGAATTGAGGGCATGTTGATTGGTATTGCGGACGAAGGATCACGTCCTTGTTTTCAAGAAGGACCATAGACAGAAAGGAACAAGGAAGAAACGAGCAGGTTCAACTGGTCTGTGTCTTGATTTTCTTCAGATTGTTCTCATTCCAGACAATCACGGTCACATAACTGTTTAGAGGCTACAGTTTTTTAAAACGATGAGCTTGAAAGATTCAGATGCCCACCAGACAAATACATGCCAAGAACCCTTTCACCCAAAAAACGTCGTGACAATTCGACAGGGTTTCTAACCAGTGCCAAAGGTGATCTATGAGTTACCAAGCCAGTACACTACTGGACTGCGAAAGAGGGCAAAGCGGTTTAACCTGCAAAGGTTTGGAGCTTCAATAATTTAGATCTTGGAAAAGTGAAAATTTGTCGCGTTTTCTAAACAGAGCTGCAGTGTGCACGAGCTCCTGTCTTAATACATCAAATGACTGGGTTTCTGTTGTTCAAAACGAAATTAAACTGATTGTTTTTAAACAAAATAAAATTTTGTACAATTCCAAACAGTGTGTTTACATAATGAAAAAAGTGGGAGGTGAATTTTAAAAAATTCAGAAAACATTATGCCAACTTTTTCTTCTTCAGCAAAAATTATTTTACCCTTTTCGTTTAGATCATTTAGTTTAGATCCCTTGTTAAGATTTTGAAGATGTTCGGTTAGACTTCGAAGTTGTTAAGCTTGTTCAGAAGTGGCTCTATTTTGGTTTCAAAGTGTCCAATTTGACCTAAAAATAGTACAAAGTGGAAGAGTTGTGCCCAAAACTCTCGCACTACAGGGAATTCGAAGAGATATTTCTTTTTTTTTCGTTAACTCGCAGGCCACTTAAGAAAAGGCGCAACTTCCTTCAGCACTGCGTCCAACTCGTTTTACGCAGCATTTTCAACTCCGTGCGTTCTTGTTGACACTTGGAAACCGGTGCAATATGCACCGGTGAAAACCACAAGAATTTCAATTACACGAAGATCTTGAACTTCACATTAAATTCAGGCTGCAGCCGCCTTTCGTGAGCTTTCCATCAGCTGCTGGGGTTACTCACAGCTCTTCAGAATTCCATTTTTTTCTCTCTCATCTCACGAACATGATTTATAGCAGCAGATAAGATGTGAGGATCTTTGATGGATGGATGAAACGAAGCAAACTTAGGTCATCCTTGCAGATCATCTTCGGTTTTAATTGCTCGCCTTACAGCCATCAGCCATCCGATTCTCCAGAGATTTTTTTTGAAGACTCTCGTTGCCTTAATCACATTTACACCTAGATTACGATAGGTTGAGATTGTCGTGTTGAGCCAGCCTCAGACCAGGTTTTGTAAGAGCGTACACGAGAGCGTTCAAATTCGAATGAAAATCATTCGAATGCCTATTCGAATGGGTCATTCGAGCATAAATATACAACACACCTTTACGTTAATCACTGTTTTTCAGCAAATTTTTTAGCACTCCATCAGGTGTAAGGTGATCTAAAAACAAAACAACATCAAGGTGAGACACGAGCGAAGCGTGAAAGTCCTGAGATAGCAGACGTCACTAACAATTAACGTCAGTTCGCTAGTAAAATAGCGGAAAAATTTACCACCAACGATGTTTCGTGGAAACTAGCAGAAAGTCACAAGAAAAAAGTGCGAGAAACGTCTTCTAAAAAATCGCCACATCGCCTCTTCTCCTAAGTGAAGTCTCATCCATGGCGACCTAACACACTGATCGAAACCGCAGGAGGGGCTCTGCTTAAAACGGTAGATAGAACTCCTGGCATGTGAAACCGAGTGAAAGCGTTCCGCTTCCACTGGTTTAAACCGTAATGCAAGTCAGCCACAGTTTACAAATCTAGGCAACAAGTTGCAAAGAGAGCTGTGCTACTCTCATCCTCGTTGATTGCAAAATGAGTTCTTACCAGTTAGGTTTTTTCTGGTTAGCTACTCCTAGTCTTGTCAAAGATATTAAAAAGGAATGCGCCTACTACAGTGCAAAGGATCCGCGTAATTCTATTGTTGATGACAACAAAAAGAGTGAGGATATTGTGAAGCTTCTGACAGTGTATGAAGTGCACGAGTTTGCGCGTGAATAATTACGACTCATTGGGGCAACATCCATTCAGTTTCCTATATTTCGCGAGAGCGCATTCCTAATTAGCAGAAAAAATTATGTAAATTTGCAGCGATGCTTTAGGAAAATTTTACTGCTGTTGCTCCTAGCAACTGCTATTCAGAGAAGTGGAGTTTGAAAGTGATTGAAGACATTTCCCACTTATTTTTCATCTACTTAAGTCACAAAAGACTATTATTGAGTTTAGGGGATCTGATAAGCAAACTCGATATGGTGGTGCCATTTTTGAGCGCTAGCTTAAAATTTTAACGCGTATCGTCTTGCCTACTCTGGTATTTTCTGCAGTTATTCTTCTTCCTCTCAAATCTGCTGTGTTTAATCTGAAGTGTTATACCTAATGTCACTCATACAATACCGCTCCTAATTCGTGAACAATCGACGCTTTGCGACAGATTTTTCCGTCGCAAACCGTCGCAGTGCCATAACTTCGTTCAAATTTAGTATATGAAAATTAAATTGCACCATTAGATTCACCACCCACCTACCAATCCAACTACCTGCTTGGACTGTACAATTGCAAACTCTTGACCTAGTTGTGAAGCTCGTCCTGTCGAAAAGCGCCATTGGCGTCTTCCTTGACCACTCCACTAGCCAGCTTCGTCGAAATCCGGGATTCGCTATTTTTCTCGAAAAATCTGAATTCAGCTTGTTGTAGCTGTTGCTGCAACATTAAACACTAGCAGATTTGGTTAATTTTGATCCCGTCGCAAGTTTAATCCAAATACGCTGAAGGTCCACTTTCAGGCCGCTATTCCGCACCGAATATACTCTCCCGTGCAAACATTTATTTATGTTAAGCCAGCTGGGAAAACCTCCTTTAAACTCTGCCAAAACAGGTTTAAGAGCTAAAAAACGGTCCCTTATAATTAACTCCAAGTACGCAGTTTTCTTCAGCTGTAATGGATTTTCCACATATTTAATTGGTTGCAAGATGTGTTTTAGAGCAGTGACGGAGCTCGATCCTTCTTTACTGGACGGCATCGTTGGTCAGCATTCGAGAACTGCCAGGTGATGAAGCAGTCTCCATCCGAAGTGGTCATTTTATGGCCTTAACTGGGACCCAGTTTCGCGAATTTCCCTCCTTTTCTTCGGTTTAGTCTCCAGGTTTGCTCTGAATGACTTGGCTGGTGATTTTTGCCACCGTAGCAGCTTTCCGACGATATAACATGGCTCAGATGCGAGATGGTCGAAATTTTACCCTATCTGCACCCTGTCGACTATGAGATCGGGAACTGGACTCGGCCTGAGCCCAGCGCTCGGTGACGGCGCGCCGCCGATGACCCTTGTTCGGCTCGCGCCTGAGTGCGATACCCAGTGGCAGTGTCCTACTAGCAATAAAACCAACGCCGATCGGTCTTCTAAAAAAAGTTCTTATAAGAACGTTAGAGAGATTGAGATAGATACAAGTACTCCTGCGAGCACAATCGAAAAGGAAGTGCACCTGCTCAACAGGTCAGCACTACCTTGCCTTTTTGATCTCTGTGTTCCACACTACTCGAAGTTTGCAAGAAAGCCAGAAAGGGCTCCGTAGAAAGTGCTTGCGCTGTGCTGCACACGTCACACTGAAACTGCTCTCGCTGCTGACGTTCTAGTTGCCATCAAGAAATTCTTCATCCCTCCTTAATAGACATTGCAGTTTATTATGTCTTAATGACTGTCTTTAAAAAGACAAATGACGGTTGTTGTGCCTGAGGTAGTGGTTGAACGCTTTCGCAGCAGCAGCTGCTATAAAGGTGATCTACAACTGCTAAGGTCCCTTGGCTTCCTCCAGGGAATTACCTGGATACGTGACCGTTTTCGGGAACAAAAATATAGAAATATGATAGGTATATCGTTGACTAATATTACTATTATTTAATTATATTAAATGAGATTGGCTTATCACTCTTATTCTTATTTTTACGACCATTCATTGTGAAGGCTTCTAGTGTTAGGGCTTCTAATGGCAACACAGTGCTGAAAAATACGAAATTGCAGTGCATAATGATGTTTTTACTTTGTTGATCAGCGGTGTCAACTAAAATTGTGCAGGATTGCTTTGTTTTGTATTTACCCTATTTTTTAGGAGCACACTTAAGATGCAGTTATAAATAATTAAATAAATATAATAGGCGACGCAGTTGTTATCTGCTTTCTATAAAGGGTTGTTATTCAATACCAGTGCTGGAGCCACGAAAATCCTATCCAAACGACGTACTCCCGAGTCAACTAAAGCTCATTTGTTGCGGCCTCAGCTTTGCTAGAGTAGCGTTCGTCCCACCACCGCTATTTGCCGTCTACTTAGTCTTAGTTGTATAGGTCACAAATTGCTGCAGTAAGGATACCTTGTTACGACCAAACCTCTCGCTTCAGAAGAGAGTCAAACCTGTACCGTCTGCTTTCTGAATAGGAGTTGCGCCACGACATGCGGTGAACGAAAAAACGAAAAAGGATGATCCAAATAGTTTACAAGGTGGATGTGCACAGGTATAAGCTATGGTGGGTGGGTATAGCATAGGTATAGCAATGTACATAGGTATAAGCTACTATGTGAATTTTGGTTCTGGAAGTGGAATGCGCGGCGCATTCGAAAAATTTGCTATTACCTTAGTGTTCTTAGTGTCCAGCAAAATGTAGAAGCATCAAGATAAAATAAAGATAAAAGATACAGGTGTCGTAGTTACCAGACCTCTTCTAGATTGCGCCAAGCGTTCTACTTGCACTGGATATCGTCGGAGCAATCTAAACGCGTATTTGGCCATTACAATGACCTACGTACCAATACCAGAGAAGAGGAGGCCAGTTCACCTACTCCGTAGGAATGGAATTCCTTGCTGGCCTGCGCGAGAGGCACTACAGGGAGTCCCAAAAAATGTAAGCACTGTTTGAAAGGTGATAACTTTGCTCACGGTAAAGGTACTGAAGAAGATAAAGTCCCATGTAAAAGCATGCGAAAATAGAAATTTTCTGACATATGAGCGACATGGATTGCGCCATGCACTCGTCTAAATTCTTGCATTTTGCACTCGATTGACTGTGTTTTACTTAAATACTTGTTGTAATTTTTCCTTCAATGGGCCGTGTTGATTAATTTGTGCTCTTTTTAAAGTTTCAAACTTGAAAACACACTATGTCTTGAAAAATGCAGGGTGTTTAAGAAAAATGCAGGTTCTATTTGAAAGGTTCTAACATTGCTGCTAATAAAGCTTTTGGAGCTGTTTGAGACTCATATGAAAGCACAGGATAG
Source organism: Heligmosomoides polygyrus bakeri (assembly GCA_947359475.1). Taxonomy (NCBI): domain Eukaryota; kingdom Metazoa; phylum Nematoda; class Chromadorea; order Rhabditida; family Heligmosomidae; genus Heligmosomoides; species Heligmosomoides polygyrus. The sequence continues at coordinate 68,328,299 of OX375870.1, forward strand.
CAAGAATTCTGTGACGTTCAAATGGTCAAGATCGCACCATGCACTCGTCCGAAACCTTACATTTTAGACTCGATTGATTATGCATGCGCTGAATGGATGTCTTACAGTCTTGCTACTACTTGGGCACATTAACCTGTGCTATGCTTCTTTTGATGTTTGAACTTGACAATCACGTGAAAGACAAGTGACATGTGAGTTTATTGGTTGCACAATTTATCGATCTGGCTATTACTCTAATAACGCTCTCTACATATCTGAGCCTATAACAAGAGTCATGCCTAGCTCTAGGTTTCCTTCGAGGAGAAGAAGTTTATCCTGAAGTGCTATTGGAAGTTCGGAAACATCATCGAAGTGCGGACGCGATTCAGCGACTAATTCTCCAAGGCACCACCCACTCATGAACAATCAATCGATTCTGAATTGCAAGGTTCCGGGCTGGGCATAGAGCAATCTTGACCATTTGCATGCCACAGAAATCTCGTTATCCTGTGCCTTCATATGAGTCTCAAACGTCTTTCAAAGCTTCGCTAGCAACAATGTTAGAACCTTTCAAATAGAATCTGCATTTTTTGCAAGGCGTAATGTGCTTTTATGTTTTTGTTTTTGCCAAGTCTTAAAAAACACCAGTCCCTTTAAGGAGGAATTACTTCAAACAGTGCTTACATTTTGGAACATCCTGTATTAAGGTACTGAGAAGAACATTGGTTCATCCCCGTAGCATTCGTCTGTTTTTCTCAGTAAACTGATTCAGAGCATAGTTGTCCTTCGAACGAACTCTTTTCTTGTAAAAATGTAAAGCCGTGGGTTCATTTCCTTCAGTTCCATACAAGATGTGCTTAAAAAATGCTTGTACTGTCTAAAAGGATTTTCACAAATCATTATCCTTTCAGCTAAAATAAAGCTTTACAACTTTTCAGAGAAAAAAGCACGATCTCTTTAATATGCTAAAAAAATGCTGCTTTGTATGCTTCAAAACAAAATCAAATTTATTATTTTTACTTGAAAAATAAAATTCTTGTAAAATTTCAAACAATGTCCTATTAGTACAGGTGAATTTAAAAATTTCAAAGAAAGAAGTACTAAAAGTACTAAATTTTTTAAACAAAAATTGTTCTAACAATGTTGGAGAGTCCGTTATTTAATCTGAAAGACGCTCTTTTTGATTTCTTAGATGTTCGGTTTTATTCAAAAGGCGTCGAGCTCACATAGAAGAGTGTCCAACTTTGTTTGAAAAGTGTCCAATTTGATCTAAAAAGTGTGTAATTTGCTTCAAAATTGTTAATATAAATATAAAAAATAAAATAAATATAAAGGGAGGCAAAAGCGATGAATATGAGAGCTCGAAAGTGAATCTTGATTTTGAGGAGACGAACTATATTTGCAACAACAAATAGCGACTGTTTACAGAATTTACAATGGGTTAGGGCAACTAAAACACAAACAATTCAAGAGCAAAGGCGGAACATGAAACAGTTCTTAGAAGACTGATCGGCGTTGGTTTTATTGCTAGTAGGACACTGCCACTGGGTATCGCACTCAGGCGCGAGCCGTACAAGGGTAATCGGCGGCGCGCTGTCACCGAGCGCTGAGCTCAGGCCGAGTCCAGATCTCGGTCTCATAGTCGACAGGGTGCAGATAGGGTAAAATTTCGACCATCTCGCATCTGAGCCATGTTATATCGTCGGAAAGCTGCTACGGTGACGAAAATCACCAGCCAGACCGTTTTCTCATTCAGAGCAAACCTGGAGACTAAACCGAAGAAAAGGAGAGAAATTCGCAAAACTGGATCCCAGTTAAGGCCATAAAATGACCACTTCGGATGGAGACTGCTTCATCACCTGGCAGTTCTCGAATGCTGACCAACGATGCCGTCCAGTAAAGAAGGATCGAGCTCCGTCACTGCTCTAATACACATCTTGCAACCAATTAAATATGTGGAAAATCCATTACAGCTGAAGAAAACTGCGTACTTGGAGTTAATTATAAGGGGCCGTTTTTTAGCTCTTAAACCTGTTTTGGCAGAGTTTAAAGGAGGTTTTCCCAGCTGGCTTAACATAAATAAATGTTTGCACGGAAGAGTATATTCGGTGCGGAATAGCGGCCTGAAAGTGGACCTTCAGCGTATTTGGATTAAACTTGCGACGGGATCAAAATTAACCAAATCTGCTAGTGTTTAATGTTGCAGCAACAGCTACAACAAGCTGAATTCAGATTTTTCGAGAAAAATAGCGAATCCCGGATTTCGACGAAGCTGGCTAGTGGAGTGGTCAAGGAAGACGCCAATGGCGCTTTTCGACAGGTCGTAAATCAATTAGCGGACGTTTGGGAGGACGAGCTCCACAACTAGGTCAAGAGTTTGCAATTGTACAGTCCAAGCAGGTAGTTGGATTGGTAGGTGGGTGGTGAATCTAATGGTGCAATTTAATTTTCATATACTAAATTTGAACGAAGTTATGGCACTGCGACGGTTTGCGACGGAAAAATCTGTCGCAAAGCGTCGATTGTTCACGAATTAGGAGCGGTATTGTACCTAATGTCGAAGGACAGAGTCCTTAGAGGAAGCGGGCAGATCCCTGTGTATCAGTGTTAAGGAGCAGTCTAAAAAACCCAAAGTCTCCACTCTATGGGGAGAGTGCTGTGTTCGAAGCGACTGTCCAAGTGTCCGCCTTCATTAGCAAGAGAAGGTGACTTCTCAGCACGGAGCGCACTTGATCCGCTTTGGATAGCGGCCAGGAATCCACAGTTCAATCGCAAGGCGTTTGCAGAGCGATAACCCAACACTCTTTTTTGAATTCTGGAGTCTCTGAGCAACCTTGTCCGACAACTAGGCACTTAAGAAGGTATGCCTTACTATATTCCCTCACCCTGGTTTATCTTCATCTACGGGGGACTTCGTCAGTGAGCGCGTGCAAGTTTAGTTGCTACGCTGCATCTTAGATATTGGCTTCTCACCCTGTATAGCTCCACTGAAAATGTCATTCTGTATATCGAAATGGGGTTTGGGTGAGCAGTTTCGCAAATATTCCTCAACCTTTCCAGGCTCCGAATAAGGCGAAGATGTCAAAACTACAGTCAGAGTAAAACTTGGTTAGCAATCTTGTTCTTTGATCAAAGAAATACGCTGGAATCGTCTACACCCAATGTGCTAGGATTCATCAACATCCGGACTTGAACGGTTGTAAACGACGTACCAGCTGGCAGCGTTCGACTTGTCGCAGTCGGAAGAATTTTCGGCTGAAATCCTTATAGTTCAAAGGGTTGGAAAAATGTCGAAATTTCTGAAAAACTAGAGTGGCCTTCAGACTCCAAAGAAGTAGTGTTTTGTGGTGTCCTTTGCACACCCAATAACATGGAGACAAGGGTTACCGCTTTGCTTAGAAAGGCATTCTGGATTCCCAGGGCCCTTCCAGGGCCGACAGCTGTCTTGTAAAAAGAAACGTTCAAACATTTGAACTAATCCTCAAAGACAGTTACATATTAGAAGCCGACCTGTTAGAAGCGTTTCCAGCGCGGTTTCGGTCCTTCGCCCGAAATATTCATTGTTGTGGTGGACGCAAAATCTCATAAATTTCGGATATGCTTCCTGATGGAAGCTAGCTCACTCTTTAAAGAGAACGAGTCACTTCGCAATCCGTACTAGTCTATTCTTTTCCATATTCCTTTGAGAGATTGTCCAAAAATAGGTGCAAGTGCCTTGACATTTACGCGTAAGTTAGACCAGAATAAAATATTCAGAGACGTTGGAAATTACTGAAATTATAGGGTAATCCAGATGTCCTGAACCAATCCATGAGCGGTATGGCATCACTTTGTCGAGATTTTGATGTGTTTCTTCCAGAAGGGGCATTGCAGCTTTGTTGTTTATAGCGTGTTGCCGTTCCTACCTTGGGAATGTTTTCAAAATCTTCGACACCAACAGTAAATCTAGTTTTGCGGCCTACTTCAGCTTCGGCGTGGAGTTCTCACACTGAGCTGTGCATTTGGTCCCTCTCATACTCCAAATCTGTTCCTTGCCTTGAACTATCATAAAGCACTCTACTTACGAAGCCATGGCGTAGAAAAAAGAGTAGAGCATTTTGGCTTCGGTACGGTACCGCACTCGCTTTCTAAACCTGCTTTCAACCTCTTGTCAGATGTGGAAGAAGCTGGTTTTGTCGTGTGGAGTGATCTCGCACGTCCATTATCCATTAAACCACGCTTGTCTAGCTGAGGGAGGTCCCGTTAGATGCTATCCCCATATGACCTCTTTGGAATGTTCTCAATCAATTTTGGAAGTGTTTCTCGCTCATTTGCGAACACGATCGAGAAGTATGGGCTTGACCCATCGTTAAGATATGCTCTTCAATCTTCCGATTTCTCCATAGACTGTTTTTATTCTTCTCCCAACTTTCAATAGTTCTTCTACAACTGTTATCAACCACAGCATAATTTATAGACCTCATGTGATTGGACACCTTGCTGTGTATTTCTGCTTCATCACTCTCGTATACGCTTATGAGAGACGGGTCGGAGGCATTGCAGTTAGGAACACTTGCACTCACTCCCTCACCTCTAGAGGTCGAAAACAAGTTTCCTCCAAAATTCATTTATAGGGTTATTTGGGATGCAGACCACCAATCTGGCAACTATTTTCGGTGAAACGATAGATTACAGAAGGTTACGATCTGTATGTGTAAGTAACGAAGTGTGCGCAGAATAACCGGCCATGTCTTTGGCTACCGACCGGAATCAGTCAGTTGACGTGGGCTTCTTCAACTACATGAACTCACTCAACCGCTCTAGCTTTGTTCAGTCGTAAGCTACGTCGCTGTGTCTTAGCGCAGTTCTTGAACCTTTTACTGCTTACCAAACCAACAAGTTGCAGCCGGAAAGATTCGAACTTGATATAGTTATTGTGCTCAGAACACGCACGCGGTCGGTGCAATTTGCGAGCTGTCGCGCCCAGTGGATTGATAGGTTCAATCCTATATACATTGTGCAGGCGCACTCCTTTGTCTCGCCGGGACAGAGTACAGAAATTCCTGAGTAGGGCGGTTGGGAATTTCTGATAAAACATTTGAAACGCTCACATTACAAGCTGTCTCGCCGCTTACTCGATTGATATGTTCGATCCTATATGCATTGTGCATGGCGCACACTTAGAGGATTCCTGGCATGATAGAACACTTTACGCCATGATTGAGATACTCCGAGAACATGGAAGTACTGGAATAAAAGCTTCTCCAATCGCATAATGTCTGCTCCAGTCATTTTTAACCACCCACTGCGAAAACGCAGTGGTCTGGTGAAGCTGTATAAATGCTTGTGAAGATCTCGAAGAGACAAATCGAACGGTACCAACCGTCTCTCAAAAAACCTAAAGCTAGTGACCAACCGTCTCTCAAAAGCCTCAACCTCAACCTCAATTATGAGCACGTAACTTTTTTCGACAGCTTGCGACCGACAACTCGTCCGCGACCGCCATTTGAAACGGCGCGCAAGTTTTCAATTTCAGACATTTTTATGGCTCCATATTAGATATGTATTCGAAAAGATAGAGCTCGAGCTCTTGAGCTCAAATATTCCCTTGGTTTTTCAAACGGGTGACCTTTAGGCGAGTTCTATCAAAAAGACGCAAAAACCGCAAGATCGCGGTTTTTGCGGCGTCTATTTAAAAGGCGCGTCCGGTGCTGCATAGTGTCCCACTACTTCGACCAAAATACTACTTTGTTATTTACGACAGGAGTTGTAGGGAATGATAGAAGATTTTCTGCTTCGATAGTTCTTCACGTAGGCTACTTTGATGAGGTGATAACTTCATCACGAGGGGATACATTTCGTGGTGTTACGATACAATCTGTTAATAGCTTTGGAGCAGTAGTATCTACACCGTAATAAGAACCCTCTCCACTAGAGTTGAGCAATGTGATCGAGCAGTTTTCGAACAATTTCTATCGGGTTTTTGTTCGATTACTCGAAGATCGTAAATCGGGGTTGTTGGAAAATTGATACGTTAAGGTTTTGTTGGAACATTGTTCGAATTCGAGAGGCTTTGTTAGGATATTGCTCGAAATCAAACGTCGCGAACAAGTGTTGTTCGGAAATAGCTAGTGCAGTATGTGTTTTCTTTTTTAAATGCAGAACTCGTAATCTTGTCTTGGACGAGAACCAATCTGCCCTTATGAGTTGAATTCGAACTCCACCTAAATTTTATCTCCCTTTTGCTGCATTTTTCTGAGACGAAGTGCATTACCTTAATTTGAGGTAGTCGTTATAGTTTTTCCTGGTGCAGTGAGGTTGTAGTGCCGACATTTCTGCTTCGTTTCCCTTCGTCTTTTATACTAGGAGTTGGGCAGGTAGGTCCAATTCAGACGTGGATAAGCTTGTGTTGGTAAGAGCAAACATTTATTATAAGTAGTTATTTATGAGGACCCATAACTATTGTTTCCATAATACACATAATACATAGTTAGAACTATCAGACGAATAAGCAGAGATAACCAGACCGAAATTTACAACTTGTTCTTTTTTTGAGCAGCGAGGTGGTCCCAAATGTTGCCCTCTGGCCTGCTGGAAGCACCTATCAACGCAACCTTCCGACGACTGAAGGGAGTTGATTTGGTTTCAATTCTCAATCTACTGGGTATCTCGCTTCAGGTTACGGGAAGTGTTGGGATTCAACTGCTCTGAGTCCTTCAGTGACACCTTTTAAGGTTGGGCTGCTGAAGTCACAAATAGATCTAGACATCCCTACTTTTAGTGATAAGCTACGCATAATTCTGTTCATGTTTTGTCTCTTTTTTTTATGTAGCGAGAAATCTACATGATTTGAGATATACATAAATCATACAGTAACGTGTCCTCAAATGCCGATGGTTGCTCCTGCGTGGTCGAAATAATTTACCGTCCTCGTACTTTGTGTTTTTTTTTCTGGTTTTTTCCCGGTCTTGTATCCAGTTCTTGGGATAGACAGGATGAGGTCGCCGCTGTCAGTGACCTGGCGGGGGTGGGGAGGCGGGGGTGCCGAGTTTCGGTAGGCTTATCGAATGCTAGTTTAATATGTCCCTACTTTCCTCCAAAAATCAGACACCTTGTCATGGGTGTAGCAGTTATAACACATTGATTCCCTGTATCGTGGTGCAAATGGACTTTCAACGAACAATGGCCAGGTTAATGTGAAGCTGCTATGGGAAAACGTTGCTTGTGGGTTGGTTCTCCTTTATATTCTCCCCTTACCGCAGAACCTCAATGAGGGCTTTCTCAATACTCTCGCTAAAAAGGGAAGTCAATGAGCGTCCGTGGCAATTTCGAAAGTGACCTATTGAGGTTTGAAGGAGACTGTAAGAGAAGCACCGTATTGGTTTTCAAATTTCCTGCGGACATCTGGGTGGGTCAAAAATTGCAAAAAAAAACCGTTTCATTTCAGTGCGGGCCGATAAAGCAATACTGACGCCTTGAACTGCCATCTCGTGGTTAGAATCTAAACTTCAAAAAGTTTCGGGCTGGAACAGTAGCGTAATTACAGCGATTTCACAATTTGCTTTTTAGCGATACAGTAACGGAAGTGAAACATTGAGGTGCGCCGCTCACCACGAAACCCGCAGTGAGCGGATGGCCGAATGGTTAGGGGAGCGGTCCTGCGGGAAGAGGGTCGGGGGTTCGGACCGGGAGGTGCTGTTCCGGCATTGCTGGTGTTGCTCCATCCATTCTCGTCGATATAAAGTGTATCTTCACCACGGTAGTGTACCGTACTGACATTATAACTTTATTTTTCACCCAAGGCGTTCATAATACATAGTTCGATTGGTCATTGAGGAGGAGCAGGCAACTTTTCTTGCCCACAAAATGAATAACTTCAGAACTCCAAAGTTAGAGGAAAAGCATTATTGTTTTATTTTTATGTATTACCTTTTATTATTTATTTATTATTTATGATTATATTTAATTAACTATTTAATTGATTTTCTTTGATTTTTTTCTAACCCTCTTCGACCTCTGGAGAGAAAGTATAACAGTGCCAAGCTGTCTTTTTCATCCTCAACCAACCATATTGCAAGTGGTCTCACGTCCGTCACATACAGCAATTTCCTTACTGTTACAAAGAAACGCAACACTACCCCATCATCGTCATCGTCCGACGACCAGTCTACATCCTGCCCTTCGTTCAAGTCAAGCTAACATCACGAAACAGACAACAGGCGACTTTTCTTAGCAGTTCCTCGGTAGCATTCAAGGGCCTGTCCCAACTAGAAAATAGATAATATTCTTTATCTTGATCTCTTCGTTAGGCATTGACGATGGGTCTATTAGCACTATTTCATGACTCCAAAAGTCGAAAAGAGATTGAAAAAATTGATAGAAAGGATTTATCTTTATTTTTCATTATTTATTTATTTATTATTTTATTTATTATGTATTAATTGCGTATTATTGATTTTTATTTATGTTTTCATCTAATTAATTAATGTATATATTTATATTTGATCGATTGTTGGGATCAACCTTCGACACACTATACGACACCTCTCCCTGAAGTTGATATCAATTGTCTAATAGAATGTGCTCTCAGTGCCGAGCTATTGGTTGTATTGCTATCTGCCTTCCTCCCAACTACTCTGCCCCTATTCGTAGGGCGACCATCCTAGCGGATGCCTTTCAGGGCATATTTCAAAATGCTTTGTATGGGGATATTGATTGTGCTGATGAGAATGAAACACTCCAGGTAGTTTTTTGCTTGATGTTTATTCCAGTTAGCTTGACTTGAACGAAGCGCAGGATGTAGACTGGCCCCGTCGGACGATGACGATGATGTGGGTGGTACCACGTCTCCTTGTAACAGTGAGAAGGTTGCTGTATGTGATGGCTGTGAGATCACTTGCAATATAGTTGGTTGAGGATGAAAAAGACAGTTTGGCACTGTTATACATTCTCTCCAAAAGTCGAGGAGGGGTCGAAAAAAAATCAAAAAAAATAATTAAATAATAAATCAAAATATAGATGTAAATGGTAAATAAATAATAAAAGATAATAAATAAAATAGACCAATAATATTTTCCTCTATCTTTGGCGTTTCGAAGCTATCTATTTTGTAGGAAAGAAAAACTGCCTGCTCCTCCTCAATGGCCAATCGAGCTATGTATTATTAAGCTGTTGCTTTGGGTGTTTACTTTTGTGTTTATATCGTATCATCCAGGTTAAAATAAGGTTATAAGGTCAGTATGGTACACTTCCGTGGTGAAGATACACTTTATATCGAAGAAAATGGATGGAGCAACACCAGCAATGCCGGAACAGCACCTCCCGGTCCGAACCCCCGACCCTCTTCCCGCAAGACCGCCCCACCCCCCTAACCACTCGGCCATCCGCTCGCTGCGGATTTCATGGTGAGTGGCGCACCTCAATGTTTCACTTCCGTTACTGTATCGCTAAAAAGCAAATTGTGAAATCGCTGTAATTACGCTACTGTTCCAGCCCCAAACCTTTTGCAGGTTAGATTCTAACCACAAGATGGCAGTTCCAGGCGTCGGTATCACTTTGTCGGCCCGCGCTGAAGTGAAACGGTTTTTTGCAATTTTTGACCTACACAAATGTCCGCAGGAAATTTGAAAACCACTATGGTGCTTCTCTTACAGTCGCCTACAATCCTCAATAGGTCACTTTCAAAATTACCACGGGACGCTCATTGACCTCCCTCGTAAGTTAAATCTGAACCTTGAGTTTCTTCTTTTGTGTTTCTTAGTGTTGTTTGCGTTCTGCTAGAAACATTGACTTGGGATATACGTTCTTCTTCTTCTTCTCCCGAGCGTTTAGTCCCGCGCAGTCGCAGGGTCCGCTGTTCTTATGATCCGTCGCCACCTCATCCTATCAAAGGCGTCGTCTGGCATGGCGCCGACTTCAGCGAGATCTTTCTTGATGACATCCTTCCACCTTTTCCTTGGGGCTCCTCTCGGACGCTTTCCGGGTGCCTCGAAATCTAGGGCCAACCTTATGGGGTGATCCTCTGGTCTTCTGAGGACGTGTCCATACCACCTCAGGCGCTGCTCCCTCATCTTCAGCTGGATCGGAGCTGTCTTCATCACTGCCCTAACATCCTCGTTTCGCACCCTGTCCCGACGGGTCCATCCACAAGCCCACCTGAGCATCCTCATTTCCGCCGCGTGCAATTGCCGCTCCTGCGCTTTACCTAGGGCCCAGCACTCACTGCCGTAGAGGAGGGCAGGCCTCACCACTGTTCTATAGAGCTTTCCTTTGAGTGTCCTGGAGCACCTACGGTCGCAGAGGATTCCTGTGGACTCCCTCCATTTGAGCCAGGCTGCGTTTATCCGTCCCCTGACCGCCTGGTCCACACTTCCTTCCTCGGATAGGTCACTTCCGAGGTAGCGGAATTCTTCCACCTTCTCGATCGCCTCCCCTTGGCAGTCTAGGATCGGTCTAGTGCACTGCTCAGAGCTGATAAACTTGGTCTTCTTCACGTTCAGCCGCAGGCCGTTATCCGCGAGGGCTACTTGCCACAGCCTCACCTTCTCCTCCAGCTCCTCCCGGCTGTCGGCTACTAGAGCGATATCGTCCGCGTAGAGGATGGTCCTGAGAGGGCCTTCCTCCAGGAGTTTCACTATGCAGTCAAGCGTCAGCACGAAGAGGAACGGACTCAGAGCCGACCCTTGATGTACACCCACTGTGATGTCCATCTTCTTTGTCATTCCGTGTGGGGTTCGTACCGCCGCTTTCGAGCCTTCGTACATGTCCTTTACGATTGTGATCAGACGTTCCGGGACACCTCTACCTCGGAGCGATTTCCAAAGCACGGCCCGGGGTAGCCTGTCGTAGGCTTTCTCCAAGTCCAGAAAGGCCATGTAGCAGGGCTTTCGTTTCTCCCGATATTTCTCCATTACCTGGCGAGCGATGAAGATGGCGTCTGTGGTGGACCTCTCAGGCATGAAGCCCCACTGCTCCTGGGAGATTGTCACCATCTCCCTCAGCCTCGAGTCGACCAGACGTTCGTAGATCTTCATCGTGTGCGAGATCAGTTTGATCCCTCGGTGGTTGGAGCACTCGGACGCGTCCCCTTTCTGTTTGAAGATGGGGACTATGATGCTGTCCCTCCAGTCATCCGGCATCTTACTGTCTATCATGACTCTGTTGAAGAACTGTGTCAGCCAATTGACTCCACAGTCCCCAAGCACCTTCCAAGCCTCTACTGGCACCCCATCAGGTCCAGCTGCCTTCCCGAGCTTCATCTTTCCTATGGCGTTGCGAACCTCTTCCCGCGTCCAGGATGGGATGGGTCCTTCCGTTGGTTGTTCTTCTTGAACTTCGCGACGAGGCAATTCTTCATTCAGGAGCTCCTTGAAGTACTCCTCCCATCTTTTTCTGACCTCGACTGGCCTCCGTAGTACCCTGCCGTCAGCACCCCTCACTGTCTTGACCACTCGAATGTCGGCGCAAGCTCTATGCCGCGCCTTAGCCAGCCGGATAGCAAACTTCTCTCCCTGTGGCCCGTCTAGCTTCTCATATAGGGCATCCATCTCCGCTCTCTTCGCTTTCGCTACAGCTGCTTTTGCCAGGCTCTTCATCTTCCTATAGACTGTAAGATGCTCGGGTGCGCTTGTCGTTTGCCACTGCTTATAGGCCTCCTTCTTTTTCCTCACCGCAGCCTGCACCTCTTCATTCCAGAACCATGCAGCCTTATCTCCTCTGATCCCTCCCTTTGTTTCACCGAGGGTTTCCTTGGCACATCGTAGAATCGTTTGGGTCACCCTCCTCCAGGTCTCGTTCACGGGACCAGTTGGATCCGGAAGACCTGCATCGAGCACCCTCCTTCGTAGCTCGTTGCGCTCTGAACCCCGCAGTTTCCACCATCGGATTCTGGGTTCTGTTCTTACCTTGGGTTTGCTGGGTAGAGGTATGGCCAGGTCAGCTACCAATGGCCTGTGCTGTGGTGCTACATCTTCAGCCGGAAGGACCTTCACATCCCGGACAGTTTTCAAGGCAGGTCTTCGCACTAGGATGTGGTCGACTTCCGTCCTTCTTCCTCCGCTAGCATAGGTCACCTTCTGGCTCTCCCTCTTCGCGAAGAAGGTGCTACAGACCACCAGGTCGTGGGCAATAGCCAGCTCGAGAATTCTTTCTCCATCTGGGTTCATCAAGCCGACCCCTTTACCTCCATGAACCCTTTCTACTCCTCTTCTGCCACTCCCTACGTGGCCATTCATGTCCCCTGCTATGGACAGGTAATCGCCTTCTGGTACGGACCTTATGGCCTCCTCGAGCGTGAAGTAGAAATCATCTTTCTCGTGCTCGGGGCATCCGGTCTGAGGGGCGTAGACGGACATGACAGTCCAGTAACCCTCCTTCGTGTCGAGCCGCAGTGACATGATGCGGTCGTTTATCCTTTGGACAGCAGCTACCGAATCCCTGAGGGACTCTGCGACAGCTATCCCGACACCGTTCTTCTTCGTATCCTCTCCGTTGTAGAACAGCTTGACCCCTTCTCCAATCTCCTTGGCCTTCGCTCCTTTCCATCTCGTTTCCTGCAGACACAGGACTTCTATCTTTCTGCGCTTCATCAAGTCGGCCACCTCTCTGGATCTTCCGGTCAGCGTTCCCACATTCAGAGTCCCCACTCGAACTAGCTTCTTTGGCCGAGGTCGTTCTGCCCTCGGTAGCCCTCGCATACTGACCGCAGAACTCGGGCGGGGGTTCTGCGCGCCACTTCCGGGTGACGTCCTAGCCTTTATACTGATTCCATTGCGACTTTTGATCATGGTTTGTGACAGGTTTCTCCATCAGCCGGCCTGTCAACCTGGGCCTGACGCTGGAACCGTTGCCATTTTTGCAATTTCTGCAGGGCATGACGTGCCGGACTTCACATGAGGTGACACCACAAAACCAATAACCGTTTGTGGTGTCTACCTCCCTTCTCGCCCCGGGCGGAGCTCGTATCACCCCTTTCTTGCCTTCGGGGTGCCCCTTTCGTGCCTTCGGGGCGTGCTGTGATTCAGACTTCGCTAGGCTTCCGAAGAATTGTCGAACTCCTTCTCAGCCTGGGAGACCCTGCCGGAGATTGAAAACCTCCGCTGTACATCGCAGTTCGACACCCATTGCCACCCCCACGCCGCGATGAGGCGCTGAACCATGTGGGAGACTTGGGATATACGTATTGGTGTACTTATAGTAAATGAGTAAATAAAGATAGATAAATAAATTGTGGTCAATAGCACAAAGTGGTTTGAAAAAACTTAAAGAAAAACTCCCCTCCTAGGATCATCGCGAATCCTCTAGGCCACTCTAAAGGGATCGATTCTGGTGCGTGACGATTTATTGTTGGTATAGTTCAAAAAGGAATCGAGAGGATAGGAGCATGCAGAATATGCCGCACAGCAAGAAAGTGGGAACTGCGTTAAAAAATCTGTTGCAAATGTGTCCTGCGCTGGTGAATAAAGTGTTCTTACCTGTCGGAGAGCCAACTCCACACAGCACGTCGGTGAATTCATCCGTGCACAATCTGTAGTGTTTAAGTTTGAAAGATATGTTCTACTGCGCTTAGTCTACAAACATGCCGCTCTCACCACTTCGAAAGTCTAAATAAACGACTGCTCACAACTAGAAATTTTTTACTAGTGAATTTTGCCAAATGTAGTGAAATTCACCTGTATTGGAAGTTTAGTTTTGTTTTGAGTTATGATGATTGAATTTTGAGCTCAAAAACGACCAAAACTTACGTTTAAATGTAGTATTCAAGTTACGCATTACTAAGCTTCGTTAGATTAGTTTAGGAGTCTAGTTACGAACTCTAACTTCAAGCAACACATCAGCCTTTTACCAGTTGATGTCAAGAATGTCCTTTCACGAGCTCTAATTGCTCAATTGCTCACGACAAAAAATATTGCCACTGTTTTTTACTGCCAGAGTTATCCCAAATGTAATTTTTGGTGCAATAACTAAAGTGGTTGAATGTGAACGATGTTATGATCATTGGAATTTAGAGGTCGAAAACAACGGAAGCTTTTGTCTAAACCAATTGCATGAGAGTGTGGAATTGTGGAAAAACTGTGTAATTAAGCCATTGTCAGCAGCGTGCGTTAAATCGAATGGAAGGGTCATATTCGGCAACTGAAATCACTCTCATCATTAGAAGAAAGAAGAACGCAGCCGTTAAGCCACAGATGACATAAAATTAAGTAGGATTGTTTTGGGAGGCAGCAACAAAACTATAAGAAAATTCAAGCAATTCGTTTTATTTACGCTGAACGACGTCTTCATTTCAAACGAATTTTCGATCAAATTTCTTATTGGAGCGATGTTAGATCATTTGTTCAGGGTTTATCGCTGTAGAAATAAGGTTGATGTGAATTCAAAGACAGGGTCGCATCCACAATGACTTAAGGCGTCTCTTTGTCCGGTCAACATCAGACATAGCCCTCTTGTAAGTCTAAAAATGTCACAACGTGTACTGGTTCCTTTGGACTGGCACTTCAAAATTCAGCACTTTCTTATTGGAGCGATGTTAGATCATTTGTTCAGGGTTTATCGCTGTAGAAATAAACAAATGTTTTGCGCTGCAACCGCAGCTCTGTCCGCCCTAATCCTCCGCTAGACATTTAAAGCTGTGAAGTGTTAGAACGTGTGGGAAGAAAAAATGAGAAGACGCTCGCCTGCAGTGTCATTGACGCGCTCAGCAGTTGAAAAGTATTTAGAGTCGGGTGAATGACGGTTCTCCTTTCCTCCCTCAAATATGATAACGGCACCCACACTCGCTTGGAAAGAGGAAAACATTTTCCATTCTTCAGAATACTCCTTAACTCTTCTGAGCTTCTAGGCTCACCTACTTTGCTTGTTCCTCTGAGGGGTGAAATTTTTAGTCCCAGTTAATAATTGGAGTGAAAAATGCTCTTTGCACGCAACGTCCTTCAACATATGCACATCTCTTTATTGCCTTAAGTGTGTTCAAAATAAATAAAAATTTATGCTGTGTAGAAAACGAGGGATATTTAAACGGCAATAACAGGTTGCTAGGTAGCTGCCATCCAGAATGACGGGGAGCCTGGTCACACAGGCAAGCACGACAACTTTACTGGGCGAGTTTTTCTTCTTTTTCCATTTTCTTTTTCTTTCGTTCTCAGCCCTCTGACTTTTGCGTTTCGTCGTTTCTAGTACGCCACACAATTTCTCTAACACGGCACCCCCAATGAATTCTCCTCTCCTGCAGCTGACTCGTTGCTTGCACTTCCATTGAATTCAACCAACAAAGCAGCGAGGCACAGTTAGATGACATTCACTGAGAGTAGAACGGCATGAACAATAAAATGGGGACCCTTTGACATATATTCACCTCAACGCTGCCTGAGCCGTTGTAGTACTGTGACTTCCCCTCATAGATAAACTCATTTGCTCCAAGCCAGCTCCACCAAGATCTGCTCGTTTATCGAATTCGCCGGACAGTTACCATCGGGTTTTGTGAAGTTATAGTCAAAACTGAAACAGTAAACGTATGTCTTCATTGTTTTCAAGAACCGCCTGTTCTCGACTTTCAAGTCGTTTTAAGAGGAAGTCTTAAATGTTTATTCAGATAGAAAACGTAATGAAAACTCGTGCAACCGCTATCTCGTTTCGGTTCTGTCACTAGACTTTTCCTGTTTCCTGATACCTACTTCTGAAGGCAGAGACCGATCCGGGCTACGGGATGGACTAGCTCCATTTTCTTAACAACGTCTGCTGCTCATGTTTGGAATGACTTTAACGATGATAATCTGCACCAACCGTGAGAGGTCCATCCGTTCATCCAGTGTATTTATCAGAGTTGAATAGAATAAATCCAATATGGCTCTTGGTCACGTTGAACCTCGTCAGGATCCACCAATGAATTGTTAGCCTTGAACATGGTCATAGAACCCAAAGCTATGGATGTTAATGCTGCGATTTTGGAACAATCTGTGCCAAAAACGACTATGTGAGCGAAACTGACGGTCCAAAACCTTCAAGATGAGCTCAAATGTATCCTGAGTTTGTATCCTGTGGTAACCAAGCGCTACGTACTCCATTTCTCGCACGCTTTCCTTTAAATGCCCCTTAATCCTTAATCGTAATTATTTCTTCGTCGCTGCGTTGTGCGGGGCACTTCAAGGCCCACTGGTAAATACCGAGCTAGTGAAACAGGAATTTCAGGCTTTAATTTGAAGATATAGCCAAAGCTGACCTTCCACTTGGTTCCGAGCAAGCCATTCCAATGCTGCCAAAAGGACAGCGTGGTGAGTAGATATCTCGGCGTGCACTGCAGGAAAATGACGTCATTTAGTGGCTTTTTTGTTGATGACAATTTCTGCACGTAATTGAACCAGTTAATTAAATGGACTGAAAGACACTTGGAAACCGACGAGTGCTCGCGTCCACCACATAACGAGGAGAATGCGTGCACGGAATATCCGAGAGCCCTTTGCCTGTTGTTGTTCGCTTTCAACTCCACTTCACCTTCCGAATTACTGCCATTTCAATCCCTGAAAGGTATATAAGTATTATTGGCGCGTGTCTCGTTCCGACTCTCTTAACACTTTATTAAACAATTTTGTACTCACTCAATATTTGTTTCGTCTTTTCGCTATTTCAAAACCATGCTAAGCCTAAAAAACAATTTTAACATCAGTCTTAGGTCCCGTTTTGTAACAAGGCAAATTATTAACATTTGCAATATTACTCGCCTAACCGTTTTCTGAAAACTAGGGTTGACATAGTTAAATAGAATTGTATACGACTGAAGAGTCTTTCAAGTCGATTAAAATTTTAAGGATTTTACGTATTCTTTGTGATTGTAAATTTACGCAAGAGTTTCACAGGAATGCAGTTTGCAATTCTGGTGCCGACGAAATCGTGAATTTCGATTATATCAGTATTTAATATATCATTAATAGGAATGTCACTTACCTCTTGGTGAAAAGAGCTTACATAATTCTGGGATAGTATGAAGAATGCTGTCAGTGTAAATGGTTTTCTATGCCTTGTTCACCTATGTTGTTTCTGAAGAGTCCGTCAATCCACACAGAGTTGTCAAAGACGCGGTCATGCATCAGGTGAACACTTTCGAGTCTCCTTACCTAACTTTTCCTTGCTCTCGCACCTCTTGATAGATCTTCTACGGCTCATTGGTATGCTATGGGACAATATCTGCTTTACAGAATTGTGGGGAGCTCTACTGCTCAGAGTCGAGTTTAACGCATCTATGGATGCGAATTCGGGTCTATAAAGCTTGCAGGTTGGTCTGCTCCATAGAGTGGTTCCATTTCTGCAGAAGATCAAATTCTGCAGACGGCAATCCAGCTGAGAACGGATTTGCTGCAGTTGAATAGAATGAAGAAGTGGCTGTCGCTCGTCCATTTTTGCATTTGAAAGCTTGCTGTCTGCTGCATTCAATTGGTAGTATTACGTGGCTTTGTCCTTGAAACTCGTTAGTGGCAGTCACCATTTTACGACTTGCCTTTTATTGAGGACTTCGTTTTTCTATAGAACATGCCTAATGCAAAGCTCTGCCGCTTGTCTGCTGGAGACATCCTGTATGAATAAGTTCTAAGTTCCTCGATTTGTTCCTGCAAGTGCAACACGAACCTTGGACTCATAGTTGAGAAGACCGCGCGATTCTCACTTGTACAGTTCCGCGCACATGATTTGGTCATTTGCCGAAAAGAAAGCTTTTGAGCGTTCTAAAGCGGTTTTTTAAAAATAACTTTAAAAAATCAAATATTTGTGAAAAGAAGCACATATTTGACTTTAGCCGCTCTGGCTCTATCTGTTGACATACAAATCTCAGCAGAGTTGAACAGTGCATATAGGCCCGACAGAATCAATCGAGTGGGCGCGACAACTTGTAGTGTGAGCGTAGCTCGGCAACAACATCTTATCTAAATGCGCGAAAAGTACGGGAAATCAATTAGCTTCTAATCGACGAGTGTTTGCTTCAGCGTGACCAAGATTGGTATAACTCTTTATTGCGGCTTATGTTTCGGCGTCGTCGCCTTCTTCAGAGCCTGGAAAAGTCGAAGTCATCTGAGAAACTACCCTCCCAAATGCCATTTCATTCTGCAGGAACCCATCCAATAGGCTAAGAGACTACGAAAACGATGCCATAAGAAGTCGAAGACATGGATAACCTTAGATGTGGACAAAAGACGTCCACCGTCACCCTGGCTGGACGAAAGATGGGTGAATGAGCTTAGAGCCCTTGGGACCGCCCGCCTTAGGGACCTAACGGGTTATGACCCAGAGGTCAACACCCGCAGAGGGCGCCAGCTCTTGGGTCACAGCCAAGCACTCGTCCTTCCTATTGATTTGGGAGGACCTCGCCGCAATGTACAGCGCCTCGAGAGTTCGGCGCGCCGAAATCTCATCTTCACGCGCAAGGATCTTGACCTCCACGCCGAAACAGCTGTTCGCGTGCCGCCGCAACCTGTGCTCGCCCAAGGGAGTAGAGATATGGGACCTGCGCAATCCGTCCAAGTGCTCCTTGATCATTACGCACAAGGGTCTACCTGTTTCCCCCACATACTCATCTCCACACTCCGCACATGTGATTAGGTACACCACACCAGATGTTAGACAGTCACCAGCCCTTCCAGAAGGACAAACAACACATGCTGGTGTTGTGCATAGGCGGTCATACAAGCGGTTTCTGACTAGCTGCCTTTTTAGATTGCTAGGAGGTACTGCCACTACCCTCACATCGTCTTGCAGCCCAGCCTTCCTAACGCAGCCACGTTTGGCTGCAGTCAGAGTGTACGAAATGAACGGGACACAAAATGTCGCTTTTGACCGCTCTCGCTGCAATCCTTCAACGGTTGTCGGCTGTCGTCTCTGCCCACTAGCCCTGCCAGTGAGAGCATATCCATTCAGAATCGCGATGTGGCGCGCCATATCCACAGAGTAGGACCTTTCCACGGCATCAGATGAAACCGCTCGAGCAGTGCGGAACATGTTATGAGCAACGGCTCTTTTCATACTGAGTGGATGAGCCGATGCGCAGTGAACAATGATGTTCTTGCCGGCTTCCGGTACCACCTGATTCGGTAAACCCCTTCAGAAAGATAGACCTGCACATTGAGGAAAGCAAGTCAGTTCTCCTTCGGTTTCTCCCGTGTAAATCTAATGTGCGCTGACTGCCGGTTAAGTAACTCAAAGCAAGTATCCATCTCGTGCTGAGTGGGACAGACGATAAAGCAATCGTCAATATACCGGCAGTAGATGGTGGGCATGCGGTCTAACACAGGAGCTTCGACTTTGGACATAAATGCAACCGCGAGAACTGGAGCTAGTCTTTGGCCCATGGCAAGGCCTCTTATTTGCTTGTGATACTCACCCGACCACCTAAACACGTTGCATTGCAGACGGTATTGTTGTCTAAACTCCTCAGGGCTAGAGCGACTGTAGACCGATGCGTCCTGGAGGTGTAACCGAGTGATCGCTCCGTCCAGCTCTTGTGAGAGCACAACGAACTCTCCACCTTTATCGCTTATGCCGATCTTTATGGCACCCGACAGGGAGAGGTTACGGATCTCCTTAAGACCTTGTTGCTGGTCCGTGGAGAGATTAGAGGACACCCTTTTACCCATGTAATTACCCTGGACGGTGAAAAGACAGGTGGTGAACACGCGGAACTTTGAGTCTAACATCCCATTAGGCATCTGTGGCCTCAGGTATACAGACGGGGACGGAGGCGTTGGTATAGCTGTAGCACCTGCTGGGTCCGACCCAGTACCCTGCGCATCGATTGTCGCCTTACGTCGCAGGCGATCTTGCAGTATCTGCAGACTCCCCACAACCGTACTTGCCGTAGCGAGGCACAAAGAACGAGCAAGTGCGAAACTAGGACCCAAGTCCAACACCGACAGCGCGCCCGAGGACAGTGTAAGGTCACCTACAATACCGCCCGCGTCGCGCGGTCAAAAAGACGGTTTGCGACGGAAAAATCCGTCGCAAACCGTCGCATGCTCATAACTTCTTTAATTTTGAATTATTTCAGAAAATGTTGGCACCATTCGATTCGTCTCCTCGAGATCTACAAAACTGTGTATAAAACTTTACCAGGCCGCCGCGTTTTCGCCGTGGGTGGCCTAAAAAATAACTGCAGCTGGCTTTTGCGATTGGAGCACCTTATGTTCCAGGACGTGCATGTGACGTGCAGTGTTTTCGGAGTATCTCAAGCATGGTGTGCGTTGTCAGTGCTCTGTCGTGCCTGGAATGTTCCGAGAGTGCGCCGTGCACAATGCATATAGGATCGAACCTATCAATCGAATAGGCGGAAGCATGCCTACTGGGTTTCTATCTTCACTTAATGGAAAATGTAAAGCCTTCAAGACTATCTCGCACCGTTTGGAGAATTTTATAAGAAATTTCCGGCAGTCCTACTTAGGATTTGCTCCTCTCAGTCCGACGAGGCTTTGTAGTATGCCGTACACAATGCATGTAGGATCGAACCTATCAATCGAATAATCGAATAATGAGTTCGACAACTGGTAGAGTGAGCGTTTGGGGAGTTCAATCCCAAACTTCCAGCCGCCCTACTAAGGAATTGCTCTAAGGTTGTCCAGCTAGCCTTTGGAGTGCGCCGTGAACAATGTATATAGAGTCGAAGCTTTCAATCGAGGGGGGGGGGGGTCGACCGCTTGCAAATTGCACGCGCGGGCGTGTTCGGAGCGCAATAACTCTTTCAAGTTCAAATCGTTTCGACTGCAACTCGTGGGTCTTGTAGGCAGCAAAACGATCTAGTGCTAAGCTAGAGTAGAACGGTGTAGCTTACGGCAATGTTACAGGGGTGCGAACATGCAGGTGAGGCTTGTGTGACGCATTTTTTCCGATTTCGGTGGACCACTGCGGGAAGACCCGGCGACCAAACGGCCTTGAAATGCGTGGGCATACAGAGTGCTTAAGGTACTTCACGACTACGTTCTCAGAACTCCTCAGCTTTCTGAAATGCCTTAGCCTCAGCTGCTAGTTTAAACCGGCGGAAGATAGCGGTTAGAGTTTCTTGCGCTCTTACTCGCCCAGGTTTGATTGTTCGACACTAGCAGTGCTACCGTTCTGTTCAGCATGAAAAGCGCTGTCGAATGGTATCAATTTCTACCGATTCTGGGAATATCGGTTTTTTGACAATTTTGCATCGAGGAGGCCGCTCGAGGCCGCTGCAGACGGACGATGACGTCATCGAAAATCGATATCATCGAATTGGACCATGCTTGACACCGTTTTTCATACTGAATTGAATCGTGTTATTGTGAGTAGGGAAAACTGTATTCTGAGAGAGTAAGAGCGAGGAGAACATCGACCGTTGTTGTGCTAAATTGCACGCGCAGGCGTGTTCTGAGCACGAAAACTCTGTCATATGTTAACCTTTCCGGTTGCAGCTCGTCGTTTTTGTAGGCAGTAAAATGTACTAGTAGCGCACTGAAACACAGCAATGTAGCTTATGATTGGACAAAGTTACAGCAGTGCGAAAATGCAGGTTAGCCTTGGGCGACACGATTTTTTCCAATTTCAGTCGGGTTGAGGGTTTGGATCGCGCAGACTGCGTTTGTTTTGCACTTTTGCAAAATCTATGTTTATCATATAAGTAGTCCACCTAGGGTACTATAGTGTGTTATAGAGCATGTTTGCATATAACATACCACCCATATCGTTAACAAGGGTGGTCCAGGCAGGGTCACCGATTTCTCTGAACCTTTGTCTAGGGGGTTATTTGGAGTGCTGATCACGAATTTGATATCCGTTCTTCACGATTCGGCTGGATAATATATATACGAAGTTTGAGCAAAATCCTGATCCTGACCCAGCCACCTCCTATTATCCAGAGGAAAAAACCTACCGAAATCGACGGAGCTTTCAAAAACGGACGTCGGGTTTGTAATCAGCGTCCCAAATAACCCCTAGATGATTTTGGACGAGAAAATTTGGCCAATTTCGAAAATATCGATTTTCGATGACGTCATCGTCCGCGCAGGCTCGGCCTGTAGCGCTCCAGTCCTCGCTGGGAAATTGTCAAAAAATCGATGTTTCCCAAATCGGTCGAATTGGTACCTTTCGATAGCGCTTTCCATGATGAACAGAACGGTACCACTGCTAGTGTCGAACAATCAAACCTGGGCGAGTAAGAGCGCAAGAAACTCTAACCGCTATCTTCCGCCGGTTTAAACTGGCAGCTGAGGCTAAGGCATTTCAGAAAGCTGAGGAGTTCTGAGAACGTAGTCGTGAAGTACCTTAAGCACTCTGTATGCCCACGCATTTCAAGGCCGTTTGGTCGCCGGGTCTTCCCGCAGTGGTCCACCGAAATCGGAAAAAATGCGTCACACAAGCCTCACCTGCATGTTCGCACCCCTGTAACAGCTAGAGTAGAACGGTGTAAGCTACACCGTTCTACTCTAGCTTAGCACTAGATCGTTTTTCTGCCTACAAGACCCACGAGTTGCAGTCGAAACGATTTGAACTTGAAAGAGTTATTACGCTCCGAACACGCCCGCGCGTGCAATTTGCAAGCGGTCGACCCCCCCCCCCTCGATTGAAAGGTTCGACTCTATATACATTGTTCACGGCGCACTCCAAAGGCTAGCTGGACAACCTTAGAGCAATTCCTTAGTAGGGCGGCTGGAAGGTTGGGATAGAACTCCCCAAACGCTCACTCTACCAGTTGTCGAACTCATTATTCGATTATTCGATTGATAGGTTCGATCCTATATGCATTGTGCACGGCGCACTCTCGGAACATTCCAGGCACGACAGAGCACTGACAACGCACACCATGCTTGAGATACTCCGAAAACACTGCACGTCACATACACGTCCTGGAACATAAGGTGCTCCAATCGCAAAAGCCAACTGCAGTTATTTTTTAGGCCACCCACGGCGAAAACGCGGCGGCCTGGTAAAGTTTTATACACAGTTTTGTAGATCTCGAGGAGACGAATCGAATGGTGCCAACATTTTCTGAAATAATTCAAAATTAAAGAAGTTATGAGCATGCGACGGTTTGCGACGGATTTTTCCGTCGCAAACCGTCTTTTTGACCGCGCGACGCGGGCGGTATTGTATGACGGTGACCCGTGGGCTGCGTAAGTCTACCCCCCTTTCCCCAGCGTCTGGGCTGTTATGTTCTAATTAATTAGCCATGGAGAGTTGGTTACGGCATTGTTTTGAATTTAATAGCCTAGTGAATCTTTCCCGCAGTCTTACTTTGGCATTAGAGCGGATAGAATCACAAATGCTCTTCGACTCAGCCACGATCCTCATCCAAAGACGTGAGCATGTCATCGTAAAGCACCTTCAGTGCTCTGCTCGCTCACGAATTTTCAGGCCGTCAGCTCGTCGTGTCTTCCCGCAGTGGTCCACCGAAATCGGAAAAAATACGGCAGACAAGCCTCACCTGCATATTCGCAGCGCTGTAACTTAGTCCATTCATGAGCTACATCGTTGTACTTTAAAGCACGTCAAAAAACTTGTGTTACTCTAAAGTCTCGCCGTGACGCGAGTACAGCAATTCCTGAGTGGGGCGGCTAGAAATTTCTAATAAAACTCCACAAACGCCCACTCTACAAGCTGCCGCCCCACTCGATTGAAAGGTTCGATTCTATATGCATTGTTCACGCCGCACTCCAAAGTCTCGCCGGGACAGAGTCAGCTGTTCCTGAAAAGGGCAACTGGAAATTTATGATAAAATTCTCCAAACGGTTCGAAATAGTCTTGAAAACTTCGCATTTCCCAGTAAGAGAGGATAAAAGCGCCGTGGACATGCGCCCACTCGATTGATAGGTTTGATTCTGTATGCTTTGTGCACGGTGCACTCTCGGAGCGTTCCTGGCATGACAGCGCATTTGCAACGTACGCCATGCTTGAGATACTACACGCAAGCACGCATATCCTGGGAAATAAGCTTCTCTAATCGCAAAAGCCTGCTCCAGTCACTTTTTGGGCCACCCTCTGCGAAAAAAAGGTGTTCTGGTAAAGTTGTAAATATGTTTCTGTAGCTCTCGAAAAGTCGATTTGAACGGTTTAACCTTTTTCAAAAAACCTAAGGCTGAAGAAATTATGATCGAGCGACCATTTTCGACGGATTTTTCCGTCGCAATCCGAGGTTTTGACTGTGCGACGTGCGCGTTATTGAATGCGTGGGAATGTACAACTGAAAAGAACCACTCCAATAACTTTTTCATAATTTTACGTTCGCTTTGTTATTGAGCAGTGCATAGAAATGTAATTTTTTTTGAAAATCTTTAATACTTGTTTCTAGGTACTTTTAAAATCTTTCCACTATAGGACCTCCACAGAGTCTCGCGGCATCCGGAGAACTCGTTCATATCGCTCCCGCCGCAGTGGGGACCCACGCCGCCACGGTGGTGGAAGCTGCGGCGCGGACGAGTTGTCGCGGAGCCGCGGCGGAGAGTCGTTGGATACACCGCCCCCAGAAAGGGGCGGGGCGAGGGGCGCGCTGAGGACAAGATGTCCGGGCCTTCACATGAAGGCATCGCATTTCTAATCACTTCCCTCCCTGCAGGTCTATCCTGAACTGATTTCGTTCTCGAGACAAGAGTGAGAATCTTGCACCATATTTGGAGGAAAAGAGTTTTCAGGTGCAGCGCCAAGGCTTTCTTCAGGTCTCGTCACATTGCTCAGTACTAAGGCGTCGTCCGCATTTTCCGACAAATACAGCAACATCTTCAGAGTTGACAACATTTGAAAAATGACTTCAGAGTTCCCCGAGATCGCTTCCCAATCGCCTGCTATCAGTTGTTAGGTTTCTGTATGACGTCACGCCAAATAAGGACGGTTTCGCGCGCAGCAAACTTGTCCAAATAGGGCGGCGCGGGCAGGGCGGGAAGCCCGGTGTACCGAACGACTGCCCCCCCCCCCCCCCACCCCGGAGCCGCTGCTCGCAAAGGTCCCCGACGGCTGCCGTTGTTCACGGCGGCTCTCACACGCAGTGCCAGGAGCTGCGGGTGAAACCCGCCGGGTGTGTGATTGATGAGTGTCGATTATGGTTCATCTATTTGGAAACATTTTTGACCGAATCTACATGCGGGGAATATAATAGGTTGGTGCATAATTTCTCCCCGTAAAGGAGCTTGAAACCAACAACATAATTACCGTTAGTGTCGATAAATGGAGGCGTATGGAATCCTGCACTCAAAACTAACGCAAAAAAACCTTAGCACGATATTAGGTAACCTTGATTGGACTGAAAATCTTCGTGGCCTTCCAGCCACAAGTTAGCCATGCGACGTTTAGGGAGAACCCTTGCACTGAAATGCAACAACAAAGCAGACCGTTCTTTTTAGTATGGGTTATAGCTGCATCAGACAGACCATCCAGACTCAACAAGGCATCACAAGGGCTACCACATTACCTTCGAGCTGCTTGTCAACCGAGGAATTTTTAGTAGGGGTAGAACGACAAAAGCGAGAGCAAGCGCAAGATGGTACAAAACTGTTGAGTTATAACGGGTGTTCTATTAGATTTCGCGGCTTACATTCAAGAACTCCTAACTTGGCCTAGAAAGCGCTTTTTCACAAAACAAAAAGCGTTTTTCTTACTACATCTCTGATATTCTTAGAGGTCGCAACTGCCGGCAAAGGTACGCAGTATTGTGTACAGTAACCCTCGCGGCGGCGCACCACCCGCCGTTGCCGTGGCGGTCCGCGGTACCCGCAAGACTCTGCTGCCATCCATAAACGGAAAAACAAGGGGTAGTGAGATCCCACGTTATCCCCGCAATAAATATTACACCATCAACTGAACCACTGATTTCTTCAAAACACGTCGTCAATGAACCTCTGCTCAGGCCAGCAACTGGAGCTGATTTATTCTCACAATTCAATTCAGTTCCTACTGTTTTTGGTTGGTTTTTGTTTCTTATCCCAGGAAAAACGAGCTGTGACAACATTCGTTCCCCTCGGGATAAAACTCCGACGAGCGAACCGTTACTCCAGCACATGGAGATATGTATTTCTTAACGGGTTTAATTTTTACGTCTTCAAAAGGTAATGTTTGTCATAGGATGGGAGAATGCAACTGTCCCGTGAAGCAGCGCAATAATCTCCGTCTACTTCTCACTGAATTTCCGGCCATTAGATGTTTTTCCATGTTCCATTTGTCAGGGCAAATGGTTTGTCTGTTGTCTGTTTTGTTTTGGATTTTGTGCTACCTCTACGAAATCTTGTGCTCTTCTATAACAGCTATTATTCCTAGGAATGTGAGGGAGGAAAACCATGAACTGTCTGCATTCCTCCCCCTCCAAATTATTTTCGAATTTGCTCGATAATTTCAAATTTCGGATGGAAGTTAATATCATATCCATCGTCTTCCAAGTCTAAATGACTGTGATTGGTGTTAAATAAAGGCTGCTTTTTTTTTACGTTACTCGGTCTTTGTTTCCTTTATCGTGAGGTAGCAGGCTGCTGCTCCAGACAGAGCGTTTAATAACGATTCCTAAACAATATATTCCGTGATCGACTGTGGTTAAATTTTGGCAAAGCCTTAATATCAGTGGATTCCAAAACATTAGTTTTGAATTTGTAATAAATGCGTTGCGTTTTCAAGGAACAACAGTACATACTACGGGATCACCAAGCCATGCTTCCAAGCGGTGAGACACAAAAGAAGAGTAGTTCTACTGTTACTTCTATAGTGTTTGTCCTGCTTCGAGACGGGCTCCGGTCTTCCGGTTTGGTGACGCCGTTTTACGCAATCAAATGCTTGATGGGGTGGATACAAGCAGCCTTCAGGTCGACATGCAACGTATCAAGCTAATGCTGCCTAAGCCACCATTAAGACCGTTTTCCGCGCACATCTATGTTAATGCCAATCTTTCGAACTGTGTCACCACTAGCAAGAAGAACGCGGTTATACTACCGAAGGCGAGCTTCACCGAACTTGTCAGCAATTGGAGCAAAAGCAATGCCCTGACGTATTGAATCTTGGTGAATACAGTCCAGACGCGTAACACCAGCCGTGCATGGCAGCATTTTCGTTTCCATCACGCTGAGGCGAGTTTCAATCTCCTTAGTTTCAGGTCAGCCATTAGCTCCGTACATCGCTACTGGTCGAAAGTCTGTATATCTTCTATTTAAGGCGTTCAGATACCTCACTGTAGCATAGAACGCCTGTCATTGAGCGCCAATTGAACCACACTGCGCTTAGGAGTGAGTTAAATTCAAACGGAGGGCTACGGTCAGACACGATTGCAGAACCGAAGTTTGACGTTTGTCGTCCGTACGGGCGTCCTGGTACAATTGTCCACTGCCTTGTCGCGAAGGGGCGGGTGATATAATCTCTTCATCTTTCGGACTCTTTCTCTAACGTGGTTAGCTAACACCAATGCCTGCTTCTCGATCTTGCGGCGTCCAGGCTTGTCATGCCTAATTCAGATTATGCAGCTTGCAATATCTTATTGGTGGACTTCGCTTTGAAGACTCGTGAAAATTGAGCAGAATATACTTACTTCGATACTTTGATGGTCCTTTTGTTGGCTAGAGATCTCCTCAGCGAGGACCACAACTTTTCCAGACCGCTCGATCTCTGGCTGCTTGCATCCAATGAGGTAGACTCCGCTCTCTGAAAGGTCTTGAGAATGAGTCTGCCCATCGCGTTGGCGGTCGTCCCGTTTTCTCTTATGGTCTCTCGGGAGCCATTCTGTGACGCAGAGACTCCATCCCTCGTCCTTTCGTCGGAGGAGGTTTCCGGCCCAGCGATATTTGGACTTCTTCATGTACTGCAGCGGGTCTGCAAATTGCGACTTCTCCCTTAGCTCCGAGCTTCGTAGGCCTTCTTGCCATTGCTGACGAAGGCTTGCCCTCAGAAGACACCTCTCCAGTGCACGATGCGTAGTTTGCATTGCTGTGGCGATTGTCTTGTTGTCTGGCCAGGTTTCTGTCGCGTAACACATCGCATGCAGTACAGAGGCGTTGAATATCGAGGCCCTGAGGCCGGCATCCTTGACCTGTTCGGTGACTTCGCGAATCGACCTGAAGGCTGACCATGCTGCGCGTCTTCTGCGGGCGATTTCAGGAGCGAGGTCGTTATCCATGTTCAGCTCTCTTTCCAGATAGACCTAGGGTCGATCTGTCGTAGAGCGACTCCAATTAACCTTACGCTAACACACCACTGGTTGACCATGAATTGCGTTTTGGACATATTCATGTCCAATCCAATCTTCATACCTGCCATATTGAGCGCGTTCAGCATTTCCTCGAACTCTGCCATGCTGGTAGAGATTAGAACAATATCGTCGGGGAAGCGAAGGTTGCTGATCCGTTTACCGTCGACATGGTAGCCTTTGTCATCCCAATTCAAGTCCCTCATGGCATCCTGGAGTGCCGCTGTGAATAGCTTAGGAGAAATCGTGTCTCCCTGCCGTACTTTTTTCCCGATAGAAATTTTAAGCTTTTGATCTAACAACTGGATGGTGGTCGAAGTGTTCGAGAAGCACTCGTCGAGAAGTCGGATGTAGGGCGATGGTATACCAGCATGCACAACCGCGTTCAGAATGGCGTTGATTTGCACAGAGTCGAGCGCTTTCCGATAATCCACGAAGACAAGGACAAGTGGGATGTGGTGTTCGCGGCTCTTTTCCATGAGTTGTGAGACAGTCTGAATATGGTCCATGTAGGAGAAATCCTTACGAAACCCTGCTTGCTGGCTGATACTCGTCCAAGCAATGCTCCATGCAGTTGAGCAGTATCTTGGTGAAGGTCTTGTACACAACCGAGAAAAGACTGATGGATCGATAGTTGTTGATATCATTCTGCTGACCTTTTTTGAAGATTAGAACTGTTTTCGACTCCTTCCATGAGTCCGGAATCCTACCAAGTCGAAGGTAGTGGTTGAATTGCTTGGCAAGAGGGGAGCAGACGGCACTTCCACCCGCACGAAGGAGGTCAGCAGAATGCTTTCCGGTCCGGGAGCAGTGCCTGGCTTCATCCTTCTGATGGCATGAGCAACTTCTGATTCCAGAATGGGACGTACTTCCTCAGCTGGTGGCATCAAGCATTTCGGGAC